>CM059369.1:2410710-3616066 GCA_030370435.1 Auanema freiburgensis
TGCACATTCTTTGTTCAACTTGAGGTTTGAAATGGGCGATCAGAAAAGCTAGAATCAACCATTTGATCAAACGTTTGCTGAATTATTCAAACCTTTGAAAGCGTTTATGAAGAAATCAGTGATCACTCCCGTGTTTCGGACATTCAAATCGACATATCCAATTGATGATTGACAAGAAGCAGATCGAACTTGTGGATGACCGAAGGCATTTCTTAAAAATTCTTGAAATTACAAACTGAGAGAACCAGAAACCTTTCGAGGCGAACAGAAATGGTCAAGGCCAGATGTCCTAATAATGCTTCAAAATGTCCGGTAATAGGAACAGTAGGCAGAAGCAAAGGGCTATTTATAGAAGCTTGAAATTCTCCGGCAGCCCTTATATGCATTTTTGACATACTCCAGGTGAAAACATTTGGTTCGACCAGATCTAAAGAGTACTCCTGTGGGGCCCAATACTTGGAGATGTAAGCATTCAAGATGGAAACCTTGAATCAATTGTTTGAGAATATATAATCAACTATTATATGATCCAACCTCTCCATTGTCAATTCGTTCTTTAATTGTTGGCAGAGCTATTTTCAGAACTTGTTCGTTAACAACTTTTAAGCCAATTTCTCTCATGTAAGCCAAACCTGTGGGCATCAGGCGCAAATACAAGCCTGGATTGGATGGAGAAGTATTTTGCTTAAAGAAAAGATTTTTTATAAGTGAGAAGAAGGAAATTGAACAAACATCCAGGAGTGGTGAGTAATCTTGCTGATAAGATTGACAACATGACTGTTTCATCAAAAATAATAGAAATATGAGAAGACGCATCTGAAACATAGAATAGTAATGAAATTGAACAGATTGAATGATGAAGTTTAACAAATGAGAAAGAGAAGTCCCCTCCTAAAGGCTGATGTAGTCAAATGACTCTCAGCTTCATTCATGTTTTCCAGCGATTTTCTACGGATAAGAAGCTTTTGAAGGAAAATCTTGAAAAACCTTCAAGGTCGACTAAAAGCTTCCGAAGCTGACCCCAATGCAGGATAATGTACAAAATTACAAGTAGAAGAACTACATTGACGATGAGAAAAAGAAAAAAGAAAGCATGGAAATGAGCTGACTGTTTGAGGTTCGCGAATCGAAAAGATGCAACGTTAATCGTTTCCTTTTTAGCCTAAACGTGTTTGGCCGGACCGGCTAGTGGGAAAGCTTTTTCACAGATAAATCTATACGATTGGGATTGCTGGTGATTACATGGATTAGCTTCTGTACAGAAGCACTTTGAGGTAGAGAAGAAGGAAATAAAAAATTAGAATGAGCGACCGCTGATGGTTATGCTTATGTTGTGTATGAAGTATCTGCCAACTCAGGATTTTTGGACGAACAAATGGATGAACAACGAAGAAAGAAGTTCTTTGGTTATTAGGAAGAGAGAAAGAAGTTTCAAGGCAGGAGGAAGAGAGAGAGAAAGAGATGTACATATATCTGGAAATTGAGAGAATGATGAGGGCATGAAACTTAGTGCTGTGAAGATAAGACGACTGTAGACAGAGGGAATAAAAAGCAACTAATGACTTGAATATGAGAAAAAAGAAACTCCCAGGAAAGATGGAGAGAGACAGAAAGAATGATGATTTCAAGGAGAGAAAAGGATAAAGAAGGTAAATAAAAGTGTTTTGGTTGTGAAACGAACAACAAACAACAAAGTTTTCAGACGATAAAACGTCAAGAACTTGTTGTTTCTTGCACTCTGAAGTGATATGAAGGAAGAGAGAAGGCGAAGTAAATGAAAAGCAGAGAATCCTTCCCTAATCTAGAAGATAATTGACAACTTTAAGGATTCAGGCCGTTCTTTAGTTTTACTCGTCGTAACAAAGGTAGTTTTCAGAAGCTGTTCCAATCATCGAAAATATAGAATGAATGCAAACCGTAGAAAGAAGGAAAAGGAATAGAGAGAGAAACGAGGAACGAGCTTTGCAGTGTTCTGCTGATATCCTACATTCAACTGGTTGAAACTGTTTCTTTGTTATATTGTAAAAATAATTTAAATATAATGAGGAAAAACAGGTAAAAAAGAAGAGTATCGGGGTCAGATAAGCCAGTTGAAAGGAGAAGATTTGAAGAAAAGGATGATTAAAGAAGATGATCCAGTTGAAAAACGGGAATTTTATATAGAAGAGAAGATAGTTTCTCCCTCTATCTCTCCATGGAAGTCTCTTTCTTTCTTTGGAAGATTCTCGTTCTCTCTCCCTCTCTCTATCTTTCTCTCTCTCCTTTCTGTTCTTAGTCCTTGTCTGTCTCAAAGTATATATAATAAAGCTTGTGGAAAAGATGAAAAAAGACTCAAATGAGAGATGAAATGACCAAAATGACAGTTTCAGACTTCATCATCGTTTTCCATTTTCTCTTTTTCTCAGAAACATTTTGCTTTGTGAAATTAATGCGAAACAAGAAATGTGTTGAGAAGTATCACGAGAATACCTAAAATGAACTTTCTTTCTTCCCTTTTCGCTTCGAATTCTGTTCCATAAAACAAGTAATATGTTTGCGGATAAGATATAGTTAGTATAGTTATAGACAGGTTAGAGATTAGGAACATATTTCTCTTTTAAACTACTAGATACATGCAATTAGTAGTCATCCGGTTCGCATTCTGAACTTCCCGTATTGCTTCTAGCGAGTATGCCCATGCAGTATTTAAAACATTAATTTAAATATTTATTAAATTTTTTAAAAAATTTCTTTTCAATTTGTACGACACTGGCGACACAGTCGCTACGAGACACATTAAAAACATAATTGAACTTATAGAAATCATCTTTTGATCAAATATGAAAAGAATGAAAAAAAAAAACAAAAAAAATGAACCCGAAAGAGTCAAAATTGCACGAAAGAGAGAAACGAAAGACTGCCGAAAGACTGTATGTATAATATAACTGTGTCTTCGAGTTTCACAGAGCTCATTTCATTACTTACAAGCTCTCAACAACGATTACATGATGCTTTACAGAATATTTTCATGAATTTACTTTCACTCTTGCATTCTCCAATCTTTGCCCAATATCCACAGAACAGATTTTTGTCCTCACATTTACCTTCCTTTTCTTCTTTTTTGCCTTTTTCTTTTCGATCAACCTTTTCTCTTTCTTTTTCCTTTTTAGGTGGAACTGTTACCTTTTCAGGTTTCTTCGTTGATGTCGTGCTTCCACTCTCTGAAAAAAAAAGAAAAAATCAAACTCAATTACTCTATAGTACTGTTCGCTTGAACTCTACGAGATAGTCAGTGACGATAATGAAGTTGTAACTTATATACGTAAGTCACGGTTATCTATCGATTTGAACAAATCCCTGAGATTGGCGAGAGCCTAACGATTGAAATCATTCTGTGCTCAGCAGTCGAAAGCTTGTTTTCTTGTAGCATACGCCCATATCAGTTGCATTCATTGTTAAAACAATCTCAACCCCACACACACACACACGTCTTGTTTTACACAACTAATCCTATTTTCAGCTTTTCAAATATTACCTTCGTCACACATGTTACAGGATTTGCGGCAGTAATGTGCCATATATTTGGTTGAATGTTGGCAATGACCGAGTTGTTCCCACATACCACAATGAGCGTTCAAATCTTCACATTCTGAATTCAAATGTTACCATTTCGTTAATATTATCATATTTATCATTTTTACTTCTGAATCGTTTGACGGTAGTAGTAGGACGACGTGTTGTTGTTGTTGTTTTTGTCGTCAATCGTCTACGTGTTGTAGTTTCCTCATCAACCTGTTGTAAAGGGAAGAAGCTTAGATAGAGCATTGAAAATCCAGCTAAACCTCTGAGGTCGTTGTCGTTGGTGTCGTAGTGGTAGTTGTTGTTGTAGTTGAAATTGTTGTTTTCGAATATTCGCCACATTGATAAAGTTTGTTAACCTACAATAGAACAGATGAACATTCAAAATGAACTTTGAAACAAACTTTACGAGAATCCGTCTCACTTAAGCGATAGCGTTGTCCAACTTCAGCACCGTCATCTTTAGGAACGATCGTTGGTTTTCCATTTCGGGAAAAAGCTAATTTATGGTAATGCATGACAGACTCATAATCATAGGGCATTCCTAATGGATCAATGATTTTCTTTGGATATTTCTCAAAGTTTCTCATCATTCCTGCAGATTATCATAGAGTGTTAGATTAATCAGTTTGTTTCTTTGAAAAACCTGGACGGATGTTGTCTTCTTTGATATCAACGAATTCATCTCTGTCAGTCCGTGAATGTTCATGGAAGAAACCAAGAGCATGCATAAGCTCGTGAGCAATAATTCCCTTCAAAAAATTGGAATTGAAAGAGAATGCTTGATGTTATGAATACCTTTGAAAAGCATTTATCGATTTCTAGTGAAACTGTCTGATTTCCACCAGCCCGTCCAACATATGAAGAGCAACTGAAAGAATTAGATGAAAACACATGATTATGAGATGCAATATTGATGTTAATGATGATGAAATTAGAGAGTAGATGATCAAGAATTGGCTGATTTTTTCTTTCTGTAATTCAATTGAATTTCAAGTGAGACGCTTATAAGATATTGAAAAAGAAAAAAAAAGGCCAAAACCTTTTCCAAATCAAAGTTACGGTCAAGAAGTATGAGAATGCTAGAAAAAGCATTTTAAATTATAAGTAATTAGAGATGATGGACAACTTTAATGATTCCGTTCCCGTTTGCTGATCAAACCCTCATGAAAAAAAGAGTTGGAACCGAGAAACGATAACCCTATATAAGGGCAACGTATTCACACAAATGGCATCACACACTTGTCTTCTCTTTCTTCTCCTACTTTACTGAACACAGCGTTTCTTATAGCTCCTTGTTTAACAAAAACGTTTCCAGAAGAATGGAGGAGGTTGATCGTAAAATCACAGCTTATCGCCTTGTCGGCTACACAGCTGCTGCTTTCTCTATCGGAGCAGTTCTTTCCATTCTTGTAACTGTGCCATTGGCTTACCAGCAGGCTTCCTACATTCGTCATCAAGCTGTTATGGACTTCCGTCAATGCCAAGTACAACTCATTGTTACTACAATACATATATGCTTCTAATATTTCAGGGGCAAGTCTTCTCCATCTCCACCAACGTCGTTGCTTTAGCCAAGATCAACCGTACCGCTCGTTCTTCTGGATACTATGATGATTACAACAACAACAACAACAACAACAACAACAACAACAACTATTATGGATCTTACGGACAAAACAAGAACTCTTATCAACCAGAAGCTTCCGAATACGGAGGACCAAACGACGCTTGCAACGGATGCTGCCTTCCAGGACCAGCTGGACCAAAGGGAGTTCCAGGAAGACCAGGAAAGCCAGGATCAAACGGATCTCCAGGATCTCCAGGAAACCCAGGACGTGACGGAGTCGTCAGACCAACTGAACCAGTCACCCCACCACCATGCAAGCCATGCCCAGGAGGAGCCCCAGGAGCTCCAGGACCACAAGGACCTTCCGGACTTCCAGGAAGAGATGGAAGACCAGGAAACAAGGGATCTGATGGACATCCAGGAGAAGACGGAGCCCGCGGAGCTCCAGGATCCGCTGGACACCCAGGAAAGGACGGACAACCAGGAGCTCCAGGAGCCCCAGGACGCAACAGCCGCTTCCAAGGAGGACCACCAGGAAGACCAGGAGCCCCAGGAGAGCAAGGACCAGCCGGACCAGCTGGAGCCCCAGGACAAGACGGAAAGCCAGGTAACCGAAAATCATAATAAAAAATCATATGATAAATATAATTACAGGATCCCCAGGACCAAAGGGACCACTCGGAAGACCAGGAGAGCCAGGACGTCAAGGACGTGATGCCTTCCCAGGATCTCCAGGACGTGACGCCGCCCCAGGAGAGAGAGGAATCTGCCCCAAGTACTGCGCTATCGACGGAGGAATTTTCTTCGAAGATGGAACTTTCCGCAAGTAATTTGTGCACAATTGACAACATGCTATCATTGTCAAGAAAGAATAAAGATTCTCATCTCAAACAGTTGAAAACATTGAAACGAAAAAGTGAAAAGGATCTGAAGATAATGAAAGTAAATGAGAAACTTACCCAAAAGCAACATTGCGCTTAATGTAAATATAATCGAAATCATCTTCAGTCCTAGGAACAAATCGGATGCACGTCTTCTCCTTATATTCATCAAATGCTTGAGCGATGGCTGCTCGTTGACTGAAAACAAAAAAAATTAATTGTTTGTCTTACGTGATTTATTAATTGACTTTTTTGCTCGTTTTATAGCAACCCATATGGTCAAAAGGAAGAGGGATTAAAGAAGAAGAAGACAAAAAAAGACAATTGAAAGTTCGATGAAGAGAAGCCTTAAGAAATCATTGTTGATCCCGGCGACGGACGAGTGCGAAAAAGAGACAGTTTAAACACGAAGTAGAACTATATGAACGACGTTTCAGACGAATTTATAAGCTCACTCTTCGTTCTTCTTTTCGACGTTGTTAACACAGTTTCTCACTCTCTTTTTGTTTCTCTTCATCACTAATTCTCTCTTTCTCTTCTTTCTTGCAAAATAATCAGCTTGACGATTCTCCTTCTTCTATCTGGCTCGAAACGTGAAAAATATTAAAATTGAAACAAAGGTTAAACGTAAAACGCAGAAAAACAATTCTCCCAAAACACAAAGGAGTCGCAAACGTTCCATTGAAAAAGGAGTTCGTTTTTCTTTGCTCCATACGAAATACCTTTTTTGCCCTTTTGTTCGTTGTCAAATGCAACATTTTAGAAAGCAAAGGGAGGAGTATTGCTTAGATCGAACTCAAATTAGGCCCTGGAGAAGAAAAAACTGAAAAAAAACAAAACAAAAGATGGTAGGATGATCGGAGCTTGTTTGTTGATTTACATTGATTACTCTTTGTCAAAAGCTGAACTCCAGAAGGTATTTTCGGTGTTTGAATCACTCGTTTGAACGATTTGTGCGCTAAAGCAATCTGTCCAAGTCTTTGGTCCTCTTTGGAGTTGTTGACATATCGAGGCTTGTTTTTTGTTTGTTTTCTTTGTTGGAGATTAGAGACAAATATATGAGTAGCAGAAGAAGACGATTGAGAAGATAATGCAAAAATATTTCAACAGAGTGCGAGAGAGAGAGAAAGTCATGTTCCAAGTGCTTGTCCTTCCACGGTCAAGAATGAAAGACAAGCGTGAAGCTTTTTGTGAAGAAAATAAGAAAAAGCTTAATCCTTACATAACAGATTAGAACTTACTCTGTTGTCATTCCTTCTTCTAACATATATGGAACAATCCCATCAGTCCATAACTTATCCGGATATGTTACCAAATTCAACGAGCTGTGGTACTGAAAAAGCTTTGCAGGTTTATACTGAGTTATTTCGTTTCGTACCGGACGGCTGAAAATAGCTTCTTCATCATCTTGCAGTAGAGGAGAATCTCTCATCCGACGATTTATAATTTCATTCTCATCACTTGGAATCCCGACAATGTCACCTTCAAATAGAAGTGAGTTCTGCATTGACTCGATTTCAGCATCAGTTGGCTTTGAAACTGAAATAGACTCTCTCAAACGAATACCACATGAGTAATGATTTACCTGGCTTCTGCGATGCATAAATGAAATCTTCGGGCAATAAAAACCTTTCGGAGTAATCTATCAAGTACAAAATCAAGCAACCAACAGAAACAGCAAACTAACCATCAAACTTGTGTTTGGCACTTAACGCCGTCTCACTAGGAACTTGAACAACACCAAGAGCGGCGGTCAAGGATATTTTTATAAATAAAAATGAACAAAGTAACGTTGTAGATTTCATTCTGATTTGTACTAGAAAATAAGAGAAAAGTTCAATTGACCAATGTAAATTGAAATTTCATACAAATTTATATTATTTCGAAGCGACTGATGAGCATAGGACGACGATGTTCAACTGGACACCGAATATGGACAGAAGAGATGATGAGAAAATGGGATTGGCGAGTGAGGCGAATGAGCCAACCAATGAAACGGTCTGGAATGAGTTTATGGAGTCAAAAGGAAAAAGGGGGAGGTGATGAGGTGAGGGAATGAAGATGATGAAGCATCTGAAGATGAAGAAGAAGAAGAAGAAGAAGATGATGATGATGATGAGAGTAGTGATGATGAAAGTGGACGGTCAGAGAGAAAGAGAAAAAAAATTATACAAAAGAAATAGGGAGCAAGTGAGAGCGACAGAGAAAAAGAGAAGCAACAAGGGAGGTGTCAAGTGGATTAAAGAGTCAACATTGTTCGAAAAGGCTGTCTACTGTGGGAGTGAATGGACTACTCCTTTCACTCCCCCAACTCGAAACGATGTTCCGATCCCATATGCAAATTTTTGTTTTTATCAAATGTACTATCTTTTAACATGTTAAACACAGAAGAGAGCATAATATGTCTGAATTGCATAACAAGAGTATTCGTCTTCGACTTCATATGGTTACCCCGATGTTTACTCCCGTCAGTTACATCTTCTTTTATTTTCTCCAAACGATGCTGGCCAACCAATTGATCAACGCTCAGTTCATGCTTGTCTTCGTTGAATATTTCAATAAAGATTTGATCATTTTTGTGAACGTGTGCTCAGGGATGAGCAACGGATGGTCAGCATGATGAACGAAGACGAAAAGCTGGTGCTTTCGCAAATAAAATAGAAGGTTGTATGGAATTTGGGGTGTATGAAAGGGGACGGTTAGGAGGGAGTCAACGAAACAGAAGGAATCGAAGAGATGAAATGACACAAACAAAAGAATTCTTTCGTCATACTTTATGAAATATTATATTATATTTAGCTTTGAATCAAATATCATATAGTTAGTTGTAACTATATGATTTCTATGATGTGAGCGAGGTATAGGTATATAGGTTGTGAGTTAGAGACGAATGTACTGAAGAACGAGCAGAAGGGATTGGGAAGTTTGAAAAGTTATTTTTCTTCAATGATTCACTCAAAGGAATTCTAAATTTAGTTGTTTCCATTTTAATATATCTGTTTCTCTCTCTCTCTTTCCTTTTCTCTGCTTCTCTTGCCTCTCTCTTATTTCTCTTGTATTCTCACATCTCTCTCTTCTTGTGTATTTAGAATGATGTATAAAGGTCCTTTTCAATTCTGGAAATTTACCCTCAGGGCACATTTTTTCAAGATTTTCTTTTTGTATTTGCTTGTACGGACATGCAACTGGTCATTTCATCTCCTCTTCATCATGTCAAATAAAACTTCATGGACAATATGAACTTTGGCTTTCATTCAACGTCAACTTTTTTTCTTCTTCTCAATGTTTGTCTTCAGTTCATCACCAGCTTATCCCTTAAAGTCAATCACCAAATTAGGACAGGAAACTTGTTTTTTTCTTCAAACATCTTCCAACCTTTTTTTGCTTTCTCTTTTAAATGCATATTAGTATTCCTTATTGTTCTACTGCATGAGTTTCAGGGATTTGGTGGTTTGAGCTTCTCGCAGCATGTTAATGAGCCGTGAGCTCTCAACGACGTCTCCACGTGACAAGTAATTCATAAGTCATTTACATTTTTCGTTAGCAGAAGAACGGTTGGTATTGCGGTTTGAGCTCATAAATTACCAGAAAGTGGGAGCAGGTAAACGATGGAAGTAAGCTATGTCTATCATATCTGTTGTTTCATATAGGTAATGAAACGGAGATTCAATAACGTCTACGTCAGTCTTTATGTTTTCGTAAGAATAAAGTTATGAATGTTAATCTCTTTTCAAATTTTTCGTAGATCAAAGCCATTTACTTGTCATTAACTAAGAGAAGGAACATAATCTACCTTCCATACAAATATGATGGCAAATTCAAACAAAAGGCATTACGGGAAGTGGATGTGCGGATGAGACGTCTTTCTAGGATAACTATGAATAGGAAGCTCTTCTGACGTTGAGAAATGACATCTGCTTCTCTGGAACTGAGTTCTGAATTTGGAATGTTTAATGTATAAGACTCATATCAAATGATTCAAATGAGAAACATGAATAGATATATGTATATCGTCTTCCACTCTATCTGCACATATCATGGCTTATCGTAGTCGTATCCAACTTGTTATGAGAGTTCAGCTGGAGCCTACGCAGATCATTCTGCGACGAAGATGTTGTTATATATTCTTGTATTACAATAATAACTTAATCTAATATTACTTGAAAATAAAAAAGATTTGCCCAAGACTGTATTTGACATTTAGGAACAAAAGATGATGTTTAGTCAAGTAGATTTGAATAACTTCTATATAAAGCATCTTCTGGCAGTCTAGACAGCCAGTCTCAATGAACGAGCTACACGCCCTTCGAAAACCTGGAAAATCTTTCATTCTTATATTTTTTGCTTATTAATTTGAATTTCTGTGTCTTTCGTCTTTTCTTAGTACTGTTTCTAAAAATGAGAGAGAGAGCATGTAAAAAGAGAGAGAGAATGAGAAAATAAGAGATGGAAAAAGCAAGAGAAAGATCAGAAATAAAGAAAAAGAGAGGATAACACATTGTCACCAGAAATATTTATAATCGTGTTATATATTATTAAAGCTTAAACACAAGTTTCCTATAGATAGATAACCACTATTTTACTTTCAGTTCGGCGATGGAATGGTTTGTCGCTCACAGAGGATCTCAAAACATTGAGTTGTACAACTGCAGGTAAACAGCTAACACTCTGACAGTTTTTATCTGCTACTTCTACTTTTAAGTGCATTAACTCCGGAACAATGGACATCAAGAGATGGCGTCCAGCACCCTGGATGGGGAGCAGTTTCTCTCATTTATGGGATTATTATTGAGGTATTTCAATGAAAATTTGTTCTTTCATACGTATATTGTTCTTCCAGCTACTGTACATTCCATGTCTCATTGTCATCCGATCCAAAGAGTTTTTCTCTCATTCTTGTTTCAAGATTATGTTTTTCCTCGGTGTAATTGACATGATGGCCATTTGTGTCAATTCTATCATCTCAGGTAAAACTTACTTCCGTTTTCAATTTCTCGTTTTACTACATCATCAGCAAGATCTGTAGGATCAAGCTTATTATCAAAGCTTTATCTCTCAGATTAAAATGATAAATACAGCATATTGTATGCTGTCTTTTTCCGTGTGTTAGAGCATCTTACCTTTCTGACGTATTAGTATCTGTATCTGAAGCTAATGTGAAGAGATTCTGCACTTTCAGGAATTCTTTTTATTGAAGGAGCTGTTTTCTGCTCGCATCCCGAGTTTATCTTTATTTCTGGAGCGTTTGGCTTAGGTTTGTAAATCTTGACAGAGAAACGTTCATAACTTCATTTGATCAAGGTTTATGGTGCATGGCATGTATGATTTGTCTTGTACTTGTGATCAACCGCCTGATGGATATTATGAAGTACAAGTAAACCGGGACTAGTTTCTTTTAACATTTCAATGTTGCGTAGGAAAGAGATTGTTGACGCTGTTTTTGATGGGCAACGTACAAATATAATTCTACTTTTGGCCTTCTTGTACGGCATTTACTTCACTTTATTCACTCCTCCTCTGCTGTTTGCATCTAACTATGGTGCTTGGTTTTTTGATCCCTTCATCTTCCCTAACAGAACGTTAGAAGTGAGTGAAAAATGAAAAAACCCTCCAAACAGTTCATTCTCATTGCAGTATCAAAACTATCTTCATTCAGCTAACAATGTTTTCATTGTTGGGTTTACCTGTTTTCTTTATGCAGCCTTCTGTTTTGCTCTGGGACGTCGTTTCCACGAAGCTCTGACTGACTCAAATAGCCATCGACGAATTCACAACCAGGTTTTCCCATCGTTCTAATCCATTTCATCTTTCTCATTCATTTACTTTGCTACCAAGCTCCTATATTCCCACATTCAATAATCCTTATTCACTCATGTTTTCAGATTTTCCTTCAATCTACCGTCATATGCATGGTAAACTTATTTGCATCAGTCATATACGTGGTGATGCAATTTGTGCCCGTTCATCCGTTTTACATCATCGTTGGACATGTAAGCTGGCAGGCTGGACATGGATGTCCAGCAATCATTTACTTGGCGATGAACCGCACTATTCGTAATGGAGTTCTTCGTTTACTCCGTCTAAAGGTTACACATCACAGTGATTGTCTTATGCAATCATCTTATTATAGAAAATCGGAGGGAGAATCTCAACAAATCCAACAACCTCTTTTAGCAGGATGCAAATATCTCCACAGTCAGAGTCATCGCGACATTGAATTCGTTACGGATTCAGGATCTCATGAATATTCGAGATTTGAACTTTTAATTGATCATAAAACTCTCTGATTGAGCTTTCATCATAAGCCTCCTTGTTTTGTGGAAACTCTTACCAATAATCAAATGAATAAATATTCTCTGAATCGTTGTATTTCTCCTAATTTGGATAGAAACATAACAAATATAAGTAATCAGTGGAGACTGATTGACATGACTATGTAAAACGATGAACCTTGAAGTTTGATACTTTGAATTAGTCGTTGTTCTCAGCAAGCAAGTTTCAAACCTCATATATTATGGGTTTCTTTCATCACAAAACCTTAACAGAATGAGCCACTTATTTGCATGTCATTCATATCCAATCCTTATAGATTTAATTCAACGCACAACTACTGGAAAACTAATGAGAGAAGAGTCGCAGCTATCGGGAGCTCAAAGCTCGTACAACCTGAAAACATCTTTAGAACTTTTTCCTTTAAAGCATATCCGTCGAGATATTTGAGGTTAGAAGCGTCATAAATGTCAAAAAGCTCGAATTTCTTCTGCAGGTACTCGAACAAAACAAGAACAATAGCAGTTGTTTGATTGGTGGCATTTGACTGTTGATGGATCTGTAGTTTCACTCAAGCTGTATGCCCTTCCAATCACCTTTTGATCAAAAAGCAAGAGCGAACCATTAGATGGAATCTAAACTGAATCTCAAATTACCGGCAGACCAAAGACATTGTCTTTTGACTTCGTTTTATCAATTAAATTTAGGAAAATATCAAAATTCTTTTTATTCATTTCTATGTTTCAAAAGAAATGTCGGGCTAATCCATGATCCGCCTCTTTTTATGGTATAAATAATTCTTTTTCTCTCCTTCTTCTCTTAAATAATTTCATAATCAACTGAAGAATTCTAACTGAGTTTCTTCTCGCGTCTCTCAGATGGATTGGATCATCCTTAATGGAGATATTGAAAGCAATCCTCTCTACAACTGCAGGTAAATCGTTTTTTTCCAAACACAACATGTGAATTCTGAGATTTTCTAATTCGAATTTCTAGCGGTCTTTCCTCGGAACAATGGTCTCTGCAGCACGGAGTGAAAAAACCGTTCTGGGGTGCAATGGATTTGGCATACGGTATCATTATCGAGGTATATTTCTACAGGCATGTGGAAAGGTTACAAAGAACATATTTTGAGCTCCTTTACATCCCGTGCCTCATTGTAATTGGTTCCAAAGAGTTCTTCGTTCATTCTTGCTTCAAAATCATGTTTTTCCTCGGAATCGTTGACATGCCGGCCATTGTTGTCAACTCAATAATTACGGGTATAACCCCCAAGATAACACATACGAGAACAGTTCTTCTCTGTTTAAGGTTGGTTACTGGTTGAAGGAGCTGTATTCTGTACTTACCCCAACTTTATATTCGTATCTGGAAGTTTTGGATTGAGTACAAAACTGTTTGTGCACCAACACTAAAACAAGCTAGTTCAGGTCTGTGTGTGTATGTCTGAATTGCATAACAAGAGTATTCGTCTTCGACTTCATATGGTTACCCCGATGATGGAAGACCAGGAAACAAGGGATCTGATGGACATCCAGGAGAAGACGGAGCCCGCGGAGCTCCAGGATCCGCTGGACACCCAGGAAAGGACGGACAACCAGGAGCTCCAGGAGCCCCAGGACGCAACAGCCGCTTCCAAGGAGGACCACCAGGAAGACCAGGAGCCCCAGGAGAGCAAGGACCAGCCGGACCAGCTGGAGCCCCAGGACAAGACGGAAAGCCAGGTAACCGAAAATCATAAAGAAAAATCATATGATAAATATAATTACAGGATCCCCAGGACCAAAGGGACCACTCGGAAGACCAGGAGAGCCAGGACGTCAAGGACGTGATGCCTTCCCAGGATCTCCAGGACGTGACGCCGCCCCAGGAGAGAGAGGAATCTGCCCCAAGTACTGCGCTATCGACGGAGGAATTTTCTTCGAAGATGGAACTTTCCGCAAGTAATTTGTGCACAATTGACAACATGCTATCATTGTCAAGAAAGAATAAAGATTCTCATCTCAAACAGTTGAAATCATTGAAACGAAAAAGTGAAAAGGATCTGAAGATAATGAAAGTAAATGAGAAACTTACCCAAAAGCAACATTGCGCTTAATGTAAATATAATCGAAATCATCTTCAGTCCTAGGAACAAATCGGATGCACGTCTTCTCCTTATATTCATCAAATGCTTGAGCGATGGCTGCTCGTTGACTGAAAACAAAAAAAATTAATTGTTTGTCTTACGTGATTTATTAATTGACTTTTTTGCTCGTTTTATAACAACCCATATGGTCAAAAGGAAGAGGGATTAAAGAAGAAGAAGACAAAAAAAGACAATTGAAAGTTCGATGAAGAGAAGCCTTAAGAAATCATTGTTGATCCCGGCGACGGACGAGTGCGAAAAAGAGACAGTTTAAACACGAAGTAGAACTATATGAACGACGTTTCAGACGAATTTATAAGCTCACTCTTCGTTCTTCTTTTCGACGTTGTTAACACAGTTTCTCACTCTCTTTTTGTTTCTCTTCATCACTAATTCTCTCTTTCTCTTCTTTCTTGCAAAATAATCAGCTTGACGATTCTCCTTCTTCTATCTGGCTCGAAACGTGAAAAATATTAAAATTGAAACAAAGGTTAAACGTAAAACGCAGAAAAACAATTCTCCCAAAACACAAAGGAGTCGCAAACGTTCCATTGAAAAAGGAGTTCGTTTTTCTTTGCTCCATACGAAATACCTTTTTTGCCCTTTTGTTCGTTGTTCACCAGCTTATCCCTTAAAGTCAATCACCAAATTAGGACAGGAAACTTGTTTTTTTCTTCAAACATCTTCCAACCTTTTTTTGCTTTCTCTTTTAAATGCATATTAGTATTCCTTATTGTTCTACTGCATGAGTTTCAGGGATTTGGTGGTTTGAGCTTCTCGCAGCATGTTAATGAGCCGTGAGCTCTCAACGACGTCTCCACGTGACAAGTAATTCATAAGTCATTTACATTTTTCGTTAGCAGAAGAACGGTTGGTATTGCGGTTTGAGCTCATAAATTACCAGAAAGTGGGAGCAGGTAAACGATGGAAGTAAGCTATGTCTATCATATCTGTTGTTTCATATAGGTAATGAAACGGAGATTCAATAACGTCTACGTCAGTCTTTATGTTTTCGTAAGAATAAAGTTATGAATGTTAATCTCTTTTCAAATTTTTCGTAGATCAAAGCCATTTACTTGTCATTAACTAAGAGAAGGAACATAATCTACCTTCCATACAAATATGATGGCAAATTCAAACAAAAGGCATTACGGGAAGTGGATGTGCGGATGAGACGTCTTTCTAGGATAACTATGAATAGGAAGCTCTTCTGACGTTGAGAAATGACATCTGCTTCTCTGGAACTGAGTTCTGAATTTGGAATGTTTAATGTATAAGACTCATATCAAATGATTCAAATGAGAAACATGAATAGATATATGTATATCGTCTTCCACTCTATCTGCACATATCATGGCTTATCGTAGTCGTATCCAACTTGTTATGAGAGTTCAGCTGGAGCCTACGCAGATCATTCTGCGACGAAGATGTTGTTATATATTCTTGTATTACAATAATAACTTAATCTAATATTACTTGAAAATAAAAAAGATTTGCCCAAGACTGTATTTGACATTTAGGAACAAAAGATGATGTTTAGTCAAGTAGATTTGAATAACTTCTATATAAAGCATCTTCTGGCAGTCTAGACAGCCAGTCTCAATGAACGAGCTACACGCCCTTCGAAAACCTGGAAAATCTTTCATTCTTATATTTTTTGCTTATTAATTTGAATTTCTGTGTCTTTCGTCTTTTCTTAGTACTGTTTCTAAAAATGAGAGAGAGAGCATGTAAAAAGAGAGAGAGAATGAGAAAATAAGAGATGGAAAAAGCAAGAGAAAGATCAGAAATAAAGAAAAAGAGAGGATAACACATTGTCACCAGAAATATTTATAATCGTGTTATATATTATTAAAGCTTAAACACAAGTTTCCTATAGATAGATAACCACTATTTTACTTTCAGTTCGGCGATGGAATGGTTTGTCGCTCACAGAGGATCTCAAAACATTGAGTTGTACAACTGCAGGTAAACAGCTAACACTCTGACAGTTTTTATCTGCTACTTCTACTTTTAAGTGCATTAACTCCGGAACAATGGACATCAAGAGATGGCGTCCAGCACCCTGGATGGGGAGCAGTTTCTCTCATTTATGGGATTATTATTGAGGTATTTCAATGAAAATTTGTTCTTCCATACGTATATTGTTCTTCCAGCTACTGTACATTCCATGTCTCATTGTCATCCGATCCAAAGAGTTTTTCTCTCATTCTTGTTTCAAGATTATGTTTTTCCTCGGTGTAATTGACATGATGGCCATTTGTGTCAATTCTATCATCTCAGGTAAAACTTACTTCCGTTTTCAATTTCTCGTTTTACTACATCATCAGCAAGATCTGTAGGATCAAGCTTATTATCAAAGCTTTATCTCTCAGATTAAAATGATAAATACAGCATATTGTATGCTGTCTTTTTCCGTGTGTTAGAGCATCTTACCTTTCTGACGTATTAGTATCTGTATCTGAAGCTAATGTGAGGAGATTTTGCACTTTCAGGAATTCTTCTTATTGAAGGAGCTGTTTTCTGCTCGCATCCCGAGTTTATCTTTATTTCTGGAGCGTTTGGCTTAGGTTTGTAAATCTTGACAGAGAAACGTTCATAACTTCATTTGATCAAGGTTTATGGTGCATGGCATGTATGATTTGTCTTGTACTTGTGATCAACCGCCTGATGGATATTATGAAGTACAAGTAAACCGGGACTAGTTTCTTTTAACATTTCAATGTTGCGTAGGAAAGAGATTGTTGACGCTGTTTTTGATGGGCAACGTACAAATATAATTCTACTTTTGGCCTTCTTGTACGGCATTTACTTCACTTTATTCACTCCTCCTCTGCTGTTTGCATCTAACTATGGTGCTTGGTTTTTTGATCCCTTCATCTTCCCTAACAGAACGTTAGAAGTGAGTGAAAAATGAAAAAACCCTCCAAACAGTTCATTCTCATTGCAGTATCAAAACTATCTTCATTCAGCTAACAATGTTTTCATTGTTGGGTTTACCTGTTTTCTTTATGCAGCCTTCTGTTTTGCTCTGGGACGTCGTTTCCACGAAGCTCTGACTGACTCAAATAGCCATCGACGAATTCACAACCAGGTTTTCCCATCGTTCTAATCCATTTCATCTTTCTCATTCATTTACTTTGCTACCAAGCTCCTATATTCCCACATTCAATAATCCTTATTCACTCATGTTTTCAGATTTTCCTTCAATCTACCGTCATATGCATGGTAAACTTATTTGCATCAGTCATATACGTGGTGATGCAATTTGTGCCCGTTCATCCGTTTTACATCATCGTTGGACATGTAAGCTGGCAGGCTGGACATGGATGTCCAGCAATCATTTACTTGGCGATGAACCGCACTATTCGTAATGGAGTTCTTCGTTTACTCCGTCTAAAGGTTACACATCACAGTGATTGTCTTATGCAATCATCTTATTATAGAAAATCGGAGGGAGAATCTCAACAAATCCAACAACCTCTTTTAGCAGGATGCAAATATCTCCACAGTCAGAGTCATCGCGACATTGAATTCGTTACGGATTCAGGATCTCATGAATATTCGAGATTTGAACTTTTAATTGATCATAAAACTCTCTGATTGAGCTTTCATCATAAGCCTCCTTGTTTTGTGGAAACTCTTACCAATAATCAAATGAATAAATATTCTCTGAATCGTTGTATTTCTCCTAATTTGGATAGAAACATAACAAATATAAGTAATCAGTGGAGACTGATTGACATGACTATGTAAAACGATGAACCTTGAAGTTTGATACTTTGAATTAGTCGTTGTTCTCAGCAAGCAAGTTTCAAACCTCATATATTATGGGTTTCTTTCATCACAAAACCTTAACAGAATGAGCCACTTATTTGCATGTCATTCATATCCAATCCTTATAGATTTAATTCAACGCACAACTACTGGAAAACTAATGAGAGAAGAGTCGCAGCTATCGGGAGCTCAAAGCTCGTACAACCTGAAAACATCTTTAGAACTTTTTCCTTTAAAGCATATCCGTCGAGATATTTGAGGTTAGAAGCGTCATAAATGTCAAAAAGCTCGAATTTCTTCTGCAGGTACTCGAACAAAACAAGAACAATAGCAGTTGTTTGATTGGTGGCATTTGACTGTTGATGGATCTGTAGTTTCACTCAAGCTGTATGCCCTTCCAATCACCTTTTGATCAAAAAGCAAGAGCGAACCATTAGATGGAATCTAAACTGAATCTCAAATTACCGGCAGACCAAAGACATTGTCTTTTGACTTCGTTTTATCAATTAAATTTAGGAAAATATCAAAATTCTTTTTATTCATTTCTATGTTTCAAAAGAAATGTCGGGCTAATCCATGATCCGCCTCTTTTTATGGTATAAATAATTCTTTTTCTCTCCTTCTTCTCTTAAATAATTTCATAATCAACTGAAGAATTCTAACTGAGTTTCTTCTCGCGTCTCTCAGATGGATTGGATCATCCTTAATGGAGATATTGAAAGCAATCCTCTCTACAACTGCAGGTAAATCGTTTTTTTCCAAACACAACATGTGAATTCTGAGATTTTCTAATTCGAATTTCTAGCGGTCTTTCCTCGGAACAATGGTCTCTGCAGCACGGAGTGAAAAAACCGTTCTGGGGTGCAATGGATTTGGCATACGGTATCATTATCGAGGTATATTTCTACAGGCATGTGGAAAGGTTACAAAGAACATATTTTGAGCTCCTTTACATCCCGTGCCTCATTGTAATTGGTTCCAAAGAGTTCTTCGTTCATTCTTGCTTCAAAATCATGTTTTTCCTCGGAATTGTTGACATGGCGGCCATTGTTGTCAACTCAATAATTACGGGTATAACCCCCAAGATAACACATACGAGAACAGTTCTTCTCTGTTTAAGGTTGGTTACTGGTTGAAGGAGCTGTATTCTGTACTTACCCCAACTTTATATTCGTATCTGGAAGTTTTGGATTGAGTACAAAACTGTTTGTGCACCAACACTAAAACAAGCTAGTTCAGGTCTGTGGTGTACAGCCTGTCTCCTTTGCCTTTTGCTCGTTATCAATAGACTTATGGACATGTTGGAACACACGTTAGTTCATTAATCATACTCGGGGTAAAATCGTTTTCTTTAAGAAAAGAGATGGCGGAGGCTATGTTTCGAGGATGGAAAACATATTTTATTATGTTCTTATGTCTCGTCTATGGAGTGTACTTCTTCCTATTCACTCCACCTGTTCTTTTTGCTTCCAAATATGTCGCTTGGTTTTTCGATCCGTTCATCTTCCCTAACAGAAGCTTAGATGTAATTGCATAACATTCAAAATATATTGTCATGCTTATTCCGTTTTTAGTATCAAAACCCGTTACATTCCGCCAATAATATCTTCGTAGTAGGTTTCACTTGTTCATTGTACGCTGTTTTCTGTGTGGCTGTAGGACGACGTCTTCGTGAAACCTTCAGCGAATCAACGGGACAACGAAAGCTTCACAATCAAGTAAGGATATCATCGTGCCAAGTTGAGAACAAATTGTCATTCATTGAAGATTTTCATTCAATCAACACTGATTTGTATGGTTAACTTCTTTGCATCGATCATCTACGTTGTCATGCAGTTTTTCCCGGTTCCTGACTTCGTCATAGCTCTTGCCCACATGGGATGGCAGTTTGGTCATGGATGTCCAGCAGTCATTTATCTTGTACTGAACCGAACAATTCGAAACGGAGTTCTCCGTTTGCTCCGCTTGAAGGTAGTTCATTCTAAGCAAAATCGAAAAGGAAATTGTTTACAGGCGAAGAAATCCTCCAGAATCACTGCCGGTGGATCACACGGTCCCCACTCCGATACTACAAAGCCACTTTGAGAACCAAAAATAAAAGAAAACAAAAAAGAGTAGATTTATTTTTGCAAATACATTAAGACGAATAAATCATTGAGTTATTTGTTCAAACTACTCTGTACGAGATATCCATGGCTACATTGTTATATTTTGAAACTCCACGGATCAGGACTTGATTCGAAACAGAAGTATAAGCTCTCTTGTATGCTTCAGGACAGCACACCCTGCGAAATAGACAGATTGAGAATGATTGAGTTTGGAAAAGTTCCTTACAACATTCCTGCTAGCTCAGGTGTTCCCATATTTATCTCGAATCCTGCCCATGGACAAGATTCCATACATGTGGCATCAAGATTTTTAACTTGAATTTGAATTCTAGTGCCGGGGGGAGACTGAAACAGAAAAGACGTCTAGAAACGAAACTCTCACAGATTAACTGACCATAATAACATAGAAGCACTCAACAGCATCGGTATATTGGAAAGTAACTCCTAATCCAGCTTGAGCATTAAACGTAGTGAAGCTTCTGTTGGTAGCCGGAAAAATTAGTAACGTCAGTAACATGGGCATAAGTCGTATATGTTACCTGAATGAGTTGGCCGTTGCATACGGGAGCTGTCGACTTTGCCATGAGTTCACATGTATCTCCACTGAAATACTTGGGGCAGATACATTTGTTACAATTTTTAGAGTTGACAATTCCACCATTGCGACAACGAACAGTTGAAGGGCAACGGGCTGAAAATAAGTTTCTCGGTTTCATTTCTCAATTCACCCTATATTCAAATCTCACCAGCACACTTGTAGGCTAAGTTCATTTGCTTGACGTCAGAGAAAGCTGGAGAATCACGTTGTCCCATCATATTTTGATAATTTGGATCTTTGGCTAATGAAGTTGGAACATCGGAATTGAGTGCAAAAGCATCTGCAATTATGATTTCAATGTTTTGTTTAGTGATATACACGTTACATGGATTATACTGCATCACACTCCCATAATCGTATTGCATTCCGAAATGAGTTTCGGCTTGTGATGTCAGCTTATCGAAGTTATACTGTAAGCTAGATTGGATGTTGGCAAAGTTGATATCAAGGTAATCATCACGATCATATCTATGAGAAAATATTGTTTCTTTGTCACTCTATCAAGAATCACCTAGATTGTGTATGATAGAATCCGAGAGCATGAGCCATTTCGTGACAAATTGTTCCAATCTTCAAAATTTTCAAATGTTTGTTTTTAAACAAGAAAATTCTCTTACAGAGTCACATCCTCGACCGATAGAAACGTCTTGACTTCCAAAAGATTGCTTTCCAACGTAAGACCAGCAGCCACTACCTCGGAAGAATCGGAGACGGTTTGTTCCAGCTGTACGACTTTCAGTGAATTTCAAACACGAATTTTCTTCCCAGAACTTAACACCTTGAAGGATACGTGTGCGATCTTTAATTAGTAAGATTATAATAGAGATTGTTCCATTGATGTATTGCTTACTTAATCCGCTTTCAATGAAGAATGGGATGTTTTCATCCGGACTCCAGTATGCTTTCGCGTCCGTAGTGGCGGATCTCTTTCTTCGTTCTTTGGAATAGATATATATGAAGCCGCTATTACAATAGTTTTACCATTTTCTTCCGGATTAAGCAAGTTATCAATTTGACCAGAAGATAATATCATATCTCCTTCAATGGCAATTCCTGAAAGCTCTTCAGCAGCATCAGGTGATACTGGCCTCTCATCTCCTTCTTCTTCTGTTGTATTGCTTCTTGGACCCACAGAATTTCGGTATTCAGCCTGGAAATTAAAAATCAAAAATGGAATATATCAAGAGACTTGTTACGAGTTTAGCTTCTAGTTCCGGATTTTCCATCTTTTCGGCACGGCTAAATTTGGAACGACGGAGAGTGAGGGAAGCCATGGCCTCACGTTGCTGAAAACAAAGGAATAATGAAAGATTAGGTTGAAACTGTACTTCACGAATCCAATCTTTATCTGGTCCTTCTTCATGAGTGATGAGGAGTTCCTCGGCCTGGAATGATTGAGCATGAACACTACACTCAACAGAAATTAGGGTTTGATTACCTTTTGCTGTGCTGCTTGATCTTCATCTTCGGTACCATCTTCATTAGCGAAAACGAATGCCACGGTAAATAAAGCTAAGGTCCAAAACTTCATGATGAAGCTTGCTCATGTCACAAAATGTGTCTGACCCTTTATATATCATTTTTTGAAAATATGTTTTGGTAAATATTCTTTTCATCTCTTTTTTTAATTGCTTGGATTTTGTTCGACTTCATAATAGCTAAACTCTTCTTTAGCTGCATCAATCATATTTTGGAATTATTTTGGAAATAAAATGAACTCTCATAGATCAAATCGGACTTCGACCCCAAGTCGTATCTTGTCATGTTAAAAGAATTTTTGATCGAATGTGAAGGTCAAAGGCTATATTCTTGAGAAACAATTATCTTTCAAATTTTTTGATATTCAGTTCTATCTTTACATGCTAGCGATAAAGCTGCTGATCATTACATTCCTGCTCTGTTGTGTACTGTTTCTTGCATGATTGAAATAACCTGACCCAACTGACTAGACTCTTGCTCTAATGCTAATTTGAAATACAAAGTAACTTTATTTCCATTTCCTTCTATTTTCCAGTACTTTATTATGAAATACTTAAATGTCGAAATTACTTTTGTATCGAAGTTGCTCTTAAATTTCAATTTCCGGAGAACAGGTAGGACATGTTTTCCATTTTCCGATTTTGAACTGTCATCGAACGGTTGCATTCCTCATAGGTAAGTCATAGTTCAATTCTTTTTCTCCACCAACTGTTTTCTGTTGGTCCAATTTGTTTTCAATTTCCTTCCGTGAGCTTTTGTTAGATTCGCAGCTCTATTGTACGTATGTTATGTTATGTCATAGTATGGCGTGGTTTAGATAAATTTCCCAAAATTCATTCTTATCTCCACCTTATCATCCTGGACTTCGGTCTTCAAACTGGGGCAGGCTCTTTAATCAATTTCATCAATTAATTATTCATTTGTGTTCTTTCTTCTCAGAGAATTTAATATTTCAATGTTCGCAATATTTTTCTTGGTGTTTACCTTATGTTCGAGTCCGAAGTCGGTACATTCAATTATCGCACAAGTCTCGTGAACATTCAAAATTCTTCAGAACGATCAAAATAGGTTTTCAAAGTTCTCTATCTTTTTATTTGAATGTTTTTATGCATAGCGAAAGAGGTCACCTATAGTTGTCTGCAACTGCAGATTGTATACAAGATTGTATAATATAGTTTCTACGAGTTTGTTAAAGAAATTTTGTCATCGAAACTTCGCCATGTTCTATTGTTCAAAACCTTTTTTTTATGACTTTTTGATATGACATTCTCGAAACTAGAATACGCTTCCTTATCACATGTTGTTGCTTTCTTGTCATTCTGATTTATACAGTTTTTGGTCTTATTATTCAGTGCTCTTTTTAGGTAGCAAATGATGCTACTCCTGTTTTTTGGAGTTGCCACACTCTTAGTTTTATGGAAGTTGCTAGACATCAGATCATTTGCTGAGTTACAGAATATCGTTAGTTTGGTACTTAGTGGTAATGGACAACACATACTATCAAATATCTTCAGAGTTAGTAAAGATCACTTTCAAACTATTAACATGTTCAAATGATTCAGGTAGATGAGAAAACTAAAAAGCATGGAGGAGAGTTGGTTGCCTCTGTTCTGAAGGTTTATTGAAGTCGGACGGAACCGTTATACATTTGTGTGATTCAGGCACATGATGTTAAAGAGATTTTCGTTCTTTGTGGTGGTCATATCTCCCCAATTCTTGTGGCTTCCGAGAAGTTGGGAATCAATATCATCGACACTCGTCATGAGGTACTGATATGTCTCATTACCACTCTAAAACCTGCCTAGGTAACCGCTGTGTTCGCTGCTGACGCTGTTGCTCGCCTCAGACAATCTATCGGTGTAGCTGCGGTAACTGCTGGTCCAGGACTTACGAATACTATTACGGCTGTGAAAAACGCACAAATGGCCGAAAGTCCTTTGTTGCTTATTGGTGGAGCTGCACCAACTCTTCTGAAGGGTAGAGGAGCTCTCCAAGATATAGACCAAATGGTTCTCTTCCGTCCTCTCTGTAAATATGCTGCAAGAGTTGAACGTCTCAGAGATATCGTTCCAATCATGCGAGAAGCTATCCAGGTATCAAAATATTTTTTTACTAAATCATTTTGTTGTTACAATAGGCTGCTACTTCTGGCTGTCCAGGTCCAGTTTTTGTCGAGTTTCCTGTAGATGTTCTGTATCCATATGATCTCGTAATGAAAGAGGTCGGCCTCAACCCTAATGCCAAAGGGTTTTTCCAAGTATTTTTTCCTAAGATTTCTATTTCACATAGTTTGTTTTAGAAAGCAGTTAACCATTATCTCCGTTTTCATGTCTCAAGACAATTCGGTTCTGCATGGGACCCACAAGATATCACTCCGATTCCTAGCTCCATTCCATTTCCTCAATCACCTCAAATCAGCGAGATTGTAGAACTTGTAAAGAATGCTAAAAAGCCTGTTCTGCTTATTGGTAGTCAAGCCACTCTTCCTCCTGTGAAGCCCGATGATTTGGTCAAAGCAGTCCAAGTGAACTTAGTTAAAACTGTGCTTGGTAATATCACATTATAGGATCTTGGAATCCCTGTTTATCTTGGAGGAATGGCGAGAGGTCTACTAGGAAAAGATAGTCTCATTCAAATGAGACAAAATCGTAGAGATGCTTTGAGAGATGCTGACTTGACCATTCTAGCAGGTGTTTATACCCAACAGTACAAAATATCAACTCAAATAATATAGGAACTGTCTGCGATTTCCGTCTTTCATACGGAAGAGTTTTATCTAAGAAGTCCAAAATAGTTGCAATTAACAGAAACAAAAGTCAATTAACGAAGGTATAGTTGAGTTCGAATGTTTCGTTATGAAGTTTATTTCGTAGAATGAGCACACTTTCTGGAATTCTGATATTTCTGTCCGAGCTGATGTTGCAACAGTTCTTGTTCAAGTTGCGAAAAACGTTAAGGAGGTATCGAATTTATAATGTTCGTTGTTAAAACAATACTTTCTAGTCGGGTTATAAAGTACCTTCGGAATGGATATCTTCTCTGAGAGAGAAAGAAGATAGTAAGGAAGCAGCGAACATGAAAAAAATGGATGAGAAAGTGAACGGTGGCCTCAACCCTCTGAAGTTTTTGGCTGAATTCGATAAAGTGAGAGTTTAATCAATCGAAGAAATTAACATTTTCCAGTCATTACCTGATAATGCCATCTTAGTAGCTGATGGTGGAGATTTCGTAGGGTCAGCTGCTTATATTGTTAGACCTAGAGGACCACTTCAATGGCTTGACCCTGGAGCATTCGGAACCCTCGGTGTTGGAGGTGGATTTGCTTTAGGAGCTAAGGTTAGTGTAAACGCAACATCTGGTTACTGACCTATGAGAAAGGTAGTCCATCCGGACAGACCTGTTTATATAATCTGGGGAGATGGCTCTTCCGGATACTCACTCATGGAGTTCGATACATTTAATAGGTTCAAACTGCCAGTAACAGGTAATTCTGACTAGAAGCGTTCTTCTTCTCATCAACAAATGTTCAGGTATCATTGGAAACGATGCATGCTGGTCACAAATAGCCCGTGAACAAGTTCCAATGTTTAATAGCAATGTAGCCGTTGATTTAGCTGTGAGAATATAATTCAGATGCTTCTGTCAACTATTTCTTCAGAGAACCAAGTACGACGATGTAGCTAAAGCTCTCGGTGGTTGGGGTGCTACTATCGATGAGAGTAATGAAGACCAAGTGAAGAACATCTTGAAAGAAGTTTGATTGATCTTGTTTTGCTATAAACGTTCCTATTTTACAGGCTCTTCATCAGAACAGCCAAGGCACAAGTTCACTTGTCAACGTGATCATTGGAAAAACAGATTTCAGAGAAGGTTCAATCTCTGTTTAATAAGTTCAACTAGTTATGTCAAAAGGACGTTCAGAATTTTTATTTATTTCAAAGTTTTATTTTCGAGTTTCACACCGCGTGTGCCTCTCTGCTTGTTTTACTTGCCACCTCTGTTTCAAGAAAAATGTATATAAACATATACACAAACAACTCTAGTCGTTCTCTTGTCTAATAACTTTCCGAATCTGAACTATTTTCCACCTTCAAAAAAACAAGTACTTTTCATTTCCAGCTGAAGTTTTGCTGGAGCTACCACCTCGATTCAGAAGCAGTTATCCCATGGGGGACTGCTTCCTACTCTATTGTGAAAATGACTTGAATGGGATTTTCAAACATTTACGACAGAGTATGCTAAACTTTTGTTTACTTGTTTTGCCTAGTATTCATTCGAATACAATCCATCTTGAGTCACATGCAATGATTTTTTGGTTTTTTAATTTCTTCTCCTAATCTTTTGGAATTTGTATTTGGAGCAAGTAACTTTGCTCTGATTCGTATATGATACAACTCGGATATCCTTCGAAGCTCGAGATTATTAGGAAAGACTATAGCTGTGCACATGAATTACTCAACCGAGAAGTTATGGACTCATAACTATACTTAGAGATATTCAACAAAAACATGGATGGCTGAGTTAATTCAGAACAGAATCCATTCTTGGAGATTTGCAAAGTGATCAGAGAGCTCCAATAAGACATGATAACAGAAAGTGCTTTCGTTCGCTGTCATATGAACTAATTCGAAGTTTGAACTACTTGGTCTACTCATTACCAATATCAGGAAATTTATTTCCTTTCTACCTCTTAAGTCTTGCTAATTTTTCTCTGAAATGTTTCCGAAAATGATTCGTGAAATGTTTTTTTTCTTTTCAAGGTTATTCGGAGCAAGTTCTACTGGGTTCGGGTAGAACTATGTAAGAGAGCCATTACACGACTGTACTGTGCAGACAGAGTGAAAACTACTGTTGGAAGCTAAGCATGTTAGTAGTTTTACTCCACTTATTGTGACATGTTATAATCTGGCTTAGCAGGTTTCGTATGAGCCTTAATCGTTTTAGATGATCACTAGGGTCTTTGAACACATTGAGAAAGCCTTCTACCCTTTTCGAGTGATTTGTCTAATCCGTGAGAATTCCATCTTCTGCTTCTTCTCGGGTTAACTGGTAGTTTATTCCATCGCTTAAGTACAGCTGAAGAAACAGAACTATCTAAAACTTGGGCCTTCGAGATCTGAAACCCCCAATGTCCGTTGGGGATATTGAAACAATCGATACTTCATGGGATATTTCTTGAGGCAAAGCTAACAAAAACAAAAATTCTAATATTTCATTTATCTTTTATATAATGAACAACATTCTCGATTTTCAAGAGTCTCTCGAGCGAACGATTTCCAAGTAGAGCAATGTTATTTGAGAATGGATATGTTCAATGATATGAATGCACATGCTTGAGGTGTGCACACATCGTATGTGTTCTGTATGTTGTTACCGTGGTACCATGATTGTCTAAACGATTCAGTACTGAAGGATATTGGAACAGATCAGAATTAATTTTTATTCAAATATACAATTGTGATTAAATTAATTATGGAAAGAAGACTGATAAGATTGAACGATATGCATGTAATCCAATTGTAAAGCTTGAAATGAAAATACTTAGTTCAGAAGAAAATGAATTTAAAATTATTTCCAGACACTGCTTTCTTTACCCATAGTATAAACCGATTTGAATTGTTTTCAACGGTTACGATGTTGTCCGAATGATATTAATGTTTCCATAGATTAATCTGACTCAGCCCATCTATTACTCAGTAAGAGCCTTAGAACTCGAGAAATAACCGTGATTTGTGTGGAGAAATAATAATTGTTCCACGCTAACTTTCCTTCTCTAGGTAAGAAGGAGAGTTTTCAGAAATCAAGCAGAATATTTGGACTGTTGGATTCCGTGCTCAAGATTATCTGTTAACTGGCAGTGAGCGGGAACTGACTTTGACATACAATCTTCTAAACGATGGTATTCATGCTCATAGTAGTCTAGGCATCTGATAAAAACGTTTTCATAAAGCAACTAAGAATACTCGTACCTATAAATAATAAGCGAATGCCAGAAATGAATGATTGTTAATACGAAACAAGCTATTACTGTTCCACAAATAACAAATATGGCAGTTTCCTTAGATGGAGGTCCTTCGATATCTAATGAATGACCTGAATATTGAATAAGAAATCTTTCGGTATGATATGAGTAACCTATGATCTGTCTCATCGTGTCAAAGCTAAAAAATGAGAATGTTGAAATGATGACGGCCATTAGGATGCCCACGAACTGTTGAACAACCTGTGAGAACAAAGAAAACAAGTATTAGTCCAGGAGTTCAAAAAGTTACTACCGTAATGATAAGGAAAGGATATAAGTATTTATGTTTTCGTGTCACTAATCCATATATCGCCAATGAAGTTACAATGATTGGCACTATAACCCATGTCAGGGTGGATTTCATTCCAAACATCATGGAAAATATAGAGAACATCCCATACCAAATAAGACATAGCTGAGTTCCTGTCTGCAACAAGAAAAAAGCAAAATTATTGGGATATAATGAAGACACTGGCTCACCACCACATGACATAAACCACAGAAGCATCGATATCGCCCCTGAACATCGGGGGTTATAGTAGTAGGCATCTGTAATTGCATTAATGATCGAGTCATAATGGAAGAAACAACAAGTTTAAATTAAGATTCACAAATGAACAAGTCTGTTGCTAACTTATTCTCGCAAAGCTCATTGAAAACTATTAAATCTTAGTTCCCTCTTGCCATCTCTCGTCTGCCCCGAATATAAGTCCCAGGCGTCTATGTATGCCCATTGAAGATTTTGAAAAAAGCAAAATGTATTTTCATGAATTCACTTCAAACTCTTTCAGAGGTGAAAGTAAACGAAAAGATAAACAACACAGTGTTATTAAATGAAATATTACTAAAGAAAAGTAATTTTACACACACTCACCTCTACTGCTTTCTCTTCCTCTCGTTCTATCTTGCTTTTTCTGACTCATTCAAGAACTAAGAAAGCAACAGATGTAGCTCTCTTCAACTTATATTCTAATTCGATAACGGTAAAACTGAGAAAAAGCTTTTTTTTTTTACGAAAAAAAGCTGCCTTTGGGGGGGGGCCACCGCTGACTGGAAGGCGGCCAAACAAGGAGACGAAAAAAAATGACCGAAAAAGGAATATTTATGAGAAAACAATATTGGGCAAACAATAGAAAACTACAAAAAGTTCTTGAAACCTTCTTTATGCGTGAACTTTGATCTGATCAGTGTTTTTCTGAGCAAATATAGACCACGTTATTACATTACAAAGCAAATTGAATACGTCTTTGAATATTTAAAACTATTTTTTATTTTTAAATCCATTCATAGCGCGTCATCGAGTCCAGCTTCTAATTTAAAACATGAAAAATCGGGTGTGAGCGTAGAAGGTAATCAAAAATGAGAATATTGTTTTTCGCTTATTTCTTTACTGAGTAAACGATAGAAAAGAAGAGGAAAGATCGCTTCTGAGTAACCAACAAGCTGTCGAAAAGCAGCTCCTTTCTATCTCACTCGTCCTATCTTCATCTTTCTCTTTTCTCTCTATACCAGGTTCAACATTGCCAAATGATCTTAGCTCGTTTGGAGCAGAAGTTCAGATGGAAGAGAGAGCTCATGAGTTTTTAAGAGCGAAGACATTAAGGAACTGCGAAGAAAAAGAGAGAGATCGGATGAATGAGAAAGATAGGAATCAGATGAAACATCCTTCTATAAGTGAATAGTTTTAATTTGAATAGGGAGCAAAGATATTGAAAACGCTTTCTACGAACAGGAAAAGTATATCATAGCACATGTAGCAATGACGAATATCATTGAGTTTTGACTCAATCCAAAATTAACATGAAGATGAATGAGAGAAAGAGGAAGGGAAGAAGAATGAGAACAAATCTGTATGAGCTTGTGGTAGCTGAAGAAACAAAAAATGAATCGAACACGAGTTTTATAGAACTCAAACTGAGGGAAGATGTGTAAGAGGATGAAATTAGCAAAAAGGTGCAAGCAATCTAACAACTTCATGCTATGCAGTATGTTCCTAAGTTTCATTCGAGCAGTTTCAAGAAGAAACGAAATGGAAATGGCGTGTGTTAAGCTAGCTGAGACCTTTTTTTTAAATTAACACTGGCTGTAGAGAGCAAAGGCGCTCCAAGATAGCTTGCCAACGGAAGCAAAGGAAGACATCGTCGGACGACATGAGACAACGACAAATAAGGGCAGAGGAGACAAATAAGTGCGGTAGTAATGAAAAACTTGCAAATACATTAAGAACTAGAGAGAGAGATAAAAATAAATTATCACGTGGATTCAGAAATTACGAGGGGGGGAGGGCGTGAGGATCGAAAGGGTGGTGGGGGGAGAAGCTTGCAAAATTAGCGTACGCGTCAAGGACTTTCATTTTGAAAGATGCGTCGATGGAGAGCGGCTGCATTCGAAATGGAGATGAGTAGAATAAGTTGAAAGACAAAACTTAGAGGGTTTTTCAACCTTTCTCATTTTCGGGATCATTCGCAATCATAGTTTCGAGCGATTGTGGAAGGCAATAGTCGTTCGAGTATGCTAAACGAAATAACAAATGAAGCATAAGAATTTCCATTGTCATATCTCGTAAAACGTCAGATTTTCCAGAATTCTTTCTAATCTTTCAGTAGGTTAGAGCACTTCGATTGAACTATTCCAAAATAATTTTTTCCATGGAAGCGAACAAAAATATTTTATTTTAAACCGAAAACGGAATAAACACATCTATCTTCCATAATAAAAAGTCAAATAAACGAAGACAAAGAAGAAGAAACACGAAAAGAATTGAGCCACAACTGCAGAGGACACAAAAATCTTCCAAAAATTCATTAAATTCAATTGCCTTTTATGGAAAAATAGACACAACAAAAGAAGGGGAAAAGCTATCGAGACAGAATAAAGACTTTAATTCTTCTGGATTTTCTTCAACGGGCACAAAAAAAACTTTTCATTTCCTTCCTCCCCTCCCACCCCCCCCCCTCCTCTCTCTCTCTCTCTCTCTTTTTCTATATCCCTCTCTCTCTATTTTCTTTAGAACGTTAACAGCACTTGAGATATGAAAGAGAAATTGAGATTTTTCTATTCAATACATTGGAAGAGAAACTACGAAAGCATGAAGTTGAGAGATCAGAGGCAGTACATCTGAACGTTGATTCGTCAGTAAAAAACTGAGTTGAATTCGAAATTTGCATAAAATGACCATTATTTTGGAAGAAATTGAGCATTGCAAACCATAAAAATATCATTTTAGTGTTCAATTTGCTATTTGTTCGAAGAAATGAACAGACTGGAGTTGAGACTGAATGTAATTAAATAAAAATGAATATTAGTATAGTTTGGAAGCAGAACGAAGAACGAGTGGAGCCATTTGTTTTATTGACATGGTCTCGCAGGGAAAAAGATGGAAAAAATGTATGTTTTGAGTTGATCTGGAACTTGCTTACAGGGCGAAATAACCTTTTGCTGAAAACATGCAAAACATTAAAGAAAAAATGAGTTAATTGGAATTCTCAAAAGCCCTGGGAGGAAAAAAAGTGATTCAGAGAACATTGAGTGCATCTTGGAGCAAAACAGGAATATGCTTATCCCCATTTAAGAATGAACAGACAGAATAAAGACTTTCAAAGACTCGCCTATAATTCATCATTCGGGACAAGTAGAAAAATCAGTTGAACTTAATGTTTGTTTGACGAAAAAATTGCTGATAACAGATGGCTGAACAAGAAGTTGAGGAGATGAGAGTTAGAGAAAGTCAAAGAGAGACAGAGAGAGAGAGAAAAAAAAGGGAATATGAACAATACAAGACAAGTAGTAAGAGCTGATAGCAGCAAATGCTAAAAAGGAAAAAAACGGGCTTTATTCTAAGAAATTGTAGTCAAAGATCTTATTGGAGAGAAAACTATAATGGTGAATGAATATTTTACTTTCTCCATTGCAGCTTTTCTTAAAAAACAACTATACAATAAATGGTTATTCATAGCCAAGTTTCATTAATGAAGAGAAAAACTGATCCGTTTTAGTGGACCCGTCTCGAGCTAAAAATGCATTCATTGACATTGGAAGCTAGAAACGTCGATCCGGGGTCAAAACTGAGAATCCTCTTTTTGAAGCAACCAAAGGAAATTCATCTGGCTGAATCCCAAGCGAGTTAAAAAAGAAAAGAAAGAGCAAAGACAAGAAAGAAAACCGATGAAAGAGAGTGAACTTGGACAACAAATAAAGCTGAAAATTACTCATTCTTGCCAGAAGGTGAAGATGAGACAATCAGAGTTCATCTTATTATGCGAGTCAATTAGGAAGATGAAGGGAATCCTTTGCTAAACACTTAGTCAAACATACACTCACATATATAATGAAGATATAGTTTCTATTCTATTCGAAACAATGGGAAATAGCCAAATCTCCTTCATATGCCTGCTGCTCTGATCATCGTTGTAGTCGAGCGTCTTCGAAATCTGTCTTTGACTAGCTGAGGCTACATTTGCCACTAACAGCACCATTTGTTTTTCAAAAAAGTTTATTATGAATGAAACTAGGCATATCTATATTAACATCGTCGATTAGGTTAAATTGCAGCACTCATAATAACTAAGTCAAAAAGACTCATTTTTACAACTTTTAGTTTAAAACAGTTAGTTTCCAAGTATAAATAAGAAATATGTACAAGTAAAACATGAAATATGTAATAAAAGCTCATCAACCGTAGAATTTGAAATATGAAAACAGTTAAACTTTGACTTCTACTCTCAAACAGGTACAAAAGAGATCAACGACATAAGATGAGAGGCGACGACAGTAGCGATTTGTACAAAGAGGCTACTGACATGAACATAGATCAATACAAAGTTAACAACTTAAACAAAAAACTTAATGACAATCGATATCAACAAACCATAACTTTTAAAGCTGGTATCCTGAACTTTAACATGAACACTTTTATCTAGCGAATTTAGCTATATCAGAAGAGTACCTCATCCGAAATCAAATTATGATGCTATTTCAACACTTTTCCTATTTTAAGCTTCGGCTGCGGCTGCAGCAGCAGCAGCAGCAGCAGCAGCGGCAGCGGCAGCTGGATCTTCCGTATAATACTGTCTTAATCTGACGTGCCAAGCTATTGAAGAACAAGCAGATATCGTGCGGAACTGATGAATGATTTTCCTTGGCAGGAAGTATATATCATTATGATGAAGCTATAACGAAGGTTGTTCGAAACATAGTTCTCAAGATAAACTGTACCTGGACTTTACTGTACGTTACTCCTTCCCTTCTCAATTGGTTCAGCTTAGCTTCCTCAACCCATTGTACGCACTAAAAAGAAAACTCAGTTTATGTAAAAATTGAAATTCTACCTGCGACATTGGAGGTTCATACAAATCTAACTGAAGTCTTTCAGTCACAGCGGCAAAATCAGCTGCGTGGAAACAGATAACATCCTTAACCGCACGATTCACACCAGGCCTAGAAAAAACAGAGCATTGTCCAACTGTATGATGGCAACACAAACTTTTCGTCTCCTTCTAGTATAGCTTGAAGGATACCAACTGCTCCTGTTGGTGCCCTTTCCAATCCATCCCCTACATAGTCCGCATGACAGGGAGTTCTGTCTTCGAACAACAATTCTCTTCTCTCATGCCTTAAAAAAATGTGATCTATAATTAAATTACTAATGAAATACCGTAATCCTGCGTAAGGATTTGGACCGGCTGCAGGTGTCGACTGAGATTGATTCTGATTCTTCGCCTTCTTTGGCTTTTTATCATCTTTAACCTCATCGGTGGGAATCAACTGAAAAAGTAAAAAGTCCAATGATATCTGCACATCAACATACTTGTTCGCCGGGTCTGACCCAGAAAATCGGACCGTCATCACTGTCCGTTTCTTTCGTATTAAACAATTTACTCCATCTACCCCAAGGCATGATAGGATTCAAAATAACATTAGCGTTCAACTCCGAAATAATCTCAGGGAAATAGTCTCCAGATTCTTCTTGCTTTGCTCCAACAAGAGAGACAGAGTACAATGGACCGGCGCTGAACAGTTTCAGTTTTAATTCGAACAATTCTGTGGGGAAATACCGGAAGGTGCCACTCATCAAGCTATCCATCACATCTCTATGATAGTTACCCAGGGAAAGCGTTTCAACCAACTGTTTATTAATGAGAGAGCCAGCTTTGATTGATAATTGTGGATATTTTCTTGCAAGATGATTGAATATATCCTGAATATTTTTTGTATTAGGAGAAAAAGTAATGTGAACTTACAGGTAAGAAGGCTGCAGAATTCTTAATAACAGCCATAACGAAAATCGGGGTTTGCTCGATTTCCGCCATGCCAAATCGGATAAACTGCTGAGCGAATCGTTCTCTACAAAAAGGATAGTTACAGCCTAATTAACGTAACTCCAGCAAACCTTTCGTAAATAGACAATGAAGCTTCAACGGAGACCCAATCAGCTTTCAGAATGGTACCCCCACCATTTGGATGATTTTCAAGCGATAGGAATGGGAGGAACTAAAATGACAAACAGTTCAAGAAATAAGAAAGTGAAGAGGTTTTACCTTTTTGCATAACCACGGTAACTTGTATTCACCTTTAGTGATACCTAACTTCCTCATACAATCCTCAATGGGTTTGCGGAAAGGATATAACAACCTTTAAAAAATGTTTCAACAATATTCATATTTCTGCAAAACTCACTCATTAAGCAAGAAACTAGGCCTCGAGCCTTTTGCGAGTCGCAAGAAGGTATGATCTTCTTTCTCCTGTTTCTCTACTTTCTCCACTTTCTCTGCTTTCTCTGCTTTTTCCTGCTTCTCTTGTTTAGAAGACGCTGTCTCTTTCCGTTTTCCTTTCTTGCCCTTCGGTTTTTCTTCGGCATCATCGTCCGCTGCTGGCTTTCCACGTACAGTTGTCTAAAAAAAAAGATAATCTGAGAAGAGGACCGAAATGATTTACTATTGGAGCAATCGGTGCTAGGGCTTTTCTGCTATCAGTTTCCTCACATAAAAGAGTATCCAAACTAAAGCTCAAATCGTCTTGTGTAACCATCACTTTGTCTTGATCATGCTCGGGCTGTAAATATTCATGGATTTAGACAGACAGGTGCAATTTATAAACGAACCAATTCTTCTTGGAAAAGCTTGAGAAGGTGATCAGGGGGCAACTTGTCAAAAGCACGCTAAAATAAACGAATTGGTACATGTTCAATCAAACAACTTTATACCTTGGTGTTGGGCTCTGGCGCAAGAACTCGTTCAGCAGACACGGGGAATTCTTTACAAATCTTCCTGGGAGCAGTATATGAGCTCACGGTCTTCAGTGGTCTCTTATTGAATGCATTCTTCTTTCGAACGCTCGCAGCTACTCCGCCAGTGATGGACTAAACATTCAGATAAGAAAATATAAAGTGGTAATGAAAACCGTACCTCTAATAGCACCACTTTGTTGGTGAACTCTATATCATTAATTGTTTCTACGATCAAAGATTGTACGAACTCCGCTTTACCAGAATTTGGCTCTAGAATAGAATACAAATAACATGATGTGCATGTCTCACTCACCAGCTTTGCTTTTCTTCGATTGGGATGCATCTGATACCTCTTCCATGTCAACTTCTTGCTTGATCTCATCATCAGTTTTCAAAACTGCACCAGGATATCTGTCACATGTTCTTCCTTCTTCTTTTGATAAAGCAGAATTCGCTAGTTGTTCGTGCTTGTTATTCAATTTATCCATTTCCGATGCAGTTAAAACTACAGCTACGTGTTCGAGGATCACTTTGTTTGCTTTCTTCTTCTCGCTTTTCTTCGCTCGGACAGCTTTAGCGAAATCATCACCTATCAAATCGGCCGAGTCATGACTGGGTTTACCATCTATAGTTTTAGCGCTCTTCTCCTTTCCAGATTTTTCTTTAGTGCGCTTCTCAGAATGCTCCTTCTCCTCGTTCGGATGTTCTCTGTACATCTGCTCCTTTGCCATTCTATCCTTGGCCAATCTTTCTTTAGATAGCCGTTCCTTTGCTAGCTTCTCTTTCGCAAGTCGCTCTTTCGCAAGCCTTTCGATAGCTTGCTTCTCCTTGAGTAGTTTTTCCTTGGCTAGCCTTTCTTTTTCCGACTTTTCCTTCTCGTGCTTTTCCCTTTCCATCTTCTCTTTGGCAAGGTTGTCCTTCGCAAGGTTCTGCAGTGCAAGCTTCTGTAGGGCGATTTTGGCAAGTTTCTCCTTTGACTTCTTCTCATTATCAGGTATTTCTTTTGACAGCTTGTCCTTGAGGTGGGATTCTTTCGCCTGTTTCTCCTTCACGTGATTTTCTTTTGACTGTTTCTCTTTGGCGAGCATATCCTTGGCAAACTTCTCTTTTGCGAGAGCTTCTTTGGCGGTTTTTTCCTTAGCATGCAGATCCTTCACGAGCTTCTCCTTTGCATGCATTTCTTTCGCAAGTTTCTCTTTGGCAAGAGATTCTTTAGCTAGAGCCTCTTTGTTGAGTTTTTCTTTAGCGAGAAGTTCTTTGGCTAACTTCTCTTTCGCAATGGCATCTTTCGTAGGAACTTCTTTGGAAGGAGTTTCTTTGGGAGCAACTTCTTTTGGAGGAATTTCCTTTGAAGGTGTCTCCCTCAGAGAATTCTCCTTCGTAGGGGTGTCCCTGACGGTTTCCTCAGCTTTCTTTGCCGCTTCTTCTTTCTTCAATTCCAACTCTTCTTTCCAATCCTTGATATATCTGCGTTCGGGAGGTTTATCATTCTGAGATATATATAGTAATGAGATCAATAAGACAAAAAAACCTTAGAAAGTTTCCTCTTCAAAATATTCTTTGAAGTCAGAGACGGACTCTGGCAAGTTGAGGTCTTCAACAGATCCAAAAGTATAGGATCATTCGCAAGCGTTAGATCTTTCGATGAAGAAGATGCTGACGCTTTGGAGCTTGTTGGAGTTGATGTAGACGGTGTTCCTAATGAAGTTAAGTTCGAAGATTCTTCACTAATCCTTGAATACAAATCAGTAACAAAACGATTTTTAAATATGAAACCTTCTATGAGTTTGGAAAGACCTGGGTGGTGGTGGCGGGGGAGGAGCCACTTTATCCTTCTCTTTCTCCTGAATAACAATAACGTAAAATATCTAATTCAACACACGAAATACCTCAAAAGACCTAGATGCGTGTAACGGCTTCGCAATATCAGATATTGTCAATTTGACTTTGGCCGCTAATAAACACATAAATGTTTCAAGAATAGAAGAATCAAACTTACTCTCCAATACAGATTTAGGTAGAGAAGAATTGTGAGAAGACTTATTTGGAGGATTATGAGCAGAACTATGGGAGGGTTTATGTGAAGAATTGTGAGTGGAATTATGAGCGGAGCTCTGGGGTGTTTTGTGAGGGGTATGGGGTGCTTTATTAGTATAGCCATGAGAGTAATTATGAGAAAAGCTATGGGAAGAAGTGTGAGTAGCATTGTGTGTTGAACTGTGGGTAGTACTGTGAGCAGCACTATGGGTACTGCTATGAGGAGTACTATGATTATTACTGTGTGTTGCACTGTGAGTAGGGGTATGAGTAGAGCTGTGGGTTATATTGTGATGAGTAGAAGAAAGATTATGAGATGGAAGATGAGCAAGATGAGGATTGGAAGAAACATCTATTGAGGTTTTCGGAGATAACAGAGTAGGAGGAACATCTACGGTACTCTGAGGGGTTATTGTATGATCCATAGCATAATGATTTGGGATAGGTGGAGGAGGCATAAATGCCCCAACAAATAGCGGAGGAGGGGGAGGTGGAGGGGGGAAAAAAGGATTATGTGTGAACGGTCTGAAAGATTTATAATTAGAATTATACAATATATATGTCTATTTGAAACTTACATGGTCTGCGCAAAACCATTGGGAACATTAACTAAAGCTGGAGGAGGCGTAGAAGTATCAAAAGCTGAGCAACCTCCGTAGGCATCTAGCGAATCATCAGGAGGAAGAGGGGGGGTCTTAGGTCCTTTAGGACGCCTTGAAAAAATGAAGATGGGGAAAATTCTAGCATAAAGAGTATTACCTGGGTTCATCATTCTTTGGAATTATGATGGTTGGAGAGCTCTCATTTGAGGAAAGCCTAAAGGTTTATATAGAATGTTTACTGCTGAATTAACGAACTTTTTTGGGGGAGGGGGTGGAGGTGGACAACTATTCGTTTTTGCATAACCAGGAGACTGAAAATATCAGAAAATGATGAAGAACATCACATAATTACTACCGTTAATGGAGAGAAGCTAGGTGACTTATGCGTCCTAGGTGAGAATGTCATTGAAGGGGAGCTATCCTACAACATAAAATTGGCTTGAAATACTTTTCGAGGTGCCTCACTTGATAGTCACTATCCCTTCTTCGTTTATAATCCTGTTCACCATTCTTGATTGCGTTGCTAGGTGACACCGCAGTATATGTGCGTTTACAGGGTGCGTTCATCTAAATTGTGGAAATATAAACCTGGCTTTCTGTTTTGTGTTTTTAGGGTTTTTAACACGAAAGGGTAAAGGATAACCTTTAAGAAAGATGAATCCTTCAAATTAATAACACTGCTCATATAGATTGAAGCTATGCTATCATAACTGAAAAATGGGAAAATTAAGATCAACGTCATGGGCGGCAATTTTTAAATTTAACACGTTCATCGATAGTTTGAGGTTTTGTAATGTTTAATAGCTAATGATTTTTATATATTCAATCGGAGTTTTGAAGTTGAAGCCATGAACTTCTAAAAATTTTAATGTTTATAAGAAAATAACAAAATAATAAATAAACACGCTAAGAGAAGAGCGGCACCGCACAACTGACGTCATGCTCTCCGATGGAAGTATGCCAAACAACCGCGTCGCGTCGGCACGCGATCTAAATAATGGTCTTGACACGACATCTTTGGCAATGCGCCAAATAGATCGGTTAGGTAATATTCGAAATTCCATGGTTTGGAATTCCGTCTATCAATGTATTGTTTTTTGTATATTTTTTCGGATACCATAGGATTTGTTCTATATAAAAGAGAAAATAAGTAAAGCATACTGTTTAGGATGACTGAACCTATAGCTAAACGAGCTAAAATGGATGAAATTCCATCGCACATCAACGATATGGGAGAAGAGGTGAAAAAAGCTCTGATTGAACTGGATATCATTCAGAACGATATTGATATGATAAATGAGAGAGCATATGATGAGATATTGAAGGTTGTTTTTTTTTTTACAGAGAACAACTTCTTAAGCGCTGTTTCAGGTCGAACAAAAATTTAACAGCCTCAGAGTGCCTCACTATGAGAAGCGCGTAGAGCTCATAAAAAATATTCCAAAGTTCTGGGCCACAACTGTGAGTGAGCTACTGTTTTTTTCAAAGCAATAGCTTTTTCAGATTCTTAATCACCCTCAGCTGTGCACAATTATAGAAGATAGAGAGGTTGAGCTTTTGAATGCCATAACGAACATGGAGGTAAGTATTCTACTTCATTTGCATTGCATAGTTTTGATTAGGTTGAAGAAGCGGAGGATGCTAGAAGCGGGTATAAAATTCGTTTCACTTTTGCTCCAAATGATTACCTGGAGAATGAAAAGGTTTGCATTACAGGGAGATAGATATCATACTCGTATTTGAAGGTGGAAAAGGAGTTCATAATAAGCGAGAAACCAGCTTGTACAACAACGACAATCAGATGGAAGGATTCAAAATGTTTAGCTCGAGTAAGTAATAAATATTGAAAAAAAAGCTTAATGAATAATTTTAGACGGAAGACAGTGATAGTCCACTATCTTTCTTTGAATGGATGTCTGAAAATGTTGATCCCGGAAACGATGATATCGCAGATATTTTGAAGGATGATTTGTGGACTAACCCTGTGCAGCATTTTTTGTGTCCCGAGGTAGAAGATGTCGGAGCAGATTATGAGAACTTGGCCGACGATGAAGAGGCGCTAGAAGAGGTAGGTCATGAGATATGCTATTGGGACATTGTTGATTTGTGTAGGGTGACGAGGAACCAGGCTCGGATGCTGATAACTGAAAGACTGGAATGCGTTGAACCCGAAATTGAGATTATTAAAAACTTTTCGTACTTGTCTTGCATGTTGATACTCATAATACGTTGGTTTTTGAAGCATAAAGAGTCGTTTTGGTATTGTCCCGACTTTGTGCATTTAATTTTCGCCTAACTTGTTAACATCTTACTAAGATATCAAATAATTTATGTTCTACATGTCAATATTGAGAATAAAGTTTAATGGGAATGTGTTATTGTTTGCAAATGTCAAAACATAATTACAAGCCTCCCCCTATCATTTGGTGTTCGTAATCTTCTTTTGTTCTGATTTCTCACTGTAATTATAGATCAGTTATCTCCCTGAATAAATTTATTTAAGCAGTCAAAGGACCATTCAGCTTCCATTTTTCGAATATTTCGTGACCAGATTTATCCGTTTCTACTAATGCTCTTCCGTTACGAATCGCTGCTCCTACAAAGTCACGAAATTTAAGAAGTTCTGTCGATTAGATTCAAAACCAATCCGTCAATTGTAAATTCGAGTACATGATCTCAAATATCCACCTCAAGATTTCTTCTAATTACCCATTTCTTTGAAAACGCACAGATCTCTTTGTGTTATTCAGTGGAGGAGCTCCACAAAAAAGTTTTCTGCTCCCGAAAAACCGAAAGGAAGCTTGAGCTTTCATGCGTTCCATAAAATTATTCTGAGCATTTATATGAGCTCCACGAGCCCGACAATCCCAATTCTTTCTTCTTATTAATTCTTGTGAAAAACAGCGTATATAATTGAAATCTCGGCAATTAGATGTCAAGGATCATGTCCACTCAAATTTCCATATCGAGGAAGCTTTTTCTGGCACTTTTCTCTCCCGCCCTTTCAATCTTCATGAAAGATTTTACATGTCAAAATTTACAATATTGCATCTCTTCCTTTATTTTCCAGCTTTTCTTTGTCTTCCACTTGGCAGTTTCTTTCTCCCGGCAAATGTTTCGTCAATTTTTGTTTCTGTGCTTGTTCGTCGGAGCGTTCTTGGTAGTTGCAAACAATGCTCAATCCCTCGATAATGGAATCTCTGGAAAGCTCTTCTATGTCCCCAGGTATGCTTCCATCTTTTACCCATCAGTAAGGTTTCGAGAATCTTTCCAGATTCCGTCGTGGATCACTGAACTTTAATGGTCACTCGGCTTACCTGCAGCAACTTCTACAAAACTTGAAGCCAAGGTTCAGAAGAAGTGATTAGAGTCAAGCAGACACAATCCGATATCATTCTAAGAAACACATGCTTGTCACTTTGTTCCGTCAAACACTTTGTAAAATCCCATAATAAACAAAATTATGAATCTGTTGGTGGGAAAGTTGTTAATGAATTCATGAACGTATCAAAGAATATTCTCAGCGGTGTGCTTGCCATTGGCATAACTCCTTGCAAGTGACAAGTGCGGTAAGTTCGTCAAACTGACGGAATATGTCACTTAATAGGACGATTGGTAAAGAGGATAAGAGCATGAGTTACTTATGTAATTAGGTTGACTTTTGTTCTCGTTCATTGGCCATGGAAAATACACGGGCAAACCACCAACACCACAGATCGATAGTCTAGATGGCCATAGGACGCTGTAGAAATTCATCTATGTTGTCGTATATTTTCTTCTCCATTGTGACGCTTGAATGTCTTTTAATTGATACTTTCGATGAATATTTTACAGAACTGCTCTTAATTTCTCTTGCTTTGTTAGTTTTTTCTAGTTTCAATAAAAAAAACATTTTTTTCTGCAGTTGGAAAGAATGATTGAGCTACCACCGGAACTTCTGGCAGCATCACCATCAACGTTGTTGAGGCTTCGCATGAGAGCGGAGTATGTTAAAGAAAATATTTCCATCATATCTTCTATTTTTATGAAGAAATCTTCGAGACAGAGATTTTCTAACCAAAAGTGATCCGTGTTGTGTTGTATACAAGAAAAATTGCAAAGCTAGAGGTATATAATAATAATTAAAATAAATTGCATGGGCAAATTTCAATTGAATCACTCAAAAAAGTAGATACATCAGATAGTTATAAATCCATTCATCATCTTATAGAACAACAATGGATTGAAATCGGACGAACAGAAATGATACGTAACGATTTATCACCTGAATGGGCACAACCAGTTCAATTGGAATATTTTTTTGAAGAAATTCAGCAGTTAAGATTCGAAGTGTAAAAGCAATTTACACCCAAACCATTATTGGCATTGAACCTTTTCAGTTATGATTTTGATGGAAAAAGTAATGAACTATCATCGCATGATTTTCTTGGCTATCATGAATGTGATTTAGCTGAGATCGTAGCAGTAGAGACTTTGCATGCTCAATTGAAGTTTGTAAAACAAAACAGATTTAAACAGATGAATGAACTGCTCAAAGTGTTTTCCAGAGGTTTACGAGGAAATTGTGGACGTTTGATAATAACTAGTGAAGAAATAGATCAGGGCGCCAGAGAGATAATAACTTTTCAAATAAGAGCTGAAAAAGTTGAGAGGAAAGACTTTTTTGGTTTGCTTAACAGCGACCCTTTTCTCAATATCTACCGACTTAATGATGATGGAAGGTTTTTTTATTAAGATTTTTCAAACTAATTCATCCGTTTAGTAAAAGTTTAGTTCATCGAACAGAGTTTGTGAAATCTTCACGGAGTCCCAGATGGAGAACATTCGAGATTAACCTCAAAACACTTTGCAATGGAATTCGTACAGGGTTAATAATTATCATTAATTATTTAATGAAAGATTTATATTATAGAAGTATTCTCATTGAGTGTTGGGATAATGATGAAAAGACATTGTAAGTTATCTTACCAGTGTTTACCTCACCAGTTCACTATGGCATGACAATTAGTCTTTGATAAGAATACTAACTACAAAATGCTCTGTATGTAGGAAAGCTTACAAAATTCGTGTGAACAACCACTAAGAACTGTTATGAAGCGAAAATGAAAAAACGCGTGAGAACGACCGCTGAGCACGCTCCAGAACTTCGAAAATGAAAGTCATTTTTGCACCCACCGCAAAGTTCTTTCATGAGACAAAAGAATGAAAAATGAAATCCAGGGGACCTACACCGACCGATAAGTATTCAATGAAGAGAATGTCAATGAAAACGACTGAACCATACTACACAGAGGGGTGCCCCAAATGAAATGAAGCTGAGGTGAGAGTAAGTTATTCAGGCGAGAGTAATACTGCGCTTTGTACGTTCCCGCATGAGATAAAACTTGCTCAGTCTGTTCAAGTTTATATTGTAAAAAGTTACGAATAACAAAAAAATCAAAAATGTTTGAAGCCTATACTTAACTGATTTCTGAACAACAATAAAAAATTGATGCTTTAGATCAACCGCAGACTATATTGGCTCCTGTTATGTACCGATAGAAAACTTATTAAACAATGGATTAGAATCAAATTATGAGGTATTCTTAAAGAAACAATTTGCGAGTTTTTATTTTTTGTGTTCCGTACAGTTGATTAACAAGAAAAGAAAAAAGAGCAAAAGAACAGGAATTATTTACATCTGCCCTTCTTTGCAAATCCAACATACTTTCTGCGATTATATTTCGGCAGGGTAACTGTTTTATTATCATTTGAGAAACCATTTCTCTACTTTTTTCAGAACTCAGTTAGATTTTACCGTTGCCATAGATTTCACTGCTTCAAACGGCCCTGTTCATAGTCAAAACTCGTTACATTATATTGGACATGATAAACCCAATCAGTACGAAGTAGCTTTGAGGCAAAAACTAACAAAACTATAAACACGTTTGAATTATCAAGCTTTCAGGTCTGTTCTAGATATCTGCCAATATTACAACTATACGAAAGTTTTTGATGCTTATGGGTTTGGAGCTTTCCTTCCTCCTAACAAGTTAATGATTCCATTATTTGATTTATCAGATCCACAGGTTATATATATTTATTTCCGGTTAATGACACATTTTTCAAGCCAGTACCTAATAATCCCGAAGTTTGCGGAGTTGAAGGTGTCTTGGAGGCTTATAGAAAGAGTTTGAACACAGTTACCTTCTTCGGTCCCACGAAATTCGCACCAATAATAAATGAAGTTGCTAAACGATTAGCATCAAGGAGAGCTACCAAGGGCTCTCAATATGAAGTAAAAACTTTGTTTTAATGTTTTTATAATACTACTCTATAATAGATTCTTTTGATAATTACTGACGGGGTAATATGTGATTTGAATGCAACGAAGAAATCAATCATCGAGGTATCATTTTTCCACAAAACTGTAATCAGTATCTATTTTAGGCTTCGCATCTTCCCTTGTCTATCATAATTGTAGGTGTAGGTGATGCTGATTTTACATTAATGGATGAACTCGATGGTGACGATGTGAGATTGAGTTTAAATGGAAGAATAGCTGCTCGAGATATAGTTCAGGTTTGTTGATATTCTCTGTTTTTTTTTACGTTTTCGGTTTCAGTTTGTTCCTATGCGGAATTTCCTTCTAAGAGATTGTGAAGATCTACAAGTGAAAGCGAAATTGGCCAAGGAAGTGCTGGCGGAGGTAGAGTTTGCTCTTTTGATGTAGTCATAAGCTTAATGTATTTGAAGATCCCGGAACAACTAGTTACTTATATGAGGAGTTACAAGATTAATCCTCTGTCATCAAGAGAAGCAAAAAATTTGTCAGAAACTACAATGAAACATCCTAATCCATCAGCTCCACCAGTTTTTGTTGAGGAAGAGCAACATCGTAACCCTCCTTTAGTTTAATCTTCAAATTAATCAATGAAAGATGTTCCTAAAACAAGCTGAATCGATATTCAACTCATGAAGTTCATAATGAGAATGTTACATTACGACAATGATCACCAACAAGTAAAAGATGAACTCATTTGTCAAATAAAAATAGGAAAGAACGATTTTCAAAAGTTCTCTGCGAACATCTTCTCAATGCTCTCTATCCACATTGCTCTTTGAATTTCTCTCGATCATCTTCATATTATCAAGCTCATCTTCATCTCTTGTCCCTGTCTCATTTCCTCGAGACCTCTCTCTATTTCACTCACTTTCTTTATCTCTATTCACTTTTTTTCCTCAATCCTCTCTGTATATATCATGTCATGTGAAGATTTCAGAAAAAAACAGGCGAGAAAAAAGAGTAGAAGAGAGAGAAAGAATTGAAAAATAGACTTCAAGCTCGACAATCAAGCAAGATGAACGTGGTCAGATAAAGTTTGACACATGCATGCGTCTGAAGATGTACAAAAGACACTTTTGTTCGCGAATGTGTTTTTTTACTTTCATAGAAAAAAATAAAGAGGGAGGATGAGTGCGAGAGAGAGAGAGCGACAAAGAGGGTTGGCTAAAGGGAGGGGCAAGTCTAAGGGCGGGGATGAAGAAAAGATTATTGAAAGAGAATTTGAGTCTTGTGGATGATAGAAAGATGTCCTTAAATCATATCAAGTTTCATGATGTTAAAGCAATATCTTTCGTTTTTCATATTCATTCGCCTATATTATAGGTCATTTGTTGGATGACTCGAATGATTTTGTTCGTTTGCAAGAAACATTTCTCCGAAAGTTTATTCCTCTAGCTCTCTTTACAACTAAGCTCCGAAATGAGTTTATCCGATAGTTTTCAAGTTTATACATCAGATTGGGTGTATAATACTTTCTATCGCTATCTCACTAGTTTGATACCAGTATTATATATAACTTTGTCAACAGCTAGTTCAGCAAATCGAAAATCAGTATTTAGCCTTCTTAAGTTTAATTACTTACACCTGTTATTCAATCATTTTGTTCGTGGAATAAGAGTAAAGAAAAGCTTTTCATGAGTTTTCTGATCTTTTCTCATCGTCGTTTCGAATGACTCTTCAATCATTTCGATCTTTTTTCTTGCTTTTTTTTTGTTCAAAGTCTTTCTGTCTGTGGTCTGTTACTGAACTGAGTTTACTTCCTTCCGCCAGTCATTTTTCCAATCCTAATTTGAAGTTTCTACAGATAAACATGAAATTTTTTTTGGAAAAAGAATAAATAATTTATCTTTTTGATCTCTTTTCCCGTTGTTGTCAGAGAAACATAGATTGGGAGGAGTTAAGAGAGACAAACAGCCCAATAGAGAAGAAGGGAAAAGTCTAGAGAGAGACGAATGAGAGGGAAATTGAGAGTTTATGTTTTCTTTTAGCCCGGTTTGTTCGTTTATTCCAAGTCGTTCTTCTTTATTCTGTTCTCTTAATTCTTATCCTTGCAGATAACAACAGAGTCTTTAACAAAGTTTAATATTGATTTTTGAATATATCAGGCAAGTGCAATCACATTCAACAAACTTCGAATCAACTTGTGAAATACTTTTTTGATTATTTTCTTAGAAATTTGATGGGTGATATTTTTAATTTCACTACTGCTCCATCAGTCAGGCTTATCATTAAAGCTGGGTAAGATTGAGGATTTGCTTTCCTGACACTATCATCTATGCGATCTTCAGAGACCTGAAAAATCGAGATTTATTCAGTAAAAGTGATCCACTATGTGTAGTTTACAAGTTAAAACATTCACTCGACACAGGAGGTAACAGCTTGAAGTCTTCTACACTCATTCTAACGAATGCTGTCTCCCTAGAAAGTTGGGTAGAGATTGGACGAACAGAAATGATTCGAAACTGTTTGAACCCAGAGTGGTCGGAAGAAATTGAGTTGGAATACATGTTTGAGGAAAAACAGAATTTGCGATTTGACATGTAAAATTCTAAGCTTCATCTTCAACTGTCTTTTCTTCTATTTTTCAAGATATGACATTGACTGTGAAAAAAAACCTTTGAGCCAACAAGATTTTCTCGGTCGAATGGAATGTGATTTAGCTGAGATTGTTTCGATTGAGGTTTTTCAGAAGCCTCTGAGGTGATGATAGACAACAATCAACTTTCTGAATATCTTCTGATTCAGCGGACTGAAGAAAAATAGCGGGTTCATCATGGTCCGAAGTGTTGAAGTACAACAGGGTGCTCGAGAAATTTTGGAATTCTTCGTCAAAGGAGAAAACTTAGATAAAAAAGATCTTTTCGGCAAAAGTGATCCATACTTAGAAATATATCGATTTAATAAGGATGGAACGTATGTCATAACCTCATCTATTTTTCATATTTTGTGTCTTAAGTAAGAGCCTAGTTCATCGAACAGAATATGTGAAGAAAACGTTGAATCCAACATGGAGACCGTTCCGTTTGGATTTGCAAGCTTTATGTTTTGGAGATAAGACGAGGTTTTTTCTTTGAATTCAATCAAGTCCTATCAATTTAAACTAATCAGAAACATTTGCTTTGTTTGTTGGGATAACAATGATGGCAAATCGTAGGTTCAAACCTATTTTTTCTCAGTTTATTTTTTTAAAATGCAGTGCCAAACCTGATCTGATTGGAGAATATGTGACGAGCGTCAATCATTTGTTGGAGCCTTCAACTCGAATAAAAGTAACACTCTTCATGAGAATAATAGATTTTAAATCTTTTTCAGCTTGTACATGGAAAGAAAAAAGAGAAAAAGGGTAAGAAGTATGAACATTCCGGAATTTTGTTGTTTAATGTCAAATGTCATACGGAGTATAGCTTTCTTAATTATATAAACGGCGGGTAAAACCTTTGTTCTTTTGCCGATTCATACAATATTCCTTTGAAGTACCCAGTTGGATTTCGCAGTTGCCATAGACTTTACGGCATCAAATGGCAATGTCGAAGAGCCATCATCACTTCATTTTATTGGAATTAATGTCCCCAATCAATACGAGACAGCTATCAGGTTTTCAACTTATCTGTTTCTATCACATTTACTATATATTTTGTTTCTATCCCTATTCCTCGAAACCCTTCCTCCTCACTTATGTCTTCTATTAAGAGCTGTGCTGGAGATTTGTCAATTTTATAATAATAGCCGCATATTTGATGCTTTCGGTTTCGGAGCAATCATACCTCCTCGTTTGGAAAACACAGAGCTGTTCGATGTGAAGAATCCGAAAGTACGATAAATTGTTATTGGTAATCTGTTCATCAAACAATAACTCCAGGCGAATGTTATCGATCCAGCTGTTGTTGGAGTTGATGGAGTCATGGATGCATATCGTGAATGCTTAAGGAAAGTTCATCTCTTTGGTCCGACAAACTTCGCTCCGATCATCCGTGAAATCACACAGAGATTTCAAGAGAAACTAAAAATTCCTGGGTCAAGATATCAGGTTTACTAGATTCATTTCACAAGCAATCGACGTGTTGTTGTGACAGATTCTCCTCATCATAACAGATGGAGCCATTTCTGATTTAGACAATACAAAGAGAGAAATTATAAAGGTAATCATCTCAGCAAAAAGTATAATTCTTGACCATATAGGCGTCTAAATTACCGCTCTCAATCATTATTGTTGGTGTTGGTCAAGCGGACTTCGAGGCGATGGACGAACTGGATGGAGACGAAAACTTGATAAATATAGATGGAGTCTATGCCCAGAGGGATATAGTTCAAGTGAGGAAAAATCACTTCTACAATTAGGAGAAACTTCTTTCCACAGTTTGTACCGATGAAGAAATTCTTGAAAAACGGTCTTCTCCAAAACCATCGACACGTCATGGCTACGTTAGCTAAGGACGTGCTGGCAGAGGTAAGCAAGCAGAAGTTGAAAAGCATTTTTTTTCTTGTCACAGGTTCCCACTCAACTAAGTTCATATATGAAAAGTAAGAGGATAGCTCCGCGACCGGTCAACGACCCCTTCCCTAAGGATGCTCCTGCTGTTGAAACACGAAGGAGTAAAAATCAGCATTACATCGAATCTTCCAAACAAAGCTCGATGTATGCTATCAATTCCAGGAGAATTCCGACAGCACCGCCAATTGAATGAATATGAATGGTTCGAGTACTCAAGAAGCTCTTTGTAAATATTTCTATTTATATTCATTATTATTGATTAAGAAGTAAAACAAGCAGAGAGACACACGCGGTGTGAAACTCGAAAATAAAACTTTGAAATAAATCAAAATTCTGAACGTCCTTTTGACATAACTAGTTGAACTTATTAAACAGAGATTGAACCTTCTCTGAAATCTGTTTCCCCAATAATCATGTTGACAAGTGAACTTGTTTCTTGGTTGTTCTGATAAAGAGCCTATAAGACAGGTATGCTGTGGGATCGAACTTCTTTCAAGAAGTTCTTCCTTTGTTCTTCTTTGCTCACATCAGTAATAAAAGTAGCGAGAATATAAGATTTGATGAGAATGTCGCGTTACGCATGCGAAGAAGGAAACCCATGAGATCTTCTGACAACTGGACTTTAATGACTCCGTTACTGATGAACAATGACACTCGTTCACAAGCTGTTTGCGATCAGCAGGCATCGTTTCCGCAAATACCTGGGGAAATCGTGATAAGAAGACGGATGCTCCGAACCGATCTTGCCTGAGACAGGCAGCTTAAATCTGTTAGAAGTATCGAATTCCATGAGAGATCATACTGATAGCGATTTCCTCACAAACGATATAGACAGGCCTGTGCGGATGAACTACCTGTTTTATTGCCGTAATTTATGTCCGGACGTATCGTCTGTACTGAACTCGGCTCGATGAGCAAAATCACAGACATCAAGAGTTCCGAAAGCTACAGAATCAAGCTATTGAAGAGCTCCTCGTGGTCTTACAATGTTAGCAGCTGACCCTACGAAATCACCAGAGCTAGAAGATAGCATCAACTGGCGGTTTCTGGAAGATTAGTTCTATTATCACAACTCTCAATTCCTGATAATCTCGTTTAATCAAACTCTGCCAAAAAATCTCAGAGGGTGTAGACCACCTTTGACCTTCCCATCTTTCCTCCTGTTGCCTGAGTCCATTATATCTTCTTTTTCTATCTCAAAATATATCTCAGCCGGAGAAACTTCTTGATCAGGTTAACATCCTGGTCTTTACAGGAACTTAAAGATCACATGTTACCTTATCAGTGTATTCTGTATGATTCGTGACATTGGATTCAGCATCATCTCTACTATTTACAAGATTTATCACAGTGTTAGAGGGTATGAAATTGGTTTTGTAATTCAACTAAGAAATTTGGCAAACGCCTACTGTCACCATCACGCCAGTTTGCTGTATCAAACAAGTAGAGAAATTATATATGTTGATCGAATTTCAATCATGCCAGGTTGTTTTTTTTTGAAGATAAGGTGTACATAAAATAAGAACAAATGAGATAAAGCTCCAATTTAGACACAGAGCAATTAAACAAGTGTTGAAGCGATAGAGACAGAAAACTACACACGGAAGTGATTCCTCTCAGGAAAATGGATGAAGAGAAGGGAAGCGATATCGCACTCTTCTCCAATGAACATGAGTGAATTTCTCAAATACAGAAAAGCTAATAATTAGAAAAAGTGGTAATTTGTTTTCTTTGCTCTGAATATGAGGAAGATGGTGCTAGATTCAACTGGTCATTGAATAGTGGGATAAAACTTTTGGCAGAATATGGGTAGGAAAGTTTAGTACACGTGCTTTTACTTGAACTACTGAAATCCAAGTAGAAAATGAAGTTCATTAGGTTAGCGTTTGAAGTCAGGAGGGTCTTTTTACTTCAAATGAATCGGCTTCTAGTCCGTTTATCTTAAGTCATTTTTATATTTTATGCCAAAAATATGTAAAGCTGGAAAACCGCAAAAAGGTGTGCCAGTGTAAACACTTCACATGCTACTCTCCGTTTCAACTGAAATGGCGCATACCTGTCGTCAGACAAAATTCAGTAAGGCGTTTATTACCATACTTGGCATTTCTCTGATACCGCTATACATTTCATGGCCTAATTCTCATTGATAGCACATTTTATGTTAAAATAAAACGGAACATCGAGAGTAATAACTTTTATAGCTTCAGATAGTGAGCTCATAATACTTATACCGCCATAACCGGCCCGTGCGGCTTGATTTACAATTCTAATTTCCTTTTTCTTTACTCAGCCTTAGAATACTTTGAAAACGTTCTATAATTCTATCTGCAGATGAGGGCTTTGTTATCCCTTTTGAGCTTCGTCACTGTTGCGCACTGTTTCATAGTGCCACCTCTTCAAGAAGAATCATACACTGATGCAGTGGCCAGAAACAGTATGCTTCCTTTGGCCGCAGCTGCCTACTCAAAAAAACCAGACCAGTGCTTAACTAATGTCTTCAAAGGACAGGTGATTTATAAAAATACAAATTTTTGTAAATAGAACAGTAGATAGATGAGAGATTGAAGTCAGCCTGAACGCGTGACTCTTATCACTCATTTTATTGGAAAAAAAGAAAATAATCATGCGAAAACAAAAGAAAAATTTTCAGCTCAAAAGACAAGTTACTGTAAAGTGTGACTTAGAGAGAGATAGCTGCTCGGGATACACAGCTCTGCTGCCCGGCTCTTCAGCTATTGTCGTTGCATTCAGGTGAAAATTTCAAGTTCAACTTAGAGAGAGTCAGTATTTCAGAGGAACAGATCGTTTCTTGCAACTGATCACAGAGAGTAACCAAGCTATCTTCAAGGACAAGGTAAAATAAATCAGCTTAAGGGTTACAAAGCTATTCTAGATTGTCTGGCCCGCTGGAGGAAAAGTATCCAAGTACTTCTACGATGCTTTCATGGATGTTTGGACAAAAGGAATGAAGGATGACTTCTTAGCTCTTAAAAACGCTAACCCAACTTACCAAATTTGGGTGGGTAGAACTATCCGCGAATAATCTGATACTGTCCTATATTCAGGTAACCGGACACTCTCTGGGAGGAGCAATGGCTTCCCTTGCTGCAAGTTACATCGTAACCTCTGGTATGGCTCCTTCAGATAGAGTCCATCTCTATACATTTGGTCAGCCTCGTACTGGAGACAAAGATTGGTCTTCTGCACACGATATCCAAGTATAAAGCAAAAAGGGGAAGAGGACTTAATGATTTTCCTTTTTTTAGAACATGGTTGCCTCATTCAGGGTTACACATTGGAGAGATGTCGTTCCTCACGTTCCTCCTGAGCATCTTGAGGGATATAGACACCACAAGTTTGAGGTAGTAAATAATCGCTTGAACACAACTAACTTCTTCATCTAGGTATTCTACAAGAGCCACATGAAGGAAGGAGCTCCATTCACTGTCTGCTCAGGTAAGCCTAGATGTGATAGACCGTGAACAGATGTTCTTAACAGGTGATGAAGATAACAAGTGTAGTGATGGTCTCGACATCACCACAAGCATTGAGGATCATCTTCACTATTTTGATAAAGACATTTCTAAGTGGGGAGAGAAGGGATGCAAGTAGAGAGGCTTTAAGAAGCAAAATATTTCAGAATTATGAAATTATGAATAAATTTTTTTTCAAAACTTTGACGCAATACGAGATATAAATCAGAACACACTTGTACAATACCAATGAAGCAAAGAAAGCGATTAAATGACTCAATGAATACTCTGATGATAAATATAATAAAGAGGAAACACGTACATACTCGGGACTCAGAATAAATAAGTTCCTGGAAAGCGTCCTGCGCCTATAAAATGCAAAACTTGAACTGCTGTGCTTTAAATTTACAAACCGTCAGAAAACTAAAGTTGATTATTACTTCCTCGAACATGTATAGAATTTTGATTGATGTTCCCTTATCATTTGTTCCTCAAGGCTTGCCGGGCGAAGGAACGAGATTGCCTCCTATCACTAGCGCTCAATTTAACTGGAGACTTTCGGTTTGATGGCCCACGAGATGACGAACGCGAACGAGCACGAGATGGAGTGGCACTTCGGCTCCGACTTCTACGCCCCTCTCTGGATCCCTGATTTGGAACAATCTATAAATAAGTATATAATAGAAAACATCGATGAAACCCACATCCATGAATGGAGGATTTGCCACTAGTTTTGGTTTCTCCGGTCTCCCACTTTTGGGTCTGAAACTCGAGATCTTATTCTCATCATCTACAGTGAGATTAGCAGATGGAACGGAGTGTCTTTGTGTGTCTATAAGAGTTGAGAAGTTAATAAACTAGTCCAGCCCTGCGTACTTGATCTCAGAGGCATGTATGAAGATCTGGAGTTTTGACGTAGAAGTATTTCCTGCTGCTCCGCTGTGTCTTCTTGGAACATTTGATGAGAGTCTAATTCCTCTGTCTAAAAAGTACATTTTAGATGAGAAGATACAGATTTTTATTATTCACGAACTTGAGCATGATTCGTGATTCCATCCGAATCAGTACTCTGTAGGGTAAATCCAATCGACTTCTGTTCTGGACTTAAACGATCCTTCGTAGAATCTAGCGGTGTCGGGAACTCATTGAACTGATTTGAGAGAGATTTTTTAGCGAGCTCTGGATACTGCGAAGTGCTTGATGAAGAATAGGCTGATCTTGTTTCTGATCTATCAGGAACTGGAGGTGATGGAGCTTTCCTTTTCTTCGTATTAATTTTGGAAAGAGATGATGTGAATGTTGCTTAAAATGCATTTTTTATAAAAGTAAAAAAAAAACCGAATACACGGCAACAACTTGTCATTCGATTCTATTGGAACCGAGTTTTCAAAATCTTCGGGGGGTGTTGAATTTGAATTGAGCTTGAGGGAAATTTTGATTTTTGGTTTCATTTCAAGAATAGGTAAGGGGGATGATTTAATGTTTTTGCAGGGAAAACGGCGTTGAAAAACTTGTAAGAAATCTTTCTCATCAAAAGGTTTTGAGAACTCTGAGTAAATGTATGTATAATTTAAAAAGTTCAAACTAACCTTGTTGGACAGGCTCAGGCGGATTAGGAACAGGAGGCGTGTATAAGTTTGTCTGAGACTGAGGGGTAAAGCTTCCTCTTGGTGATCGACGATCTATTTAAGTGATTCATGAGTTGACGTGACTGAGTTCTTACCTCTCGAATACTCCTCTTGCCTTTGATGATTGCTTGATTGGTTGTACGAATTTTGTCGGCTCTCGTATTCTGAGTCTAAAACAGATATGACAAGCATTCAGCACGATCAATTACGTACGTCTACTTTGTCTTGAATCACTGGAATCGGCTGGATACCTTGAATTTCTAGAATTTCTAGAATTTCTAGATTCTCTAGAATCTCTAGTTTCCCTAGATTCTCTAGAATCTCTAGGGTTTTTACAATCACTAGAATCTCTTGCATTTCTTGATTCCCACGAACTTCTAGAATCTCTCTGATCTCGAGAGGGTGGAGCACCTCTATCCCATCTCCCTGCTATAATGAGAATTCAAATGAATAGCTTTCCAATTGTTTAATGTTAGACTGTACCGCTTATTTGAGGCATTGTGAAAGGTTGTGAGTGCTCAACTCGAGCATTGTATGGTGATTGTGCCCTAGAAGAATTCCCTCTACATGGAGACGGAGAGGCGTTCCTGGACATATTAAAAGAGCCTGGAGTAGCATTACCAGGAGTAGATGATCGCCTTGCTGAACAGAATTTAGAAGTGATGCTTGAAAATGACAAATTTCTGTCTTACATCTTTCATAGTCATCAGTGTCTTCATTATTGGCGACACGATTAGGGACAGGAAAGCCCTGATACAACTTCACTTAAGGCACAATAATTCACAATGCTAAAGCCAAAGAAAAACTCACACTTTTTTGGAAAAGGTACATAAACTACATAAAGAGGAAGGAAGCGAGAATGGAAATGAGCTTGGGCATCTAGGAACTTTTGGCTACACCATTGTGCTCTAACATCTATTGGCTCAAACACGTGATTTACTAAGTAACAGCGTAGAAAAGTTCAAACCTGATGGTGCGCTGCTCTATGCTCATAGAGATGCACAGTGAAATGATAATGCGTCGCAAAAAATTGACCACAACTACAGCTGTACTGATGAATACTTAATAACCAATATCATAAAATTGAAAACTCAAACAAGAAACCTACAATGGTTTGAGTTGCGGCCGCAAACTTAAAAAATGATTAGCCATATGCTCTTCCATTGTCGTTGAACTATAATCTCGCTTATCCCTCGCATCTTTGCAGTCTGGGAAGTCACATCGAAACCTCGCCTGAATGAGAATTATGTTTCTCACTACTCCAATCAGAATTGCATACCGTTTTTGCAAACACACTGTCGCAATCATCTTGAGACATGACAATTTATAACTGTTCAGCTTAAATATAAGTTTAGAGAATATTGATGGTATAACACTCTCCCTTAAGAATATTTAAAACATAAACAAAGTTCATGAAGGAAGCTCACAACAAGGAAAAGCATGGTATTTGAATGAAAGTTCGCGCCATTGATAAACCTTTAAATTCGCATTGTCGCTTAGAATTTCCGAAACAGCTTAACCTTGACAAAAATGAAATTCAATGTTTCTTATTTGTTAATATTATAATATAATTATATAGAAACGTTCTAATCTTGAAGTTATCAGTAAAACAGATAAAAAGTCGCAAATACATAATTAACTCCTTAAACTTCTTCTCACACTTTTCTCTCTCTTTTATAGATGACACGGTTGATCGTGAAAAATCTCCCAGCTAACTCGACAGAAAAAAGCGTTCGAGAGTATTTTAAAAAATTTGGAAACATAACAGATTGTTCATTAAAATATACGAAGGAGGGAAAGTTCAGAAAATTCGCTTTTCTCGGTTTTGATACTGATGCTATTGCACTCAAAGTCTTGAACTGTTGTGATGGTGTGTTCATGGGCTCTTCTAAACTACAGGTGAGATTATATAGCATCAAACGTTAAAATATATGTTTAGGTAGATAAATGTCGACCATTTGGATCAGCAGATAAGCCTAGGGCTTGGAGTATATATGCTAAGGACAGTAGGTATGTATAATCAATGTTATAATTTGGAGAAAAGAAGTTGGGAGATTCAGCCATCACATTTTTTTTGCAGTGCATATAAACGGAAACATGGGGAACAATCTAATGATGGTTCTGATGGACCTAATTCAAAGAAACAAAAAGACGAAGAAGTAGATCCAGATTTAGAAAACTTTTTAGAAGCCACTGGAGTATCCAAAAAGAAGGTTTCATTTCCACTTCATGTTTGAAAATAATGTTTACTTGTTTAAGGAACCTGAACTTGTTGTTGTACCACCTAGTCAAGAAGAGCAAGAGTTATTAGATGAACTTATGCAATCGATTGAAGGTTTTTTTGACTTAGCGATTTTAGGTTTTAAACCTAAAATTTTAGGAGATACATCACTTTCTCTGATATTCCGTGGGTTACCATCAACTATTAAACCTAAATCTGTAAAAGAATGGGTGAGCCCAGTTAGAGTTAAAGCATTGAAGGTAGCTTTTCTTCTGATATAAATGCTGCGACGTTTTCTTTAGGTTTTGAATGGTAAATCAGGATCTGTAGCTTTTGTATCTTTCAATCGTCCTCCCGATGTCAGAAGAGCTTTGTTGAGAAATCAAGATTTCTTAGGAGGTTATAAAGTTTGTTGTTTAAACTGTATCAAATTTATAAAATAAGTGTTCAGATCACGATTACTGAAATCGCGAAAGAAGAAGCAGACGAAGAAATACCAGATAGGAGGGGAGATGACCAACCTGATGTCGACAGAGAGACAGAAGAGGTTTTGTTTCAAATCGAACAAATAGTTTATATTCTCCGTTCAGGCAAAAATCAGAGAAGAAATACTCGAAACAGGAAGGTTATTCTTACGAAACCTGCCTTTCACAACGGTCGAAGATGAAATACGAGAATTGTTTAAACCTTACGGCGAAATATCTGATGTTCAGGTATAATTGGTCACAAAATCCCCCTTATCTTTCTTTCTCAGGTTATCATTGACAAAAAGACTGGAAAATGTAAAGGCTTTGGAATAGTAGAGTTCATGTTCCCCGAAAACGCCGTTGCAGCTTATGCTGACCATGATGGTCAAGTATTCAAAGTAAGTTGAGCTCTCATATGTTCTTCATTATAATTTTAAGGGACGGATGCTTCATATCCTACCAGGATCTGAAAAACGAGAAGCACCTAAGGATAAAGAGGTTGAAAACGCCGGCTCTAACTTCAAGAAAGAGAAAGCCGCGAAGTTGAAGGCTAATGCTGGAAAGGTTCGTTTGTTTGTTTTTTGCATGCGCTCATCAGTTCTCTATCTTCAGGCTCATTCATGGAACGCCCTTTTCCTAGGACCTAACGCTATCGCAGATACTTTGGCTGAGAAACTTGGAGTCGAAAAATCAGATCTGTTGCTCGGTGAGAGTGGTGAAAGGTAGTTTCTCATCTATTGTGTTGAAACTTTCTACGCTTAAGCGCTGGTGTTCGATTAGCCTTGGCTGAAACGAGATTAGTAAGAGAAGTTCGGGATTATCTTCTGGCCAATGGAGTGAAGTTGGATGCTTTCTCCCGGCCTTCAACCAAGAGAAGGTTCACTTTATTGCACATGGTGTGGAATTTTAAACTTTCATTGTAGTAAGACAATCATACTGGCGAAGAACTTGCCAGCAGGTGTCTCCGAAGATGAAATACAACGTTTATTTGTTCGACATGGCGAGGTTCAAAAAGTTTTGCTACCTCCAGAAGGTGGTATTACTGCTTTGATTGTTATGGGCAATGAGGTCGATGCTAAGAAAGCTTTCAATGTATCGTCGAAGTCACTTTGATATCGGTACTTATTTGTTGTCTTCCAGAGTTTGGCCTACTCCAGGTTCCGTACACAACCACTGTATCTGGAATGGGCTCCAATTGATACTTTCGGCGGCGATCCTGTAAGTCATCTGTGGTTTTTTTTGAGACTATGTTCTATTTTTCAGAAAAAAATAGCAGAAGAAGAAGTGAAGACAGAGGAAGAAGAAGTTGCTGAAGAACCCAAAAAGAACAAACGTGAAATGACATACGAAGAGAAAAAACAGTTAAAAAAGAACAAGAAGAATAAGAATGAGGAGCCAACAGCTGTGAAGAAAGAGGAAATACCAGACGAACCCGAATTAGAAGAAAGCACTTTGGCCACTGAAACTACTGAAACAGAAGAAGTTAAGGAAGAATCGGGTGAACAGGAAGCCGAGGGAATCGAATCTGGATGCACAGTTTTTGTGAAAAACCTCTCTTTCGATACGACAGACGAAGGCCTTCTGAAATTCTTCAGGTAATTCAAAGTGAATCAAAACGTTTATGCTTATTCTTTCCAGTAAAAAATTCCGTGTCAAATCAGCTAAAGTTAGTAGAAAGTTAAACCCTGGTGATCCTAGCAAGAATTTATCTATGGGATTTGGATTTGTTCATTTCTATACTTCTGAGGCCGCAGAGGAATGTATAAAGACACTACAAGTATTATTGCACTTCAAATGTTCTCTCTAATTTCTATTCCATAGGGCGACTTACTCGACGGACACAGTGTCGAACTCAAATTATCTCATCGTGAAGCAGTAGACAAAGATTCAATGAAAAGAAAGTCTGTAAATGCTGGCAAACAAGGACAATGTACTAAACTATTAGTCAGAAACATTCCATTCCAAGTATGTTATGAGTTAATAAGTTTCAAACACACATGTGAGTTCAGGCCAAAATCAAAGAAGTTGAAAACTTGTTTGCCACTTTCGGTGAAGTCAAGGACATCAGAATTCCGCGCAAGGTGAGTCAATTCTTATTGAATTATGTACATAAATCTTATTATGAAGATCGGAAACAAAGAACAACATCGTGGTTTCGGTTTTGTTGATTTCTTATCAGTTGGGGAAGCCAAGAGAGCTTTTGAAGCTTTGGTTCATTCCACTCACTTGTACGGCAGACGTCTTGTCTTGGAATGGGCTAAATCTGATGACACAGTGGAAGAATTGAGAGAAAAGACGGCAGAGAAATTCAGGTATGTCTCTCTAATTAGGAAATGGTAAAAGCTGATATATTCCAGAGGTGACAAGGCTGCTATGAAGAAACAGAAGCAGCGTCTTCTAGCTATTGAGAAGGATCTAGAGCGCATCGAAGATGAAAATGCTGATCCATAACTGCCTTAGAACGTGTTAGTTGTTGGATATTTTTGTTAAACTTTGTTATTGTTTTTGTTATTTTTACTTTTTGTTACATTAATACTTGAAAATTTGCTCCTTATGTTGACCTAGTCTATCTCTCATCTTCATTTCCATTGATCGGGATAACTTGTAAATGTCCATATTAAGGATCATAAATCATTCTAATCAACTGTCTTAATCGAAAAAAACCAAATTGTATAACCTTTACTCTTCATTCGTAAGCCTAGTCTTAGTCAATTCATTGATGTGGTTACTATGCTTGTTATTTCTTTTTTCTGATCCATCAAATTCATACAATCTATAGACACTTCTCTGACCACCACAAAAGGAAAATGTACCGAAAAAGTGCCCGTACACGCCTGTTTTGACTGTCCCATCTGGTGGTTCGAATGCTGATTTCAGTTCTTTGCTTATCAGTTGGAGGCTTCATTGATTTCGTTGTCTACTACAGGCGAAGGTTTAGCTTTCAACCGTGATCGGAGAATTTTAACATTCGAGCTTTCTTACTTCTTTCCTTATAACGCTCTCTGTACATGTCTTCATTCTCTACTATCTCTCTAATCCTCTCTAATTGAGATAATCCAATCAACAGATTCTTGCAAACAGTATCAAAAGACTGTGCTTGTATAAACTTTTACCTCGTGTTCACATTCTCTGGATCACCTTCTCTTCATCATCTTCATCATCTTCGTCATCAACTTCTCATTTTATTCTTCTTATTTCCTTTGATTGTTTGATTGATAGTTAGGGCAATAATATCGATTATTGTTAGCAAATGATACGACAATCAACTAAGGCCAAAGCGCCACCCAGTTTCCCTGTTATCAAAACGTTTTAAAAACTTTGCGGTAAGCTGGTCAAGCTGAAGAATTTGTCTAAAGCCCTCTGCCAAGTTCTAAAGCTTGAACGTGAAGATAATCGCTTCTAAGCATTTCTCAATCCCGTGTGCCGGTGCAGACAAGTCAGACATTCTTCAGTTAATCGAGCGCCCAATAACTAACAATCGAAAGCGCAGAATGTGAGCTTGCTTAGTAAGAAAGAAGGTGCCTACAGCAAGAGAGAGAGTTTATTTTCTTTATCAGAAGACGAATACTGTTCCTAGCTCTTACCGATTGCTTTGGTGAACACTCCTTTGAAATCAAGTTCTGAATATTCTTTCTCACAGCTATCCAATTCGTCTAGTTCGTGTCTAATGACTTAATTAAAATGTTGTTATAGACTGAGATAAGCTAGAACCCAAATTCAAAAGCACTTACAAACAATCGAACCACATTCCTCGTATGCGGAATGTCAACTCCCGCTCAGCCCATATATGAATCTTTCCAAAAGCTAATACATGATCTGGTAAGTGAAACTTCCTAACTTTTTTAAATCGAAGGTATTTATGTTTTTGATTTCAATACAATTCTCAACTTGTTTCTTCAGTTTATTTCATTTTTGGTTCTCAAAAGATTCTTAACGTTTATTTAAATGATGGAGTTGGAAGTTAGAACTTTTCGGTAATGTGTAAAGTTCAAATGACCTTTGTTGACATGAAAACGTGCTTTTCTATGACGTCAGCCTAACGATTTTTCATAAACCTGAACCATCGAAGCTTAATTCCACGTGGCGACAAGTGAAAGTACACGTGAAGCTCCTCCTCACCAAGCTTCATTCTCAAGAAATAATTCAAGGAGAACGGTTGCTCTTAGGTTCTCAGCGCATGTATCAGCCATATTTTTTGAAATGAAAAGCAAAGTTTCATTCTTTTTTTATATTAAAAGAACCTGTATATGGTTGTAAATGTTTTTTTTCCCATTTGAACAGTCTTTCAGTTAATGACCAATTAAATAGCATTTAAGTAAAGAAAGAAACTATCAAATTTATGGTTTTTTAAAGTTTTTTTTTCATTTTCATGGTTCGTGATAATAGAAAGAAACCGACGAAGAAGTCTCGGAAAAATCAAAATGGATCATTTTTTTAGTATTGTTCTCACGAAAACTGTGATTCCATAGTTCATTCTGCTCGAAACCACGTCCCATTATGCTACTTAGAAGATTTCCTTCTTCTCCATTTTTTTAAAATTGGTATTTCTAGATTTCGGCACTTCAAAAAGCTCAAGATGAAAGCTCATCAAATCCTCAAAGCTTTTCCCAAACATCCGAAACAATTATGCATCACTGCACACAGCTAATTATGAAATACAATTCCAAAATTGAAGGTTTAGCTACAGTTTATCTATTATCTGTTATTCATCAACTTCACAGAATTGTTTTCCATCAGTCAGGGCATGACAACGGAACAATTTGAAAAGGAATGGTGTATGATCACATGGCCCTTATTATCAATTTTGAACAGATTATCAGCACGTCCTGGAACGAATAATGAAGAGCATGTTCAAATGCAATTGAATCAGAATTTAGTTCTACTGGTTAACAAGGTCTGTTGAATGTTCACAAAAGACCTTCGAATGAGTGAACTTTCAGAGCCGTCATGTAACAGTTCCACCAACTGTTGATGTAGATTCTGATGAATGGCAGGAATTTTGGGAGGTTTTAATATGTAAATGATCGCGTAGAACCGTGTATTTTTTCAAGCAACACCAAAGAACCCTCAATGTACTTCACGATTTGTATTCACAATTTGATCGATCATCTAACCTTGTCGAAGCGGCTATCAAGGAATTTGCATCATGTGAAGTAAGATTTGTTGCCAAGCTGTATTACACTATCTATTCAGTTACCGAGATACCTGCAACTTTTTAGTGAAATATGTATAGCTAATCATGCGAGCGTTTTGCAAAAACTTAGGTTAGTTTCGACACTGGAACAAAGTGCAAAGAATATGTTAAGGTTATCACAAGTTGATCGAATGATGAATAAATCCGATTTGGACACGGAAGCCATTCATTTGGCTTGTGCTTACTTTAATAATATGCTATACACATTGGGTATCTTGGCTGCTCGGTTGCAAGTGAGAGCTCCGATTTATATAGTTGGGTTTCAGTTTTCTCTTTAGGGTTTGCGTTGGGAAGCCCTGCAATCAAAGTATCGATTTTCAACACCTGATCCTGTAGGATCAGTCATTAAAACGGTATTTCTTCTTTCTTTCTTCTTCAGTCATCAAGACGCGCTTTAAGGTTTATAATGTAGTGGAACGCTTAGTATGTGATGCTCTTTTACCCACAAAACCGTCTACCACTGCTATATTAGTTACGAATAATTTATTCCCTTTTCATTGCGCCAGTCTTGCTCCAGGGCTCATTTTTAAGCAGTTTGATGTTCAAATTGTTAGCGAAGAAACAGCGATCAGCATTCAGGTTTTTGTAGTCTTTCATAGTATTTTATTACAATCTGCCTATCTCAGAATCATGTCGCATCAACCAGACGGGGGTATATTACTCAAACCTTAGCTAGTAACTTCCTTTCTGCGGCCTTGTTAGCTGTAAAACCAACTTCTGGAGTTAAGCGGAACAACGCAACAGCGAACGCAGGTATATATGATCCTATTTCCACTAATTGTTAATTATATGCCTGAAGATGGAGGTAACACGGCTCACAAAAAATCGGACGTCAACAGTCGAGAATCGGTCGTGATCCAACCATCATGGGATGAGCCCAGCGCATGTTGGCAGGCTCATTATCCTCATTTATTGTGTACGACTCGTCAGAAAGTATGTTTTATATACACTATAGCTTGAAAGTTAATAATTGCTCTATTTTTTTCATAGGATACTGTACTTCTAGATACAAGGCTAGCTAATACGGGTAAACGTCCATTGTTCTACTTCTATACTTGTGGAATGATGTACGGCCCCTCAGGAGATATATGTTATGTTAGAACGTTATCATTACCATTCACTATAGCTACACGTAGGAATCAGGTACACTATACGACAATCTTGTTTCTCATGACATAGTAAGTATTTTCAGGATTGCCAAGTTCAGAGAATGATGAGCTCTTATACAGCTACATGTTTTTGGCTCTATGGACTAAGGAATGTAGACGGTCTAATACTTAACTGGTGTGCCAAAGGTATTTGTTTAGTTTTAATTATCCCACCGAACGCTTGTATTCTATTATATCAATCCCGACAATTTTGTGTTATGTTCTTTAGGTGTTGAATGGTCCCGATTTATTAATCTGTACACCTCTTATTTCCTTGTGAATGCTGCTGTGAAACGCCCCCTGTCGGGTGCTGACTTTCAGTTGTTAGAAGAGAAGTTAGATTGTGATTATTGTCGGAGTGGTTCACAACATTCGGGTAATGATATAATGCACGACTAAAACTAAACCTGTGCTAAGTTGATGGCGAACGATTGGTCACTTTCAAAAATGTACTTTGTCCTCATTTACGCTATGATGTTGATAATCAGAACATGAGATTCAGCATATGGAGAGGTATAGAAGTTTTCCCTCTGAGATTTCATTTTATCTTCATTCCAGGGTTGCTAGAAGTCCTTCAAATCTATCAAGATGGACGGACAACTGTTCGAACACTTTGGAACGACTATATCTTACTAGGCTTTAATGACATTGCTGTGGTAGCATCTAAACAAACATTTTCTTAGTTAATTGGTCATTCAGATTGAAAAATTGATGGATCCACACGTATCTGTTATGTGTTTAAGAATCTCATATGTAGTAGGAGGTACGATAAGAGGTTGTTCATTAAGAAGCAACAATAGCCCATTCAGGAAGTATATGCATATCAATGAAAACATCGGATGGAACTGTTGTCCATTTAGAGCCAATCGACCTCAAAAGATTGCAGGCAAAAAGTATTTTTGAGTATATGGTGGATATCGCTGACTCTGCAAAGGTAGAACATTCAAGGAATATCTAATCATGGCTAAGACATCGTTGCTTCAGATTTCTTATGTCATCACTGCAAGAAATGATCTCGTAAGTATTCAGGAGTTGATTCTTCGTTATAAATTATGCCCCAACAAAGTTGAAGTGAGTGTGCCTGCTGAACAACAACATTATATATATTTATTCAGCAAATCTCGGTATTATCTAACATCACTCATCGCGGACGTGTAGAGAGCGTCACGAATATCAAGTAAGTGTAGCCTTCTTACCGAGATATTTTTTTCTTCCAGGTTTACCCCGCTTCGTATTGCCGTAGTAACCGCTTTAGAATCAAATAATGAATCTCCTTCTGTTTCTTCAATACCAATGATAGAAAGCCCAGCGCTTCGGCAAGAATTACTTCCTTCTCATCAAATGAATTATCAAAACTCCATCGGGTCAGCTCTGGTGACAACCACATATGATTCAACTATTCAGGTCTGCTTTCGAAACAAGTCAAGTTGAAAATTTATAATTCAGGAAGAATCATTCGAAACGGAATTAGTGAAGCTCATGAAAAGACATCATAAAACATCTAACGATCTATACTCTTTTGTCGGTTATGTCCCTCCCCCACCTACATATTCTACATATCTAGTTAACAACAGCTACATGCCCATGTAAGTGAGTTTCACTCTTCCGGTTTCTTAGAAATAGTTTTATCATAGGGATTATGAATAATAATGATAACCTCCAAATACCATAACACATCCATTGCTCAGTCAACTCTATACACAACTCATCTAATAACAAGCAGCATTTTGTCTAACAATGCTGTTCAAACTCATAAACTTTGCCTCCTACAAGCATTTTCCTGATCTTCGATACTCTATCACCTGATATACTACCTATAAAATTCTGTGATTAAAAATATTCAGAAATTGATAAGTTGAATATTGTGGTGAAGACGATCACCATATCTCCTCCAATCACCTCATTTTATTCGTGTATTTGTATTACGAGTCATATCAGATCGCAATTATCTGATAATAAATGTTTTTCTATTTATTATTTATTGATAGCTCATAAAAGCTTCAAGTATATTATGTGATGACAAACTTTCCAGAAGCTTTGTACATTTTTTGATTTCGAGCATTTGACAACATTCATAAATTAAAATAAGCAGACACCACACTGTGAATCTCGAATGATAAGCTCAATAAAGTTATTAGGAAAACGAAACCACCCACAAATTTTACTGGCCAGCGATAGGAACCCGATACCAGAATGATTATGATACAAGTACCAGTGTATAAAACGGTAGGAAGAAAGAATTTCAAAATGTCACAAACTCAGGAAATGTCTTACCCGTGGATATGAACTGATTAAAATTAAGAAGTTGCAGCCAATCAGACTCTATAAAGATGAAACAAACAAGACTAGTTCAGAGAAAAATAAAAAATATGACTTCTCCTTCTACTCTTTTTTCCAAAAACATTTCAATCAATCGTGATCGAAATTGCTCAGAGAGCTATGAGATTTATGATGAAACTCATGCAGAAATGGAAAGCCAAACCATATAATTTCCATTCTTCTTTGCTTATAGAGAGCCAGGTTTCAAACTATCAACCTCTCCGCTGATATATCTGGAATACAATTATCATTACCAGTTTTATGATGTTTACATCCGCTACCTAATCCTTTCTTCAATCTTCTCTCTACGCTTTCGTTCTTTTTCCTCCTTCTCCAACTTTGCTTGTTTCAAAGCTAATCGGACTCGGACCGTATCCAACTCTCTAGCATCTGCTAGTTTATTGTCCAACTCGATCTGCAGAAGAAAAACATCTCTGATTCAAGTAATCCACTATTTTGTTAAACCTCTTTGGCGCGATCACCGAAAACCTCGAACGCTTTACTCCTGTAATCGACAATTCTGCGAACTTGGTTCCCTCGCAAGATTAGTACTTCCAGGCAAGGTAATCGTCCCAAAGATTGCATAGCTTCAATAGTTCCAATTTTGTTTTCTTTCAGATTAAGATATTCAAGGGAGTACAGTTTTGACAAGCCTGCAATACTCGAGTTTAACCCAATTTCGAGGCGTTAAACAAACCTTCAACATTCTCTATTTGATTTCCTGCCAACGTTAGTTTTTTGATGTTTCCAAGCACTAAATTCCAATCTTTCACACAATTGATGCTATTGTGCGATAAGTTTAATTCTGTCAAATTGGTTAAATGTTGCAAATGAGGACCAATATTCTTGAAAACACAGAGTACAGAAAAGGAAACCACCTACTTAGTGCATACCTGAAGACTGTTGTGCGATAAATTCAGCATTTCCACTCTGCCTAGTAATCTCTGAATTGTTAGTTTGTATTAGCTCACTCATTGCATTTAACGTACCACTGTTTCATCTAATTCTTCCACTTCATTAAATGAGAAATCAGCTTCTTCCAAGCTTGACCAAGGTTCCATCTCAGAAATTGGAATGGGAGGATCGTCGTCAAGAAGAAGATCCTGAAAGTTGTTTCTTTCGTTTCTGCTTTCCCACTCGTGTAACAGTGGGTACACATGCTCCAGAAGATTTCTGATTTCTTACCTTTATATTTTTCATCGAGTAATGAACCACAAGTCGTCTCAAACTGTCTTTTAATGTCGATATACATTTGACTCGCAAAACATCTGAATCCGTTATCTGAAGCTAACAATCTTCCCCTATCTGAATGTTTTCACTTACCCATAATGCCAACAAACTTTTACAAAACTGTAAACTAAACTCTAATGAATTCCAAACTATGTTGGAAGTGCCTACATAACCTTTAGCACCTCGCACCTGAACACTTCTATTGCGTCCCCTTTTTTATTCTTCACCCACCTTCAAAGCTCTGACTCGATGCAAAAAATCTATCGTATTGCCTATATCAGCAGCCATTCTTGAATCTGAAAACGAACTGTGTGGCAAAGTAAGCAAGGTCCAAATTACATTATTAAATTGAATTTTAGAACACAACATCCGATGATGTTTCACCACACATCGGATAGCTCTCTGATTTACCAAGAAACGAATTAGGCTTTTTATTTTAAAGAATGAATCGAGATTTTTCCGCAAAAATACTTCCGCGGGATTCTTCCTTTCTGAATTATCTCACTATTGATTGTTCTTTGTTTTCAAAAGTATGGCACATTTTCTCAAAAAGAGTTTTTGGGCAAGCTTAACCAACCTGGGGCTGTAGGTTCTGCTAGACAGAGACGTTTTGTTATGGCAAACATTTCAATTGGTGTGAATTCAAAATATTTTGGAGAAACCGCACTGGTGGTCAACCAATCCTCTCCAACAGAGCCTAATCTTATGGACAAGTCATCGACAATCGAATGAACTTCCTTAAAATATAATATAAACTTTTGTGGAACAATTTCGAAGTGGTAGCGTGCAAAAATGCGAATTTGATTCTAGTAATTGCACCCCCCCCCCTCCCTAAGAATTGGTTATGAGGTAAATTGAGGCGAAAGACAATAACGGCTCCATCATCAAGAGGAAATAGAGCGAGATATGTGTCAGTGAACTTAATCACCGATGAGGTTATATGTCAAATGTCATTTGCTGTTGTTGTTATTATTATTGTTGCGACAACTATATATGAATGATTGGTAGTCTCGGCTCATCTCAAAAGGTACAACGGACTGACCGATTCAGGCTCATTCATTGTCCATTAACATCGCTAGTTATGGTCAAATTATAAAATATTGCAAAGGTTCCAACACCTTTCGTTTCTGTTTCGTCCAAGAGGGTCCTTTTCAATTTTCTTCCTTTCATCTTTTTTTTTAGCAAACAACAAACGGAAACGTCATAAGCGGTTCGTTTGAAGATATTCAAAGTATCTGTCGACAATCCAAATTTAAAAATATGCGCTTGTCTGATGTAACGAGCATGGCGTTTTGAATAGAAAGTTTTTCATTGAGCAGCGAAAAAGAAAGACGAGACCAATCAGATGTCCCAATAACTTCTGTTCGCTCTGTTCCTCAATATTAAAAGATGCCAATCTAATAGGTCATTCGCATAAACATATAACAAAAACATTACTTTTATTTTCTCAAAACGAAGGATTACGCAATCGCGTAATTTGCATAAACAGCACGTGAATGGTGCAGACATCATTTCCACGTACGTTTCTCTTGGCAGATGCTCTTTCTATTTCTGTGGATGAACAAGCAAGAGCGGTTGCGTTTCATTTTGCTTCAATTTCCTTTTAAATTTGATTGAAAAATGAAACTTTTTTTTGAAAGTAAAACATTTGCAGTCCTTACATTTTGATAGAGGGAGCTTCAACGTATTTCCACACTTCGTTTGAATAGAACATAGGTTCAAACCTCACTGGAGGGGAAGTATTGTTTTTCGAGTAAAAAATTAAATATTCAACTATTCAAGGCTACAGAAACTATTTTAGAGGTGGCGAAATCTCTGTCGAAAACAGTTGTTACCTCGTTCCGCGTTTTCTATTGAAGTTCTAAATAACATTGATACGATGTTGAACAATGAAAGAAAGACAACAATAATTACGATTTATAAATAGATGAGAGTGAATTCGACCCATACATCCGGTGACCTCCATGGCTTTCACTGTGTCTCTTGTTATATCCTAACAGATATAAACACACAAGAGAAGAAACTGTAACTGTCACTTAAATCATCAGCTTTCCATGTTCTCTTCAAAATATTTGTACTTCCATTAACAACAAGCTTTTCATATATCGAATGACACTATCATTCCGTCATGTTATCCCCGCGTATATGGCACAATCTGTCATCCGTTTCAACTGTCTGCCGCATCTTTCTAATTCATGTCGTCTGCTTGTTTTCATTTATTTCACTTTGCTCCTACCACACTCGAGCACAATGTGGACACCTACAATTCCAGCGACAGATGACTCTTTGTTAAGACAATGACATTAGGATGAGAGCACAAATGGTCTTATTTGGAAGAGCAGAATGTGAACATGCGTACAAACCCCCTCCCCCGGCCCCACCCTTTTCTTGGGTTCATGTCATTTTCTTTTCCAACAGTCTATCAAATGTAATGAAAAATCTATTCATCGATGAAGGAAGTGAGATGGAGAGGGAAAAGATGCAAAGAGAAAAAAAGAAGATGAAAAGAAAGCCTAGCCGTGTTTTGAGGATTCTAGGCTCTGTCAAAGGTATTGTTCATCAACTGCAATAATTGCGAGCGTAGTCGACCTTCAAACTTGAATGCTCAATAGAGCTGAAGTAGTTATTAAGGGCTGATCTATGCCATTCTTTTACTCCTCCTCAATCTCAGAAAGAAAACCCTCCTTTCCCATTTAATTAATATGCTTTTCTTAAATGGAGAATGTTCCAATGAAACGGCTAATCTTACGTAATTCGAAGAGATGGGAAAAGGATGGTCCCAAATTGATAGAAAGGCAATACGATCGCGATAGCGGCAGATGACGATTGAAATTACTCTTACTTTTCCTTCAAATACTATGGAAGTGAAAGTACATGACTAGATGTGAAAGAATAAACGGAGCATTGAGAGCTTCTGGAGGAAAGATCACCCTCAGTTCCAATAAAGCTATTGCTGTTATTGGAAGAACGTTTTTCGAAACGACCGTTTGAAGATGAGATAGAACTGGAGAGAAATATTTAATTTCTCAAAATTTGTCATGAATATACCAACTGTTACTTCATTTCTTATGCATCTATCCATGAAATACTGTTCTCTTTCCGAATTGAGCGAGTTATTCAAGTCCAACTTCATTCGATTCTTCCTAACTTTTTTTGTTTGCGTTCCAAGAGTTCGAATAGAAGGAAAAAAACATATCTTCACAGTAATTTTGGCGCATTCGTCTTCAAAAGACCAACAAATAGCTGAGACGACTGAGCAGATCCCGCGGGATTCCAATTGCAATGTTAGCCGTTCACTCATTAGTATTAATTTCTCCCTTGGCTGTAGGCGTAAAACTCGAAAGCTATCAGATATTCAAACATTAACTTAGTTACACGAAGAGCTTACCAAACCCTTTTAAAGATAGATATTCGTAAACTACCTGTGCCACTATGACCAGCTGACAGCTTTCTGCCATAGAATATAATGAATGGCTTACAAAACATTCTGATGGTAATCGTTTTGTGCATAAGCTATGAGTAGCTAGTGGCAGATGGTCATGTTTACCTGGATGCATCTATCTTTCACCTTATAGAGGCAGCTAAGCCAACACTCTTCAAAAAGAAACAATATAACTGTAGACTTCTTCATAATAAATATCTGATGCGCATCATAATCCATCCCTTCCCTCAAGCAACAGATGAATCAGAAACAAAAACGGACGCCCTCAACAATCGTTCAGGGAAAAGCGGCAACCTTATAAAAGCCGTTCCAACCGTCTGTCATATTCTCAGATTGACGCCTAATTTGTTAGTTGCAATATTCGGGCATCTTTGTATTTCAAGCGCCCTACAGCTTCAATATGAATTCATAAGAGAGATGATATTGAGCGCTTTTTTTTCTGGCTCTAGCGTTAAAAACGTTGAGATGGGCGCCAATGAAGCTAAAATTTTGGAATGATGTCAAGACAGAACTGGCCGGAAGCATGATTAGCTGGCATTCACATGCTATCTGTCCCGAACAAGAATATGCTGTCGGCTCAAGCACGGAACGAAGCCGGCCGGCCTGCGGTCAGACGATTAGGGCGTGACCAGATGACCTCTCCCCCTTTCCGTCCTCTATTCCTCTTCTTGAATGCTGCCGGCTGTGGCTATCTGTTTCTCTCCGCCTCCTCTTCCTATCTCTACTCTTAACTAACCACGCCTGCTGTTGCGAGTGTTTGTGCCACAAGCCTGAACCTACTGACTTACGGATACAGCTTGGCTCACTGCCAAATTGGAGCTATCTTTAGGTCATTTCGATCCGCCCATCCAGCCGGCTATCTACCCCTTGTTATTCATATCTCTTGACTCATTCATTACTTTTTCTCTCTGTCACTCTCTGCTTCTTATTCCAGCATTAGCTGAACGTTAATTTCTGCTTGGCTGTTGTTATTGACAGCTCAAACAAACAACTTAGTCAAGCAGGTTCATCCTGTGGCAAGACTATTGGCCTCTTCTGTTTGAACTTCTATGGACATCGGAGGTTAGTTTTTCAGTTTTTCTTTCTTGTTGCTTTATACTTTCCATATTCCTTAGTTGTATCGCAACTTTCCTATCTTACTCGTTGTGAGTAGAAGCATAAAATAACGAAATTCTGTTTTTGAAATCAGCTTAAAGTTTGGGTAGTTCCTCTACTTTTACTCGTACACATTTCTCGATATTCATAACTGCCACTGCTTTTTTTTATGATAGAGAGATGGGTTATATATCGTAAAGAAACAAATGCTTTTTCTCCTCGTATAGACACAACATTTTTCTAGTAGGTTGACATATTGTTCCGGGAAAATTGCATATCTTCAATCTGACATCGTTCAGCTAAGGGATTACTAGCCCAAAACATGAACACCATGATTGACTTGCTCTTCCGTTTCTTTTTTATTATTCTTTCGCTCTTGCTTGGTCATATATGTTTCACTGCGTTTCCTTCACAGTTATTACGGAGTCTTAGGATATCTATTGACACTGTATTCGGATCTCCTATGCTCCATTAACAACCTAATCGCCTTACAGCGTCAACTGCAAATATACTAGCATTATGAGCTTTACAGTGGCATAACCAACGCAGCTCCTTCCTATTTTCATGCGGAATGAAAAGAGAGACTGTTGAAATTGAAAAATAGAAGCAAGTTCCAGAATACCAATTTACTACTCTTTGTACTCGAACCAATTGAACATAGGGTTTTACTCGAAACATTTCTAAATTACTCTCATCTTCCTTATACGTAAACAAGACGGAACCATTATTTGTTCCATTCCTAGTTGCATCCGCTTTTTTCGCATTTCAATCAACGGATTGACTTAACATCCTGTGACAACTAAACACCGTTTACAAATCAGCGATATCCATCAAATTGCGAGCATACAGCAAGCTATTGGAAATAGCTTCTTGACAAGCCAACCTCTGCAGAAGCAATAAAAATAAGAAAATAAACTCAGGCGAATGTTTGTTTCCCTCTGAAATCTTCCTTAACGCATACGTTTGTGCTCCCCCATTTATCATGCCGTTTCATACACTGAACGCCAGTTGAACATTTTTATCTCATTTTTGCCAAACAATTTCTTGAAACAGTAATCCACACTGATTACTGATGCTTGGAAGCACAATAATAGGAGATTCTATAGCTTCAACGTAGTAACGAACATATTCTATTTTTTTTCCAAGAATTCGATACAGTTACTATACTTGATCAATTTATGCTCTCCATACAAAAAAGCTAGTCGATTTGGACATATGCCGCCTCTTCTTGTTTCGAATTTCACAACCTTAATCTAGTCCTTTTTGGGATGGAGGCAATGTGAATTAAGAAGAGAAGAATGAGAAGGCATGGAACAATTGATTGCATATGACAGACGGTCAGCGAACTCTTATGCCAAAAGGAGCTCGTAGATGAGGTCGTTCGCGCACACAAGCTCAGACTGGCCGTGAACTAGGCAACGGCTTGGTTTTACTATCCAGCAAGCTGTTATATTTTGCCTACCCAGGCAGATGGCGTGTCCGTCTCTTTAGACGATAATCCTTTAGCGAATCTGCATAATTAATATTTCTTGATACCAATATAGAGACAGGTAAAAGAGGAGAGAGAGGGCTCAAGGTGTAAACAATTTAATAATGATTAAAGCTAGGATTTCTAATCAAGCAAAGCAGGTTGAACCACAAACAGATGGTTAATGAACAACCAAATCGAAAACAAAGCGAAACAAATTCGCGATAGCCTAAACATGGATTTGTACTCATTTAATCATGACTTGTTTGTGAAAATCTAATCGTTCCTAAGAAAACTAATTGTCGTCATTGATTATAAGAATCAGAAAAAACCCTGGCAGAGCAGATGACCCTTCAGTCTTTACTAGACTTCCAAAGACGTTCAGAATTCAGGACAAGTATTTAGACTAAGCAAATTTCATTGAATTGCTTTTTGTTTTCTTTTTTCTTGCTCAATATGAAAAGACAACAAAAAGAAACCAAAACAACAGAGAATCGAACAAGATAAGAAAGGGAACAACGACGTTCTTATTTTTCAAAAAACAAACATTTTGAATGTCTAGTTCTCCACGTGCTACACGTATACACAGGAAATTAGCATACTGATCCTCATTATGTACTTTCTGGCGTGTACAACGGTTGTGATTCAAAGACGTTTGCCTTATTAATGGAGCTCGCAAACTTTATACGTCTTATGTTTTCAAAGCTTCTCTGGCCTCTTTTCACATTCACTCAATGCGTTTTATAATCGAAAAACCTCAAAGAGGATTTTTCTTCTTTTCTCATATCCGCTGTCTATCCAACTTGATTATGTAGTCTCTGGCGTACTCTCAGAGAATCTAAAGGGTGAGTAGCCCTGAGCTTGTTTACATGCCGATTCTCAAATAATTGTGAGCTGAGAGTGAACGAAGAGCGGGTGTCTTCAGTCAATTCAATTCTTTCTTATCTACTGTTCACCCGTTCTGAGTTCTCCAAATATGACCTCATCCAACTATATGTTTAGATACCTGAAGCCTTCGAATAAATCCGAATGTTGAAACAAAACATAAACCCTACAGCCCAACATGAACTTTAAAAAAGTACGCTAAACCTTTCGTATTCATACTTAGATTTCATCAACATTCTATTGTAACCTGCTGAAGAAATGCTAACAGCTATTTAAAACCAATTATTTGCACTGATTTTAAGCTACGGCAGACAAATGCTTGTACAAGTAACTTTTTCTCCCCTAATCGGATTGCTCGTGTTTTTTTTGCTCAAGCAGTTCGGAGAGGATTTTTTCCTCTTTCCGAATCTTAACGATGATTTTTTTGCTGAGAGCGAAGTAAAAAAAGACTTCACTTATTAATACCAAAACTGCTGTGAATGGTCAACTTTCTCAAATCTTGTTGTTTGTCATAGCTTCATACGACTGTTGTGAGTCTATCCAATCGATTATTACCGCCTTGATCCAGTTTTTTTACTAAGTCACTTACTCTTAACGCATATAAAGACACACTTACATAACTACACCTTACTTCGTCAGCCTAACGAAGTGCGGATGACGTGACACTTCTTCGTCTTCGCTTCCGTGTTTTTGATTTTGTGCTATTTTTTTATTAAATATTACCATAAGCTGTTCATTTGCAGGAGTTGAATACGCCAACACATCAGGCCGTGATCCTCGCCATTTAATTGAAGACGTCGTTGAGGAAAACGGAGACGAATTGGTCCAGCACTCAGAGTACTACGACGGACAGGACGAGTTTCCCATCAAACCCTGTGACGGATCAGCAGAAGAAACTGCTTTGGTATTAGCACCACCCACTAAATACCATACAATGGCCGTCATACCAGGTAAAATACTTATAGTCATTTTTGAGTCCTCTGAGCAGCGTTCTGTATCCGAATATTTTCGACATGTCCTATTTTCTTTCAGGACGATGTGTACGAGGATTCCTCGACATTTCTTCTTTCATCATATGTATTCTGTTGGTCATCATTCAACTAGGCTTGCTTGACTACTACTACTTAACAGTCCTTTCGGATAGAATATGGTGAGATTATAAAAAAGGATCAAAGAAGCAAACACGGTTATAGGTATTCATGGATTGGTGCCGATGCTTTAGTTATTGTTGTTTTCCTATGGCTACTGGTTCTCGCAGTGAAGCATAACCAGACGCAAATGGAAGAAGTTTGCAGCGTTGGTGAGTGAAGAAGCGAAGAAATCAGATACCTCTTTTATCATTCAAGATGGTAAAGTGAAATACGCTTGGATAGGATGGTTTATATACTCTATGGTACTCGTTGGCAAAGTATCAGCATGCTTCCGGTTGTTCTACCATAAGGTTAGAAGCTAACAACTGAACCAAGTGATTCCAATTTCTTCCAGTTGCCCGCTGGATCATTGGACAATAACGACAAACTATTCGATGACCAGCTATTCAAACTTGGACTTACACTTTCTGCGCCTATCTTCCTCTTCCTTCTAGAAGCTCATCATTACACTCCTCTTATGAGCACACGTCAGATGTATATCGCTTACTTAGCTACCGCAATCTGTCTTGATCTTATTGACAACATTGATTTCATGGATCTCCTCTGGCAATCATTTGTGAGTTAATAACTAAAGCATCTAAACAGAACGTCTCTATGTAATATGAGTTCGTCAAAATTATTGTTCAAATTGTAAGATGAAGAGTGCGTATTGTGCAAGTTGCGGGCTAAGCAAACCTTGGCCTACCAGCGTCAAATAGTCATCTTATACGAAACCAAATATCGCTGTTCCAGCATTAACACCGAAGAAGAAAAATAAGTAATCAGAAAGTGGACTTTATGAAAATTTCAGAATGACACATGGAAGTTGCATTTCTGGCTTGACGTTGCCATCCTCAGCGTTGTTTGTGTCAACTTCGTAATGCCTACATTCACTCTGCTGAGACTACGTTTCGGACGATTCCCCAATGTCCTCTTAGTCAGCGATAAGATTTGGGCCCTAGTCTACGTTCTTATTGTGAGTGAACTCAGAAGCAAATTTTCAATATGAATCAAAATTGAAGGTTAATGGACCCGTACTTGGCTTACGAATCTATTTGTATATCCTACTGGAAGTTGAAAACAAAGGAAAGAAGTAAGATACGTTTGAAGACAACAATAAAAACAGAAAAAAACGAAGACAACGTTCATCCTTTCCAGATATCAGTTTTCGGTCTTCTCAATCAAGAACGTCGTGATGATCTATTTGGCTATTCGCGAATTATGGACGAGGCTTCAATACTGGCGCATGAAACGTCGAGCAACAGGAAGTCGCGGAGAACTTACAGGCCATCATGCCACTGACGATGACAACTAAGCGTCAGACGATTAACGGTCTTTGTTCCATGGATTCCTTTTAAAATCATCTCACAAAACTTATATTGATGTATACATACATAATTCGCTTTGTTTTTTTTGCATTCTTTCGGATATTATACAGCCGAGAAAATGAAACAGCACTACCTTCAGTTTGTTCATGATGAACGATGAAAGCCGACAATGCTTATTACTCGTATTGCTGTCACTGTATAGAACAATAAAGTTTCTACGTTTTTCCAACTGCCCATCACATTTTCCCAGTTTAGATTAAACAAATCCATTGTTTTACATCGTCTAAGGACATTTTCCCAAGCTACTGAGTAAGTTCTGACTAAGCACATACATATACAACGACGTTTCGAAGTTTTTCAGTCCAAAATTTGTTAAAAAAAAAAAAAGAACTTACGTATTGATGAAAGTCGAAAAATCGCGCTGTAGATAGGGACAAAGAGTTGATCCCCTTTTGTTTCTGATGCCACACTTCCAACTCCAGAATCGCTTTCACATATTTTTCTAACTCTCTCTTGCGCTCTTCCAAAAATTCGGGGTCCTGGAATAAATTTCCTCGTTTAAGCAGCCGAGAAACGCATGCTCGTACCATGTTCCCAACTAGCTTTTTGGGTGGCAAAAAGGATTTTTTCCGATCGAGAAACTTGGCTTGATCGAAGGAATCGAACTCACTATAACGTCGCTCAATAGTCCAAGTGTGTTCGCCAACAGTAATTTGTACATTATATACCTAAAAAGGTGAAATCAAACAAAGACAACAAGAAAATGGTTTAGTTCGGACAAGTTCAAAGTAAAATCTGCCTTCAATGATGAAACTATTGATATTCTACAACACAAAAAAAACAATTATTCTACTGACCAATCAATACGTATTCAAGAAAGAGATTAATGAAGCAAATAACTCACAGAAAATTTAGAATCATCAACAAGCCTGTAGTTCAGTATTTTGGCATTGAAATGTTCGTCCATTTGAGCAGAAATGTTTGCTATATCCAAGAGGGCCATCTTTACCTTAAATTAACTTAATCATTAAGCGATTAAGTAAATCAAAAAGCTGAGAAAGAAGATGGCAAAAAATGAAGAAACATGTTACTTCAGCACGAACATAGAAAGGAACACTTCGTACGCGCAATTGCGTCGTAGACATTTCTTGTCGTTGTCACAGTAGGACAAAATAAAACTGGAGCGGGAGTGTCGTTTTCTAGACTTCATTAACAATGCTCTTGCTGTTTCAATTTGTTTGTAATATTCATCGAATTCCGTTAGTCAATGTTTATACGAATTTATTTTTGTCTACGTTTGTCCAATCTACTATCAACTATAATTCCCCATAAAAGTTTTATCTCGATGGCTCACAGGGAAAGAAATTCAGGTTGTGTTACTCAAATATAAGTCATAATAGTTTTATCACCTTTTTATTTAAATCATTAATATTAAATGATAATATACATTATAGTAGCACTCTATGAAACTGTCTTTATGTTACGCGGTAGGTTAAGATCGTGTGGCTTCTCAGGCACCCCTCTTTTTTCCCAGTTCATGATGTAGATATGACATCGTTTGTGTCTATCAAATGTCTTATAAAAACTTTTATCAACCGAGATCAATCAATAAATTTAAAAAATGTTTGAAATGGAGACGAGGAGATCATAACATCTGCTGAATCTTTTGTAGTATAATATTTCATTGCTTAAGCATCGAAGATTCTACAAAACTTGAATCGGCAAGAGTATCCTAAATGATTGAGAATATCTATAGAGCTCAATGTTCAATCACCTGACTTACGTTTTAACTGTTCTCCACTTCTGCGAAGTCTCGGAGCTGATTCATCTCGATTCAAACCGTCAATAATAGCAGCAACTTCGTCATCCTCACCATAATATGGCCTCAATTGACGGTCATGGCCTAACATTCGATATAAAGATACCGAATATGGAAAGCTCTGAAACATCGTAGAATCAAGGAAAATATATTTTTAGTATGTTTTGAAGTGTTACTCTTGTTTGGCGAAGAAGGGATGAGTCTTCTGATGGATTCGCAGAGTAGGATAGACCGATGAGACAAGCAGCAAATACGAGGAATACTCCGTTTAACCAATGCATTTTACCTTCAAAAAACAAAATGTTTGAACAGTTGGAAAAGGAGAAAGATTTTTGAAATGTGATGGCCAAACGTCTTAAAGCTTATAAACAAAAGTTAGAGGATGAATTCTTCGGAAGCAGAAATTAAGAAGTAAACGAGAAAAGCGCTTGTAGAACGATCAGCTTGCGATTGTGAAGATTGGGAAGTTGATTAGGATTAAGGAATTCTGAAACCTAAGATGAAACTGTGATACTTAGTGAGAGGTGAAGAGAAACAAATCGACGTGAATAGTTTCGTTGTCGTCTGTCTTACAGAATATTCATCAGGTAGGAACGAATTAAATGCTAAAGAGGAATATAAGAGATAAGCTCTGACCTCACACTTCGATCCAAATGAGAAATGAGGTAGTGGGAGCATCGAAACGATGTGTCTTCCATTCGTTACAGCTTGTTGATTCTGAATGAACTGAAATAAATTCATAAATGGAAATGATGGATGAGATAGAGAAGCCCTTTTCATAAAAGAAATTCAACCCAATAATAATTAAATTACGGTAATGAAAAAGTCGCTTTCATTATTCAATGACGTATGCTGAAAATGATCATTATATTTGGAGGCCTGTGTTTCAAATATGAGCTTTCAAGATGATTCATTATAATATTTGCATAATATTGATAAGGAAAGTCTGATTTTTCTAGTATGAAACTAGCTAAGTTGAAAAACGAGATAAAGGTCTTTGAGATATGAAGACATTCTCCCTACAAATAAAATTAAAAAAGTTGAGTAATATATGGAGGTTTTCCCATGTTAACATAGGTCAAGTATTTCTACAAAACAAACAGTTGACGAATTTAAATATAAATGAGTGATAACCTTGAAAACCATCCTGCTGCAATATTGACAAATAAGGAATGATCCTTACGGATACGTCGATGATGAAACTACGATTTATGAATTGCTCCAGCGTTTATCGATCTAACAGTTTCTCTGTCTAGCCACTGTTCATTCGCAATCATCGAAACTTGAGCTTTTCTTTTGTCCTTTTAAGATTTACTTTACTGCCTGTTTGAATTTTTTTTTGTTCTCATCCGGCAGCTATAAAAAAAGGTAATGTGCCGTATCAGAGATGGTCATGACACAACTCACATCTCTAGAAACAATGAAGTCGTCAAATACTGACAAACTTTTTTTCCTTATCAAATCTTGATCAAGTATCATAGTACACTAAAGCACTGTTTTTAAAGTAGTTTCTTTCAGCTCTTAATCTCAGATTCTTCGCCTTCGTTAAAAGCCAAATAATCTCGTGGGTGTTGTGTGTGTATATGTGGGACGGCTTGTACTGTACTTCGCCATCATATAGATCTTCTTACAAGAAAAGCTGTCTGCCGATGAACTTCATAATGAAATTTGTGGAAAAACTTTTATTCTTACTTTTCCTTATTGGGAATTCGTCACTCTCAGGTATGTGTTCGATTTTATACAATATTGATTTTTTTCGTCAATAATCATCTCGCTCATGTTAAATAACTCTGCTCACAATGACCTAGAATAAGTCGGTGAAGTGGTTTTATTAAAGTATGTCCATGTAAAACCTTGTCCTTACTTTATGAAACTGTATTGCTCTTATTCATAAATGTACATAGCTGTCGTAATACGCCTTACTATTCTAGTAACAAAAGGTTTGTCTCTGTTTTTTTATGCCTGGAAATGCCTGAAAAACTTCTCAGCTCGCATATGTTCTCAGTTCCATATGAACACAGACATCTTATGTTAGAACAATACGTTTGTCATATATGGATGTTCAAAAAACCTTCTTTTTCTTCATCTGAACAGCTGCATTCCAAATTTTTGGTAATTCAAATTTTATCTCTTTCTCCGACTCACTACGCCCTACACATTTTTGTGATCAGTCTGATCTTTGATAATGAGACTACACCGTCCATCCAACGTTCCCGAACGTATTTTAACCTTTCTCGGTAAACAAAAATTCTGTTTTCAACTGTTTTGTTCATATTTCATTAAATAATCCTCTTCCAGAAGGCTGTTTACCTGCCTGGTTTCGAGATGACCAGTCATCTGACGTTCTTGAAGGTTCGTAGAATTATGTTCACATGCAAAAGTGTGCTGATTTAGGCAGTGGCAGTTTTGACACCACACAGGCTCTTCCCTTAGAAGGAAACTCAATTCAAGAGAAAGATAGAGAAGAGAATAGTTCTGAAGAAGGTATGTCTCCTATAGCATGGCTTCCTAATTGTTTGCATCATATAGAAGTTGAAGATGTTTTTTATGACATATACGGCACACCAGCTCCGATTATCATAGATGAGAAAGTTGAGGCAGTGAAGCAAAAACATAAACATCTATGCAAACGTAAGATGATTCCTTTGATTATTCATTGTTTACTATTTCTTTAAAGATTACTGTTATAATGGAGGTACGTGCCAAATCGAAGTAGATCCGCACACGCACAAGTTCATTGGCCGCCAATGTCTTTGTACCTCAGATCGTGTAGGAGCTCGTTGTGAGAGACCTTTCACTAGAAGAGTTTATGAACCAATGAATGGACGGAGCATTCATTCTGAAAAGTATTTTTAACATCCGGTACTACATCATTCATCTGTTATTTTTTCTTTCTCTTTGTTAGTTCGCCGTTACAAGTGTCCTTCTTCCTTCTTATCATCATATTGCTAGCTCTTGGCTTAGCTATTTATTTCTATAGGAGGTATGAATAAGATGGAATTTCATTCATTATGTATGATTCAGATGTTTTCGACGTCATGATTTCTATGGATATAGTCCTTCCAGTACATTCTCCGAGCTGAATCATCTTCGACGAAGTGCTCTGTCTGGTACGGGTTTGTCGGAACACTCTCTACGACGAGGACAAGCACGAACACCGTTTTCTCCATCGCCTCGTATGTGAGTTTGAACAAACAGAGATGAGGAAATTATTGGAAGCTTAAAGGTACTATCGTTTGAATGATAATTGGACTCCCGGAAAACCAGTACTCAAATCAACAGTTAACCTCTCTCCTCCCTTCACAACTATCTGTAAACCTAAACAGCTAGTGAGTTTACTTAACAAACTTCCGTGAATTTTGAAATATTATCGCAATTTGTAAAAGCCGTGTCTCTTTTTACAATTTGTTTGTTTTCAGACAATACTTAGCAGATCGGACATATCTGCTGCTGATTCATCGACAAGCAATCCCGTAAGTCTAACTTCAAACTAACCACAATCTTCTGAGTTTTTTTTCAGGACAGTCAGCATTCTCAGCATCTGACATCCAATAACATACTGCCGAAAGTGCAAGAAGTTAGTGAAGAAGATGGGGAGAAGCTTGTACCATCTCAAACACCTGTATCATCCAGCTTAGAAAAACAATCATCATAATAATTAATGAATTTCCTTTTTTGGCCCCTTTTTCTTTCCCACAAACCAAATCTCATTATTAACCTACTCACTTTCATTTGTACAATCCCACCACAGCTCTTTCTTTTCTTTCTGTGCCATATTCCTAAAGTTTCACAAAACTCACAGAACGACTACTTCCCCTATTTTTGTAAATTACGAAGTAGTCTGTTTTGATCCATTCGGTTGCTCCAATTGGTAGTCGACTTCTTCTAACGTCCATTATTTTGTGAAATTCACATGCAGGATGAGAGTTTTAGAGCTTGTTTGTGATTTTTGGAATCTTCGTATGTAAGAAGCTAAAGGCTCTTAACGGTTCCCATTCTGCACGAACAAATAGGCTGAACAAGATACGCTGAAATTTGAATTTTTGTAAAAGTATCAACTCATTAATTAACTCCCGTCATCTCATTAGTTTTTCCATGTTTGTACCGTTATGAGCCACAATCCAGACCAACTTATTTTCTGAGATTTCAAAAGTAATTTATGACATATATAAGCTCAGTGTCGCTTTCTTCAATGCTGGTCTCAAACAAGACCTGCTTATGACAAAAGCAATCTTGAAGGCCTTGTTTTACTAATTCTCCGGAGAGCATTCTAGAGGAGTAAAATCAAATGAGAGCTCTTCGCAAATTTCTTTTTGTATTCTCATCCACGTATTCGTTAACGTGCTTTTCTTTTTCAAATGTGTTTAATTGATTCGATGTTATCCACAGACGGGTTCTGGCCAGAAGTTGTTTAAAATTTTTATTTTTTTTCTGAAATAAAGTATATAAATCGAATGAATTGTGACAAGTGAGGAAGAGTACATGATATATGTGGACTGGTGAAAGAGATCAAAGATTTACGAAATATTATTGAAGGAAATCTACAACCTCTGAACTCCTTGATTATTAGGTTCATCGTGCGGAAGAAACTCAACGAAATTCTCTGCTACTTCTCCACGGATCTTTGTGCAGAATTCTAAGAAATCGTTATTGTCGAACTTTTCAGGCGGCAGGTTAAGTGACGTTTCCATTATCTGTTCAAGTATGACTTCTCGTTTCGATAACTGTATCTGGAAAAGAGATTGCTCATTACTGCAAAGATCTCAACTTACTTCATAGTCTCGTTCTGCTTTATCAGCTTGGCAACTTTTCGAAACCATTTCTTTTTCTTGGAAGTTGAAAATCTTCGGTATAGAATCGTATGTTGGATGATTAGATACTGGAAGACAATCTGGTTGTTGAAGAAGAACTTGAACGATATCTTCAAACCTTTATTAGAGTTTTGTGTTATTAGTGGAGTGAAACTCTCGTTAGGATTACAACTGGGATGTTTGAAAATCTGAAACCATTACGTCCTGAAATCTGTGATAATGACTCACAGAATGGTTGGCTGCTGGTTTAGAGCTATTCATTGAAGACCATCGGTTCTGAAACGCCGTCGGCCTATTCAGCTCCACCTAACATGTATTGTGAGAGAGCGCCCAGGACAGAGAAATTACCTTACCTTTTTTGTGGGAAGTACGGAAGTTGTCGTATTAAGAGAGGAATCGGAGGATACGTCCAGACTATTTGAGGGTTGACGAAAGCTTAGCATGGCATACTCTCTTTTCTGAACATGCTTTCTTTAATATTTTAAATACAAAAATATTACCAAAGAGCCGAGCTCTTCCCGAAGTCCTTTAATCTCAGTGTTCTTTCTTTCTTCTAGTTCTCTTTTCTGCTTATTGAATTCATATTCCTACAGAGCAAAATAGGGAAATAAGAAGGATTATCGTTACCCTGGCCGCCTTCTCTTTTTCCAACCGCATTAGAGCATTCTGAGCGTTTTCTTTCTGTTTCTTCAGCATTATTACTTGGCCCATATCAGCAAGTTGGGATTGATACTGGAAAAAGTGAATAGCACTTGTAATAAAGAAACTCAAACTTGGCTTTGAGCATAAAACATCTGAGAATGCTGCTGTTGGTAAGATTGAGTGGGGGCTATAGGTTGAGTAGGGCAACAGTCTTCATCAAAACTCTCATACCCTAAAGAGTATTACAAGATGAACAAGCATTTCATTGAATCTTTACCACCTCCGCCAGCTTCTTCAGCTGGAGGATCTTCGAAGGAATCATCCAAGCTTTGTACTCGAGGTCTCTTAGCAGAAGGCCTCGAGCTCTGGACCATTCCCTAACTGAAAAATGTGTAAAGAGAAAGCTTGTCTTATGAATATTATTCAGATACGTTTTTGTTTAAAACAGAGGCAACATAAGGCTCGATAAGCTTATCAGTTTTACTGAATTATTACAATCAGAACATAAACAGAAATGAAAAATACAAAAAAATGATAAACTCTGACAATACATAAGATGCTTGTGGTAGTTGTCGATTGAAACCCGCAATCCATTAGGGTAAGTACACATTATTATAAACATCAATCATCACAGCTTTAAGGGCAAGACTTAGGTGATACTATCACACATATAATCTCTAACATTCAATTACGCATGAAGATCTACTCGTTCTATTATTATGCTATATCAAGTTGCTCAGTATACATTTGGATCAATCCCAGTACGCCTCAACTTCTCTGGGGATAAACGCCTGTTCTGATCAAGTTCATCCCGGAAATAAGCGATCGTCTTTCTTAGTCCCTCGTGCATGCTGACCTGAAATAACATTTTATAAGACCTCATATTTGCGAAACCCTCACATTTGGCTTCCATCCGATCTCTTTTGCTGCCCGATCTATATCTGGCCTCCTTTGCTGAGGATCATCTTCCTGTGAAGGTTTTTTCACGATCTCGGACGCACTGCCTACAACAGTCACCCACTCAGTTCAACGAAATAAACTTGCAACTCACCAACTAAATCTCTGATAATATGAGCAAACTTTTGAATGGTGTGCTCCTCAGGATTGCCCAAGTTGACTGGTAGGGAATAATTACTGTTCATTAGCTTTATTAAACCATCAACTAAATCATCCACGTATTGGAAAGATCTTGTCTGCGATCCATTTCCATAGACCTAACAATAAAATACTGAGAGTCTAATTTGTTCATCATACCGTCATTGGTTTTCCCTGTAGTGCTTGGATAATGAAGTTAGAGACTACTCTACCATCATTCATATGCATTCTAGGTCCGAAAGTATTAAAAATACGAGCAATACGTATAGAAATACCATCCTGAATGAAAGATTAATAACACAATGATGCCAAGTAACATACATGTTTACTGTAAGCAACCATGAGCGATTCTGCAACTCTTTTTCCCTCGTCATAACAACTTCTAGGACCAATAGTATTCACATGTCCCCAATACGATTCGGGTTGTGGATGAACCTTAATAAAGGAAGAGTTAAGAAACGGGAAGAAATCAAACTTCGGGGTCTCCATAAACTTCAGAAGTAGAGGCGAGTAAGACAGTTGCTTTGGTACGTCTAAATAAAAATCGATGAATGAACTTTCAATTAAATAAAAGAACTTCGCTAGTCCAAGCATGTTAATTGTTCCTAATGTGTTTGTCTTAATAGTTTTTACAGGATTGTACATGTAGTGGGGAGGTGATGCTGGAGAAGCAAGATGATATACTTGATCAACTGAAATGAACAGAATTAAACACGACCTTTAAAGTTTAACTATACCTTCAGCAAAATAAGGATTTATGACATCATGATGAACAAGTTCGAAATTAGGATGTCCTATCCAATGTTCAATATTCCTTTTCCTACCAGTAAAATAATTATCAAGAGCAATAACCTTGAATCAATGCAAATCAAATAAAATCACAATTCAAACCTTACCTCGTGTCCATCACGCATAAGTCTATCAACTAAATGAGATCCAACAAAGCCCGCGCCTCCCGTGACTAATATTCGTTTCACAGTATCCTCACTTCTGTAACGAACCTCTGGGTAAATTTTCCTGAAACGATACGTTAACGGTTGATGGGATACAACAGAAATACCCCGAAAGGTTAGTCGAACTGAGCCTATCCTTCAAAGATTTGATTTCTGACTCCAGACTTTCAATGCGCCTCGCCATTTCGACAGCAGTATCGATATCGGTGAATGCATCTCCCACTCTAATAATCATTGTTGGTTACAAACTAAGAACGTTTTCTATTAACATACTGTACTCGGGATGGAAACTCTTCAGCTAATTTGTCCTTATCACTATTCAAGTCAACGACTGATACCAAAAGAGCCACTAAAAACAACAATGACGTTATGATGCTCCGATACAAAAGATGAACTCACAAAGCATCAAGAAAGACAGAGAAACCATAACTATGGGATTGGGTTTCTTTAGAAACTTTAAAACTTTCTCCACATACACCATGCATATATCAGTGTATTCGTGAATTATAAAACCACCTAAACAAGCATGTTTAAAATATGAAATATGTAAACGAAAACACTTTTGGAAGACAAAAAATCAATCGTTCAATAAACTATGAAAGAAGAAACGTAATGCTATTTGAATTAAGAGGTTGTTCCATGCTTTGAAATAAAATGAGGCTTCCCATCACACCTACTTCAAGCAATTCCGGTTATTCAATATGAAAGAAAAGAGAATGACCTTAGTGAAATGAATTGTAAAGATAAGAACATCAACCACCAACTTAACCATCAATTTTCTCAGTTCATCACTACTTTTATAATTCAGTAACGGATTCGGAAGGAAGAGGTTTTTTTTAATAATTCTTTGGAGACATATGTTGGTACGTGACGGAGTCCGAAAATTTGCGTACTGCTATTGGTTGCAATTCTATGGAGAAAGAGAAGAGCTGAGTAGTACAGTAATCTTCCCAGAAGTATCTGAGTTACTGAGAGCAATTAGTGAGCGATCGAAATTGGAAGTTCACAGTTTAATGACTGAAAAGGGAATAGGCGGAGCTTGTAATATGTCATCTTTTCAACGTATACGCGCAACAAAGAGATGAACTGAAGGATAACATTGAAGAATAATGGCAGAAAACGAAATCTATTAAAACTTCAAAAGGTTTAACTATCTTAAACTTCATTATCTTTTCGAAGTGGCATATTGATTTGATCAGAGTTTCACTTCTCAACTAACTCCAGTATTACAACTTAGATAAGCTTACGCCCGATATTGGTCCGGCATTTCACTCGATGGACAGAATCCAACACATTGACTTTCGTAATAATCATTGGTTTATAAACTGAAAAAAGGGACGCAACTGCCCGAACAGGCTTAAAGCTGAACAACTATTCGCACATGTCAACATATTTTGTCGTTAAACAAGCGTGAGCGGCTCTTGTTTGTTATCTCATAAGTTCTATAAGTTTCCGGATCTAAAAAAACTAACTATGTGCATAAACATGATTCATTGTTTCGTTTATTAAACCGCAGAAACATATTGCTAATCATCATCGAGATAGATGAGCGGATCCGCTCTCGATTGCTGAGTCCTACAGAAAGGACACGTTCCTTTTTGTAACACAGCCATTTCGTAATCGTCCATATGAAAAATCTGAACAGCAATTACAAAACATCATGTACTCATGATATATACCTTCCAACAGCTATTACACGTAGTTATTGAGATTGTAGGCATCACATTGTAGAAGTATCGGTATTGCAATGGCTGAGGAAACTCTAATACTATAACCACGCTTTTTTCCAGAAGCAAAAGTTGTTCTCGATTCAGAACAACTTTCTGTATCTTCTTCTGAAAATTTTCTGAATATTGCTCACAAAATGAAACATACAGTGTTTGTTCGGAAAGGATGAAAGTCTTCTTGGTTTAAAGGTGGTTCAGCTTCGATTAGTTCTTTAGCTTCCACGCTAGTAATGCTATTTTCCACAAAAAACTCAAGAAGAGGCAGTATTTCTGCAACGATAGCAACATAAGAAGAATCAAAATAGGAACAAACCGAAAGTAGAAAATGAAAACACAAACGGTGTTTTGCAGTGCATGCACTGCAAACCACAGCTGAAAGAGTTATTGAGCCCACATCTACATTTGACAGATTGCTAGGTAACTGGTTTTTTACCCACCTATAACATATGGGTAACAACTCCTCTGCATCAGAGTAAGGTTTTGCGCGAATAGTGAGCATGGCAAGATCGACAGTTTGCTGGGAGAAATAAGTTTGAAGTTAGGATATGGGAGAACATACCTGAAACCGTGAAGGTATTCTTAGCTTTGTCAGTTGATCCAAAGCCTCTCTAGCATACTTATAAGCTTGTAGCTCTCGACCTAGTGTGGCGATCGTAAAGTATGCCAACCTGAAGTAGACTTTCAGCATATTCAACTTGATAGAACCAACGCTTGTGAAATGTTGGGCACAGCCTTTTGGAAAGAAACAAAACGAGCCATGTTTAATAATGTTTCAGCCGACTGGCTAGTGAAAGGTTGATTCTGAAAACATCATTGTGCCCACGCAAAGATGAACTTCGTACTTGAAAGGAATAAACATTCTCATAAGCATAGTATATTTCTGCTAATAAAGCAGCCTCATAATATTTCGGTATCAAACCATCACTCTCCTGTGCGCGTTCTAAGTATTGCATAGATAGCAACCAGTGGTAATGTCTAAATCGAACATGTTTTTCTTTCAAAATCGGTAAACGAATACCCTGCATCAGCGAAACGACTCTCGTTAACTGCGTTCCCAGTTAATTGTTCTAATACTCGGAGAGCCTCCTGTTCGTGACCAGCACGATGAAATGCTGAGTATAATCATATATAAGGCAACTAAGACACACTAACCTTTCTGTGCTTCCTCAAATCTATCATTTTCCGCAAGGTAGCGAGCGTATGGTAAGTATACATCTTCCACATACTTAGGGTAACGATCAGCAATAGCAAAGGCCTAGAAAAAAATTAGATCGAAGTAAAAAGTAGGTAAACATGAATAGAAAAATTGAATACATACATCAGTCCAATGACCAGCATGAATATGCATCGAAATCATGGCTTTCGTATCGCTCAGAGAAGTATAAATCTTGGACGCCATAGAATATTCTCCTTTTCTCACAAAATATCCAGCTAAACTTCTCAATGTTTCCATATCACCTCGATCTAGTTTTCTCATGAGATTAATTGCCCTTAATGCTACAGTTATTCGGAAAAGTTAGAGCAGCTTACAAGTCCATCCAATCGTTTTCAATTATTAGTTGCGTCGCCTTGTCCAGATCACCACTGGAAATGAGCATTTCCGCAGCTACCTGATAAACAGGTGTGATTATAAAATGAACTATAGCAAGCTACCTTAGGTTGATTAGAGTCTCTTGCCCAATCTGCTTTTTTCCTCATCAGCATTTTTTGAGTTTCTCCAGAAGCTTTCGTCATGACATCCTGAACTCAATTAATCAAACGTAAACGTTTCATTGGATCATATTGCACCTGTGCATCATCAAACATCTTCAAATCAGTGAACAATTCCATAGCTTTGTTCTCGAAGCCATTTTCGCGATAAAGAGTAGCAACTTCCCGAAATCTGATCGAGCAAGTTTTTTCTTTCAAAAAACAGTTGATACCTTTTCTGATAAGCCATTATATGAGCTTTCAGCAGCACCTCGGGTTCATTAGAATTCTTCATTTCCTGAAAAAAGGAACGACGATTGATGATTATATTGGGTAGCATTCATACCATTAATTCTGTTATGAGTTGAAGGGAACGATAATCTCGAATTCTTGCGAAAGCTCTTAATCAAAATAGTAGAGCAGTAAAAGTGTGGTGGATATACCTTGTAGCGATTTCAAGTTCCATATTCACCAAAGCATCGTTGGCGAGAATTTTCCAATCTTCTTCAGTAACACCTAAGTTTGCTAGCTTATATGCAGATCTAGAATGGTTTTTTCATATAGGGGAACGGCACTGATTTTGTACTCGTATTGCTTGTTCTCTATATATTGATACAACTGATTAGAAAAGGGAACTTCAAAAGCTGTCATGGTGTAGTTCTGCAGACAGAACACCTTGTTACCAGAAAAACCAACAACTATCCCCTGTAAATAATTTCAATACATAGCCATTGTGAATGATGTACCAGCATCCGTTGTTGAAATCCAGGGTATCTACTTGCTCTAACAATTAAGCTCGTATCAGAAGAAAAGCATATAACGTCTTCATTGTCAGTATTGAATGCCACACTAGTACAGTTTGTTTCCTATAATAAACAACGACAATGATTTATACGACAAACATCCTTACTTGTAAAATACTTTCCCATGTTGTAGTGTTATAAACTGTACAAACACCGGTCTCATCAACTACAGCTAGTAGATGTCTAACAAGATTTTGTTAGCTGAGATTGTCAGTTTAATGCAACATTTCTTTTACCTGCTCAAGCTTGTGTCTAAGCACTTAATAGCATGTTGAAGACGCAATAAGGTGACAGGAAAAGGATTATCAACGAAAATTTTGCAAACTTGGCCTTCTCTAAGCCCAACTAATAATGTTTCTTTTCCGGGAGGACCTCCGATTACACGTATATATCTGTAAAAGTAGGTAATGCAAACCAAGACAGAAGCAGATTACTTTATCAGAGATTCCATTACCCATTCTCTTTGTTTTAATCCTCGATGATCATAACACTGTAGTCTCTGCTCCGAACAGAGTATGATGTGTTTGCTACTGCACACCTAGAAGAATAATAATATTGAAGTTCTGCACACCTTACAAACTAGGAGCGAACACTCCAGCCGTTTAGTTATCCTATCCGTGAGTTTAAATTCTAACGGCTCATCTTCATTCATACCAGACACTTGAGTATATATGTTCAAATGATCTGACAGTTGGACCTATAACTTATTCTTGATTCGAAATCATTTACACTTCTTACAGCGAGTTTATCTCCATAGATGGCAACTTTCCTGACTCCATCATTGCATTTAATACGTGCGACGCTCTGATAAGTCAAGTGCTGGACAATAACCTCAGTCATATTATCTCTAAAAACCAAATTCAAAGCACAGAGCAAATACCATACCGGAAAACATAACGATCTTTGTACAGTCCATGAACAGCACTGAAATATAGATGATAGCACGCAAGTGTGCCATCAACGCATCCAACCTGGGAGACATTATTAGGAGGAAAACAGAACTAAAAGCCTCACAACAACATAATTAGATTCTTGCTTTGTGACGATCGTCCATATCATTGTATCCATCAAACAAATTTTTCCCAGGTTCAAACCTTGAATGGATTTTAGGTTCATTCTCAAGTTTCAAACATACCATATCTTGTGTACAAATGCGCTTCTTTTCCCGATCCTGCCATTATGAGGAAGCTATCGTTATTCAAATATTCCATACATGATGGTTCGTAATTAAGGATCTGAATAATTATAATAGAATTTAACAAAATTATTGTCAACCTTGTCATTAGGAATAAACTTGTTTCCTGTCAAATCATAGAATGAGAGAGTTTTTGACCAATCCGAAACCGCTAATATCTCTATGAGCTTCCTGATATTTAATTGATATAAGCAAAAAAAAACTTTGACTAACTCTTCTATTTTACGCCCACTCTCATCTATCGTAACTGGTAGTGAAAATCTCAGAGCCCAAACAGGATCACCTCCTGGCCTTTCGATAACGGCAACAGGATCGTCATTCTGAAACGAACAATTGTCTTGATATGTCACAGGATGATGCTTTCAGCAATATTCAACCGTGCATTACGTGCGAAGCTCTTAAAATGAAAAAAAGCTCCAAGGATAATTAATTCGAATAAGCGCGCCATGATGAATGATTCAAATTTTCCCCTAAGGGCTCGCTAAGAGACCCGGTTACCATTCATGATAGTTTCAACAACGATATGAACACAACTACTCACAAACGTAGCCATTTTCCTCAGTTGCACTGTACCGTCAAACAAACCAAGAGCGAAGACAGTGCCATCCTTAAAAAAAGTTATTTCGTTTCTATGTTGACTGGACAAGTTACTTTGTTCCAAGCGCAACTACAACATCTGGCGTTCAATCTTTGCTTCTGTACATTCTTCTCACTAGACGACCAGAGAGCTGAAGAAAAAAAGGAGTCGGCGGAGGAAGGTTGACAACTCACCGAAATCATACATTCCGCAACTTAACAAAATCTGAGAAACTGGAGAAAACGCCAAGCACTGAACTGCTTCCGCATGACTGTAAGAATTATTGTTAAGCAGGAGGACTCATTTTGAATTTCACTTGTATTTTAATGTTCCTTCATGTTTGTTCGTCCAAATGATAACTGTCCTGTCAGCACTTCCAGAAGCGAATGCCTCGCCATCCGCAGACCAAGCAACAGAATATACTGCCTCCTTATGCCCTAGAGAAAACGTGTGAAGTGAACATGATGTATCCCTATTAACCTTTAAGACATTGCATCAATGTACCATCTGTTGAATCATAAACTAAAATTTTTGTATCAGCCGCGACCAATAGTTCGAAACCATCAGGTTGAAAAGCCAAAGCATAGATACAAGCTCTGAAAAGCCCAGTTCGATCAAGAAAATAAACCGACGACAACATTTTCCTTTTGAATATTTCAATGAAACAAGTATACCGTCACCCACACTAAACGCCTACTATATTTTGAGCAGATTAATTCACAAATTTAATCAGAAACCCAAAAAAAGTCTCTTCCAATCTTATACAAAAACACATAAAGAAATATGCGGAGGATTACCCAGTTGGAGACTCAGAAAATAGCTCCGTCTGTTATGATTATGACAAGAAAAAACTGAATAGGAAATTATAGTATTCAGAAATAATTAATAACGCAATTAGCTCCACAAACTATTATGACGTGTGAATGCGAAATTGCTAAAATTCTGAGCCACATGGGTCCTTCTGTTTGGTTCATCTTAACATTCTCTCGTTTACCACAGATTCCGGAAAAAATTTGCTTCCACCGACTACAGTAGCGGAATGAATGATAACTCAATTAGTAAAATTCTATTGTTTCTATAGCTCCTATAAATAGTGAGAAGAAGAAACAGAATCCGTTATTCGTTTGTACGACATGACAGCTCTGCTGATTCAGCTAGGGCTTTTTGCCATCATAGCAACTACGGCACAGGTCAGTATTTCTTCAAAAAAAAAAAATTCATAAAACATATTCTTCCAGGTAGCTGCCCAATGTTGCGTATCAGGACAGAACTCTGACTTCTGTACTGTTTTCCAGATGCTGTCGACCATGGAACAAGCAGAAGTCATGAGCATCTTGGGTACACTGTAGTATTTCTCCAACATCTAAGAACAATTTTTCAGGTGAAAACTGTGACGGAGATGCAGATGAAGCCCTGAGAACATTGGAAAAGAGAAAACCAAATTTCATGAGATATGGTCGATCATGTAAGATTTGACGGGGATCACAAAAGTATCTTTTACTGTTAAGCAAGTGGAATCCAGTTCGGAAAGAAAGGGTCTGATCCCAATTTCTTAAGATTTGGTCGCTCTCAACCAAATTTTTTGCGATTCGGTAAAGCTGCTGTTGGAGACCCAAACTTCTTGCGCTTCGGTAAGAAGCTTTCCAAAATACAAGCTCAATTAAATATCAACCCGCATGAAAAAAATGAAAGTTTTCTACATAATTTTGATAATCAAAACAAATTCGTTTTCTTTCGCTCCTTTGGAACATAGCATAGTGAGCCCATTCCAGTTAAGGTTTGTGGCTCTTTGAAATTAACTGAGTATGCCGCCCGACACTGTGCAGCCGTTCTTCTTCCTTCTAATATTAGTGAGACTTTATCTCTTCTAGTTCCTACTCTCTATCATATGAGTTTCTCCTATATCTATGGTCCCAGTACAATTACAAATAAGTATGGCAGTATATATTCGTGAAGCCGTGTGCATCCATTTTTACTATAAACACATATTTTCAGGTCGCAGTGATCCCAACTTCCTTCGTTTCGGAAAAGCTGCTGCAGATCCAAACTTTTTAAGGTTTGGAAAGCGTTCTGCTGACCCAAATTTCCTTCGATTCGGACGAGCCATGGCTGAAGGATTCGATCGCGAGTTGCGGAAGCCAAACTTTCTGCGATTTGGAAAGTAAGAGTCCATTTCGAGAATATATGAGTAAAACTCAATAATGTTTCACTTTCTTACATTCTCAAAAAAATGGTAGAACCATTGGTTTTACTAATAGAATTGAACAATTCCAATAAGACCGCAACGCAGCTGATGAGGCGCGTTCATCCAAATGACAGACAGGCTAAAACAGACGAAATTTTCACATAACTTGTTAACTCCACGATATTCGTATTTACTCTTGTTTTTATAATCAGTTTAGTTATTCCAACACAATATGAAGGCAAACCCAATGATAAATTCAAAGATTAACTCTTTCTCAATGAATACATGTGTTCTCTATTTTTTTGTTTTTGAATCAAAAACAATGAATAAACAGTTGTGAATCGGGATTGAAAAGAACCAGAAAGCATGAAAGTATTGCAAAACGTACCCTCGATCAGTGTGCTCTTCCGAGGTTATTTTATCAATCCAATTCAACACAGGTCTCATATTGTTCTGCTAACTGTTCTCCGAAACCATTCTCAACTGAATCTACAACGAAAAGCATTGAAAGAGAAAACAGATAATAAGAACCATTGTTAAAAATAAATGGAAAGCTTTTCGAAAGAAATAATCAACAAACTAGACTGTGCAATAGGTTAAGCATATGTTGTGTGGTTGCTATGGCGACGGTTCGGCCGATGACATTAAGAGCTGCTCTTGACAACCGAAGTGGCGCTATGATCGAACGGCCAGGAGTATAAAAGGATTCAATTATCCTGAAAATTTAACAAGAAGACACTTTGTTTCAATAGAAAAAACTCCGTCAAATGGAATTTGACCATGTAATAATAATGATGCTCAAAGATATAGAAAGTTTATTTTAGAAAAGGAACATTTAATAAGAAATGTTGTATAGAAAAATTAAATTGAGCGTTTTCAAAAGAAGTTTAAATCTTCTTTGGAGCACAGCAGACACATTGGATGGCCTTAGTCTCTTCCTCCTCTTCATTGTTTTCCTTGTTCTGAAATTCTGATTCAATTAAACTGAATGATCATGCAAGCTGACCTTCTTGCGGTCCCAGTCGTGTTCAGGGTTGAAGACAAAGAGGGCTCCAGTGATTTCAGCCTGTAGTATATAGGAAAGTTAGATGAATAAATATGTTCAAGCTCATACGATGTTGGTGTTGAATCCACGGCTAGAGATCTTACAGCAACTGTCACAAGCGGTTTGAGAGAAGATAGCGGTGTGGCGACATCCTTGACGATCGAATCTGCGTGGACGTCCGAATTGAGGAATTGGAGCATATGAGGCATATCCTCCAGTTGGAGCAGCGACTGGGGAGGCAGCTGGGTATCCGTAGCTGCGTTTGGCTGAAAAGGCAAAAATTGATGAAGAAGAGGCACAAGAACATACAGCGGTGGTGACGGTGCTTGCGCTCAATGTCGACAAGTGGGAAGCTAGCATGGACTGTGCAGTAGTTAACTAGATGAGTTACTAAATTGAAAGAGATGAAAAAGTAAATCAAACCATCGTAGTTTGGAAGAGCGAATGGAGCTGGTACGTTTACTGGTTGGTAAATGTTGTATCCTCGTCCATAGCTAGAAATATAAAATTGTGAAGAAAGCGATACAAATGATTGAGACTTGTAGTTATTAGCAGGGGCAGAAGCGGCAACATTGGCTCCATAGAATCCAGCTCCTTCCTTGACAGAAACTTTCTCGGCCTTCTAAATGGGTTGTGTAATCCTCAGCATTTGTCGGTTGGTATGTACCTTTTCAGCGGCGTTGACAGCAACAAGGCAGACGAGGAGGGAAAAGGCAACTGAGCGATACATCTTGGTAGATGACTCTATTTTTTCGAGGAAATCCTCCAGGCTTATATACTCATGACCTGCCTTGAGTTGAGGAGGCGGTGACGATCCGATAATGCAACAGAACGATGTTACATGAGAGTTTTAAAAATTTTTAATAATTCCAATAACTGATATGCATTATTGGAGCATCTGTCCATATATGAAAAAGACCAAACCAAGTATTAGAGAATAAAGAAGAAAGGGTACATGATTTGACTTTCATCTCTAAAGGTACTCCCTCCAGCCTGACGCAATATTCGAGCTTTTGTCGAAGCTATCACTTTTTTCAGCATTTGCATTTCTTTCCCTCATCTTCAAACACAGTAAAAGCCTGGATTTGTTTAAACACCATATATTGTCAGTCTTCTGTGCAAGTCTTGATTATTTCCTTTTATGGTAGCCAAACGGAATAAGGGATTCCTATACAACTTTTGTAACTATTACAACACATTATTGAAAAAGTTTGCGAAATTTTTTTTGTAATCATGGAGGCGTCGTATTCTCAAAACATCTCAGCCTATCAGCTGAAATCTGACTTACGAGCGTGGGTTAATTGCAAATCCATTAAATTTCCATTAAAATATATGTTTCACGGTATTCTGCGGGATATTTTGAGAAGTTTTGGAAGTTTCTTTTATGAAAACAATTTACGCTAGAATGTCTAGGCTCTCTTGAAGTTAAATAATCTTTCTTCAACTGACAAGCAGCTTCAATGAAATACCCATATTTGGAGCGATAAATCGAACTCATATATGATTGTTCTCAAATTATATGAGGAGCTTAGACTGTAAAAGAAGAGATCACACCCTATAGAGGAAACGGGAATGGAGTATCTTGAAATAATGTAAGCAGAGAATCTCTGCAGAAACCTTAAAAGAAAAAAACAGCTGTTTACGAATAAGAAAAGAATCGGTCACTCCTTTTGTGAACAATTTTGTGCCTCAAAGACGGTCCGCTTTTTTTGTAAAACCATTGTCCTAAGAACTTATATGGGTCGGAGTTCGATAGTTTCAACTTCAATACCATTCACGGTACACCAATGAAATATGGAAAAATCAGTAGGAATTTCTATATTTCTAAAAGCTTCTCGCATTATCTCTGCATCTCTCAAACGATTTCTAAGAAAAATAATAATAACCTGCTTCTACATGTCGGATCCACCCTCTTACCCGTCCAGAAGAGTATAAAAAGGTCCTGAGTTCAATCCAAGGTATAGCATCACCATGAAGGTTTTCTATACAGCTCTTTTCTGCATCGCCGGAGTTCTTGCTGCTGATGAGGTTTTTTATTCTAAAAATCTGAAGGTTTTCAACAGTATGCTCATTCAGCTCAAGAAGGATGAACCTGCTGGAGGATACTACGACTCTGCCTCGGCTGCTGCTCCAAACACTGGATATTACGGATATGGAGGATTCGCCTCTTACCTTCCCCTTCCTCAACTTGAAGACCGTAAGTCTTCAGAACACAGTTTGTTTTAAGAATTTTAATTTTAAGGTAACGTATGCGACCTCGATGCTTCCGTACTTCTTGTAACAGACTCCAGACGTCACGGACACAACCGCGCAGTCAGAGTCAGGTTCGGACATTCTCTTTTGATGATTGATCTAATATTTTCGTTATAGATGCTCCGAAATCGCCAGCTACGATGAGGATTCCTGCAACGTCTGTTGTCAACATGCCGCTCGTCGTGATCTTGAGCTCAAGAACGTTAGTTAACTTCTTTAATATGACTGTACTCCCTCGGATTAGAAATTTCTACTCTTTGAATATCAAATCACGTTTAGGGTACTCCTTACACGTTGAGATAGTTTTCCTTTCCAACGTGTGGTGGTAGCCTGAGCGTTGTTTGACTAGCTCTTCCCCACCTTCTGAGAAGCATTCACTGGTTAATATATACAATCTTAAAATGCAAATTTCAGGGAGACATGACCGGATTCCTCGCCATCGTTTACGAGAAGAACAACAAGGAAGACACTGACATCGAAGAAGGAGAAGGAGACAACACCGACAATACCGAAGCAATGAGCGTACGCTTACAAGATTCCACACATTAGTGACATGAACTATTTCAGAGAAGAAAGCGCGGAGCCAAGAGACATTGGGATAAGAAGACTGAAGTCGAACCAACCTATGTTGAAATCGTACGTTTTCATCTTAATTGAAATATATGGAAAAAAAATTGCAGAGCCAATTCAAGCCTGATCCTCTCGGAAGCAACGTCAAGTGCGTCTGCTGTGCTCCAAAACGCAAGCTCCCACCACCACCAGCTTTCTACCCAGTAAACTAAAAAAGAATAATTTGAAAAATAACAAAACGAAATTCAGCAACCAGCTCAAACTTACTCCGCTCCAGTTTATGGTGCTCCAGCTCAATCCGCTCCAGCTTACGGAGCTCAATCCGCTCCAGCTTACGGTGCTCAATCTGCTCCAGCTTACTCTGCTCCAGCCGCCGCTGCTCCAGCTTACTCTGCTCCAGCCGCCGCTGCTCCAGCTTACTCTGCCCCTGCTGCTGCTGCTCCAGTCTATGCTGCTCCAGCCGCTGCTGCCCCAGCCTACGGAAGCCCAGCCGCCGCTCCAGTTCAAGCTCAAGTCCCAGTCCAATATTGAGAACCTTTTCGTAAAAAGACTTTTTTTTATTTCACTTTAAAATATGTTTCCTATGAGTAAATAAATGTTTTCATTCTTTAAAATGTGAGGTTTTCGATGCAATCAGCAGAAAGATCAGCAATCAGCAGATCTGTGTGGTATTTCAACGTCGTCTTCGCACAATAACATTTCTTCTTTCTGTGTAAGAACTCCTCCCACTCTGAAAATGATATAAAGACCTGGAATCTTGGAAATTTTCATTAATTGTATCTTCCTTATTACAGGAGCATGAAAAGCAGGAAGTTTAGGGTACCCGGAAACCTTGGAGTGAAAACCTCCAATGATTTCGAGTAACCTAAGCATCCATCGAACTTCATCCTGAACAAATTGCATTTTCTTTCTGACTGCGACATATTAATCGAACCATCACTGATTTCTACTATAATCAATCTGCCTGCAACAATTCAAACGCATGTTTCAGTTTTCTTATAACAAGAGATTTTATTAAGTGTTTAAATACGAGACCAAAACGAAAATTACTGTGGGATCATCAACATAAAAAATAAGAATATAAAATGATGGGACGATCCTCAATAATGGGTCTACAAGCTAACATGGATTGTTTTATCTGATACTCAGTTTGCAGGATAACAACTGAATTGTTTTTCGAACTTTGATTTTAGGTTCTCATCTTAAAATGTTTGAAAATTTGGAAGTTTTCTAGAGGAAAGTTTAAATTTATTCAATGTAACATTTTACGGTAATTTTGTTTGCTTAAGCATCGAACATATTCCCAGACCTATCTGACACCAAACCCTTGCTGGGAATATACACTCTGAAACAGTTGATAAGTGCTTGCGCGTACAAAACTGAAATAACTTACCATTGGATGTGATGGCATGGAGCCGTAAGGTCTAGGAGCAATTGGAGTTGTCAAATTTAAAGCTTCCGGGAATAGATCATGGTAAGAGTTAACAGGCACGTAGTTTGCAGTTATAATCTGAATGAATTATGAATGAGGTGAGAATATGAGAAAGCATTCTGAAAGAGGGACACTACACCCACTTTTCCACTGAACCATCTTCCGTGAAGGGCAGTGACACTTCGATGAGCAACTGTGACTGATGGGCATTTGACATAAACATTTCCTTGAGCACTCGCTTTATCGACATATACATGAAGAGCGCCACCGTTCTTAGCACACTCCTCAATCACATCCTTCAAATTGAAACTGAGAAGATCTAACAAACGAGTGGATACCTGTTTAACATCTTCTTCCCAAGACGGTTCAGTCTCTTTCACAGGATCAAACATGTTCGAAAGCATGAAACATTGGGTAGCAATAGATGGAATGGATGGATCCATTTGTTGTGCTTGTTGAGTTTGTAGAGTTTGTTGGGCTTGGTGAGATAATTCAATTCCTGTTCCTTGCGCGAGCTTCGCCATAAGTTGGATTCTACCGCTTTGACCACCCAAGGCGATTCCTGGTTTATCTTCCATGATATCGTCCAAACTTCTTTGCTTTGTAGAATCCTCTTCTTGAACCTAAGTTTTCATTAGACAATGTGTGGGAAATTCAATCTTACATCGTCAATTATGCTCACTCTGATGTTATTTCCTGCAAGTTCGAACCCGTTCAATTGCTCAGCAGCTTTAGTTCCATCTTCTGTCTTAGCAAACTGAAAAATGATTATGAATAAGTCAGTTAATAAAAGATACTAACAGTAACGAAGCCGACTCCTACTCCGCCTGCTTCTTTACGAATTCTACAATGTTGCAAATGACCAAATGGTTCAAAAACAGATTCCAGCATAGATTCACTGATGTTAGGATGGAGATTAACAATTTGTAGTTTGCAAGGTCCTTTGCTGTTTGCCGGCCCAAATCCTAAAGCTGAGCCTACGGTAGCAGTAGCATTTGCTGCTCTATTTCTTTCAGCACATGTTCTTTGAATGACAAGAGGAGCACCTAAGATATCAGTTAACAATATTTCAAACAAATGATATTCACCCAATAATTTCTGTCCATGAAGGGCTAATCCAAGATTTACACTTTCTTCTTCCCAAAACTCAACGTACGCTATTCCCTAGAAAAAAAAACACTATGAAACAAGCAAAAAGGGAAAGACTATACCTTCGACCTTCCTGTTCTCGAGTCGGTGATTATACGTACATCTCTTACAGCTCCGACTGAACTGAAAAACTCTTCGAGATCCCTAGGCCTCGTCTGTCTTGCGATCTAGAGAAAAACAGGAATGTAAAGAAAGCTAAACAAGGAAAACCTGGAGAATAAATAAAGTTCTGTGATCTCTTTCTTCTGGAGACAAATCAGTTCTAGCATTTTTTGGAGGTGAAGTACGAGCTGTGAAAGGCATGACATCTCTACGTTCAGGTCCAGGAAGTCTTCCTTAAAGTTGAAAATGAACTTAAAGATTTGATTTAGAAAACCTACTACTTCGAGGAGACCTTCTGTCTCGGTGATCAAGCACGCGTGGTCTGTCTCGGGAGCGAGAGCGTCTTCGTCTTCGTTCAAATGAGCGAGATCTGAGAATCTTCATTAACTACAGCCAAAGATTAAAAAAAAACCTGGATCTTCTATAACCACGCCTGTCACGATCTCGACTACGGCTTCTTTTCTTTTCGCGACTACGGCTTCTTTTTCTTTCTCTGCTTTTACTACGTCTTTCACGAGATCGAGAGCGCTTCTTACGATCACGGGAGGAGCTTCGTCGATGGTCTCTGCTAGAACTACTCTTTTGCTTTCTGCGATCATCACTTGGTGATCTGAAAAGTTAAAAATGATTATTGCGAACATAATGAGTAAGATTTTCAAGAAATAGAAAAGCAATAACATGTCGAATCTTCTAATGCTGACCATTAAGGCAACTCCAATGAACAACGCTCCGTGCCATTTGCCTGCAACAAAGGCCCCGCCAATTTTTCCCAAATTTTCAATGATTTTTTCAAGTTCAAGTGCCCAATAGTTCTTTGTTTTGTTTCATTCGTATGAGAAAAATCCGCGTTAAGACCTTGCAAGGACACGAGCGTACCTCGAGACGCTTCTTCGTCGACATCAGTAGAAAAGGAAGAGCAGTGGAACAGCGCTTGTACAAAGGCTCTCGTTTTTAGGTCTACAACGACGAGCAGGTCTTAGATAGGTCATGATTTTATGAAGGTTTACTTTTATAAATAATGGTAAAAAAAATTTGAATAGGAAATTGAAAAAAAACTATAAAAATTCACAACTTACCGACTACGAGGTCTACGTCCACCATCGGAATTCTCCTTGGAATCATTACCCTAAAACAGTTTATTAGAAACAGGATTTATTCGTTTTCAAATTTCAATAAGTTTAGTGCTAATATAAGAATGAATCTGAATTTGGAAATTTCTCTTTCAGCTCTTCCTGTCTAAAACATGTTTTAAGGATTGACCCACCTCTACTGATTTTTTCGGATCGAGAGCATCCTCCAGAAGAGCATCCACATCGTCCATGTTGTTAAAGTTTAAGCCTGAATATCTTCACAACCTCGATCACGCCACTTCTTTTTGAAATTATTGAGTAATAGTTACTTTCGTTCAGCGAGCGTGTGATTGCGCTAACGAAACAAGAATCGTGGCAGGACCAAATATAATTAGCACCAGAGCGCGCTTACGAGGTGTGAGCGATAGAGTGAAAAAAATAACCGGAAAAATCGATTAAGACCGTTTTGAACAACCATTTAACCGAGAAAATAATCGATATTTTAATCGGACTTATTAAACCGTCGTCAATATAGAAAATTTTGTGTGAGTCAACAATTTATTCAGTTTTTAGTTCGATACATCTCTAATAGCCAATTCTCCACACGATTGCGTTAGGCCAGTATCTTCGTCGTTTGAGGGCTTAAAGATTTGATTTAGCATGTATTCCTCTTCTTCATTGGAGTCGTTTACTTCATCTGCAGCTAGTGAAGTTGGATATGAGAGCTTTGTCTTACTAAATAGCTTTATTAAAGTTATCGATAGTCAATTGACTTACTGTAAGTTAGATGAAAGGAAGAGCAGTTGCGTCGACGTTGCTACGCTCAACTTGTTCCTTCTTTTTTGGCTGTAGAGCCACGTAGCCGTACTGAAGAGTCTCTCAACGTCGGTGCTTGTTGGAGCAACGATAGAGTTTCTAACAAAGAACTCGTAAAGAGTTGGAAAGGTTTTTTTGTGATCACGCCACCAAACGAAGATATCTAGATTCTGTGGGGGCCTACAGCCCGTCACGTAAGTTTTATACTTTGCTATTTCGGAGACAGACTGTGCTCCGAAAACCCCAAGAGGGTGATCGTATTCAATCTGAGAAGGCTGAGGGTCGATTGAGATTCCACCGAACAAATCAGCAATATTCATCCATTGCAATTGATCGTACATGTTTTCATCGAAGGCTATGCGTGGGTCAACAAATAAGATCTGAAAAAGTCATAATGAATCTGCAAGAGCCATACGCCAACCTTTTGAGTTTGTTCAGTTTCGAATTCCTCTTTAAAATATGTGTCGAACTTATGTAGCAATTCGTTCAACTCGATTTGAAACGTGTCACTTCGAAGGTTGGCTAATTGCCTCCTGGCTTCGATTAAAGAAGCATACGCTTCTGACATCACAGCGTTCTCTCGAGAACAGTATTTGGATCTTTTTTCGAAAGATTGAAAGACACCCGAAATTGTTGACATGAAGCTCCACATTTGATCATCAATGAGCGGAAGGGATCTCGAGAGTTGATAAGCTATAACGCTTTTTTTCTGAAACAATGGTATCAGAGCTAGAAAAGTTTAATGCACACCTGAAGCAAAATATGGCGAACGAATACTGCTAAACTGTTCCATCGAGTACTGACATATTTTGGTGGGAGACCGTCTGCTTCACAAAAGTTGATGCAAAATCTGAAGCATTTTTTTTAAGTTTCTGTTCGCATGCTTTGGACTAACTCTTTATAAATTTTTTGGTTCCGCCAGGATGAGCCCAAATCTCCATTTAATCGTTGAAAGATGGACTCCATACGGGTGTATATACTTGAAAATCTGAGTGAATTCGTCAAAGTAAGATGAATTCGATGAGCGATGCAGTGGACCCTAGAAATAATTTCTGTCTCGAGTTAGATATTTATATTTACCAATAACTTAGATCGTTATTACGATCTTTCCACAGCTTGATAGCTTTTTTAACTGCTGCTCCGCCATCAGTTGTAAAACCTTGAAATTGAGTGAAAACTGTGAGTGAAAGATGAGTTATAGCATACTGATGACGTTCACAGGGTCGATGTTATACTGCATGAAACAATCCTCAATGTGTTGAAGGTAGTCCTCAGCAGTGTGCCCTCCACTCATGGAAAGACAAGCTAACGTGTACGATATTTTCTCGTTTTCCGTTCGAAAAAATGTTCTTATTGCCAACACGCTAACTTCTTTTTTCAGTAGAGACCATTCATCCAACGTAAGACTAAAAAATCTAGAAAATTTTGTTTGTGAAAAAGACCCACCTTATCTTTCGATTCTTCATTTTCTCTTTGATCATAGACGAAGTTTCCTGGACTTTTTCCATCATATGGCTTTTGAAAGCTATCGGGGTGATAGGTTCATAAGAACTGTTGAGTTCTTTACAGAGCTTCACATACGAATCTGATTGAAGAATCCTCAAAGAGAGATTGTTACAAGTGATGAAAGACAATTGAGCATCCCTGATACGCTTCTGAAGATTTTTTTTATTGAGGCATGGAATAACAATTCATTTACCGTTTTTTCATTAGTCAATTTTTTGGTTGACTCGAAAAAATCCGCAACACTGCTTTCTGAGCGTGGTATGTATCCGTAGCGTTTGACGTGTTCAACAGCATCTTGATGGTAGGCTTTTGCATGATAGTGCATACTACTTGTCGAACCCCCGCCTCTCTTAATTTTCTTAAAGCATACTCTACATTGTGCCCAGATCCCATCTTTCCGAAAAATCGTCCACAGGTAATCTGTAGAAGGCATAGTACCCAACCGACACAACTGTATCATCACTTAGTGTCATAGACAATATCACTTGTGATTTCATAATAATTTTTGAATTCATATTTCACGGAAAAGGTTATTGCGAAATCATGTAAAACAAAAAGATCTGGAAAAAATATACGTAACCTTGTGGATACGCAATTCGATTTTGACCGTTTTCGATTAATCGGCTTCGATTATTTTTTTTACTCTATGTGAGCGATTGGCCGTTGGGAAGAAGAAATAGAGGAAATAAGGGTGCTTGACCAATGGTATCGGCGTCATATAGCTGAAACGATCTTAGATAACTAAGGGTTTTAATCAAGACACTCTTTCAAATTAATACACGGAGCGAAGCTATTCAAAATAGGAGAATGTATACAGACAAGAGTAACTCTTTAGATTGATAACCTTCGGAGATTGTTTTCTTAACAGTTTAGCTAATCAGTCTTTATTTTTGCAATTGGGCTTTTGAGATCTCGAAAGATTCTACTTTTATCTGTATTTGATAACTGAGATTACCTTTTCTAAACAACGCCACCCTAATAAAATTTTATTTCATAGTTGGTTCCGTAATAAACAATAGTGCCTGTGATTTATTCTTTCAAATATGAAGCTGAAGAAGCGATTCCACTACGTCACAACGCTTGGAGGGCCACAGACGGGACTTGCGACAACGGGCTCCGGGGAATTGTGAAAAGCTCAGCAAACCAAAGAGAGGAATAAGGAGAAACGAAAACTTGACGGGGCTAAAAGGAGTCAATACGGATGTATCAAACCTCAAACCACTATTTGTCTCACTCTTTTCATATTCATCATGTGCCCCTTTGCTCTAGCAGCTGTGTTCTCAACCAGTATTCACCAAGTATTTTATGTACTTCCTAATAATCACAGCTCGTAGTTTTTCCAATATCTCATAATGATTCTCTTGTTCAAGAAGTTTATACTTGCTTTGTTTAATGTCCATGGCCGTTTGATCAATTGTTGTGAAAAACGGGTGTCTTGTTCTTGCTCTTATCCAACAACTTTAAACCGATGTGAGGTAATTGAAAACGATTCATAAAAGAAAACATCCTTGTTTTCTTGTAGTTATAACACAAGATGATATAGCATTTAATCGGCAGACAAGAGCTGCTCGAATTTTTTTTCTCATTCCCAATCTTTACAGGGTTTGAAATCCTATTTACGAATACTAATATGTATGTGCATCTTTATTTTTTTATTTTGTATTATTCAATAGTCCAGTTAGTCATTCTTGTTGGTATAATCTGAAAGAAGCCATGGTGATTTGAAGTTTGGAAGGTTTTCAACTTCAGCAACCGCTCACTGTTTTTCGCACCTCCATTTGAAAAGCCAAGATCATCTGAGTTTAGCATAATTTGCATAAGCGCTCTGCTGAAAGGCTGGGACTTATTCTGTGGTCTCTTGACTTGTCCTTCCAGTTATGAGAGCTTGGGAAGAGTAGATGTGAATAGAAAAATACATTTATATCTATTAAGTTTCATTAAAAGTTGACGAGCTAGATGAGAGAAGTTATTATAATTCGTGCATTTGAGAGATTGCAATTTCCGTTTGTTTTCCGGCATCTCTTTTCATTCTGTTTTTGAAAAGCATATAAGCAGCATTTTTTTGATTAAATTAAGCAATTAGTGTACGTTTTCATACTTCACAAACTTCTCTCACCCATAGTGGTAGCTGTGCTAAACACTAATGTTTCATAAAAAAATAGAAAATTATTTTTTCCTGGAGCCATTACGTTTAAAACTCGTCTGGAATGGAAACACGTTCATATATGGATAGCTTGTTCTCCTAATTAGAAAATTGTAGAAAGTTGGACGAGAAAGATGAACGTCTTGTGTTGCTAAAGTGAATTATCCTCAGATAAATGAAGTCATGTAGTTTAGTTAATTGATTCTAATTGTATAAGACAATAGAAAAGCTAATTTAGAACGATTTTCATTTATAATATTTAAGTTTATCCGTTTTCATGATCACTAACTTTGTCTAGTTAGCTAGTTTCATACTTTAAATGCAGTTGGTTTCTTCATGTTTTCTGAGCTTTCTTCCAATTTTATTTGTTTGTTTGTGCTCGATTTTTTCGTTATCATCAATAGATGATGATGTTCGTTGTCTTACCAATCCATTTTCTTCATATCCGACTTGTTTGAAAAGTTTCTCCTGAGGAAGTGTTTCTTTGAGGTCAACTGTCATTGCGAACTTATCACTGCACCTGATCCGAGGTGTCATTTCTTGTCAAAACAGGAGTGTCGGCTTCGTACATCCTTCCTACCGACACTCCGAGTTCACTGCAGAAAGTTTTTCCTCACTGGTTCTCCTCAATTCAATTTTGATTTTTTATTACATAGTGATTGTGTCACGATAGCTGGCCCACGCAGTTTCTCACATCTGGTGATGAATGTACGTACTCCAGCCCCTTCCCAGTATCTTGGAATAGTTTCCATCTGCTTAAAAGTTTTCTTTAAAAGTCAACCTTGAGTTTTCTTATTTCTTATAAACCCACGCACTCTCCAGAAAAAATATGATGTTTAATGCTTCAGCTAAGCTATTTCGTTAGTTTTTTGAGAGCTGAATGAAAAAATGTGAGGAATTTGAAATTTTGTGAGTTTTGAATTTTCTGTTCATTCGTTGAAATATCGGATCAAGTTTCATTTTTCTTTTGTCCTTCAAAACTTTTTCCGTCAAGAAACAGATTTCTGAGTGTGAGCCCTCAGCTACTGGGAAATCACATAAATCCGTTAAATAGTGGTCTTAATTAGTTGAATTCTTTGATTTTGTCTTTTTTCTGCAAGAATGACAACACGTCTCTCATTCTGGCCCGATACTCCGATGGCAGATATCGTTGTCGTTGTGTTCATGAGATTCTCGGGAGTATTGTGTTATATTGCATTATGTGTTGAAAGTTTAACATAAAATTTCATCCATTATCATTTTATCATAACCTCTTTCAATTTAAGCAGCTGTGTCGTTGTAATATAATATTTTCTTTATTATCTTGTTCTTCTATCCTATTTCCAATGACTTTTCCATAATTTTCAACTCATTCTTCAATTACATTTTCCGCTTTGTCCTCAAAATCATTCCAAAAGCTGATTCGAAAGTGCCATCCTTTTCCAACGACGAACTATTCTAATTCTATTTTTCCTTTCGCAACTCAAAACGAATATTTCAAATTTACATAGCGTGCCGGATTCATTTTGTTTTGAGAACGATTGGATGTTCTTTTACGGTTCAGCTGAATTGAGTAGTTGCATTCAGTTAGCTCATCTTATGCTGCTAAGCCTCTTCGTGCTTCTATTCTTCTCAAGTATGGAGAGTAAAGTTGTAGAAACTAGAACCACTCTTTCATTTTTTTTAAACACATTGACAAATCATCTCATTTTTGTGGTATGAAATTAGAAGTCAGTTGTTCTTTACACCTTAACAACATTGGTTTTTTTGATTCTCGATCAGGAAGTGTAGAAGTTTTCCTGTACTTTCTTGATCAAACAGCTTCAGTTCTGAATGTTTTTGAATCTTTGAATCTTTTGTTACAATGCATTTTTGAATAAAAATAGATGTTTTTTTAATATCAGGTTTCGCTAGAAGAAGTAAAAGAGGTTAAACTACCAGATGACAATATGAGAGAGCGGGATGAAGGTTTGTTCCTACTTTTTCTTTGTCAAGTATTCCTCACTTTCAAACTACAGGTGGAACACTTCGACGTCACGTTAGATAGAACTATAGATGAGCCATACACTGGAGGAGAGAAAATTCAAGTAAGCTTTTTGATCCTCTCTTTGATTTTACACTTCGAACGAGAACAGCACTCAATGAATATTGGGAATAAAAGAATCGGAGTAAAAAAAATGTGCTTTCCAAAATTGAGAGCCCATGGGATGGACATTGAAGAAAATCTTCTATTCCTATCCTTCTGCTAGAAAAGCTGACAGACTTCCCCACATGGACTATCGACTTGTTCATTGGGCTTGCCTCTGATATGCCATAACCGACAAAAAAAAGTTGCATATGCTATTTCCGCAGTTCTAAGTAATTGTCGTCTAGGCGGCATCATAAAAGCTTTGTCTAGGAGATTGTCGTGAAGATGTTTATATTGGATGACAAGTTATAACATCGAAAACAAAACAACATGGCTCGTTTCGCTTCTCGCCTACCAAATGATCTTTTTCTCGTAGAAAACTCGAAACGCATATAAGAGAGATGGACGTTTCATAGAAAAACTTTCAGGGTGTCATTGATATGTGCTTACAAAAACCAATCCACATTGGTGGTCTAGCTGTTCGCTTAACAGGTGTAGCGGAGACCGGCTGGAGAAATAAAACAACTGACCTTGTCTTCGAGAGTCGACATACTTTTATGGATGAGTTCATTGATTTAACACCGTAGGTTTTTAGTGTGTAATGAATCTAACAGATTCATTTAATAGGATAATTGCTGATCATTGCTCAGAAAATTTTGACTTGAACCCTGGAACGCATAGTATTCCATTCGAAGCTCTTCTTCCTCTGGATGTGCTATCCACAGTAGAAAGAGATAACTATGGTTCTGTTCGTTATACTTGTACCGCTCTCCTAGCGATTCCAGAAGACGGAGACACTGAGATTATTGCAGGTGTATGAAGACGTATACGCTCTTATAACTTGTTTCCGATTCAGAGAAAGCTTTCAAAGTATTCTCCTATCTCAATTTGGACGCGCCGTATATGCGTCAGCCTACTACAGCCGCAGAAGAAGAAGCAGTAAGCTCTTCAGATCTTAACTCACAACATACCCTTAACAACAGATCATAGGTTGCTGTGGAAGAAACAAAGGATCAATATCAGCAACGATGATCGTTAATGAAGTTGGTCTATTACCTGGTGAAACCACTAAAATCATTTTAACCGTCGAAAATAGAACAAAAAGAAGAAGATGGCAACGAAAACAGGTGAGAGTCTCAATAAAAATTATTTGGCAAGAGAATTTCAGGAGAAGCACGAATGTGTTCTCATATCGTTATGCCAACAGCTAGATTTTGTGGCAGCTAATCGTTACGAGCCAGATTTGGTAGACAAGAAGAGTGTGACAATAGCTGTCGAAACACACGTATGTGTACATATGGAAAATCTTGAAGAAAGTATTTGATTTCAGGGTACATGTAAAGCTCGTCCAGGTTTGGGTCCTGAAACAAAAGAAATAGAGTTTTCAATACCTGCTGGTCTCCCACCAACTTCAATCCATTCGAATCGTCTTGTCACTTGTAGTTACTTCTTTAAACTCGATCTTGATCATTTCGATATAATAGTTCCAGTGATAATTGGAACTTCTAAAACATTGGGTTCATGTGAATAATATAATATAACTCTGTTCTTTGTTTATAGCCTTAAGCAGTATGGTTACTGTTTGTTTAGATTACGGATTTTGTAAGATCAAACAACTTTTTAAGTATTTTGTCTTTCCGTCTATCCTTCTTTTATCACATCATATTGTTTCATCCATTTACTGCTGTATTTTCATTATTAAAACTCTGTTTCTCATGTTGAGTGTTCGAATGAACTGGTGTGTATCTGTTATTCTAACGCACTGGGATAACACTCCTCATGATATCATAAGTATGAAATCACGTATGACACCGCTCACAGCGCAGAGAACCTGAAAGATGAAATCACGTATGAGACCGCTCACAGCGCAGCGCGAGTGAAGAATGAAATCACGTATGAGACCGCTCACAGCGCAGCGCACGTGAAAAATGAAATCACGTATGAGACCGCTCACAGCGCAGCGCACGTGAAAAATGAAATCACGTATGAGACCGCTCACAGCGCACGTGAAAAATGAAAACACGTATGAGACCGCTCACAGCGCAGCGCACGTGAAAAATGAAATCACGTATGAGACCGCTCACAGCGCAGCGCACGTGAAAAATGAAATCACGTATGAGACCGCTCAAAGCGCAGCGCACGTGAAGAATGAAAACACGTATGAGACCGCTCACAGCGCAGCGCACGTGAAAAATGAAATCACGTATGAGACCGCTCACAGCGCAGCGCACGTGAAAAATGAAAACACGTATGAGACCGCTCACAGCGTAGCGCACGTGAAAAATGAAATCACGTATGAGACCGCTCACAGCGCAGCGCACGTGAAAAATGAAATCACGTATGAGACCGCTCACAGCGCAGCGCACGTGAAAAATGAAATCACGTATGAGACCGCTCACAGTGCAGCGCACGTGAAAAATGAAATCACGTATGAGACCGCTCACAGCACAGCGCACGTGAAAAATGAAATCCCGTATGAGACCGCTCACAGCGCAGCGCACGTGAAAAATGAAATCACATATGAGACCGCTCAAAGCGCAGCGCACGTGAAGAATGAAAACACGTATGAGACCGCTCACAGCGCAGCGCACGTGAAAAATGAAATCACGTATGAGACCGCTCACAGCGCAGCGCGAGTGAAGAATGAAATCACGTATGAGACCGCTCACAGCGTAGCGCACGTGAAAAATGAAATCACGTATGAGACCGCTCACAGCGCAGCGCACGTGAAAAATGAAATCACGTATGAGACCGCTCACAGCGCAGCGCACGTGAAAAATGAAATCACGTATGAGACCGCTCAAAGCGCAGCGCACGTGAAAAATGAAATCACGTATGAGACCGCTCAAAGCGCAGCGCACGTGAAGAATGAAAACACGTATGAGACCGCTCACAGCGCAGCGCACGTGAAAAATGAAATCACGTATGAGACCGCTCACAGCGCAGCGCACGTGAAAAATGAAAACACGTATGAGACCGCTCACAGCGCAGCGCACGTGAAGAATGAAAACACGTATGAGACCGCTCACAGCGCAGCGCACGTGAAAAATGAAATCACGTATGAGACCGCTCACAGCGTAGCGCACGTGAAAAATGAAATCACGTATGAGACCGCTCACAGCGCAGCGCACGTGAAAAATGAAATCACGTATGAGACCGCTCACAGCGCAGCGCACGTGAAAAATGAAATCACGTATGAGACCGCTCACAGTGCAGCGCACGTGAAAAATGAAATCACGTATGAGACCGCTCACAGCACAGCGCACGTGAAAAATGAAATCCCGTATGAGACCGCTCACAGCGCAGCGCACGTGAAAAATGAAATCACATATGAGACCGCTCAAAGCGCAGCGCACGTGAAGAATGAAAACACGTATGAGACCGCTCACAGCGCAGCGCGAGTGAAGAATGAAATCACGTATGAGACCGCTCACAGCGTAGCGCACGTGAAAAATGAAATCACGTATGAGACCGCTCACAGCGCAGCGCGAGTGAAGAATGAAATCACGTATGAGACCGCTCACAGCGTAGCGCACGTGAAAAATGAAATCACGTATGAGACCGCTCACAGCGCAGCGCACGTGAAAAATGAAATCACGTATGAGACCGCTCACAGTGCAGCGCACGTGAAAAATGAAATCACGTATGAGACCGCTCACAGCGCAGCGCACGTGAAAAATGAAATCCCGTATGAGACCGCTCACAGCGCAGCGCACGTGAAAAATGAAATCACGTATGAGACCGCTCAAAGCGCAGCGCACGTGAAGAATGAAAACACGTATGAGACCGCTCACAGCGCAGCGCACGTGAAAAATGAAATCACGTATGAGACCGCTCACAGCGCAGCGCACGTGAAAAATGAAAACACGTATGAGACCGCTCACAGCGCAGCGCGAGTGAAGAATGAAATCACGTTAAGGACCGCGTCAGACAGCGCTTGGTAATTGATAAAATAAAATTCAAAATTTCACTGAGAACTTTGCCGTGGGGAGAGGATTCCTTAGCGCTACGATAACAGTAGTTAGCATGTATGCTTTTCGCAATCTTCAAATTTCTCAAATAAATGTTGCGTAAAAGGTTCTAATGTGCTAATGCTTATAAGCTTTGTTGTTTAGTGCTTGAAATCTATAGAAACGCTTTGTTCGATTCTTCATTATATGAGTTCCTAAAGGTAACGCAGGCGTATAATCCAAATGTTTTTGAGCGAATATGATTTTTAAGCTTCCATTTTTCATATTCCGGAGATCTGTTTGTTGTTGTGATGTTGAACTGATTCGAACCTGTTAATAAACCAGTAAGCAAATTGACTAAAGGATGGATCACCTGTTCCTAATTACTAATACAGTAACATCCAGTCCATTTAATTTTAAAGCACCAACAAAACGCTCTTACAGGTTGATTAACGGAATTGTTACCTAAACGCTAATACTAAGAAATGTTTTGGTAACGAGACAGTTAATCCTTGCTTAGTTAGAGAAAAGAACCAACTATTTTGCTGTGAAATTAGCTGAAATTATTTACTTGAAATAGTTTTGTGCCTCTCGATTGTTTGAACAGCAGCTGCTTTCCTGTAGATAATTTTCAAAGCGCAAACTCGTAGTGGTTTGATGAAGATGACATACGAAATATTACTCAAAAACAAATGTAGATAAGAACAGCCGGACAGGATATTCTTCAAACCTGAAACTATGATTAAAATGCTTCGAGGTTCAATTTCGAACCGTGGTTCCCGGCAGGCACAAAACGCAGGATTAAGAAAGTCATAAACAGGGCGTTCATAAAAGGAAATGTGAACTATAATATGAGATCTCATACAATTTGTATTGTTCATAACTACCATTAAGAGAAAAGTTTTGACAAATATATTCCTATTTTTCCTAGTTTGAGGTGAGATAACTGGTCCTGTTTTGAACGAGTATACCATATGACTTGTTACTATAAGAATAAGAATAAGGGCTCCAATAAAGAGAGAAGTCTGGTTCGTTGAAGTTCCTTTGAAAAATCCATAATCACTGTCTGGTACCTGTAACTAATTTAAAATTATTTTTATTTGAATTTAATTTTTCAAAATCATTTGTTCCTAATAATTTTTTTCAGAAATTCATGAATTATTCTGAAACTCGATAGAAACAGCTTGCTGGTGTTATTCTTCGTTTTAAGTATGTTTTTCTATCTCTCTTCTCATTTATTTCGGAAACTAACTGCTTCATAATCTTGAGTTCCAAACACGACATGATATGATGTCAATAGAATTCCGAGGCTGTAAACTACCACTAGGAACACAATTTTCCCCTTTCGTCTCATATGAAACCAAGATGTAGGAGGTATTAGCTGATTATATAGCCCAAAGCCAAATATAATGTAAGCCATATAATTAGTTGAAATGCTAAAACGCTGGTAAATCTACCAAAGATGCCATGATATGAGTTAAAGGAAGTTAGTATGCATACATGCTGGTATTGAATGTGGAGCTCTAAGAAAAGCGTGAAAAATCCCATAAAATATGTCATGCGGTCAATAAATATTTGATTAATCAATATCGTGTAAGTTATCAATGTGAAAGTAGTTGAAACCTGTAACAGAAATTTTAAGCATCAAGCATATAATCAAGGAGGTGAGGGAGGTTGAGTGAAAGACTAGGCGGTTACCTCTATGTTTATAAGCATTCGATAAAACAAGTTCATTTCTTTCGTTTGAGCTCTTAAAGTGACGAAAATAATGAAGATATTGGAGCAAACACCAATACATCCAACTAATGTTAGTACTAACCAATAGTAATAGAAAGAATTGAATATAGCATTATCATGGCTGTTCAAAGACATGAAATAGAGTCGTCGGACTACAACCAAAGATTTTTACAAAAATGGATTAAGAGTTATTTCTGAAACACATTGGATTCACTTAAATGACAGAATTTTCCGTTAAGTAAGTATTTTCCGTAGTAGTAGGCAATTCATATCAACGAGCTTTTGCGTTTGAGAAAGGAAATCGGATGTTCATGTAAAAATCAAAAAAGCTCTTCAGATTGAAAGATCATTTCTAGAGAAGGATAGAGAGCGGTTGCATAAGTTAGCTATGGTTAAAAGTGATTATCAAAAGAGGGAATGCTGAGAATTTGAATAATTCAGAGAGAATTTTGATCACTTCAGCCTTTTTAGCGAGAATCAAGCGGGATGCCCAGACAGAATTTATTATTGGAAGTTGAAAGGGTTATCGAAAATGATCATATTTATCCTAAGAGCTATGCAATTAATATCTAAAATTGGAGGAAAGGTGCATAGAAAGACCCGATAATAACACTAAGACGACAATTATTCCTATTAGTGCTCATTGATTGTCGGACAGAACTTTTTTCTCCCTCTTGAATATATGATTTATTCATGGAAATCGCCATTGTTACAAACTACTTCTTGTTCATTTCCCAATTTCGTTAGATGATTGTATTAGTTCAAATGTCTTGGTACGCGTTTATGCTCATTTCTTACCGCTCACTCATTTGTTTAAAAATCAACGAGATGCCCTTTCAGAATAAAAAAAACAAAATATTCAACAGATTTGAGACAATTCAAGTGTCGTACGTGCACAAGCCTCAATTGTTTCCGTTACTACCCTTATACATATTGGATGATGGACACAAATTAGGGAATTTCAGCTTGACATGATCCAGTATACGTTAATGCTATGTTTACGTTCAGCTTTGTTGCCAATTAAATCTTGTTTTGACAACTCTTAGTCTTTAATAAACACCTTATCATAACTAAGTGTATGGTGTTGATTGTACATAATAACTCTGAGTGAAATCATGTTGGTTTTCAAAAAGATAAAGCCGAGCAACATTTTTCGAGTTTGATTGTTGATTGTGAGGCTCTTGAACTTACAGATCTCTATTTTTGAGAAAAGATAGAACGAAGCATGATTATGAACTCAAGTAATCCTCATATTGTTGACAGTTTTTCTTGAATCTTCCTCGTATATATTTTCTGTCACATCACCATTGTCTTTTAAGAAGTTCTGTGGTTCTTGTAAACACTGCACGAAGTAGATATGCACATTAGCTTATTTCAGATATTTTTTTGTGTTTGTTTCGATGGTAAGAATAAAGTATGCTACTCCATGGTTTTCTGTAGTTGCTACAACTAGATTGTCTTCTACATTCAGCCAATAAGATGCATACACGGCTCTCTTTCCAAATAATTTCTAAGACTGATAGGTGAATACTATTACAATGAGCAAACTTCTCCAAAAACTTTTCTTTTCAAAGAGCTCAATCGTGCATACAAGTGTATTTCACTGCCCTCTGTACTTTCGTTAGAGAGCTCATTGACTGAGCTCCAGACCAATCTGCTTTGATCTTCAAATTTTCATAGATGAACGGTTTTGCTTTTACCTAACCTGTTAACTAATGAGCGGACTCATATGTTAATTTTCAAAGAATGAACAGCGTAACACTCTCGTTGTCTCGGTATAAAACTTCCTCTGCAACATAAGTAGCAGCACCACCTTAGTTCATGCATCATTCATTGAAAAAGAATCTTAGCACTTCCTATGCTCATGCTGCTCGTTTTCAGCTCAGAATGAAGTCTTTGAACGAGTACGATCAGAAGATATTCGATGAATACTTCGGCTACTGGCTTCTTCTCTTTATTTACGGATTAATCGGTTTTTTTTGTAATGTTTTCACGATATACATAACCTTGACTTCGTCAAAGAAGGATGTTGAAAGTTTCCGTTTGGTTCTTTTGAACGTCGAGGTAGGTCTTTCTTGTACAGATGCTTTTCTTATTTGTTTATCCAGATAACAACTACATTAAGCTTATTGTCTTACACTGTTTTCATAAATCAGGTATATATCGACAATTACACGTATTATTTCGGAATCTTCTCACTTCTCTTCTCCTTCTCTCTCCGATATCAACAGGTTCAGAAGTTACTTATAAAGATTGTGTAAGGAAACAACCAATTCAGATATATCAGACGGTTGTTGCTCTCATGAACATTCTTTCATACTTTTTGTACGGATTCGCATTGTATAACTATCTTATACCGCCAACATCTTTTTTCCATTTCGAGAAAAGAGCTCAACGAATATTTGTTGCTTGCTTACTCATAGTTTCTCTTTATATGTTCACGAAGATGCCCGAATATGTAGATCAAAACTATAGTCGAGTAATATTGAACCTCAAAGCTTCTCATAAACTTGAACTGTCATAGATACCCCAGAGTGACTACGGTTTCTACAAGAACATTGAGAGACAGGTGTTCATCCTTTTTGGTAGTATAGTCCTGATTATAATAATACTTGCTCTGAATATGACATACCTCGTCAAGTTTGGACCGAAACTATCTCCGCATACACAGAAGCTTCGTCTTCTTTTTATCAAAACCTTCGTTATTATGGTTCTTTTGTTTCTTTTTTTTATGTACCTTCCTTTGAGAAAATTCAGTTAAGCATTCCTGGAATAAGCTCAATTGTTCTAACAGTCTTATTAACTTATGTTGTTCCTAAGGACATACCATGTGAGTTATTCCAGCTCAAGCTTGAGCATGTCTGCCACAAATGCAGTCATATGAGTCATTAGCATGTTCAAAACTATGAAAACCAGCTGTATCCTCCTTCCTTCTTTTTTCTGTTGGTAGCAAACATCGAAGTATTCTTAATTGCTGCATGTTTAATTTATATTCTGTAGTAAACCACTGTTCTAGGGATCGTCAATATATTACGTATCAGCTCTCATCTGCACATGACACTGACTAACATAGCCTTCCTTGTCTTCATTAAACCATTACGACGACGTACGCTCTTCATCCTTTTCCCATCATCGAAAAATGTTCATCCGAAAGTATCATCGTTCACAGGTATTTTCTCATTCAAATTAATTATTGAAACAAGTGTTTTTTAACAGTTAGTAGTCATATATAGACGTAAGCTTGATTGGATATCATCATGTGGTTGTCGCCAAATATTGTTAAGAAGTTAATGAATTATTAAAACGTTATAGTTAAGAGTCCATTTGGATAAGAAAAACAAAGAAATATAAATGATTTCGTGTACGTGTCGTGAAGAAAATGTAACATAAAAATATGAAATATTAACAAAAACATAACATGACATCTTCTCAATTTATATGCTCATATAGGGACAATCCCTACCTACTCGTACATACTCCCATCTCTCTTTCCTCGCTTCCAAGATTAGTTAACTATACGTACGTGAAGCTCATCATCAACATGTATATAATCCTTCTTCTATTAACGCCATATCTAGTCTATTGTAAATTACGTGTAGGACACTTAATATCATTCAGCGATGAAGAGAGACACGTTCTAGACAAATGTGTTAATATATCATCTATTGAGTTAACTATACGCATATAAGTGGAAAAAGTAATATTATGAAATGTATTCAGATTAGTTCTACTTGATGCTTGCGAACAGTTCAATGGTCTTGAGAACGCCGTTCAGTTTCACTATAATCTAGGAGTTGACATATTAACAGGAGCATATTGTGATGAAGGTTTCTATTCTTTAGTAACGCTGATGATTCAATGAAGAAGATTGATTCAGAATCGGAAACTATTTCTCAGTTAGCTTTGAGATGGAATAAGCTGTACTTGTCTACTAGCAGGCGGTTAACAGCTTCTCGTCAAAAAACAACTATCTCCCTTCAACCTGATACTATACAAGGACTGGCAGGTTCTCTCATTGGTCTATCATGGCGGATGGGATGGTCAAATGTAATAATCAAAGAAGGAATGTATGTAACTTCTTTCCGTAGTTATCGCTTGTTCATGATGCTGAAAATGCTGAGAATGCTCAACAGATATTATCTGTTTTCGAATCGAATCCACGCATGCGGAACATCTCAATCGACATTGAGATTGGAGAGTATCATTGGTTTTCACAAATTATAGCGAAAAGTCGAGGTACATCTATTAACTTCTGCTAAAAATATAATTCAGTTACTTCTATAAACTACTATCTCTTTTGAAGTTTTGATCGTTTTGTGCTCGCCTGATATTTTTGTCAACGAAATGCTACCGCACATTCTGGAGTTTGAACGACCAAACGAATTTATAATTTTATTTTTGGATCAAAATAAGTACAGCAAAAATGCCTCTCCTCCATCATTTATTCATTCGTTTTATTCTTTTTCAGATTATGGCATGATGTACTGTTTGAAAGAATCTATGAGAAGAAACAGCTTCATTATCCATTCTTCTACTTGGTACATGCTCTTATATCAATCATCGACTCTTGCTCTTCGTTTAAGATTCAATCTATTCATAAGAATACAACCAGCATGGAAATGTGGGCTTCATCAAACAATCTTACAGTATGCGTTACACTCAATAGTTTCTGTGATATCGGTCATTCAGATGAGCAAAGAGCTGTTTTCTCATTTATTAATCTGTGATACTCTGAACGTTCTCAACAAACTGGATAATATCAAAGACAAGTCAATAGATCATCTCTGGCAAATCATTACACAGCATACTGATTACGGTCTTTATTTGTGATTTCGCTTCCTTTATTTTTCATATTAGGTCTTACTGGCCCAATTTTCATTTCTCCTGAAGGTGGAAGGTTACCCTTTCTGATCATTTACTCTTATCTCGATGGAGCTGTTGTTCCCGCTGCTTTAATGAATCCTGTACAAACAAATTGCTCCTCGCAGAGCTGTGTACGTCATGTAAGCTAAGAAATCTTCGCTGTCAGAATTTTCAAGGCAATGCAGAAACTAATAGAATCCGAATATACTTCAAGAACTCTTTTCAAATCTCCGACTTCGTTTCCAAAGTGTTCATATGATGGCTCATTATGCGAATCACTTTCCCTAGTATTAACTATCTTAATAATATTAATTATACTAACTATACCTATGTTGATTTGTTTCTATTTCCACATGTATGTTTAATGTTCATTTTTATTTCCTGCATGATATCATTCTTGCAGGAAGGATCGAAAAATCAAGAAAATGCCATGGAGAATTGGTCACGAACACATTACTTTCAAGAATATTGACAATGATGTAAGCATTTTGCAAAATAATTCATTAATCTTCTTACCTATTTCAGCATCCGGGTTTTCGACGTATAAGTACAGCTAGTAGTCAAAAGATTTCCACATCAACCAACCCTGATTTCGAAGAGAAAAAATTTGCATATCTGGATGGAAGTAAGGTAATTCTGGAAACTGGACAACGAGAAATACAATTGATAGTGTTTCAACTTATCTAATATGGAAAAAGAGAAATAAAAGGGAAATAGCGCAACCGTTCAGTGTGTCAGTGAACAAAGTAATGTATTGCTACTTCACACGTGTCATTTGCATAGTAGCATACGTGACGATAACGTGGAATAAAAACGTGAAAGTTCACGTGAACTCTTCGTGATGATGAAAGCTAAAAGGGAAAAACGGTTAACGATTATCGTTTCAGATGTACATCCATGTATATAATCAGAAAAGAGCAATAACATTTAATCGGAAAGAAATGGAAAGGTTAAACCAGGTAGCTAGCTTTGTTATATCCAGATATAAATATATAAATTAAGTTGATATACTTGCATCATGCTAATATAAATACATTTGCTGGAATATCATTCAATCAACAATCAAAGTTAGTCTGCTTGTGGTCATTCTGTGTGCGAGGAAGCTTAGACGACATCATATTCTCAAGTGATCGAGAACTGGGTCGGAATTTTCAGGCAACATTCATAAAACATATTCTGAATGTGGGTTCAAAGCTTATTCTAATCATATATGATATGTAACTTAATATATTAAAAGGGCGTGCAATATATTCATCAAAGTTCAATTAAAGCTCACGGAGCACTATTTTTATCAAATTGTGTTGTTGATGGATATTGGGTTGTCAAGCTAACAGATTTTGGCCTCAAGGGCATATTACATAACAAGGTTGAGTTTATTTGATTATTCTGAAAAGAAACCCCGTATTATAGATGGTGCACAGAGATCTGATAGATGGTATTTATGACAGCCTCGAGGACCTTCCGAGATGTTGGAGAGTTTCATTTCAATTCATAAGACTTGTATCTAAGGCTATCTTCAATACCCACCCGAGTATTTGGAAACGATCAAGAAACACAAAGATGTTTATGCCATCGACACCACTGCTCATGGAGATATTTACCAGATTGGAATGCTCATTTATCAAATACTTTTTACTCGCCGCCCGTTTTATGAAAGACGTGAAAGCGTTGAAGGTATTATCAGATACCAACATTACTCACGGGTACCCGAACTGTTTTCAGAAATTATTGATTTGATAACCTCGTCTTCTTCCTCGTTTCATCCATTGCTGCCCGAGAAAACACCGGATCTCACTCTTCGAGTTGTTTCGATTATTCAACAGTGCTGGCTGTTAAAAACCTCCGCTCGCCCAGCTTTGTTTAAAATCATCGACGCAATCGCGAGAGAATTTGGAAAACAGTTAAGCAATAACAGCATTTTTTTTCAAACAAAAATATTTGAAGAGGGGGAACACTCATTGATCAGTTGATTAAGATGGTTGATGAGTATTCAGATAACTTGGAGCAAATTGTCGCAGAACGAGTTTCGCGAATCGAAGAGGAACAGTTTAGAACTCAGCAAATCCTACACCAGATTATGCCGAGGTTATCCGGAAAACATGCTTTTTTTGCACTTTCATGTTTTCTAGAGAGATAGCTGAAGTATTGTGTGATGGTCAACAACCAAAACCACGTCTTCATCCGTCTGTTTCCATATTGATGGTGGACGTTTGCCAGTTTTCCGAGTTGTGTGAGTCATGCATTCCTGTTCATGTACTGGAAATTCTTCAACAACTATACTCGTCATTTGATCAAATAATTTTGAAATTTAAAGCTTTCAAGGTTTTATTTCCTCAGTTTATGTACAAAACACAGATTTATGTTTGAGGTTGAAAACGTTGGCGACGCCTACCTTGTTGTTAGTGGAATTCCGGATTTACCAAATAACCTACATCTCACAGAAATTTGCCGAATTTCTCTGGAACTCAAAAAAGTTTTATGAGTCATTTATTTTTTCATGAAAACTTACTTTAAGTTTATGAAAACATTGGTTGTACTTCATCGACCAGATTATACGTTACGAGTTAAAATGGGAATAAGTTATGGAGCTGTGGCTGCTGGGGTTCTAGGTTTAACAGCTCCAAGGTTTTTCTTTGACATTTCTGACCAGGCTAAAAAAAATAAGGAGGAAATTCCGAAGAGAGAGAAAGAAACAGAGAGAAACGTACAGAGAGAGGTACGAATGGAGGAGAGTGGAAAACTCTTTAAAAATGATATGAGAAGAAGATCTTTGACTCTACAAATGTTCCGTCGAGGTATTATAGGATTAAACGTTTAAATTTTCATATATTTTGTTGTTTGTACTATGAACTTCATGAAATTTAAATTTTTCTATTCTCGTACAGAAAAAAAAGGTTTCCCTGTAGTGCTTGGCATGTCGCAACGCGAAAGGTCTATGGGAGAAGCGAGAGAGGCTAATAATTCATGAGAGAATAGAGTAGAGCTTCTGTTGAAAGGGAATGAAGCTAAAGTATGATACACTATCCTCTGATGAAAGAAATGTAATGAACACGTTAACAATTACAGGTTTTGTGTCTTCGGCGAAAGTGTGAACATGGCTTGTCGTATGGCTGGTACAGGCGTCCCAAGCAAGATTCAAGTATCGGAGAATGCCAGTGAGCTCATACAACGAGATTTTCAAGAATTTCGTGTTGAAGAACGTGGCACAGTTTTACTTAAAGTTTAATTGTTTCAATTAGAAAAGTAATTAATCTATCATTCATTTGAAGGGTAAAGGTCCGGTCACGACATTCTGGCTTCTTGATAACACTGAAGATGCGACACCCAAAAACCCTCACAATGTCTGAACAGAAGAGATAAAACAAATTATTATTATTTATTAGCAAATATTTATGACGAGTGATGTCAATAATAAGCAAGTAAATAAACAAATTCTATTTAAAAGTGAACTTTTCCTAAAACAGTTTCCCCAGTCTTAAATATGCTGATTATGCGAAATTTCATTAATTGCTTTCTCCATTTCTTTGTCCTTTCCTTCATAAAGCATGCTTCCTCAGCGAGTTTTCACTGTCTGCTTCCCTTCCTACTTACTATGCAAAGCATACTCTCTCGTCTCAAACTTCTTGGAACTTCTTGCCTTTTTCCGCTATTTCTTAGCTCACATTCTTGCTTCATTCATCCCTCCTCTCAACCATTTTATATCACCAGAAACCTTTTCTCTCTACCTCTCCGGTTCTACTTCTCTTCTTTCTCTTAGAAAGTAAAATGGCTCATTCCTGTATAATTCGCGAAACTCCAAGAAACGATAGCGAATTGATCATTTTTTTTCTTCCGAATCACATTTTTTGATTCTCTTCTCATCAAAGAACATCCAGATGTTTCACAATCTTCGCCAGTTGTGTTTTGATGAATTCGAAGTTGAAGAAGAGAATAGAAGAACCGTTGGAGCAAAACGGAATGTGATAGGAATTAAATGACTTTCAACTTTCACTATGACGAATCTGTAAATAAACTTAGGAAATGAATTAAACAAACAGTCAGATTTACTTGTTTTCCATTTCTCATCTTGACCTCTTCATCTATATCACCTTTGTATGAGCTTTGCCAATTAACTTGACACCTGTTGCTCATATTCAAACGAATATGGCACTTGAATTATCTCAAAGAACTTTACGTTTAGAATTTCTACAACTTTACATGAATCTCTATCCATCCAACCTGTTCTGCCCTTATTACTCTCTCTGTATATGAGAGACGATCTTTTAACATAACTTTCTCTAACTTCTCACATACTTTTCTGCTCTTTTGTTGTTCCAACCAACTTCTACTGAAACTGCTCTTGACTCTTCATCTCTCATATTCATAATCTATTTCTATTCGTCTCTCTCTCTCTCTCTCTCTCTCTGTCTCATATTGTCGCTCTATACATATAAAGTTCTCTCTTAACATCTTCTTCATTATCAGTATTACAGTTACATGATATTCATATAAAGATAGAATGTTCTAGTTTCTATGAATGATCTTTCGCTAAAATTTACACAAAATTTGCATTTAAAGTCTTCCCTATAAAAGGGATTTTAAAATTTAGTTGTCATCATACCCATCACTTGTCTCGTCGCCATTTGCCATATATTTCGTCACTAGATAGGCTAGCAGCTCTTTTGAAAAGTTGAAAGCTTAAAACCTTAAACTAAGCTTTTCGAACCTTTTTTTTCATTTTTTTTGGATATTTTCAATCTACACAATGAATAAGTGAGCCAAATGAAATTAATTATTTCACTTAATTTCATTATTTCGTCCATAAACAACAATTCTCTCATAGTATCCTCACTTCATCTCTCTCTCTCTCTTCTTATAGATATTCACCCTCTGATTATTCCTTGTACCATGCACTCAACCTTTTTTTTCTTGATTCTACTTCTCTCTCTCTCTCTCTCTCTCTCTGTCTCTCTCTCCATTTCCTTTCTCTCTCTCTGTGTTGCGCTCTTTCCTAAAAGCATCTAATTGTTTCTTTACTTTTTTATTTGTTATCTTTGCTCTTGATACTGAAGACGACAAAGATGAAAATATTACTTCTAACAAGGTACAAAAAGTGTTTTCCTGGCCCATTATTTCAAATTCTTTTTTAACTTCAATAGCTTCATTTCCAGAATATCAGCTTTTCTCCACCCCTCCTACTACTCTCTCTATCTCTTCCCCTCCCTCTCTCTCTCTATTTGAAGCTTATAATCTCATTCAGCCTATCTGCAACTGAACACCTCTCTGCTTCTTTTCCTTGTTATCTCTCTCACTCTCTTATTATCTCTCATTATCTCCCAATTCTTTTTTCCCTCGCATTTTCTCTTTTTTCACTTCTCATCTAGTTATGAGTGAATAGAGTGGAAATCTTCAAAAGAATTAAGTGATTGAACATATAATTTCTATTTTAATCATATCTCTTCTCTCTTTTTTATAATAAAAAGACGAAATTCAACTAATCTACCCAAAATATTTTTGAATTTTTGATTTGTTGCATATATTACCTCTCCCAATCCCTCTACAATTCCATAATTTATACATTTTCCTTTTTAAATTTAAAATGAAAAAAGATTTTTTATTCCTTTCCTTCTCGAATGATCGTGTACGCTTGTCTTTTCTGCCGATGAACATTGACACACACGTGGGCAACGTTCAGCTTTCACGTGTGCATGTCATTCCCACACTCAACATCGCCTAACCGAGATATCAGGAACGTTCACTGTGTGAACGATCCCTGTCATACCCTTCTTTTTGAACATTGCTTCATATTTCCATTGCTATATATTACATTTGCAACTGATAATGAATACTTTAGTGTCTCAAACCTGAGTTAAGAGATGCCAGAGTCTGATGATCGAACTGTCGCAGAGACTGTTGCAGGAGAGGCAACAGCTGCAGCCGAAGCTGTAGTCGGAGGAGCAGACCGACCAGTGCCTGAGGGCATCGCAAGGTTAATTTCCTCTCAATTTCTTTTTTTTTTGGTTCATCTCCAATTTGTTATGAGAAATACACAGAAATCCCATTTGAAGGGAGAATTTTGAAATACGTTTACCATTGAGGACATGAAAAGATATTTCGTTACATTTCCTTTTATAGAATTTCAAAGAAACAAAAAAAATATGTTTTTAATTTCTTTTTTTTGTCTGTTTACAGAGTTCTTGATGGCGAAGACAATGTTCCTCCGATTCCTCGTGTTAGTTCCGGTCGTCGTATCAGCTCTGTCGAGGTTTGCTTTACCCACAATATTCCCTTTCTTCCTTCTCACTTGCCATCGTACCTACCTCGCTCTCAACATCGAGTTCGGACATCTTGTGTCCCTCACTTCTGCTACCTCTGCTCTCATATGTTTTCAAATTTAAAACAAAAAGTCATTTTCAAACAACATATATGACAAAAAAAGCAAGAGACATAGCCAGGCAGAGATGAATTCGATGAGAAAACTGTTTGCTGAGGATGGGAAAAGCAGTAAAAGCTTCTCCTACCAACCATCTAACAAACAAATAACTCCCCCTTTCATTCTATCATCAACCCCACCCCTATGCCTGTGTCTCAAATACATACACTAAGACTCAATGGAAAATAAAGCGGGGGAAAATGAAAAAGCTGATCAGCTAATTATCGAAGACCACTGTCATCTCTAGCGAAGAACTGTTAATCATAACAATTCTTTGCCAACCTCTGTAACCATATCTTTTCCACTTTCTCTCTCTTTCTCTCTTTCCACGGATCCGATTGTCCACAACACTTTGCGGTGTCGTTAAGTCACATGGCACTACAGAAGTATAGTAACCGGCTAAAAGTACGGTGTTTAAACTCCGCAGTATTCAAATTTTTCAATCAAAATTCACGAACACATTATCTTCTTGTTGAAACGCGCGGGCATTAAACGATTTATGAGTATAAAAGTCAGAAAAAAAGAAAATAAAGCGACAATGAGAGAAACAGAGAAGAGAACACAACCGTTTCTGGCAGTTACATAAATCAAAATGAATTTTCACGGACATAATTCACGTATTTGCGTGGCAATCTCACGTGGCTATCACATGCAAGCTTGAAATGAGCATTTAATGATCTTTTCGGTCAGAAGGATAATTAAGAAAACAAAATTTTTGTGTTTCTCTTTTTGTAATTCATTTTCTTCTCTCTAAACGATCTTTTTGCCACAACCCGTTTTCCTTCATGTTAGGCTTTGATAAGCGAAAAGACAAATTTAATGAAATTGCTGAACGTCAACGTGATATTCTCATTTTGACCCAAGGAATCAAAACTTCCTTCACTTTCTGCAAATCTCACTGAATCAACTTCCGTCGCGTTATTTTCGTGCATACATCATATATTTTGAGCGCTTAATATGGAATTGGATTCCCCTCCTAATAAAGCTTCTCCTTCTTCATCAACGTCTCCAACATCATTCAGAGAATCAGAGACTGAGGTTTCTTTATTCATTTTATTATTCATAACTATGTAATATAACTTCGTTTGGAAGTGTGTCAGAGAGCATATTCAGAAGTTACTTCTTGGCTCAAAATTCGGTCACAATGAGACCTGTTTCATCATTATCAAATAAAATATTTTCTCTAATCAATTTAACTATCTAAAAAATCAATCTTTGCTATGCTTTTTGTAAAACAAAAAGACCTTTATGAACAAACACTTGCCCGATGGCAAGTTGTTATAGTTAGTGTTAACTATACGTCATCATGAGTAGTCGGGTAAGAATTTTTTTGTAGGCTTTTAGCTTTTTTTCAAAAGAAATCATCTAATAACTTACTCATAAAGTACATTCCCTTCCCTAGAGCTTTAGGAAGAGAGCTATCCCTGCGCGCTCACTGTATCTTCTTATCTTTCAATATCTTAATTTAACCTTTTAAGGCTGTTCGTGGAGCTCCACCACCAACGAAGAAAGCTTCAGTAGTTGTGTTCGAAACACCAGACTCTCCTCCAGCCATGGGGTTCGTTTATTTGAATTAACTATAGTTCAAAGACGTGTTGATAAATAGATTAACACAAACAAAAATGTTTAAGTTTATCTTTGAATCTTTCTTCTCTTTTACTTGACAATCATATCATTTCTTCTTTTCTTAACTAATTACCCTCTTTTGGAGGCTATTCATCTGGCAATAATCATCCCTGCTAATATATCTCATCAATAATCAATTTCTCTCTTCCTCTCTCACATTACAGCTCTCTCTCTCTCTCTCTGTTTCCATCTTTGTTTCTGTTTCTTTCTTTTAAGAGAGAAAGAGAGACTATTATTGATAAACAATCATTACATACACGGATACAAATCACAACTTTGATCATCATCATCACCATCATCATTCCCTTATATTGTTTTCAAAAGGAGAAGAAGAATATCTCCAATGTCTAATTTTTTATCCACAAACCCCCCCCCACCCCTCTCTCTCTCTTTCTCTCTCCCTCTTCTCATCTCTCTTAAAGTTCTTGTTGTCTCCTAACCACTCACTTACTCTCGTCTTTCCCCTGTCTACAGGTCTTGTTCCTTCTTTCCTTTTAATGTTTCTTTTTCAACTCTTCTTCCATACATATCAATTTCTATTATTTTTTCTGTATCTCTTGTGTTCATGGTGGTCTATTAGCTTCCACAAAACATATTCCAACTCTCTCACTGTCTGATCACATTCCTATACTCTTCCTTACCCCCCCCTTTCCCCATATTTCTTTCTTCCATTTCTTCAGAAGATTACAAGACATGAAATGACCTGATGACGTCACACACACACACAGTCATCTGAAGTCGTCGTGAACAACCTGACCTCTCATCATATCTTAAATAACAAATACTTAATATCCATCACCAATTTTTCTTCTTTAATTTCATTTATATTTTGAAAATTCATCCGCTGTCTTCATCATCACCTCCTCCCTTATTAGCATTTTTGCGAAATTGTCTTTCATGCCCTGAGGCTTCCTCCTCTGTGTCACTTATTTCTTTAATTCAACTTGGCTTTCTTAAATTTTTTTTCTCTCATCTCAAAGTTTTCCTTGGGTTCTTCTTCCAAAAGTTATATTCAGTGGAAAACTTGAAATTATCAACATTTTGATTGAAAAAACTTGAATTGGCTTCTGGTCAAAGGACACATCGGTCAGTAGTAACACTTTGATCTTCCCAAACTCTCCATCAAATCCTTTCCGAATCCGTCTTCTCTGATAGAACCAAAAATAAATTCTCCTTCTTCTCTCTTCTTGTACTTTTCAAGGAAATCAAGTAATCATACCATCTGTATCTACCTCTCGAGAATGCTTCTCTGCTATTCTCTTCTACCTCCATTTTGCTTTCTCTTCTCTCTCTGATTCTGTCTTACAACATATCAGATTCTCTCAGAAATTAAAAGGAGTATGAGAATATATCAAAATTTGATGTATATCGTTGTCAATTCATTCTAATTATGAATCCAAATACGAGCGGAAATCTGTACTTTAAATTTTTTTGTTACCGATCGTGAAAACTCGTTGTTCCTGAAGACTCAGAGGGATGGCTAGTAAGGGAAAGAGCAGCTCTCTCTCTCTCTCTCTCTCTCTTTCTTTCTCTCTGTTTCTCCCACACATTTTCTCTCTCTCTCACTTACTTCACTTCTTTCATTCTCTTTGTCAATCATAAATCTTCCAATTTAAAATTAGAGACAAAAATTAGTGATTTAAAAATGGTTGAAGTTCTTAAGAGAAGTAGGAAAATTGATTAAGAACTTTTAACCATATCTTATGAACTTCCAACTTAAATTATTCTTTGTGACCTTCTTATTTATTATGTTTTATATGAAATGGTTATTACAGACGTCGACAATCGTCGTGGTGGCGAAGTTTGGTGATGGATGACGACAAAGTCATTCCGCCTGAGATTATTGTTTCACCGGAGAATGCGTAAGAAAAACCTTTTTTCCTTTGGCTTATTCGTTGATGCTTGATGCCATCTATCTCCACGAAAATCAACAATTACATCATTTGAACGATCAAAGATATTCTTTTGAACAACATAATTCACGTGAACGTTTCGCGTGAATTTACGAAGAAGGTCGTTCTATGTTTTCTGGCTTTTCCGATCTTTGAAACACAACCCTTACACTGTATGATTTATCTTCCTATATAGGAGAATACCCATTTTAAAAAGAAACATCAAATGATTTTTGACTGCAAAAATACAAAAATAGATTAAGTCGGTCGCACGTGATATTCTTTGAAAGCGTGAACATGTATCAGAGAAGAGAAATATTGTTTGTTTGCAAATACGAAGATACCCTTCTTATTTAATATATGCTACAAGACCAGAAGAGAAGTTGTGTCTAGAACGGACAGTTCGTGCCATTTTCGTGAAAAGTACAATACGTAGGCTACTGCCATAAACTCGGCTCACATGTCTTCATGAAGAAATGAATTGAATGAACTATCAAAGATGATGGTTTGCATGGCCTGAGAGCTGAGGAATGATAAAACTTATTTCCGAACATGAATGAAGAAGAAGGAAGAAGAAAAGAAATAGAGATGATGAATGATGGAAGACCAGCTTCCATGAAAAAAAAAACATTTTCAAGAATTAAAACAAAAGAGCTATCGATTGATGACATTGCAAAAAAATTATTTTTATTTCATTTTTTGAGTCAAAAATTCTTTTCAGAGCCAATGGCATAGGATTGGAAGAAAGGAACCGCAATGTATCAACTGCCAGCATGGGCGATAGTGAGTTTTCTTTCTTTTTTTTCGATGTTTCCCTCCTTAGTGGTCAAGTCGTAAATGATATTCTTATCTCTTAACATTCTTTAAGCTTTTTCTTAACTTTTAACAAAAAAAGATAAATGCATTGATAAAATAAAACAAATAGGAGTGTTTTCCTTTGAAGCTTAAATCTAAGCTGCTTTTGCTGGACATCAGCTCCTTCACTGTCTTTCTATTTCTATTTTCTCTATTACTTTCTTTTTTTTGTTTCCGTTGTCAGAGTATTGAAACAGATTTCAATGTGTTCTATTCATTCTTAATGGCAGAGATCAGAAAGATTCTTTCAGATTTATCTTTTCTGTAGTCTGGTCAACTGTGAAGTAAAGAATCATCGTAAATTCCAAAAGATGCTCTTTTCATTTCGTCCCTCTTATCTTTAGATTTTCTGAAATATGAGAATGATATCATCGTTTTTCAAAGAAATTTACAAAAACGATACGACATTTCGTTCATAAAATGTACCTTTTATTACATGAAATTAGAAGAGGCAAACTTAGCTTTCCATATTTGAATGAGTAAGCTCTCCCAAAACTCATCTGCGTAAAGAAGTAAGGATGAACGCAAATGACATTTGGACAGCTAATCATCTGTTTTCATTTGATTTTAGAAGATAATGGCTGCAAAATCTTTGTACTCGTGAAATTCTTTGATTTTCTCTCTTTATCTTTCGATATTTTTTGGCCGATCATCTGTTTCTCTTGCTTTCCATTCATCTGTAAAGCGTTGAGAGTAAGGAAGATTCATGCACTAATCTGATATGGTTTGATAACTGATAAGAACTTTAAAATCTCTTCAAATTTCTAATTTTTAATACAAACAGATACCAAACATGGACATTCTTCCATTTGAACAGATGTAGTGAGAACTCACTTGGAAGAGAGAGAGAGAGAGGTGAAACTGCTGACGGCACTGATGGAAAAGCCCCCGCCATCCTTTCGATTTTAAAAGGGACTATAGTCTTTGTCCCCAACCTTCACCTTTCAAAATTGCAGTTGATTTGTCCGTCTGTCTTATCTCTTATCTTCAAAATGACCATTTCTTGATTTACTTCAAATACACTCTATCATGTTCACATTGAGGTCCAATGCATATTTGATTGTCTCCCTCATACCTTGGAAAAATCTCATGAACGGGCTCAATATAAATACTACATAATAAATCACAAGTCTTCTCGAATGATTTCCATAAATAGAAATCCTTCAACGTCGTTTTCGACTGCTGAACGTTTCTGAAAACATCCCAAAATCTCATTGATGCCACACATGTATTTACCTGCATAAGCTCCACTCGAGCCTGTTTGCTCAAGATATTCAAGAAGTTTCCATCAGCAGGTAGACTTAATAAGCTTTAAGCCAACCTTATAACGTTCAACTGAACTTCCCAAGCTGTTCTTTATTCCCATCCATTCTCCACCCCATTCTTTTTTCTTTTTCCTTCCATCCGAGCACATTCTCCCATAAATACTGACACCTTTAGCTTTCAAATCGAATGTTTTCAGTTGTTAATACCAAAAGAGAATAGTTAAATGTTGTCATTTATCGATCGGCTCTTCTTTTTTTCGACAGAATTTCCTCTACTCTTTGAGCAACAGTTCACGGAAATGAGAGTTATTTCCTTCTCCGTTACTATTTGCATTATCTTGTTCGAGTTTTTGTTCGAAGCTCATTCGACTAGTACTTAGTAGAATGACAAACCTTTAATTTATCTGAACTCTCATTAAACTTCATTCTTTCATCTATAATTCTACCCTTCTTCCACCTGATAATCATAATATAATTATGAGATCAACAATTCAAAAATGTACGCAACAGTTCGTCAACGTGAGATTAACGACAGTCGTTAATCATGTTCCTAAGTGATCTCTGAGATTCCAACGATTATTTCAAATTTGTCTCCAACTTCGTTATAAACTTGGACTTTCTGATTTGTTTATGCTAATTTCCTTCTTACAAAAGTTTACTTTCTGTTTTCACTTGAACGAACAGCAGCATTGGAATTCCTTTGTCCAGTTTCACTGGATGAGGAAGGATATGTGTGACCTTTCTTTCGGAATTACCTTCTTTCTCAATGTCAGTTCGATGTATCCATTAGAGCACTCAATTAGATGCCTTTTTATGTTCAAAAAGGGCCATCTGCTTTCGTCACAGCAATGCACATGTCTGTCTACAGCTGTTGTTCGTCTGACAGAACGGAGAATCTCTTTCCTTTCCAGCTCCATCTCATTTCCTCTTATGCGTCATTATTCCATGTTTGGATTATTATAATGATCTTATCTCTTTCTTATCAATATGTACAACTTTACTCAATTTCGGATGAGATGCTCTCTAGAACACCCATCCCTGAAGTGATCATCATCTTTTCATTTTTTTTGTTCGCTTTCTTAACAACTCTGTGAGTCATCCATCTTTCCATCCTTCGGCTTGACTCAAGGCACTTTTTTTTGTTTCGTTCTCCTCTCAAGGTAAAACTTTGAAGTTTAAAGGCAATTTTGATCGAAAGATCTATTTGTGTTTCCAAAAGGTTTTTAATCTGTGTTTCATATGTCTGCACTAACCTAAAATTCTTCTGATAAGACGCCACTGATCATTGGAGCATTTCTTGTTTCCCTTTTTCCCTTTCTTTTTATTTATGATTTTGAGAATTGATTTATTTCTTTTTGAACATATTCTCCCACCTTCTATGTTTATACGTATATTCGGTTTCAAAACTTTTGTTGTTGTGTAGTTTTCTGTCTATTGACCTATTTGGACTAATTTAGCTTCTGGATGAGCAATAGTGGTAACGGACCCAATAAGGGCTCCATAACGATAGTCGTTGGTGGTGACGACGACAAAAGTCTTTTGGACGAAGAAGCAACAACTTCAACGCCATCAGCTCCTGTTTGTAAAAGTCCCACTCATTCCAATACCCATTCCAATAGAAGCTTTATTAGCAAAGTAGCTTCAAGGTTTTCATTACGACTTGACCCTCATTCGGCAGGCTCTATTTCCCGAGATAACAGCCACAGTATAGAAAGAAACTTCGCTTAGACCGAGAATATTATCATAATCTTCAGGAGAACTATTCTCATGGGGCGGCAGTGGAAAAGAAGGCAACCACAATCTGGCTCTTTTCGAAGAGCCTTCTATGCCATTCTTTTCTAGTTATTTGAAAGCTCATGTCACTCCTGGACCAAATGAACGTGCTCAGAGTGAAAATCAGAAAAAAAAAGTTTGTTCACCACCAAGTTGCATATTATACATCGTTCTCATTCCAGGCTGACTTAGGCGTTATGCTCGGAGTTTATCTTCCAACCATTCAACATATCCTTGGTGTTACTATGTTCATCAGATTGTTCTGGGTTGTTGGTATTGCTGGTCTTGGACAAACTTTCCTTCTTCTTCTACTTTGCTGTCTCTGTGTATGTCGATTGGCTTTAAGTTCTCACCAAGTGTTAACCTATTTAGACTTTCCTCACGTGTATTTCGATTTCCGCTGTTGCCACAAATGGAGTTGTCGAGAGTGGCGGGGCGTATTTCATGATATCGCGAAATCTGGGTCCAGAGTTTGGAACTGCTGTAGGATTATTATTTTACTTAGCTAACACGGTGGCTACTTCCATGTATCTGGTAGGAGGAGTTGAAATACTGCTGGTATGCTATTACATGAACATAGCTTGCAACAACCATTTTTCAGCTTTACATCTTCCCATCCTTAACGATTGGTGGAGTTGAAGCTCAACAAGACACAGGTAAGATCGGCTTTGCAGTAGATTTTGATTTCGATTTCAATAGGTACTTTCGGAATGATGACTAACAACCTTCGCTTCTACTCAACTCTCCTCTTACTTCTCGAGTTTGTCATTGTTGCTATGGGTGTCAAGTTTGTTCAAATGTTAGCACCTGTAAGAATTGGATCAGAGTTTTGAGTTCTACTGTATAACTTCCAGGTTTCATTAGTTTGTGTAATTTGCTCCATTCTGGCTTGCTACGCTGGAGGTATCGAAAAGACTTTGAATCCTGATGTTGGCCAGAGGTAGTGTACATACAAAAGTTGCATGTGTTAATCTATATCGTATAGTGTATGTATGTATGGTCCCAAGCTTCTTCAATCCAAGATTTTCTTACCCCCTAATGCTTCTATGGATGATGTTTGCACCTACTGCTCAGTCAGGTATTTCGATCAATCATTCAAGTTTTGTATCATACTCATTAAGCAATGAAATGCTCATGCTCAATCTCTGTGATAATTCCACTTCTTGCCCAGACTCATTCTTCTCTCAAAATCTTAAATGTATTAACGGATTCCCTGGTTTCAAGAGTAATGCCCTCGTTGGTAAGTCTGCGGTTCGGCTTCTTCTTTGTAATGATCAAGTAAAGATAACATCGGACCTCAATATGTTGGAAAGTTCTTCGCTACTCCCAGTGTTGAAGCCGATGTCTCAACGGATGTGTTCCAGGTAAAACTTATTTTCCACTCATAATTATTTTGTTTTGTACAGGACGTCAAGACCTCCTTCTGGGTTCTATTGGCCATTTACTTCCCTGCTGTAACTGGAATCTTCACGGGAGCAAACATGAGTGGTATGTTGTCTTAAAAACTAATTGTTTGCTCATCTTTTCCTGTAGGAGATTTGAAAAATCCACAGAAATCTATTCCAACGGGAACAATCGCTGCTACTTTAACAACTTCATTCATATACTTCTCTTTGGCTTTCGTTTTCGGAGCAGCCATTGATGGAAATGTTCTTCGTGACAAGTAGGAAGCAAAATAACACAGTTCCTGACATTCTTTCGTAGGAATGGACAGTCAGTCGGTGGTAACATGATCGTTGCCTTGCTGGCCTGGCCGTCTCCATGGGTATTGCTCATCGGATCTTTCTTGTCCACTTTTGGAGCTGCTCTGCAATGCTTGTGCTCTGCTCCTCGACTCCTCCAGAGTATTGCCAAGGATGAAGTTATTCCTTTCCTTTCACCCTTCAAGAAAGTAACTCAAAATAACGAACCTTTCCTCGGGTAAGTTCTCAGGAACTTGATCTAAAAGGAAAAGTGATTTCAGACTTGTTGTGACCACTATCATCGCCGAATTGGCTATTCTTATGGGTGCTATGGATAACATCGCTGCCGTAGTCGATTTCTTTTTCTTGATGTGTTACGCTTTCGTTAACTTAATCTGTGCTCTCCACTCCTTACTCGGTGCCCCTAACTGGAGACCACGATTCAAATACTATCATTGGTATGCAAAAATCACTGACAGATGATGGATATGGTATTATCTTCAGGTTCCTTTCTCTTCTCGGAGCTTCTCTCTGCTTCTTCATCATGTTCTCAACTCACTGGGATTATGCTCTCATTTCTTGTGCTCTTTGCCTTCTTATTTACAAATACGTTGAGTGGAAGGGGTACTGATTTGACATCTTTCTATCTCAATGTGTAAAATTAACTTTCAGAGCCAAGAAGGAATGGGGAGATGGAATTCGTGGATTAGCCTTGACTACTGCTCAATATTCTCTTATGAAAATCGAAGATAAAGAGCCACATCCTAAGAACTGGAGGTTTGTTGATTACAATTAGAGATATATTTGATTTTTGTATTGTAGACCTCAACTTCTTCTCATTCTCTCCATGCCTTGGGCTAAGGAGCTCGTAGATGTTAGGTATTTGAACTTGTTGAACCTGGCCTCCCAGCTCAAAGCCGGTAAAGGATTATCCGTTGTCACATCTTTCATCCGTGGTAACCCTACCAGTGCTGACGATAGAAAGCGTGCTGAACAGGTATGCTCAGTGATATTCAAAGATTGAATACGCAAAAAAAACTGATTGCAGATCAAGTCTCGTATGGACTTCGATATGAATCAATGCAGATTGCGTGGATTTGCTAAGACTCTGGTTCATGACGAAACTCAAATACACGGATCCATTGCTACTCTCATTCAATCTGTTGGACTTGGAGGTCTCAAGCCTAATACTATGCTTATTTCTTGGCCAGTTCATGAACGTGGAGCTTCTGAGGCTTCAGACTCCGAGTACAGCACATTCACAGGTAAATATGAGGAAATTATGATTTTTATCTTCATAATCAGATAAACTCCATGCTGCATGCGCTATGGATATGTGTCTTCTTGTTGCTAAGGGAATCATAGATTTCCCTAGCGTGTTCAAGCTTCAAGGTTTCATAGATGTTTATTGGATTGTACAAGATGGAGGCCTGTGTCTCTTGATTGCTTATCTCTTGAAGCAGCATAAGGTTCATTCTTGCTTAGTAACCTTTTCTATTTTTTTCTTAGGTCTGGAGAGGATGCAAACTTCGCATCATTGCTATTGCCCAAGAAAGTGACAACAACTTGAAGATGCAACAAGAGCTTCAGCAGTATGTCTACCAACTCCGTATTGACGCTAAGATCTTGGTAAAACCGTTATTGATAGCATCGAAAAGTATTCCGTTCTTTTCAGATTGTTGAATTAGCTGATCCCGAAATCTCCAAAAACGCCTTCGAAAGAACTCTTCTTATGGAGGAGAGAACGATGGTAATGAAGCAAATGCAAGACGTTCGCTCGAACACTCTGTCCGTCGTGAATGGAAACGCCAAGAGAATTTCGGTTGGTTTCTCTGCTCTGTTTACGTTACTTATGAACTTATTTACAGCCATTAGTTCTTGCTGAACAACGCGAAAAAGAACAGAAGAAGAGTGAGGAAGATGATAAGAAGGAAGGAGGTACGACTATCAGAGAAACGAGGCGGAATGTTACTCTTACAGAAGTCGATGATGATAGCAAGGAAGAGAAGCATGAAGAAGAGAAGAAGGAAAAGACCAAGAAAGAAAAACTCAGAGCTCTCGATAGAAGCAAAGTTCACAAGATGCACACAGCTGTAAGGTTGAATGAACTCATCATTGAGCATTCTCTCAACAGCCAACTTGTTTTGTTGAACTTGCCGAAGCCTCCACGTGGTAGAGAAAGTAAGATGCAAGACATGCAATTGTTTTTATATAAAAATGGTTTCAGATCTGGATGATTACGTTCATTATCTAGAGGTACTTTCGGACAACATCAATAGGGTTCTGTTTGTCCGCGGAACTGGAAAAGAAGTTATCACAACGCACTCATAAATTCATAGTTCATGCTAATTCCTTATGAAACTAAGTCACTTTTCTCAATGCATATTCTCAATATTCCCGGCCTTCGTCTTGTGCCTCTTAGTCAATTGTTTCATGTCTAAGCTCATATTCTTCTAGTGCAGCTAGTTATTTATCTAATTATCTGAAAATAGTGCCTATTTGTAAGCAGAACCTGTGATTGTTTCCTTATTTAAAGTAGCATGTCGTGTCAGATGTATCAAGTATCAACTTGACCAGTGCATAATATGCGTTGATTTGAAACGGTTTGTCCGTGAAGGAGTAGTTTTCGTTCTCCACACATCTTTACTTTTGTTGAACTGCCTGGGCCTTTTAGAGTGCCTTGCCTTCCCATATATCTACTTTTATTTTGCCAGTAACTATCGCGGCACGAAATTGCTGCATTTTTCGTAACTTGTTCGCCTATTTGGAAAACCCTCTCTTTCCCTTCCTCTATATCTATCCTGAGCCTCGGTTCAAACTCCTATACAGTCTCTGATTGTAGATTATCATTCGGTCGTAGAACAGAGCAAATTACATTCTTTTCATTGTTAATTGCTTGTTAACATTCCCATCCAAGAGAATTCGTTGTGTGGTCACTTTTTTGAGCCTTAAACGACAATTCGATCCGCGGTAGTTCTGTCAAAATGGCTATACGAGCAATTATAAATATTTGTGATATATATTTCTAATGGAACAAAGGTTTATGTTTTGATGTTCTCTTCTCTCTTCAACTTGTAACACATGAAAAAGATGTGAAAGAATCTTCTGTTAATAAGATGCTATTGAACGAATTCAGCTTTTCAAAATCAAGTGGTTTTACTCATCCCCGTTGTTTTGAGAAACGAACGAAACGGTTCGCACCTAATGTTCCCATCATGGTATGTATGCCGTGGGTGCATCAGCGACAACAGGTACATCACAACTGACTTTATTTACAACGAAAGATGAGGACTGAAATTTTTGAGATAGTAAGATGAATATATTCGATGCAGTCCAAATGAGATCCAAAGTTTCTACCAACTATACACTGCCACGACATTCCTAGAAGAACATGCTCTACAGTCTCTTGGAAATTCACTAACCGAATGTTTGATCACATTTTTTTTTTAAAAACGTTGCTATTTCATTTTCAATTCCACAAGTTTCCAGAGCATGCCCGAGAAATTGAACTGCCTGAAGAAAATCTGTCTTCAGCTGTAATCAATGCAAATGCTCACCTGTAGGTTTTTATCTTCTGTTAAGCTAGATGCTCGTATAAGAATATCTTTAGCACGTAGTGCTTTATCAGGTGGATCTTTCCATCTACGCGACTCCCTCCTATAATGAAAAGTTGGTTGAACTACAAACTAGTATTAGATTGGACTCAAGAATAGTTTGAAACTGATTGTAGAAGGTCATGTTTTTGAAAGCTTCACAACAAGACAAACCTGCTATCCATAGAGCCTCCTAAGGTGAATAACACGGGTGCGCTCATTGTTTTGAATTTTTAGTTAAAATGAATTTGCTCAGGATGTCAAAACGAAATATTTTTGAAAATGAAGCGAAAAAAAAATTGAAAGATATTACGTTTCACGGGCGGGGATGAGTTTTGAGAAGTGTGAGCTAACGTATTGGGTTAAGAAGGAAGACTATGTTCGAAAAAGCAGTAGTACTTTGACATTTTGATTGGCAGTTTCAGGAACTTTGTTTTTACCCTCTGTTTGTGCATGACAATATTCGAACGAATTGATAGTTGAAGTTTGAAGTGAAATACATAATCCATATGAAACACACTTACCTTCGAGAGCTGATTTTTCTTCGCGTGATTTCAACCATTGAGCAAGGCTTGTAATCAGTGTATGAGATTCAACTGACACGTTTGTCGGAATTCGCTCGCAATCCAGCGTCAAGATCATTTGAAATCATCTTGATATAACAAGAGCAGCTGCTGAGCTAGAAACAGCTGCTGTGTTTTATTAAAAAAACTCCACTGTTTCAAGGATTAAGATGGGTGAAGATGTGAGTTCAAATCCTCATTAGATACGTTTGCAACTATCGGTCTTTACTATATGTTTATAATGTATTGAGTCTATTTGCAATGTTTCCAACCCGTGGTCGTGCTTTGAAAATACGAGAAGATGCGCAGAAACACGTGATCTCGTCTAAACAACTGTCTATTCTAACCTTATCACATTTGAAACATTCTTCACTACTCATTATCAACTTGTGTTTTCTGTGAAAGAAAATACAGGTATCTTTAACAAGAACGTCCTCGAGAACGTGCTATCGCTTGAATGAAGTTGTTACACTCTATTCAAGTGATAGGCCCATTACCTCCCGCACAATAATCAAAAAATAATAAAAGTGAAAGGGGGAAGAGCATATCTAAGCGGCTAAATAGCATAGCTCGAAGCTTAGATATGAGTCCTACGGAATTCCTCTGATAAATGGTAGAAATCCAGAGTACAGCTGGTTCAAAACACTCTAGAATCATATGGAGAAGATATTTCGCATTCTACACAGTTCATTTTCCTTATAGAGTTCATTGTCATGTAAGCATACCGTAGCTGAGTTCATTTGATTAGGAGAGCATGCCATTATTTCATTGCAAACTATTTTTACACATAACTGTTAAGTATATTGCACTTCCGATGAATGAGACTGGGTTCGTTTCATCTTTCCTAAGACCTGTTCGCAAGTTAACAGAAAGTTAAAGCACAGAGTAGACTTACGACCAAAGGTTGCTGACGAAAAGTTAGAGAATTAAGAAAAAACAAGGAAGTAACGAAGAAGCCTCTAACTAGATACATGAGCAATTCAAAACAATTGACCAATTAAATCAATTTTCAGTTGTTTTTCTTCTACTACTTGAATAGAGGGGGGGGGGAGAGAAATTATAAAAAAGTCAACAGTCGTCTGTGATAGTGTTAGTCACAGGATACAGATAATCTGATTACAACTATGGCATTGCAAGAATGTGCCTCCGTTGCACTCATTTCAAGAGAAATTCCAAGTCATCAATAAAGAAATGCGATAGAGATTCTGCCATCCTGTCGTCAGCTTTCTGCCACGGATCGTCCAAGTCAACTGAAAAGAAGGAAAACATTTAACCAAAGAGCAATATAACAATGAACGTCGTGGCTGTTCTATCAGAAACCGATTTTCATCTTCATTAGGAAGCATTCGCCTGTGCCAACAAACAATCTGACTCCAAAGTTTTTTCACTGTCCCTGCTTGAAGGCAGAAAAAGAGATAGTTAGTGAGAAGAACGAAACAAGCTAATCAAACATGTAATGCTAAATCTTTCTCCGATCTCCTTGTAGGCAAGATTCATCTTTGGCTCATCATGAGGACGAGTATATAGAACAGGATGGTTCTTGACAGCTTGAATGAACTGTGAGAATTGATCGGGTGGCAAAAGACTCATCTGTAACGAGATCGAAATGTTGAAAAAGAAGAAAAAACTTTGAGTAGAAGAGGTTTTGAAGAGTCTCTTCTAAACAACGAAAGAACTTCTTCATTCAAACAGATATGAATATATAATGAATAACAGCTAATTACGACGGATTAACGATGAAGCAAGCTTTCAGAGGATTGACAGAGCCAACTGAATATTCTGAAGACAGAAAGCATGAAGTTTTGATGGAGGCAAGAGCAAATCTCTACAATTCAATAGAAAATGTATTAAATTTCCAAGTAAATAAAAGGCCCAACATCATCTCCTACAGCGCCGACTAGTGAGTCTGCCAAGTTCGTCAACGAAAAACGCAATGGAAAAAGAAGTTTTATTAATAAAAATAACACTTTTTCCTTCATCAATTTTCACATAAAACATTAAAAACTGAACTACACGTATTGCACGAAATGATAAATTCCAACAAAATGAGAATCTGAATTCATAACTATCGCTTTATACAAGTATATACAAGGAAATTCTTCTGTGTTCAGAAGTTATCCTTAAGCCAGACGAGTCACATCCGGAAAACTCTTTGTTTTGGTGATCGGATATCCAACTGGCTCATCTATCTCCACATTTGAATGTCTTTTCACATTTCTGCAATGATGATTCTTCATGATCTGTCTTCTATTACTATTTCATACTTGGCTTGCTTCAAAAAAGCATCTTCACTGTTGATGGTAAGCGTTGTGGATGAGCATTTGCTTTGTTCAACTGAAACTGTCCAATTATAAGTAATTACTGATATATCTCTCTTATCTACCTGTATCTGGCTCAGGTATGTCTGGACGACTACATAACGACATAAATCTGTCCAGAATTGAACGATCGTGGGTAGTCATGGGGAAAACAATAAAGAGACATAGTTGGAAAACAGCCAAAGCCATACCGATTCCATTTGGAATCTAGAAAAAGAAGTAATAGAAACTTCAGAACAGAAAGGAAGTTTACCATAATATATGAGTCTTTAACAATATTACCGTACAAAAGCCATTGAGAACTAACGAGAAGGTTGGCAACGCACATGGGCAGTGGCAAACTATCACAACATTTCTTTCTGAGTACAATACCCTGAAAATGAATTCAATAGTTTCTATGAGGAGCGAGACAACGAACCAATCCTGCTAAAGGAGCACCGAATGTTAAAATATTAAATGTCATACAAGCGATGCCTAACAGATCCATATTCGGTTGAATTTCTGTATATAACAACATGCTGATTATAAGCATCCACGATAAACAATATTTCCATGCAAAGGTGAACTTCAAAGAAAAAATTTGTTTTTTCTTTGAATCGCACAAAAAAAAAGAACTTGAGAAGAAAACGAACTTTGGGCGTTGTGTAGACTAAATAGAAAGTGCAGTAAATGAGGAAAAGGCTCGATCCAACAGCATTGACAATCATCATGGTGTTGTCCTCTTTCAAGAAACCATATCTTAACCAGAAAGAGCATCTGCAAGATAAGAAACAGCTTGGTCAGCGGGTATTTGTAAACATACCCTATGAATCCCATCAGAAAGACGATTCCACAAATGTCTTGGGTGGACTTTTGATTCAGAATTTTCTTACAAATAGGTCTGAAAACAAAATGGTTTGGCTATTCGCTGATTACGAAGAGTATATGAATAGTATGAGAGGAAGAATGGATGACTTACATTCCGGTGAAGAATAAACATATCGTTGTGATAATGGCAGAAACTGATAAGCAGTTAAGGAAAAACTGAAGATCCATCATGGTGTATACGTGAATGTATTCGGTCTGTATGTATATGAAGGGGTGTAAGTGCCTGAAACGGAAAACGTTGAACTGCTTTCTGGTAAAAACACATATAAATAGCAAATCAACGACCTAAATCTATGAACAAGAACAAGAAGACGATTTTGAAACAAAAACGACTCTTTTTATACCAAAAATGAAAATCTTTTTTTAACTTTTCTCATCCAAATATTTACGACAACAATGGCGAATAGAATGAAAGTTTTTGTGTTGTAAAAGAGCATGAAAAGCGAGTTGAAACACGAAAAAAGTAAAGAAAAACAAAAAGGCTTTGAAGAAGATCAAACTAGTTATCACGTTTGATGAAGGAACAAAAAATGTGAAAAAGTAGGTGGTAAGACAGGCCGGGCAGAAGCTTCAACCTCCCTCACTAACACTATCCTCTTTACGCTCTATCTCTCTTTTCCTCTACTCCTCCTCCTCCTCTTTCTATGTTATTACTTAAAAATAATACAAAAATATGGAAAAAAAAAAGAAAAGAAAACAATGAAATAGTGAAAATTAACAAAAATAAAGAATGTGTAAAGCTATCACATGATATGCCTTATAAAGCTTTACATATCATGTCCTTAGAGTACAAGAAAGGAATTCAGACTACCAAACCCGTCGTCCAACGGACAGATTCAAGACAGATTTCCCAACATTCGTGAAATGAATCAATAAAGTAACTAACTATTCATCTCTCTTCATATATATATAGAGAGAGGGAGAGAGCTATGATCGAAAATAAGCAGCAATTGAAGCAGAACGATCAAATTGCCATGTTTATAAGGATTTTTTGTTCATAAATCGGATCAATCATGGAGATGTAGGAGATGGTCATATGGCAACTAACAAGATAAGATTGACTGCCATTTTCTAAATAGCTGCTGAAGTGAACGGTTGGTGTGAACAAGAATAAATGACGATTGTTAGGGTAAGTTAGTGAACCAAGCGAGTAAATAAGAGATTGAACTCTTACGAGTCTGTGGCACATCAGATGGTTCTGTTCAAAAACTTCTGAGAAATATAAATGAAAGTAGGACAGTCAAAACACGATTAACTCGTTCTCAAATGACCGTACATGTAAGTCATTGGACGTATAAATCAGTCAAGTTAATCTTTTAAGCTTGTCCTTGAGCTTGAAATCAAGCGACAACTGTTGAGTTCAAACAAAGAGAACAGAACTCAACTTTCTTCGATTACATCACTGATAAAATAAAATGTTAAAAAAAGCGAGACTGGAGATAGATGAAGTTTGAGGACAAACGTACAGGCGGAAATCAACAAAAACTTCCGAAAAAATCATATTGGAGATGTGAACAGCGTGAATGAACTGCTGAACAATTAGATTGAAAAGAACGCAGATTTCATATGACATCATTGAGAGGCAGAGGGGGGCAAAGAACTTTGAAATAAAAAATAGAGAGAAAGAGAGAGGGAGGAAACAAGAATGGGCGGTGATACCTCTCAAGTAGAATCGATGGATGAAAAAGACATGAAAGGTCAAATGAAAATCCTAATTCAGAAAATACTCTGAAGTCCATATGGCATATTGGCAGTTTCGTGTGTGCCACAAGTGCATCCACGACCATATGCGCCGGTCATTCGAGGAAACAGCCTGAGGTGATAAGTTGAGTAGGAAAAGGTGGAACAACAAGTTGCAAGAAAAGTTGATGAAACACGTTAAACCTGCTCGAATGTAGCAGCAGGAGTTAAGTCATTAACAAAATTCAAGACTTTAAGTATGCTTATGACGGAAACGTGCTTTTTACGTCAAATATCAGACAGGTTTCAGATCATTTTCTACGTGTCAGACGTTTGAACCGGTTGAATAAAACAACAGAACGATCGACAAGTTAATTCAAAATATTTTTGAAAATAATAAGAGACAAGGGACAAAATGACATTCGAAGTACATTTTTCTTATACAAAATCCATCTCCACACTCGTTTCTGTTCACACGTCTATATGGACTTTGTTTTTTAAACCATACTCTTAATGCTACTTCTTTATTACCCAGGTTGGACAACAATCACTTCCTCACATTACAATGTTTCAGTTTAAAATAAGCGATGAGGAGTTTTTGGTAATTCAAGACACGCACTGACTGTACTTCGTTTCGTTCTCTGCGTTCCAACCAAAATATTTTCATAAAAGTATAACAGCGACTTCTCTCAATTGATTCGAACTTGTGCTTTACAAGATACAAGCGGGCTCTCACGGTCATGCGAGCAGCTTTGTTCTCTTTTCCTTTCCCATTTTTTCATTTCCCACACTCGCAAACAACAGAAACTTCAACCTGCTACGTAATCATGCTTTGACCTCCGAGGCTCATCGTTTGAGATCATATGGTCATTTTTCGTAAGCAATCGATCCAAAATCCTCTAGTGACTAAAACGAAAAATTTTCAGTAAATGAGATTTGACGTTGATTGATGCGATAAAAAACGATCCTGGAAGTCCCATTATTAATAAAAATCTATAGTCGAAAGTGATTTGTTTTGAAGAAGAACAAACAACTGAATGATAACATACATCTTTAGAAAATTTATTGTATTAGTTCATGATTATCAGAACAATCTGTCAGACAGACTATAGCAGGAGATTACAATTTGATTTCAAGTATACATTTATGTATATTGGATATTTACAAATATCAAGTATTATTACAGCAAAAAAGGAACTCGTAAATTGTCATACAATAACCAGCCAAGTTAATATTATTATTAAGGGTAAAAAGTAAAACTTGAGTATTATAAAATTAACACCCTGCCAGAGGGTAAATTCTCCCAAAAAAATTCCGTCTGGGGCTAGAAAACAGCTATGATTGGCTATGCGTATGAAGAAGGTGGGTAATGGAAACTTGGATTTCGTTTTAACAACTCGTTTATCACCGACGCCATTTCTCTTTTTCCGGATTTCTGTTTCTTGGCTTGTCTACAAAGGTCTTCAAATATTGTCCTTCCGGCTCCAGGAACACAATGAAGAGCCTCATATGCTGCCTGGAGCAACCGTGTCGCCTATAAACATAACTTGTATCAACATTTCAATACACCACTTACATCCTCTCTATCACTACTATTAAACCGACTGAAGTTGAGTTTAGTAGTAATTGAAACAAAGAATTGTTCTACAGCCCGTTCAAATAACTCGGCGGTCAGTGGGTGATAATGAGCGGACATTGCATTGCGCACCTAAACAGTGAGATTAGGCGAGAGAAAAAATACGAGATTAGGTGGTGGAGCATTCAAACAACATGTAACATCATCATTCATCCGCGTGACGACACAGCAGCCGGTTGTTTGATATATTTGCGAGCAATTGAGAAGAAAAAAACTGCTACCTGTCCGTAGTTCTGATGAAATTGTTTCGACGGCGCGCTTTGACTTATTTGTCCATAAATAAGTTGCGGTAGCAATTTGAACTGCTTGTCAAGATTCATGGATTCTATACCAAGACTATACAGAGTGAATGGTGAGCTCAAATGATTAGCACAATATTCCAGGAAATTGCTCGTGTAATAAGGACCCAATTTCAAAGACAATGAGAAAAGCCATTGAATATCAGGAGTATGAATACTCGTCTGAAACTGCAAAATAGATACAAGCGAACAAACTATCATTTTTACCACCGCATATCGTGTACGTGAATCCTCTGAATTGGAATTCGACCCGATGCTCTCAATAGCCCGGATACCCGCTTGTGCAGCCTAAGAGATTCGAATGATTGGAACAAAGAACTTGACGACGTACAAGGACTAGACGCATATCAGGTTCACCAGGTTGTTGGGTAGGTACTGAGGAAAGCTGCGGAGCAGAGTGGCTCTGATGAAGGCCCGGCGGTTTCAACGAAGGTATCAGTGGCATAGGACCAGAAGGGACATTGGTTATCATACTGTAAGATTTGATTGCTAGCTGCAACCGACCCCGAAATAGAGTATCGGACATACCTATTCTGATTATAATTAACATATTGCATGTTGTGCATATTTGGATGATAGTGTTGTATATGCAAATTCTGCATAGGTTGTGATATATTATAGTGTTGTGGAGGAGGAATTAACTAGAAAGATAAGTTATTTTACCATGATGAAAGTCGAAACATACAATGTTACTATGTTGCTGCATACCGCTATGTAAAGGCATAGGATTTCCGGCACCTTGGGATTGTTGCTGAAGCAACTGCTTTTTTTGTTTGGCATGTTGATCATTATACAAGTCTTCCCAATGATGAGCAACTTGCCACAACGTTGAAGGGGGCAGTTTATGTTTCGAGTATACCTAAACCATTTAATGGATTCAATCAGTAAAACGGTATAGATTCACCTCTTTCAATGCTAAACAAGCGCTTTCTAACATAGCAATATTTTGTTCTTTACACTGCATCAGGGCTTTTGAAATCTCTGTAGATGAAAGCTTTTCAGCATAGGGTAGAACAGACAATGCTAAAGCGGCAGCTTCTTTGAGAACTGTGGGATCCCTCGATTCACTACTTGCCTTAAATTTTATGATTAAAAAAAAACGAGAGTCAACAAACTTTATCTGCCAAAGAGGCGATTTCAGTGGCCGTGAAGTGGCCAACCCATAATTCACGAATCATTTCTATTGCCGGAGCTCCAACTTCTAATGCTTGTCCGTTGATCCACGATGTTATTGTGTTATATGTTCTAGTTCGCCAACTAGGAGAGACCTATAGATCACAACTTAATCAGGCATAACTGCTTAGCTCTGACCTTGTTGTGCAGACCAAGACCGTATAATGATATTAAAATTCCACACATTCGTAAGTTTCTATGAGGGCCCTGAGCAGCATTCGCTCCTAAAGGTGCAAAAACGACAGGATTTTGATTTCCTCCGGCCTCTTCCACGATTCTTTTCGATAACTCTGTCATGTATTGAGCATGTGCTTCTGTTGGATACTCAATTTTTTTCAACCTTGAACAAAAACGCTGATTTAAATAACTTGAAAACTACTTTTACCTCCAACGCTTGATACCCGTTTTTGATGGTCGAGGGCAAGGATGTTCTTCTTCAGTATAATAATTATTCTCGTGCAGCGGGTATGGTCGTCGGAGAGTGTTACTTCTTGTTTCAGTGTTCAACTGAGAATCTCTTTTGAGGAAAAAAGCAGCATTAGAAGCATGTTGGCTGGAAAAATGCAAGCGATAGGTGAATAACTTTGATTTTAGAATACCTATACATCTTATGGTAATGAGGGTCTAAATATCTATCCATTACGAGTGCTATTTTTTCCCGAGAATCTTTGTAAGTTGTCAGAAGATCGATACATAGATCACCCTTCTGCCGCCTTATCACCTCGCACAACATAGGAAACTCGTCTTCAGGAACCAATAGTTTAGAGGAAAGTGCATCTAGTGCAACTTGTAAGCAAAGGTCATCGTCAGATGGATCGCGATTACATCTGACATCGCGAATTCTTGAATTACTGAAATGAACTTCCTATTACAACATTAATAAGATCATGATTACCTAGGTTGATCAATCTCCCGATTATTGAAGGCATGTGACAAGGATTTGTATATAAAGTGAGGTAATGCAATATGTGGAACAGTTGGATTTTGTTTATCACGGTTATTACACATCTGGATTGAAACACATATATGCATAGATAAAACTGGTCGACTCACGAGATGGCAAGCTTTACGCAGCTTTTCTAGTTCAGCGTCTCCGATGGGGATACTCCGCATAATATCAAGCAGTTCACATTCCTGGAAAACACATTAACAAAACGTTTTCACTTTACGCTTACAATGTGGTGCTCTCTGAATTGGTTGAGTTTATTAGACATTGGTTGTTTTGGAGCGAACAAGATTCCAAGGATAAATGAAAACAGAAAAGAGTCATTATGGCCTCGTAGAATCTGAATAGTTAGAAATTCGGAAGCTTTTCTAAATTTGTTAACTGTTTCACTTACCTGTGCTATTGTGAATGCCTTTTCTAGACAGTCTAATGTCTGAGCAGATCTTTCGGTATTAACTTTGAACTCTTTCACAGTGTTCTCCCCATCAATTTCAGAAGAATTGCCAAGTTGTTCAGCCTACAAGATCGTGAAATTCAATGAACAGAGAACGTGAAAACATACCGAAGACGACTCCTCAATACCAGGCATGTGCAATCTCAATGTGCGAGCAATGTCGATTGCCAAATGAATTGCTTCTTGATGATATCCATGAGCATACAAAGCTTCGCATTTGATGAATCTCATTTCTAATGGTTCCATCGCCAAGTAAGAAGCAGCCAACACACTATCTAACTCTTCCTGCGGAAACCCGCGAGAAGCGTCATTTCCACTGGCCTGAAAAAAATAACTCAACAATTGTATCATATCTCCCGGTTACCGCATCATGTTCGCTTTCCTGTCCAGATTCTGAGCTTTCTTCATCCGGAGACACTCTACGAGCAGTTCGACCAATCGGACGAGGAGCGCGCTTGAAATATGAATAGACTCTGTACCAAAGATTAAACGCTCACTCTGTTCTTGCTTGTTGATTGGAAACTTGGGCTGTTTCCAAACTGCAGAGGAATACACGTATCGATTGTCCAATCAGTGATCTAAAAGAATTTAGTTTAGTTGAGTCTCAGTGATTATTTCTACAATTGAACTAGAAGGAATATCGTCAAGCTGAGAAACTCGGAGCTTCGGTAGCGTCCAGCAAGCCTGGAGAATGAAAATCGAAATTGCAAAAGGTAAACTTGCTTACGTGTAAAGCAGGGTGGAATCCAGGAAACTCTTTCATTGTGAACTTAGCCGTTTGTAATGTTAAAGAGTACTCTGACTGGCCTCTCTTGGAGAAAACAGAGAGAATCTTTAATTCGTATCTCAAAAACATCAAAAAAATTAAAAGAAAGTACCGATGAGTTCTGTCCTGTTACATCGACTTCATTATTCTTAATCAGTTTCCATATACGTTTCACAGCGAGTCTATGGTAGTTTTGCAGGAAAGTGAAGAGCTTAAACAGATCATTTTGAAATAAATCCATGTTTTACTCATGTCTCAACTTGAAACAACAAAAATATCAGAATATAGTACCTGTGACTTGTTTTCATCGCTCAAAGTTGGATCTAATGACGAAGTTTTCCATAATGATACAATTTCTTCCATTAACAAACATGCATTAATCTGATTACTATTTTCTCCACTTTCGTTTTTGGCTGGAAAACATTTTTTGTTAAATGAGTACAGAAGAAGCACTAACTTGGACAATATTGAACCCATTCATTAGTGTGCAGAAGTCGTGTTAAATACCACCAGATAAGAACTTGGCTATTCGCTAAGCATTCTTCTGTCATGATACGAAGAACTGACATGGCATTGGAATCTCTCCTAGAGAACATTTCTTTTACAATAAAAATCAGATTCCATAGGCCTGAAAGCAGTCTGTTTAATAGAGCCCAAAAGAATATTTTACCTTCAGGTTCGCGAGCCCTCATGCATTTACGAAGAGTTCTCCACTCTTGAGCAATAGGGTGCTGACTATAAATAGGAGAAGACATCGCTCTAATATCGGGATAAACAGTAGGTGATGGCATACAGAAGACTTGTAACAGCTTTCTAATTTTGATGTGAACATCCTGTTCACTAAATGTCCACCTTGGCACCTGCAACGTAGAAAAATGATTATATCAAACGAACAAAATGGTTACCTCGTCATGACCACCATCGGTTGGATCAGGAACACCAATAGATTTGTTTATCTCAGAGTTGTGATTCTTCAAACCATCCAATAGCTTTTGAGCAGTAGACAGATACTGAAAGACAAATAAAATCAGACGAACTATTCTTCATTATTTCCGAGCAGAGCCAGCCGTGTCTGGTCAATACAATAGACGCAAATGCAAAGAGCTGTTGGCGTCACGTGAGAAACGTGAACGAATACAATCGACGCATATGCAAATGAGTCAGGGAGGAAAACATACCTCCCAAGGAACCATGTGAATGAAAAACTGGACCATTTTTTTCAGCTCTTCGTGATTCAATTCGTTTATAGAATCCCATAATGGTTTCCTGAATATAAAGATTTTGAAAATAAAAAAATAGCTCAGACCTGTATTCTACTTCTGCCGAACGGTATATACGATGATAACAAACAGCAACTACGTGTAAACACCAAGGCGGGCGCTTACCACATGTACATTTGCAACCGACGATTCGGCCCCTGTTAATTGAAGCAGTTAGAAGAATCTATATATTACATACCGATCAAGCTGAATAGCCACATCGTATTCTTTCCCGGGCTTTTCGAATGAGAGAGTTGCTCTCTCTGTTTGTGGAACGGGAGAAATCTTAGCAGTTATCAAATATCCTTAACAAAACGAAATAACGGTCGAATAAAACTTGTACAAACCGATTTGAACTACATTTTTGACAGCACCTGAGCTGAAAATATGATCTCCATTCGAGAACTCATTGCCATTACCATTGGCTAGACAGCTATAAGATACAAGACAAGGTTAAGGTTGAAAAAGAATTGAAGCTCACCAATATAAGCGAATATCATCCATAGATGTAGGAAAGCAGTATTGAATTATTGTTAAAATAAGGTTCTCTGGTATACAATATGATGGGATTAAATAATCAGAATTGTCTTCCTGAACAACAAAACAATAGCTTAAAAAGAGAAAACGCTTCTTACTTCTCTCTTTCTGTTAATTTCTTTCCAATGTAATTCTAACTGTTCAAACGACAATGATCGTGCACATACTTTAGCCGACAGTTCAAGCAGAGTAGATGGATTTAAGGGGACTAAGAAAAGAAATATAGAAACCCGGAAAAAAACAACTCACCTTTCTGCTCAGTACATATGCTTCTATTCAGAGGCACAACTGTATTATTTGAAGCTGAGGAGTATCTTCCAGAAGTGCAATGATAGTTTAACAAGGAGGATCCTTAAAAACAGTTCAAAAATGTTTTGTCATTATGTATAACCTGTGCCGTTATCCCACCCTCTCCAACTCTGAATAATGCTCGCTTCTGATGAAATGAAAGAACATTCCGAATCGTCTTCGAACCGTTCCGAATCCTAAATCAAAATTGATATTATGCGAAAATCTTCCTAGTGCTATACTTCAAAAGAAGCGTTATCATGATCCCTTATGTAATCCATGTTGTAAGCTCTAACATCCCAATCATCCGATGGGACGTTCATCTAGAGCGTTCGACTTCTTAAAATGGAAAAAGAATTATAACAAAATTGGCGGGAGTATACGTAGAAAAAAAGAGTTTCAGTTTATTCAGAATACAATAACAAGAACTATGAGAAGATCATTTAAAACAATAAAGCACAAAAAAATTATTAAAGCTGTAGAGTAAATGTTACATGAGAATTTAAAATCAGAAAGACATTGATAAAACGACCGAGGATTTTACAGAAGACCTTCTCCGATGCCCTCGCATCGCGTTCCGGGTCGTGCCTTCCACTGAGCTCTGCGTCTCTGCCTTCTTTTCCCTCTCTCACACTTTGTATGCACAGCTGAGTCTCTCGAAACCCTCGTTTCTATACCAAAACGGCGGGACCTCAAAGAATTTGAAATAATCTTGATTAAGCTTCAAGACGGAATATGAATTAACGGCTTTATCCCCTAACTTTTTTATTAGTTGCATATCATTTTTTATAATCAATCTTATGTTTGAAGATGGCAGCACAGGCCACAAGAAAGAGAACGGCTCAAGATGAAGCCATGGAAGCCGTTATGAATCAAGGAACAGCAGAAGAGGAAGAATCATATTATACTGTTATTGATAAACTGGAGGTGAATCAAAGCGATCAATCAATAGAAAAAAGGTTTTAACTTTCAGCAAGCCGGATTTTCAGCCGGAGATATAAAGAAATTGAAAGAAGCTGGATTTAATACTGTAGAAGCGGTAGCTTATGCCACAAGAAAAGATATTTATGCTGTCAAAGGAATTAGTGAGCAGAAAGCTGAAAAGCTATTTGTAAAGCAACTTTGCAGGAACGTTTGTATCAAATCATATTTTAGAATGAAGCAATAAAGTATGTGCCAATGGGCTTTACCACTGCTGCTGAAGTTCATATGCGAAGGAGTGAGCTTGTTCAAATCCGTACCGGCTCACAAGAGCTGGATAGGCTCCTAGGAGGAGGAATTGAGACAGGTAGCATCACAGAGGTAATTTAATTTGCACATTCTCATATTCTGCTTTGTTGTTAGCTTTTTGGAGAATACCGCACAGGTAAATCTCAGCTCTGTCATAACTTGGCTGTTATTTGTCAGCTTCCTGTTGAAATGGGGGGAGCTGAGGGGAAGTGCATGTGGATCGATACAGAGAATACATTTCGTCCTGAGCGTTTGTTAGCTGTTGCTCAGAGGTTTTCTCAATCATAAAAAATATTTTGAAAACTGGTTACTTAGGTACAATATGTCCGGCGAACATGTTCTCGAAAACGTGGCAGTTGCACGTTGCTATAACTCTGACCATCAAATGAACTTACTCAATGCCGCAGGCTAGTTTTGGTCGTTCGCCTATCATCCAACCGCTTTATTTTCAGGAGCTATGATGTCGGAAAGTAGATATGCGCTCCTTATTGTTGATAGTATTATGTCTCTGTTACGGTAAGTTCTACGTCAGCATACTGTTTTTTATTTCGCAACAGAACCGACTTCTCAGGTAGAGGAGAACTGGCAGCTCGTCAAACAATGCTAGCGAAGTATGTTTTTCTTTATTTCTGTTGTTCATTACATGATTGTAGAATGCTCCGACATTTGATGAAGTTAGCTGATGAGTTCGGTGTTGCCGTTGTTGTGACAAATCAAGTATGCGCACGTGGTTGATGAAAAACACTGTTTGTTTAGGTTGTAGCTCAAGTTGATGGTGGTGGAGGCCCTTATCAAGCTGACCCAAAAAAACCGATCGGTGGTCATATCATGGCTCACATGACCACAACAAGGTTCGAGAATACTAGTTGTTCAAAGAGAGATATATGAAATCTGTTATAGATTGGGTTTACGGAAAGGAAAAGGAGAAACCCGTATTTGCAAAGTTCACCAATCACCAAATCTGGCAGAATCAGAAGCTACATTTGCTATCACTCCTCTTGGAATAGATGACGCTAAAGACCAGTAGCTTCAGATCTAAATTAGGATTTCATTTTCGGTTCTCTAACATCTCAAAGTGCGAAGCAGGTTCCTTTACGCTTGGCAGGGGTACTGTCCGGGTTTTGTTTATTTTATTGTTTTGATTTTAACTTGTACATTATCTGTGAATGTGGAACTTGTAAACGGACTCAAATTTCTAAATGAATGAATGAATGAATGGTGGAAATCTTTCTTGATCGTATTCTTGTTGACGAGTGGTCTTTCCAGCTATCAACTATCTTTTGTTATCTCGGCTATTATGAACATTCGATTATCCGATTTTCCCCAGATCCTTGATGACTTGTTTTCCCTTATCATCACTACAAATGCCCCCTGTGTGTCTTGTCACCGTCTGAGAGCGTTCTCGTCCAGACAATTATTTAAATCAGTCCTCCATAGAACCGTTCAAATTATAAAGAGATGCGTTTATTGATTGATTTCTTGAACGCATTCTTTTTTGGCGGTAAATCTTTCTTAAAAACTACCTCACTAACTGCTTGTATCACTTGTTATATATATAACTTCTTCGCTCCCTACCCAAGAAATGCGTAGCTTCTATTCAGGAATGCCACCATCTGCTCCAAGCCGTGGTAAAGTAACATGTATAATTGGGCCAATGTTCAGTGGGAAAACGTGAGTCGTGCTCAACTTGTCATGCTCAAGTTGCTGCTTTTCAGAACTGAGTTGCTTAGACTTCATGACCGACAAATTATCGCCAAGCGAAGTTGTGTTTTGATAAAATATGCCGGTGACACAAGATATGATGCGAACTTAGTAGCAACCCATACTAAGTTTTTAGCTTAGAATATCAACATCTTACAATTTCTATTCAGAGTCACGGGACGGGGGACGACGCTGAAAGCGAATCGCTTGATAGAGGTCGAGAAAGAGATATTTGACCCCAACGTTCAAGTCGTCTCAATCGACGAAGGCCAGTTTGTTAGTTCTTAAATGTTTCTGATGGTACAAATCTATTATTTCAGTTTTCTGACTTGGCTGACGTTTGTGAACGATTAGCTCAAGCCGGTAAGCTTGTTTACGTGGCTGCTCTAAACGGAACTTTCGAAAGAAAGGTAAGTGAGAAAATTTGCTCTCAATTCGATATTCTGATGCAGATTTTCCCTCAAATCAGTTTACTTTTGCCATTCTGCGATGATGTGATCCAAGTGGTTGCTGTGTGCATGGAGTGTGGAGCTGACGCTTGCTATACGTTCAGAAGTACAAAAGACAAGAAGGTAGATATGAATACAGCTTCGTTCAGATCAAAATGTTGTTCAGGTTGAAGTTATTGGAGGAGAAGATACTTATAAAGCTCTCTGTCGTATCTGTTATTATTCGGAATCCGAAAAAAGAGATTTGGATGATGTTGTGAACGTCGCGGAGAATCTTACTCGCTCAAGCTTTTGTCGTAAAGCCGAGGAAGGTGACATTCCTCGAAAAGTGTTCATTCGGATGCAATAATAATTTTCTTCACTATTGACCTTATAATGCTCAAAGCTAATATGAATATATATTTTTGTCTTTTTCTGTCTGTACGATGCTTTCCTTGTATCTTATCTCACGCACGAAATAAAAGTTTTTACTTCAGTTCTAGAAACACTCTAGGTCGCTTGGTCTCTTATCACAAAACATGAATTTTATCAGAATGTGTAATCAACAGCCCGTACACCTTATAGTTTGTACTTGACTCAGGTACCCCTCCTGACGTTCAATCAGAGTCTAATCATTGTTAGCTTCGAAGCCAAGATGGCAGGTAACCTCTGGACACCAGCAGACGGTCTTTTGGACACACACGTAACATGGAATGATGTGCAACAAGCTGTTCAGGAGGCGTTCGGAAAAGATGCCGTTATGGGTGAGAACAAATCACTCTCGAGAATCGGAGAAGGAAACGTGAGTATATTTTTCGTATAAAGTCAATGTCATATTCAAAGGGCTTTTGTTCGAACATAGCTGTTGTCAAACCTGATTGGCAAAGCGATAGCTCCAAAGATTTACCCACCAAGTAAGAACCCAGTTCGTTAAGTATAAGATTCTCTTCATAAAGATTTGTTGTAAAACTTGCCACCTGCTTGAATCTTCTAACCTTGGTAGATAAGATAGATGAAAAAGCTGGAATATCTAGAGATGAAGAAGAAAACGCTTTACTTATAAAAGAGTTCGCAAAACTATCATGCAATGTGAGTATCATTCTTGAATCTTCGAGGAACTAATGGAGAAACATTAAGCTACATAATACTGAGGTTTATGTTTATGACCTACTGAAAAAGTATACGCAACCGCATGAAGTTCTTCCTATTCTTACTACACATTTCCGTACAAAATTCTCCGAAACTAATCCTCTGAAAGGTATGTATGGAGTGAACGCTTGTATCTACTAGTACATCTTACAGGTTTCATAGGTTTTGAATGCGTTGAGAATGTTTATCTTCGTCATTGTTATCATAACATAAAACCATCTGACCTATCCGAGGTACATAGTCAACACCTCGATTCATTGCTGTTCAATTAAGGTTCTTCGAACAATGGCGAGAATACAAGTAATCATGCTTCGAATAAGTCCTGAAGAGCGCAAGGGATTGCCCAACGTTGTTCCAGAAATGTATAAAAAGGCAGTAAACAAGGAAGTAATGAATGAAGAGTTTTTGTTCTTAATATAGTTTTATTGATATTTCAAGAAGCACGATAAAATTCTCAAATCTTTCTCTATGATGGTTCGAGAGGAATTTCGTCCAGTCATTGAAGAGATAAAAGAGTTTGTTGATCAGTTGACAGATCTTTCAAAAACTGTTACTATCAACGAAGAGCTAGGCAATATACGAGTTCGGAATATTTCTGATCAGATATATGTTCAGGCATGAGTCCTGTTTTCGTACACGGAGACTTGTGGTCATCTAATATTATGTGGAAACAAACAGATAACGGTATCGAGTTCCTTAAGCTGATCGATTTCCAAGTCAGGCTCATTTATGGAGATGAGCCAGTAATTCTATTGTTATCAGATCGCTCATTATGGTTGCGCCGCCGAGGACTTTGTGAGATTGTTCTGTTCCACATTAAGTGGTTACGATTTCATTAATTCATGGGAATCACTAATTGAGCAGTTTTACGCATATTTTCTAGAGGAATTGAAAGGCGAAAAGGCTCCTTATACTTTGGAACAGGTTTGCTCATGTTTCATTATCAATAACCTCGCCAATTTTAGTTGAAACAAAGTTATGAAAGACTCCTTCCACAGGCACTATTGCTCTTCCTTCTCATTCTTCAGCCAATAGCTGAGGTAATTATTCCAGCTTCAGTGAATTCAAAAATTAAATGAAAGTTGTGAAGTTATCTTCGCTCTCTCAAATACTTGTAAATTCTTATTCGTTCTGGATTTGTAGGCTGGCTGTAAGAACAACAATGATGGAGAAGATAGCATGGAAGTTCTTCAGGAGAAGATAGAAGCGGCGTTCACCTGCATGCTGAAGTCTCTTAAGAAGTATCATTAGAAGTGACATAAGTATCTTTTCACCGAGTTATGATAATTATATTTTTACTTTTGTTTCCTTAGTTGTAACTTGGGAGAAAACTTCGAACAGAAAGATTCATGTAACATGGTCATAAACAATCAACAGTAAACAATAGTAGCTTTACTTCTTTCCAGACTTCTTAATTCCAGTACCTCCTAAACAGTTAATTATATTTGCAACTGTAGGATTCTAAGATAACATACCCATTGGACCCTTCTGCGAGGCTTTAGCGGCAGCTTCCTTCATTTTCTTAGCTTCTTCTTGTTGCTTTTTCTTGAACTCAATGTCTTCCTAAAAAATCAAAGTTTTCAATAGTTTAAAAAGACACGCTTACATCTGTCATAAGCTTATCCTCCTTCTTTGGAGCCTTCAAAGGCTTTTGCTTTCCTCCTTGTCTTCCAGACATTTCAAATAACTGAAAGTAGAAGTGTTAATAAGCCTCTATCCAAGCGAAATTCATAGAAGAAAAGTATACTAATTAAAGAAAAGATTGGCAATTATTATAGTCATAGACGACCTCCCCAACTACAGGCATTGAACATGATGATTTCGAAGATGTTAGACTACATCTTACGATTATGGATCTATATTTTTGATCGTTTAATATTATACCCGTTGCTTAAGTATTTCTCTGAAAGGGTCGGGACGCACTTTCTAAATCTTGGTTATTGGCCAACAACTACATTCAATGATAACAGAATCATCAAAACTGTTGCAAGGGTTCTAGACGGTGAAAAAGGTTAGTCAACAAACATATAAAGCATAAACGTTCAAATATTAGATCCTAAACTGCCACACTACTATCTCTACGAAAAGGCTCTCAGTCTTCATCATGCTTACCCCGTTTTTTCGGGTCATACATTCTACGAAGTTGGTTGTGGACAAGGGGAAGGAATAAAATGGATCAAAAGGTTCAATTATATAAGAAACGGATTTTCGTAACAGTCAAATCTACAGAGCTCATCCAAGAATAATGAAAATTGAAGGACTCGATCCTATGCCTCAGGATCACTCCTCAATACACAAGGGTGTAGCAGAAGAAATTCCTATTCCTGACGGCTCTATCGATTTGGGTATAGCCTGAACTAACGAAATAGATAACAAATTACTTTCAGTATTGAACATTGAGTCCTCCCACTTGTACAAAAGCTGTGAAACTTTCTTTCTTGAAAGCGAACGCATATTAAAAGCAGGGGGGTACATCTGTTGGGCAGACTTACGTTACAAAGATCAAGTAATAAACATTAGAATTCCTAACAACAATATTTCAAGATCGAAGAAGTTAAAAGACAAGCTGCTAAAGCGGGACTCATTGAGCAAAAATGGATGGATATTACTCCAAACGTTCTGCAAGGAATTCGAAGAACTACCGTACACTATGATAACGTGATTGATCAGGCATGTAAGCGTTTCGGCGCGAACTTTAAACTTTTACACTTTTTATTAATTACTCCTACACAGGCGCCTCTACTTATCAAGTTGTTCAAAAGCAGTTTACGTACGACGTACTGCGCGCCCGGAACGAAAACACATGAGAAATTCGTGAATGGTACGAAAGGCTATTATTGTGCTTCATGGCAGAAACCAAATTGAGACTTAACAAGATAGACAAACAAAGTAACTGCGGAAATAACCACGATATTCTGTATACATACATTAAAAGATTTCGTTTTATTTATTCGGACCGTCCATCACAGTCAGTAGTACCGGTCTTTCTTTACAAAAAAACATAAGTTACCATTAATTTATAAATAAGGTGTATGAGTTGACGAATAGTCATTATACTAGAATGAGATCCGACTATGCGTTAATAACACGGGCCAGCTTCTGAATTCTGTTGAGTAGAATATCACCATCCCTATAAAGTGATTAGTAGATTTTATAAGTCATAGTGTGCTTACTTGATGACAGTTTTGTACAAATGATTCTTCGAATCAGGATGGTTCATCTCAATGACTCCATTAACAGCATCGATACTATAAAAAAGAAGTTTATATTACTAGAAATTCAACATACCGGCAATGAAGTTGACCGGCAGCAATGAGTCTGTGTAATTCTTTATCAACAAAATTCTTGGAAACTCCGAAGTCTTTTGCCATCATATCCATACGAACGGTTTTATAAGGAGTGAGGAACTGCTCGTATGCTCTTAAACGCATAGTACGGGAATAGAAATGGTAATGTTGGGAGAGATAGCGATCGTATTTGAAACATTCAGCTTCGAGAGCAGCCAAATGTATGAAGAACTTTTCATAATGGCATCCGTAGAAGGCATCGAGATACTCGCGGACAGAGATTAAGGAGCCGTTTGTTCCTCCTCCATTCAACTGCTCTTGGACCTCATTGCATTTGATGACTTTCGATCGAAGATCTGGACGATCCAGAGCGAATAAGGCAGTCACCACAGTGTAAAAAACGAGATTCTCATAAGTCATCAACTCGTAAGATCCGAAAGTTGGGACTGTTTCCAAAAATAAGTTGGCGGCTCCTGCGAAGTCACGAACGGACATTTTGTACAGTGCTTCATAAGAACGAAGCTTATTTTTTCTCTCCCAATCTCCACCCTGAACAGATTACACTTTGAAAAAACCCAAAACAATTAGATACCTGCTCCATTAACTCTTTGGCTTTAGTTATGTATTGATTGATGAGTGAGTGATCAAGGAAGAAGAATCCAACACGCACCATTGCGAACACGAGATCGATCTTGTAACCCATACCGACTGTTTTAGCATAGGTAGACTGGAGAAAAGCTAATAGCGAATACAAACAGTAAAACACTCACATCAAAAGCTTTGCAGGCATTGTCTTTATCACCAATTTGGCAGAAGTATTCGAACTTGCGCAACCAAGCTTGGCGTACTTCTGAGCCTCCAAGATTCTTTTCAGCGTCTTCGATCTCTGCTTCAATTTCTTTCACTCTTTTTTCATTTGATTCCTTCATATTTTTTAACTCGGAAGCATCAGGATTTGTACCAATATCAGCACAAAGCAACTCATAAAATGGGGCCATGTCATGCTCTTTAATACACTGAAAAAAACAAAAAAGTTCATAAGTTAAGATAAAATAACACGTACGGCTTGTATTTTGTTCAAAGCAGTAGTTCTCTTTGCTGCATCAATTTCAGGATGGTTAACAAGAAAACGGAGTTGAGCTAATTCCAGATCTGGGTGCTTAGAGATAACCTTAAGAGAAGAGTGAGAATTCAACCTATAGCTAACACAAAGTTTACCTCTTTATCGTATGTGTTGATCTCATTGGCAGAGGATTTGCTTTTGGAACCTTCAGCCATCTGAAACTTTCAATAATAAACAAATAAAAATTCAGAAATTAACATAATTAACGTAAGACCACAAACAGAAATGATGAAGTAAACCGACGTTAAGCAAGTGATGATTTGAAAACTAAGCAACGCGATCACAATGAGTTGTAAACAGCGTGCAGATTCGGCTTTTATTTTTTGGTGTTTCATTGCGCCCACTTAAATTCTGTTGTTGTCCTTTTTATCATTCTTTGTTTTCAATTGTTTAATTGTTTAATTCTTTTCTAGGCTCGTTATTACACTGAATTGATCAGCTTCAATCTTCTCACAACATGGCCGCTAAAAGTAAGACATTTCTTGAAATGCTACTCATTATTCATTTTGAGGTAATATATTCATCGTGGGAGCCAAACGAACAGCTTTTGGCACATTTGGTGGAAGTTTAGCAAAATTGTCAGCCACAGATTTAGCAGAACAGGCTAGTAAAGCAGCATTACAAATGGCAGCAATAAGTCGAAGTAAAGTAGATCATATTGTGTTCGGTAAGCTCTTCGATTTATTCGAGTCCTGTTATTACATGCTCATATATTTAAGGAAATGTGATACAATCATCGGCTGATGCAGCATACTTATCACGACATGTAGGACTCAGGATCGAAATACCTATTGCAACTCCCGCAGTAACAATAAATAGATTGTGTGGGTCAGGCTTCCAAAGCATTATTGATGGCGCTTATGCGAGTTTCCTGTCAATCTTCAACGAATCATTTTGTTATTTTTAAGCAAATACTCGCAGGAGATTCCAAGGTAGTTCTCGCAGGTGGAACAGAATCCATGAGTCAGGCTCCTTTCGTCGTACGTAATGCTCGATTTGGAACAACGCTAGGATCCAAATATGAGGTGGTTCCTGAGTCGTTTATGTGATACAAAGTGCTTTTTATAGTTCGAAGACTCACTTTGGCAAGGACTAACAGATGCATATATAAAAACTCCTATGGCCATGACAGCAGAAAAATTAGGAGAAATGTACAAACTAACAAGAGCGGAAGTTGATGAATTTGCTTTGAGAAGTCAAACGAGATGGCGACTAGGTATATTTTAAAACATGAGCCTAGTCGAATGAAACAAAAATTTCAGCCGCAAACGCGGGATATTTCAGTGCCGAAATCGCCCCCATTGAGGTATTGGTTCTATCTAGTATGTATAATATTATTTTTTTAGCTCAATACTCGTAAAGGCAAAGTCTCTTTCGATAGAGATGAGCATCCTAGAGAAACAACAGCTGAAAGCCTGGCCGCACTAAAGCCCGTATTCCAAAAAGATGGATTAGTGACAGCTGGAAACGCTTCTGTATTATTATCTTTATCTTTATCTCATTTTCACCAACTTTCTGTAGGGTATTTCTGATGGAGCTGCTGCCGTAATATTGGCAGATGAGTCTTCCGTGAATGACTTGAAAGCTGTTCCACTCGTATGATTTCCTTTTTTAGTCTTTTTGATTTGAGTATGTTTAAGGCCAGAATAGTCGGCTGGCATGTTGTTGGATGTGAACCATCCATTATGGGCATTGGTCCAGTAGAAGCCATTAGAGGACTTTGCAAGAAAACTGGAGTGAAGTTGGAGGACGTAGATATCATCGAGGTTGTTCACAAAAGCTTTCACATTGAACAAATTATTTTCTAGGTAAATGAAGCTTTTGCCGCTCAAGCTTTGGCTGTGCAAAAGGAACTGCAGATTGATTGTGATAAGTTTAATGTTCACGGAGGTAATGTGAACTCACCATGTTAGGTTTAATGTTAAACTTTTCAGGTGCTATCGCTCTAGGCCATCCTCTTGCCGCTTCGGGTGCTAGAATTATCACCCATATAACCCATGAATTGAGAAGAAGAAATTTACGATACGGAATCGGATCTGCTTGCATTGGTGGAGGACAAGGAATAGCCATCCTCTTGGAGAGAGTTTAATCACATTGATAAACTCGCATTTATGATAACATGCATTAGTCGCTCGTTGTACCCATATAAAACTCCTCAAAAAATGTAAATAACGATTGATGAGATCAGTTTTTTTAGTTATAAGTTTTCAAAAACTTTGAGGAAATAAAAAGATTTATCGTACTAAAGGTTCAGTCATTGAAGATGACGGAAGATCAGCAAAAGAGAGCTCTCTGGTACGAAGAGTTGGGGTGTTTTCAGTAGTATTGTAGAGTGGTGAACCAGGTATCACCAATTTTAACGGTTTAACGATGAGGTTACGGAATTCGTAAGCATCTGTTAGCAAGAACAAGGCCATTGAGAAATAAACAGCCCACTCAAGAACAGCTCCAGTACTGGATAAATCCTATAACGAGTGCTCAAATGTTGCAAGAAATCAGTTATGTACCATAGGCGTTGGTGTAGTTTTAACAAAGTTATGGCCTTTCTTCTCAAATACTTCCATCACTAGAAGTCATAATCAACAATTGAAAATGAATAAAAACGTACTTGAGATCATGCAGGACGTCAAAGCGCCTGCTAGAGATATGCGAACAAGAAAGAGAGGCATTCGTTTGATATTATCATCTTTTATAAGTAGGGAAATGAATGAATGCATCCAAATATATACAACAGAGCATAGTAGAACGCACAGGCTAGCCGACGTTTGAATGAAAGGAACCTTCTCTTTCTTAATAATTTACATGGAATTATGACTGAACGAAAAATGAGACTAACAGGAAAGTTAACGCTCATTTCAAGAGCTAGAGCTCCCACTAAGCCAACACACATTGTCCCGAAAGAAACAGCTCGTTTGATTCCGCCCTGATCATCATTCGAAAAATATGAAACAATTTCTCGATGTTTGATATAAATCCAGAAAATCACTGGAATTATAAAAAAATAAACATATTTTTCAACAATGCTAACCCATAACAGCAATATGATTTGTCATCAAACTATAAACATTACTGGCCGGAGGCTGAACTGCAATCTCACTAAAAACAATTCTTGAAAAACAATTAAAACATTTTTCTTCGTCGTTGGTCTCCCTGTTATGTGTTTTCCTGAGAACAACTGATAAACAAAAAAAACTCCATTACTAGAGTAGAACGCGGACCGGATTGTTCATAGTCCAATCTCTTTTTTTTGAAACTTTGTTTCAGCTCTTGAAACATCAGCACGTTCATTGTTGTGTATAGCGCGTGATCATTTCATTTGAACACAGTATGCATTTGGGATCGGTTGTAAATATTTTCAATCCCTGCAATGTTTCACCCTCAGTGACCAAAACGTATGAATCAGGTTGTGTTTTAGGTATTCTAGAAAGTAAGTTACCTCAGGTACGGCCATCTGGGAGGAAGATAATGATAGTAAGCAGATATAGATATACTGCAACTTTAAATAAGCGAAAGTCTTCAAATACTAAGTACCATACTAACAAAGCTATCAAGCTGTAAGCTGCAATGAACACCGGGCCTAACCAGATATTGAGAATAGCCATATGCGAGTGAAATTTCCAACCTTGTATCGAAAAATTCAAGATAAGACTTCATTTTGATGATAGATAACAGAAACTGTGGAACAGGGTTTCAACATTTATTATTGACAAGTAAACTTAAAACTTATTTGCTTTTCAATATGCTTTTTCAGAAGAAGTCATATGAAAGAGATCGAATATATGATTATTGTTCTTCTAAAGCAGTTTTTGTCTAGGGATAACCATAGCTTCATTACTGAATTTCATTTGCTTCGCATCATCGTTAGCCAAAATTGCAGGCTTTTGTTGAGATCGCAAAATTCCTAGAGGAAAGGTTCAAAATTAAACAAAATATCAACCAATACCAGTTTCATAAATGCTTCTTCCTAAGCCATAGGGATTCATCCCTCCTAGTCCGAGACCATATCCACCTAATCCACCTACACCTGAAAGTAATTCATGGAATGAATATAACATCATGTGATTAAATAACCATATCCCATTCCTAAGCCCATGCCCATTCCTAAGCAAGTTCCGCAAGAGCGACCACACGTTCTCTGCATATACAGAGGATTAGTTGCACATTGACCTATAGAGAGAGTGGATTAAAAACTTTTCAATTCCATTTTTTTCTTTTTTCTCCTCTTGACCTCAATCCAGAGATAAAATTACTGAAATGTTATAAATGACGAAGCTTTACCTGTACTAGCCCAAACAGGACATTGTGCACTCATATCCATACACATTCCTCCACCCATCATCGGATTCATACTGAAAATTTCAGAATATAAATCGGAAAAAGCAATTACCCACCCAGACATATAAGGATTCATTGATAGGCCATACGGGTCCATGTTAAGCCCCATTCCATAACCTGAGTATCCTAAACCATACCGATTGTTGATGCGACGATAAGGACAATCTGCAAGTGCAGTGCAGTGCAACACAGAGCAGTGCTTAACAACAACTGCGACAGAAAAACAGATTAACAGACAGGCAACATACCATAGCCCCATTGAGCAGTAGTAAGATCCACGAGAAGTAAGACTGGAAATCAAGAATATTAATGAGATTGAGGAAAAAATCACCTGCTACCAGATAAATCTTCATGTTAATGCTACCCAATGTAGAACAAGTACGAATTTATAGACACCAGAGAGGGTGGAGCATAAAGCGGTAAGGCTTAGCACAATTCTCATTGTTCCGCGCACGTAAGTGACCAACTAGATTTCAGTTGTGCCACGTTGAACCTGAATTGTAAATATATAGTTAAGCCCTGGGGCAGATTTCGCAGTTTTTCATTCAAATCAATCGTGTACTATAAAAAATTTATTAAAAAAAAAGCTTACTTATTATAAAAGATAAGTGAAATTAAAACGTTCGGATAACATTAGGCATTGGTATGAAAAATTGTCAATATCACAGATAAGAAGGTAAGACATTTCTAGTAAATTACAGGATCAAAGTAAAAATTAGATTTTTCAGTAAGGTCTAATTGGCTGTTCGGAAGAGGTGTTAGAATCTACGGTAGTGTTTTCAAGAGCTTCATCAGCTGCTGGGGTTGAACTGATAACTGATCCACCAGCACAGTTAGGAACATTAGCAGGCCAGTCACAAACTGAGAATACTGGGTTAAAGACAGTTCCGCTGGGGCAAGCCATTTTCTCAAGTCTATCCCAAACGCATCTGTAGAAGACAGTGCAATCAGTGCTATCAGCGAGGTAGGCTCCATGTTTCTGTCCACGACATCCATCCTCAACTGAAAAACGAAATTACATGATGTAAACTATTAATTAGGTACGGCTTGGATCGGCTGAGACATCTTCACATCCTGGAACGTTATGACGATAATCACACTGATCATTTTTCTCGTTGAAAACGAGCCCAGCTGGGCAAGATGGTCTAGCATATAATTCTCCACCGAAGCATTGAAGAATTCCGGAGCAAACTTTAGGATTACGGTACAATCCGTCACGACGACGGACACAGAAATCAGAAATGTTTCCCGAAGGTACAACATATTCAATATTGTTCTCGGAACATTCGCTAATCTTTTCACGGCGAATACAGCGTCCTGAAAAAAAATGAAATGAGCAAGTTAACTTAGCATCGAGCTACCATGAGCGGAAGAGTAGACGTGATTCTTGGCACAGTGCTCAGTTATCGGAGCCTCGTTGATACAGCGCATGAATGAATCACGGCACTCTCCAAATGAGATAGTTTCATAGTCTTTCTTCCCTGAACATGGAGTAGCTACGCTGGCGGCACTGGAGATGCTAGTTGACTCAGTAACTACAGAGGTAGTTGGAACGTCTTCGTTAACCTATACAATTATGCATACTGATATAAAAATATATTAAGACTAACCTGTGGTACGCATGAAGAACTGCTGATACATGTTCCTGATTGGTTATCGTACACAAGTCCGTAATCACAGTTGGAATTAATGAGTTGTCCTTCCTCAGTACAAGTTTTGTAAGAATTCGAGCAAGATCCAATAGCGATAGAGCGAGGTTCGCCGTAACGACATTCGGATTCGAAAACTTGGTTAGCAGTAACAGCAGAAGCTGTTTCGGCCACAGAAGCTGTGCTAGTGCTTCCAGAGGTAGTTTCAAGAGTTTGATAGCTTGAAGTGACAGTTGATTCTTCATTAACATCGGAAGAGACATATGCAGCCTCAGTTGTAGCGGTGGTTATAGCCTCGGAAACGATAGTGCTTTCACATCCACTGAACTCGGGGTATTCGCAACGGCTTTCGTGGAAAACAAGTCCAGATGGGCAATTGAGCTCTAAAATTTACGTGGAAATCGTTTTTCTCGTTCTTAAAAATTTCACCAACCATGGATGAGTCCCCCAGCGCACAATTTGTATGTAGCTGAGCACTTGGTATCTGAATAAGGTCCAACAGGGCAGGAAGTATCTTGAGCAAGTTCAGTAGTTGTTTCAATAACGGAAGCTTCGGTGGCGTAGGCATCATAACCTCTTACAGGTTTTACAGTAGTTTCGTATTGCTGAGTAGTAAAATCTTGAGCAGGCTTTGCAACTGTTGGGACTGTAACAGCAGGTACATACGGAACAGTCTCGGAAACGCATCCCGCTTTAGTTCGTGATACACAAGCAGCATATCTTTCAGAGAAAACATCTCCGTCAGCGCAAGCGAAAGTGTGGACTTGAACACCATCTTTGCATGAATAATAACGTCCAGAGCAGAGGCTCTCAGGGAAAAATCCATCTCTCACACATTTAGCTAAGAATGAAGGTGAAATTTGTGAAAATTTGAAAAGACTCACATGACGCTGTCACAATGTCCAAGGCGGCTGGCTTATAGGGAGCTGGTTTTACACTTCCGGAATCTGATTGAACATTTACGGTTTCAACAGCTTAAAATAAGATAACTTGAAATTTGAACTGATATCGGTTGTACCTGTAGAAGACTCATCGCAAGCTTGGACATTTTGTTTGTAATCACAGGCAATTCTCCTCTCATTGAAAACGAGACCGTGATCGCAACTCATTTCAATTGTTCTTCCGTTATCACAGATGAAATATTTTGTAGAGCACCCAACGGCAAAGTATCCATCAATTTTTCCTTCGCAGGAATCGAATTGAACCTCCTCTTTGACTCCTTCGCGAGATGGAGCTAGTGTTGTTAATTGTTCTTGACCTGGAAGGTATCACCATTTACAGGAAACGAAATGACATACCATATGAAGCGACAACTGAGTTTTCAACTGTTTGAGCAGGTGCCACATTACTGGCAGACGGTTGTTGATAGTTTTGAGATGGAACTGCAAAAGATCCACTGTTCTGGCTCACGACTTTTTGATCTTCTTGGGCGAGTTGATTGGTGTTACCAGCAACGACATTATCGACCTCTTCAACTGGGAGAGCTTGTTCTTGGGCGAGTTGATTGGTGGTACCAGCAACGACATTATCGACCTCTTCAACTGGGAGAGAAGGCACAGATCCACTTTCACCGCAAAAATCAGCAGTAGTACATTTCCTTACAGTTTCATCGAAAAGCTCTCCAACTGGACAAGCAGCAACCTATTACCAATATTTAAAAACTTGTTTAGAAAAACTAATCTCACCACTTCGTTTGCTGATGACTCACAGTAGACGAAATCTTGACGGCAGCTACCCAGAGACACCAAAGATCCAACAACTTCATTAGAGCAGAGACCAGAAGTCAGCGTAGCATCAGATCCTGCTTCAGTAACTCCGTAACTTCTCTTCTTTCTGCTAAGAATTTCAGATTCTTCCCCAGATCCTTCGATAGTTTCTTCGGTTTCAGGAGTGATTGCGAGAACTTGATTAGTTTCAGGAGCTGATAACAATCTGGATTGATCGGGAGAAACTATTCTTGAAGCTTGAGAAGGGTTCGTTTGACCAGGAGTAGTGGTGGTAATTGGGGCGGCGGTAGTAGTTCTCCATTTCTGATAGAAATTGATGAATATTGTTGAAAAAAAAGTGCGTACTCTATTGTAAGTTGGGAAAACTTTGTTGAAAATAGGTGATGAGAAAGGAACCCTGTATCCAGTGAATTGATCATTGACGTATTCGCGATCTCCTTTTACGAATGGGCTTCTGGTTTTGTACGCAATTTTTCCCTTGTTGATTTTTTGCTCTAAAAATTGTTTTGAAAACTGATAAACGTATCTACTGTACCACGTTGTTTACCGTGGCGACCTTTGTTCTTCCAATCTTTGTTTTCATGTCCACGGAACCTATCATTTCGATCACGACGGTAAGCATAGAAGGGATTCGAAACGTATGCGGGTTGGAAAAAGTGAGGGAATGGTGCGAAGGATGGGGCAGATCCAACAGGGGAAGCAGCTTGAACTTGGTAAGTGTTCGAAGCAGCAACTGGCGCAGCAGCTGGAGCTTGATAAGTGTTCGAAGTTGTAGAAACACCGTATGAAGAGGAAGGAACAGAAACTTCCTAAAACGAATAAGAGAAGAGTCGAAGGTTAATCCTATGCACTAACGGATTTTCTATTGAACAAGGTAGTTTTACATCTTGGAAGATCATAAACGCAAAGACCAATTGTTTCGTCGAAAACTGTCATTCCTGGACATCTGGAGACGATCCATTTTCCATTTCTATAATTACAACATAGGTAAACGACAACGATAGCCAAAACACAAACCGGCATCTTCTGAACTTGGTAGAACATTGAGCGAAAGCAGAGGTGTCACCATCAACGCATCCAGAAGGAATAGTAGTGGGAACTGCGGTAGGAACTGCGGTAGGAACTTCAGGTTCTTCTTGACCAATAGGCTGTTGAGTAGTGTAGAACTGAGTGGTAGTTTCATAGGCTGCAGTAGTCTCGGCTGATCCACAGCTGTATTCACATCTTCCGGTTTTAGAGTCGAACACTAATCCAGAGGGACATTGGAACTTGAATGATTTCTCAGCAACGCATTGGTAGTATTCAGCAACGCATCCAATATTGTAGATTCCATCGGCCTTTCCGACACAATCTATAAAAAATTCAATGTTTTAAGTGGGCTAAAAAATGTATACCGAATTCACTAGCTTCTGGGGTGGTGGTCTCAACTGGCGAGAAAGCAGTGGTTTCAGCTGGTGAAAAAGCAGTGGTTTCAACAGGAGAGGCATAGATTTGAGTAGTTGTTTCTGGCGATTGATAGACAGGAACAGCGGGTTGTTCTTGAACCACTGGTGCAACAGTTGACTCTGGTAATCCACAGTCTTGAGGGTAAGTACATCTCGATTTGATCTGGTCGAAGACTAATCCAGGATAACATCTTGTTTGTGTTGAGGAACCGAATGAACAGACAGTATAAACTTCAGAACATCCGTTCGAATAGAAACCATCAGGCTTGTCAGCACAATCTGTAAGATGACGAATACACCAATTAAGTCCTCTCGATCTTACCAATACCATCTTCGATTACTTGTCCATATCCCAAATTTTCAGGTTCTTCGGGTTGCTCCTCACCTGCTTGGAGATCGTCATGAACAATCGTTTCCGAGTTCAGAGAATCTTCTCCAAAACAGTGTTGAGGTGGGTAATCACAATAATCAGCCTCTTGGTTGAAGAAAAGGCCATCCTGGCAAAATCGTGCAGTAGCTTCTCCATTCACGCAAGTATAGTATTGTCCTGAGCAATCGGTTCCGTAGTTTCCATCTTCACGTCCTTGACAGTTGAAGAAATCAGAGTTGTCAACTGGACTCTCATGTTGTTCATATTGTGCGTAGCACACTGAAAAATAGTTTTTAAAAACTAAAAACGAAGTAACAAACCTGCTATTAAGCCAATTAAGGCTAGACCTAAACGCATAGTTAAGTTTAAAGTATCTGCGATTCTAATGTTAGTTAACACAACCAGAGCAAACGCGCTGGTGATGTAAATGGTAGTCGAACGACTCAACGAATTATAGTTACTACATTTCCTTATTAGGATTTTCTGGCGGGAACCGCAGGTAGATCAACACTGGCAGTTCGTAATCATATCAGATCAGTAGTCTAAAAATCGATTTTGATAATCCATCATATTTATCATACCAACAGTTCTTAAAGTCTAAATTGAAATTTACAACACTTTTGAAAGGCGATAGATTATGGTTACAGCTTTTCAGGCATAATTGGAAAACACAGTTTGGCATCCCACATCAACGCTACAACCATATGTAACAGTTTACTTAACATTTTTTTCAAAGCTATAATTGTAGCTGAATTAATAAAATATATTCCAATGCAACCATCCTTTACATCTGCAGTTTAAGCGTAAGTACTTAACCTCTGAACGAATATTCTTACGAGCCAGTTTCTCATCTTTAAATATGCGTGATCTAATACCTCTACTGGCCATTATTATTCCAAAAGTATTCAATGCTGTTTGAAGGGTGCAAAATTCATGTATGAACTGACTTATGATCGATTTTGATACCATCAGATAGCTTCGATATCAGAAGAGTTCGGGGTGTTGTTTTTTGAATAGCTGCAGGTATAGCACATCGGATGACGTGAAAGCTGAGACTGTTTTCCGATTGCTACTTGAGAGACGCACAAATAGTCAACAAGACAATATTTCATTTGTATCGTGATGGGTGTCAATCTGAATATGTGAAATTTGAACTGTATTCCGATGAAATTACCAATCCAAGCGTTCTCTTTTTGAATAGCAGGATGAAAAGTTTGAATCGAATGAACACGGTCACTGTGAGTTTGCTTTATGCTCGCAGTTTGAATGATAATTTGTTTTAGAAATACCTCATTTCATGCTTTGGAAAACAGCGGTTCTATTACAGCAGAAGTTTTTCAAAACGTTAACCTTCACTATTTTGAAGCTCAAATGCTTGTAATTAAAATTAAAACTATTTGCTCATAAAACACATTACCTTTTATGATATTTGGTTTAGGGGGGGTAAATCAGAAAAACCAGTCCATCTCATGATTTAATGTTTTTATGTTTATATACTCAAGTCTTTCACAGACGCATGAAGACTATCCGTGGTGTCGGTCTCCCTACCCACCAGACCATTTACCTTTAAAGTAAGGATTGCGTGCTCAATCCCTTATTGATTATTCATTTCGTATTCCATTGAGTACGTTTCCAAGTTATAACTCTTCCTCATTCCTCTCTCCTCAATAAGCATGTGATTATTGTATTACCATAAACGTATATAAAGTATTTTTTTTGCAATACCGTCAGGTCGCACGTTTCTGTTTGCACCCAGTCGCCATTACTGAACCAATTTTCAAAAATCTGCGAAATGTCAGACGTTTCTGAAAGTGACTGTAAGCCGGTGACAGCGAAAAATCAAATTTCGTGAGTTTTTCGAATTCAAATCTTCTCAGCTCTTCTTGTTCGTTCAGGCTAGTAATGGCCGACAAAAAAACACCTTGGAAATCCATCTACATCTCAATTGGAATGCAGTTCATTGTCGGAGTACAGATATCTCTGTATTTCATGTCCATGTGGCCCTATTTGAGCACCGTGAGTAACTGATTTGAAATAAGCGTATAGAAATAGCTTATTCAGTTGGAACCAAGAGTTTCTATTGAAATGCTCGGTTGGGTTGTTGCAGCCTGCAGTCTGGGATGTTCCTTGGTTAGTTCTCTAATACCTAAAAGAAACTATTCCATTTTTGTTTGAAAACATGTAGACTAAGAACAACAAACAAATCGTTACTACTTAGAAAATAACTTTCCGCGTACATTAAACCACATAAACATTAGAAAAGCCGAGCAAATGAATCTTGTGACAATCACGCGCCAAGTCTTTTATTCAAATTAGTCAGTCCGTGAACCGCTGTTCGAGTACGTCTACGTGAACGTGTACGTGATTATTCTGAATGCCCAAGTCTGAGGTCAGAATAAATTACTGATCAGAGTAACACTTTGATTTTTTGAACTAGTACCTGTTCAATCGTCTCCCAGATTATGAATTCGAAATGAATAATCTGGGTTGCGTAACTCTGCACCCGATTAACTCTGGTGCATATAATTCAACTCCACGAGTACATGACACGTTCATGTTATCTCACTCCTTATTCATGAGAGAGAATGACCCGTCTGCTTAAATATGATTAAATTGTAAGGTGGTTCAAAGCAAAGATTTAAGGCTAATCCTCTTTTTGGATTATGGAATCAGAAAGCTCTTGCAGTAACAAACCCTGTGGGTGTAGGAATGGTTCTGGCTGCTATAGGCACGTGAAACGGAATAGCATCATATGATTTTGACTTTCCCTCACTTATTTAGGACAGTTGGCATACGCACTGTTACCAAGTTTCTCGGGTGGCAGATTATGGATTATGATAACCGCTCGATTCGTCACGGGCTGTGGAGCTGGTCTTGAGTTGATTCGAAAAGTTTGATTAATCGCTTAAACTTACAGGTTGTTTATCTGTTCTTCGCGCTTATTTGTCGATGGCGTCACTGCCGTGCGATAGACTAAAAGCTATTTCTTTCGGAACTGCGGGTTATGTTCTAGGTCTCTCTCTTGGGCCAGCTGTCCAAGTGAGTAGTTAGTAAAGAGATTTTTAGAAGAAATTCTTGTAGGCATGTTTTACTCCGTTCGGTGAAGAAGGTGTGGAGGTCTTATCGATCCGACTAAACATGTATACCCTGCCGGGATACTTTATGGTGTTCCTCTCGTTTCTCTCAATCCTTGTGATGAAATTCTTCTTCACCGAAGAATATGCTGGAATATTGGACAAATCTCAGCAAAATGAAAACGGTAGAGAGTGGCGACATCCTGATAACTTTCCGAAATTTTCAGAGAAAGTTTCCATTCCCAAATTTGATATCATTCCAGCTCTCATTTGCATTTATTTATGGATGGTTATCAACATGATCGCTACCAACATTGAAGTGTAAGACGGAAATAGTGAGCTTCTTGTGAAGTTTCGGTTTTCAGTATTTCAACTCCATGGACAGTAGCTATGTATTCATGGAATGATAGCCAAGCAGTTACATACAATGCTATTATTCAAGCTCTTTCCTGCATTGTTTCTGTTGTATTTAATATTATTATAGGTTACACAAGAATCGGAAAAATGTAATTATATACCGAGCAAAAAGTTATTCTGAAATTTCTTTCAGTGAGAAGAGGAAACAAATATTATTTGGCCTAACGTTCTTCCTTCTCTTCCACATCACTAACTATCCTTGGCCATTTTATTCAGGACCACTGGATTTCATTCCAGGTTAGGGAAAGGTTCTGTTTTTTTACCATATCGTCTTCTTGTTAGGTAACTCAACTGCTGGAGTTGGAGGTTGTATGCCACATTTCGAGTGGTGCTTACATACAGTTCGTGTTCCCGAGATAATTTATATCGTTGCCTACATTCTGTTCTACGGATTGGCATTCCCATTTGTAACATCTCCATCTGGAACATTGTTTTCAGAAATTCTGGGTCCACGGCGACAGGTAAGAAGACAGTTCGTCAACTTTTATCTATTTCAACAGGGAGGCATGCAAGGAATACATTCCTTAGGAGGAAGCTTGGCACAGTTCATCTCTCCAATCGTAGCAACGTAAGCTATTTGGGAAGAAGTATTTCAATGATAGAGCATTCAATTCAGGGCTTTGTTTGAGAGAAGTGGTTATCAATATGTAATGGTCACTCAGCTGTGTACAGTTACAGTAGGGACAATACTGGTACTCGGGTTCTATCGCAGATTAGTCCCACTTGATCTCAATAAAGAAAGCAAACTCAAAGGCGAACCTTAGTGTTAAACTAAAACTAGGTTTTGATGCATTAATAAAGAAGTTCTATTCCATTTTTGTCCATACAGAAGAATGTCACACTAAAGCACAAACAAACAAAGAGATTATTGTACATGTTAGGTGATCATCCTAAAAGCTACAGAAAGTATGTATTTACTTTTCTATTTAAAGAATTTTCCATAAGTGTAGGAATTAAGGAACGATTTTTAAGAAACTTCATAGTACGAATAGGTTTCGGAAGCTCAAAGAAATTGTTTGGAAAGTTGAGCTGAAAATGATTCTAGTCGGACCAACCTGATCAAAATGTTTTAAATTTTCTAGAACAAATGTAATTACATGCACGTACTCATTCTATTAAATTGACATCAACGAATTTATCTATCGTCTTAACGACGATCACTGTATGCTTTCCATAGTATTGACTGAGTGTCTTCGTTGCCCTCAATCCGTCATTGCCATTCATCTCAGTTGAACCATCATGTTGCTACTGTTTCCTCTAGTTCTACTTGAACGAATTAATAAATTATGTTTAGGTCTGAAACGATGTCTTTAAACAACGATGAAATCGCAGTAATTGTTGTTGCAGTTATTGCATTATTGAGTATTCTCTTACCCCTGATTTGTTTTCTTTGCGACCGAAGTAGGAAAAGAAGCCGTCAAGTATGATTCTTCGTTAACTCTATTCATTCAACAATTTCAGCCCAAAACTAGGTCTTTCCACAGATACAGACCTCGAATTTCGACAATATCTCAAAACGTTGTTCCTCCTGGATCAGCTGAATGCGTTCGAGCTGCTAATAACGAAGAAAACCTTTACAACACTGTATAACAACCTTCAAGTGACAACGGAACATTCCTCATTTGCGAAATAAACATGTATTAATATGAATCCAACGATTATCTGAACTCCTCGAAACGAGCATCGAAGCGAAATGCCCCACCCACTCTCCTGTATAAGATTAAATATTTTCATTAAGCCTACTCGACCCCAAATAAAACAAGACATTGCTGATTTAAATTTTTTTTCTGAAGAAAACAGCTGCAACACCAATGATAAATAAAAAACATTGAGATCCAAAAAAAAAAAATTAGTCGACTTCTTCAATGGTTGGTCCTCCAGAAGAAGCTCCGGCTCCAGCTCCAGGCATACCTCCTGGCATACCACCTGGGGCACCTCCAGCTCCTTGGTAGAGTTTAGTGATTATTGGGTTGCAAACTGATTCGAGTTCCTTTTGTTGGTGCTCGAACTCGTCCTTCTCGGCGGTTTGGTTGCTATCGAGCCACCTGATAACTTCGTCGCACTTCTCCTCAATCTTCTTGCGGTCATCCTCTGAGATCTTGTCCTTGAGCTTAAATACAAGTAGATTAAAAAAATGAAAATTACAAAAATATTACCTTCTCGTCTTCAAGGGTCTGCTTCATGTTGAAGGCATAGCTTTCAAGAGAGTTCTTAGCTCCAATACGGTCCTTTTGAGCTTCATCATCAGCCTTGTACTTCTCGGCTTCGTTGACCATTCTCTCGATTTCTTCTTTGGAAAGGCGTCCCTTGTCGTTGGTGATGGTGATCTTGTTTTGTTTACCAGTTGACTTATCTTGAGCAGACACGTTAAGGATACCGTTGGCATCAATATCGAAAGTGACCTGAAGCAAGAAACTAGAAATATCAAGCATATGTAACTCAAACCTCGATTTGTGGAACTCCTCTTGGTGCTGGTGGGATTCCGGAGAGCTCGAACTTTCCGAGTAAGTTGTTATCCTTGGTCATGGCACGTTCTCCTTCATATACTTGAATAAGTACTCCAGGTTGGTTATCGGAGTAAGTGGTGAAGGTTTGAGAAGTCTTGGTTGGGATGGTGGTGTTTCTCTTAATGAGAGCAGTCATGACTCCTCCAGCGGTCTCGATACCGAGGGAAAGTGGAGCAACATCAAGAAGGAGAAGATCTTGAACGGCATCAGACTTATCTCCGGAGAGAATAGCAGCTTGGACAGCGGCTCCGTAGGCAACAGCCTCATCTGGGTTGATGGACTTGTTCAATTCCTTTCCGGAGAAAAGATCGGAAAGAAGCTTCTGGACCTTTGGAATACGGGTAGATCCTCCAACAAGAACGATATCGTGAACAGTAGACTTGTCCATCTTGGCGTCACGGAGGGCCTTCTCGACGGGGTCCATGGTGGAACGGAAGAGATCAGCACAGAGTTCCTCGAAACGAGCACGAGTGATGTTAGTGTAGAAGTCGATTCCTTCGAAGAGAGAGTCGATTTCAATGGAAGCTTGAGATGAAGAGGAAAGAGTACGCTTAGCACGTTCGCAAGCAGTACGGAGACGACGGAGAGCACGAGGGTTGGAAGCAAGATCCTTCTTGTGCTTGCGCTTGAATTCGGCAACAAAGTGGTTGACCATTCTGTTATCGAAATCTTCTCCTCCTGAAGATGAATAATTAAACAAATCGTGAAATTAATTAACATACCCAAGTGAGTATCTCCAGCAGTGGACTTAACTTCGAAGATTCCATCTTCAATGGTGAGAATCGAGACGTCGAAAGTTCCTCCTCCAAGATCGAAGATGAGGACGTTTCTCTCTCCTTGTCCCTTCTTGTCAAGACCGTAAGCAATAGCGGCAGCAGTAGGCTCGTTGATGATTCTCAAAACATTAAGACCAGCAATGGCTCCAGCATCCTTGGTAGCTTGACGTTGAGAGTCGTTGAAGTAAGCTGGGACAGTGATGACAGCGTCCTAATGACAAAATTAGTTAACATATTTAAAATTGCATGATACCTTGACGACGGATCCGAGGAAAGCCTCAGCGGTGTCCTTCATCTTGGTGAGGACCATGGATGAGATCTCTTCAGGGGTGAAAGTCTTGTTTTCTCCCTTGTACTCGACTTGGACCTTTGGCTTAGCTCCTTCAGCTGAGACAACCTTGAAGGGCCAGTGCTTCATGTCAGATTGAACAGCAGAGTCATCGAACTTACGTCCAATAAGACGTTTGGCATCTAAGAAGCATCTTAATTAATAAAATTTGAATAATGACTTACCGAAAACGGTGTTGTGAGGATTCATGGCAACCTGGTTCTTAGCGGCATCTCCGATCAATCTTTCGGTGTCGGTGAAAGCAACATAGGAAGGAGTAGTTCTGTTACCTGGAAAAAATTCATTAAAACTGATCACTTATGTTAAAACTAACCTTGGTCGTTAGCAATGATTTCGACCTTTCCGTGCATGAAAACTCCTACACAGGAGTAGGTAGTTCCCAAATCAATACCGATAGCGTTAGCCTTAGCCATTATGAGGCACTACTAAAAAAAAATAAAATTCAAGAATTCAAAGTAGGATCAAGACAACAAGAGTATTCAAAGATATAAAAACTGCTCAAAGAAACTAAACATAAGGGTAAGTAAAGTTAAGGACTCAATTACTCATCAAGAAAAAATAACAAGCTCAAATGAGAATTACTATATAAGATTGTAGAGCAGGCGAATGATGGAATGAGCTGACTGTGTCTGCACCACCATGCTTAGAATTCTGCCGCAGAAAATTCGCGAAAGAAAGAAAAGAGCGCGCACACAAGCCCCGCCTTTTTTTCAATTCGAGCGCGATTTCGAAGATTCTATTTTGTTCTAGAACGTCCAGAAAGACCCGTATGATTCGAAATACTGTACTTTTGAGAAACTGAATGTTCCAGCATACAAAGAGAATTAATTGGACGGTAGATACTGAAGTTGGACAAAAAGTTGATAATCCCGTGTCGACTCAAGTCGATAAAAATGGAAAAAAAGTCGACTCGGTTTTCGACTTTGTTGATTTCAAAAAACCGAGCCGACTTTTACCGGTAAAGTCGGAAAAAGCTGAAATTTCTGAAAACAAGTAATTTTTTATCAAATTTATCTAAAATGTTATAATTCTTCTGAATACTGGGAGAAGTCACTATCTTCGTCTTCATCTACATCATTTACATCTTTGACCTCTTCTACATTCGATTCTAACACTCTTGCTTTGATTTTAGGCCTTTCTAGTACATCTCTTTAATCGTTTGAAAAAAGTCGACTTCGACTTTTACAGGTAAAATCGAAAAAAGTCGTACCGGTGGCCAACTTTAGTAGATAGTCTGTTTTCCAAGCCAATTTTAAAATTTTTCATAGAACTTTGACGGTTTTGAATTTACCGCGTTTATTCACAAAAATTTTCCTTTATCTTCATAGTTAGATGCATAATGGTGAGAGATTACCATACGGTCTCCAACGAGGATAGATCGAAAATTATTGAAGCTTTCATTCATGGGCAATCTTCACTAACTATAGCATCAGTTCTTGGTTATTCTTACAATTTTGAGCACATTGTATTTCTCGAAACTTCAGGAATCAATAGAACGACTGTTCATGAAATCGTGAATGTATCAATTTGTTGTGCTATGAACTGTCAAAAGATTTTAACTTATGCACCTCGCTATCATTCTCATAACACTGATGGACTTTTGATTGGACTCGAAAACCAAAATATTCACGGTATTTTAGTTTTAGACAATGTACCGTTTCATCATAGTCGCATTGTTCTGGAGAAGGTAGAAAATTGGGGGCACAGGGTTCTTTATCTTCCTACTTACTCACCTTTTCTTAATCCTACTGAAAATATGTTTAGTAAGTGGAAGCAGTACGTTAGGAATAGGAACCCCATTAACGAGCAAGAGTTAGACAGTTTAATAACAACTGAAAGCTCCTTAATTACAAGTGAAAATTGTCAAAATTTTTTCGCGCACTTGTTGTCTTCTCTAATCGTGAAAAAAATAGTTGATTGAAATAAAATAAATTTGTCGAAATTGTTCGAAAAACTTTCAATGTTGATTTGAAAATTTTCGTGAGAAACGAAGAAAAAAATGAGAGTTCAACGAATTTAGGAGAAGTGCAAAGTTTTGGAAAGTCTCATTCTCAGAGCTCTAAAATGAGGTTTTTTTTTTTGGAGAACAATTGAACACAGTTAAATCTAAAATTGTTTGAGGTGAGAAAAGAATGTTGATGTCTTCTATGGCGGATCGAAAACTCGAGAAAACGAAAGAACTATAACAAGGTAGAAGCAGTGAGTGTTATATAGACTCCCCTCGCCTGGAATGTTCTGGTGTTATCTCTCGTTTCCTCACTATTTCACTGTCTGTCTGCTTGCCAGAACATTCTCGTGCTATTCATGCGATCAGGTTGCTAGTTTGTGTTAAAATGTCGTTCCTTCTTTGATGACAATTACTTTTGATATGTTAAAATCATACGTTGCACTTCAATTGGCATATGCAGATTGAATGACATTATTTTGAAAAGGTTTGCTTCGTTTATAATTGACCTAAAAATAGATGAGGACCTCATGACGGTTAGTTCCTTGGATACTCTTCTATGTTCTTTTTTTTTATTTTATATAAGAGACGATCAACGTTTCAATATCTGAAGTTACCACAGGTAACCATTAAACTTCAAATGAAAGTAAATAGAAATGAAAAGAGCGGAAGACCTTCTCGGAATAATAATTTCGGAAATGATCTTTAAAAACCAATGGACTATGTTCGCGAATGTTATCATCATTTGCTTTCCCAACTGTTGCTGAAATAAACGGAGTTGAAATATTTCTTTCGTCATAGTTTACCATAGCTTTTCGTTAAAGTTCAACTTTCATCATATTGGTTGCGTAACATGGATCATGTTTCGATATTTTTCGTGATCGCTGCGCAGGTTTCATATCATTTGAGACTGAAATTATTACATAATTAACCAGAATATTCTTTTCTGGACTTAGTTCGATAAGATAAGACGTTTGTCCTTCGTGATCATACATGTTATGTTGAACTTTTTGCGGAGGTAACCCTCGCACCGAAACTTATAGCAAACAGAAACTATCAACATGTGCACACAACCCTATCACGTCAACGTTTCCATAATTAATAAACAGCCAAATAAGGGATACAATACATTTTCAAATGACCAAATACGTCTAAGGAAGCTGTTAGTCAAATAGAAGTTCGAATATATCCTTTCAGCTATTGATACAACTAATAAATTAATTTACATAATTCGATCGATTTGTAATCTCCAAGAAGATTCTCTGCTCATAAGAATCCTCAACTGAGTTCTGTTAGACACAGATCTCTTGGTAAACAACCTGGTGGTAATCTGGCAGAGCAACTAGCCCGTCATGGTCAATGGTTGGCCATTCTCTATAGCTAATGCGTTCTATCCAGTTGTTGACAAAGCTGTTGAGATTCATCTAGCTTCCAATTCGTGTGTCCTATTTACACCTCTCTGTCTCACTTTAATAATAACATCCTCTCATTGTAGCAAAAAGCAAATCAGCACTACAAGTGCTATACGGCTCAGGAAATGAACAAAAAAGTTTTCTTTTTCATAAGCACTCATAAGTGAAAATGATATGCTAATATAAAAATCAGTCTTACTTGCGAAAGGATGAACCTCCGGTATATTTGGTGGCTGGCGACATGCTAATACGAAGCCCAGAAGTGATAAACACAGCTGATCAACAACCAGGATAAGAGCTAGGAGGTATGGCCATCGGAGATGGCACATTCCTATGTTGTATCTGAAATTTCGCAGCTCAATGATATCTGTGTGTTAACTAACTTTTTCGAGTCACAGACTTCTCTAACACGAGGGTTTTCCCATCCGTTAGGGAAGAGACTGCACGCGGTTAGCATAGCGATGACTGAAAGGTCAAATGACTATTAAGTTAAGGAATGAAACTTACAGCTGAACATATGCATCCATGAGCATAATAAGAAAACATATCTATCTCTTAGCAATATGAGAAGCTTTAATGAAAATTCTTAACTTCTGATAATTTCATAAGGACATACCAGAATGGAAAACACCGCAAGAATTGTTAGAACAGTAGCAGCGAGAACCAGAAAAGCAGAAATTTCGAACGAGAAACTAAGTGGCCGAACTCTGATATAAGAAAGTAAACATGAAAATGGTAAATTATAACACCTCAATATGTTCCAAGTACATTCCGAAGAACTGCAATAGTCATACAATCCGAAGTAGCCACCTTCTTCATTTCCAATCCAAGCCGGATGGATGAATACAAGAATTTGAAGTATAGCTGGAAAGAAACTAGTAATAAAAGTAAGAGTTAGGATGTACTACTTGCACTAAGGGCGAATAGAACCCAAATTGCCCCAAGCACTCGCCAGTTCCTTACGTATGATGAATGATAAGCAAAAGAAAATTGATGCATTCAATAGGGTAGCAATTTCAAATTTTCACACTCAAAACGTTGACCAAAGGTATTATAAGGGATTGCTAGAGAACCAAGAGTCACAGTCACTGACTGATCGAGTCGCAAAGCTGCTTCCTCCCTCCTCCCAATTGTTGGACAGTGATTTGTTCACTGTCTTTCTGTTAGCGCATAGAAGCGCGAATGGAAGTAAGCAGACAAGAAATATGAAGATGAAGGGATGTCTTAACGGAGAATGCAATGAAGAAAGAGCAAGAGAAGGGTGATGATGAGAAAGAGGACTACCACAAATGCGAGAGAAAAACAAATAAAACGACAAGCGACTCTAACAGTCAAACGAATATGGAGTCATTTTAGAATAAATGTTGAGAAGAGGTCAATGATTAGAGAATTAAGGAACAGAACTATGAGTAGAGTTGGCAACTCGTTTCATGACTATGTGCATTAACCAAGATTATATTTAGAATCTCAGAAGTACATCTCTGACAATTCTCTTATGAGTTATCTCGTAAAAGTAAGCACTCTAATCCACTTCGGTAACACTGTCATTCAAAACATTTTTTGAAATGTTGATGAGAAGATTGAAAATATAAAAGTTATGAACGTACTTTCAGAAATTTTCTTTCCTAATCATTTCTGTTCTGTAATACTTCCGAATCTGAAATACCTTCAAACATTATTATAAGTATTATTGTTTTGAAAATATAAACTTACATGAAATGATAACACTAACAGATGATACAACCGCTCTGCTTAAACGAAGTTTTCGAAATGAAACTTGCAAAATCTGATACGCAATCCTAGTTTATTGAGTGAAGGAAGCAGTCATGCCACAACCGACTAATCAAATCTCCAAAAGATATCATCTTCATGAGATATTGGAGAAGGTGAAGAGATTAAGGGAAACATTAAAACAAACTTCAAATATTAAAATTTATTTATTACATAATTATGTACAAATATTTTATTAATATCATTTGAAAGTATATCTGATTGCATTGCTTGTCAACCTCTAAACTGCCTTCACGGGAGACGTTTTACCTTTTGGTTCATAAGTGAAGTTGAACAACTTCCTACCCAATGGAATTGTATTTCTCGTAGCAAGGCTAAAATTTGTTATTGCAATGGATAAGATCAAAACATTAACTGTACCATTTAAGGAACAAACAAAGGAATGTTATTCCGGATGGAACGAAGTGAACGATTCTTTCTTTAAGAATCGCATCAACAACTTCTCTAGAACATCTCTCTAACGGCACAACATCAAAATACCTGAAAAAAAGCAACATTGACCGAAACAGGATTTCAGACTCACGTGCTATAAGGCTCATCCAAGTGTCCGATCAGATTAGTTCTCACAAAGTAGGGATGGATATTTGTGATCTTAATACTATTAAGTTCTTTTTCCATGAGTTCCATATGCAAAGCTTCCATGAAACCTCTGATAGCAAACTTTGCAGTACTGAAAGACTCTATTACTTGCTGAAGATATTACAGTTCTACAAACCAATAAGCAGTTCCACAATATTCTCCATAGAAGCTGCAAATCGATCCAACAGTTGCAATATGCCCCCGATTGGCAGCTATCATTTTTGGGAGAAATATTTTGATCGTCTGATAGCAAAACTGTTTAATAACGAAACCCTATTGATTCTTACATAGATCTGTCCGAGAATGTTAACATCATTACTCTTCTTATAGTCTCCAACGCTGAGATCCAATATTTCTCCAAACTTGAGAATGGCAGCATTGGCTACCAATATGTCAACAAATCCTGAATGCTTTTATAAGTTTTCGAAAATCTATTCAGCATGCTCACCTAAATGAGGGTCAGTATGTATTTTCTCAGATACTTCTTCAATGCTCTTATAATTCGAGATATCACATGGGAAGAAGTAAGCTTCGCCTCCATCTTGGGTTATTTCGTCGACGGTCTTCAATCCTTCTTTCTATTCATGAGTAAAGATATGAGTATAAACCGGATAGATTTAAACCTCATTAACATCCAGAATACACACTTTAGCTTTGTGTACAATAGCGAACAGTTTTGCTGTTTCTTTCCCAATACCCATAGCCCCACCAGTTATCACAATTACCTTACGAAGACAGCGGTATTGTTTTCATTAAACTAACACTAACTAACCTGATTCTCTACTTTTTTCTTTCTTTGCAACACACACTGAGGGATATCCTTGAACACGAATATGAAGATATATTGGAAGATGAATGCTAATGTAAGCCAAATACGTTTCGGTAAAGATGCTCTTGCCATTGTGAACTACTGGAATGACAGAAGTTAATGTTATTCTCCACGCAACAAATCACGGATATGAAAGAAAAAAAAGTTTTCGGCATAAGGAAATGAGTAGAAGGTGGAAAGATGCTCTGTTTACGTTAGCGAAGGCTGGCAAACATATTTGCTCGTCCCATCGTTTGGAAGCCTATATATGGCTCCTACCGGACCTGAAGAACGTGTTGTGATCTCCATCCTATCGTCATTTTCTGACATTTCAATTGCCCTTTCTTTATGTGTATCGTTTTCATATAATACAAAAATATCCTAAGTTAGTTCTGAAGTAGTACATATTACAAGGCATCATGTCAGTCAGAAAAAAATGTTTGTAAAACTCAAGAACCAACGAGCATATCATATAAATTAAATGATTCTGTAATAATTCAGATCAAAAAATAAGAAAGAATTAAAATAGTGATGAAAACAAAATTCATTTTTCCTTGATTGTAACAGGCAAAACCACAACAAGAAGTCGAGATGGAACAAGCTTTCTCCATTCTGTCTGATTCAATAAATTCGATTCTTGCTCTGACCACGAATACACAGTAATATTGGAAAAAAGCTAACAGAAACACCAAATATACATTTTTCCGCCTATCTTTCCTTCAAGTCAGTGCTTTTGGACATCTATCAAGGTCATCCGATGTAAGAAGGAATAGAAAGTGATTGTGTGTGTGGTATGTAAATCCTCAGGTTTCTGTAATTCCTGAATCTTCTATTTTCGTCCTTTTCATATTTGGAAACATTCTTCTTTTATTTAAAACATACACATCAAACATCGTATTCACATCATAGCCTTGCTAGCTATAGGAATGACGCCGTTTTAATTGATTCACTGCAAGGAGCAGATTTTTAAAAGTTGGTCGATGTTTGATTGAACGAGTTGATGCAGAGGCGCGTAGAACGTTCTACAACACTCTGTCATCGATTCAACATTGTAATAAGAAGAACATGATTGAAGGAATGTGAAAAAAAAGTACTAGTACTCTGAAGATAAAACAACTAAGAACCTTAAGAATTTATTCGTTTTTCTTATATTTTTTTATTTTACAAATGATGATTCCAACTGATTGTTACCGAATTCTTCAAACTTGTCAATACGTTAGCTGCTTTCACATACAGAACTTTACTGGTTTGGTTATAAGAAGATTCGTTTTTGTCTATGACAACCTGAAAAACATGAGTTTAGTAATCGCCTTTCATGCATTAAAAATACTGTTTTTCCTCCAGCCTTGAAACTATCAAAGTCTGGTGTGAAGTTATAACCTAATATCTCAATAACTGCCAATGGAGGTATGGCAACAGTCTAAATAGAGATCACTAGTTCGAAAAGTTGAGAGTTTACTATTTACCTCTGCCGTCTTTAAACAATCGATTTCCAATTGCACAGCTGAATTGGTGTAGTAGTAGGAGAAGCTAATTTCATAACTGAAGAAAGAAGTATACTATAAGAAATGTTAAGTTCAAAATACTGAGGAACAAGACCGTCAGCTTGTACGGCATCATCTCCATTATCCCAGAATAACTTTCCGGTGGCAGAAGCTTTTCCTTTTCGTATAGCAATCAAAATCTCGAACGGATTTGTTCTCGTTGAGGTGGTTGTTGTGTTTGGAGCTTGTCTGGGCAAAATGTTTCCTCCTTAATATGAACTTGAACAGCGAAAAGCAGATAATCTGAAGAATTACCTCGAGCAAAAACGGGAGTCAAAGTGTCCCAAGGTGCTGGGAAAAATCCTAACCCAACACTTTGCTCTTCTCCGTATGATTCAGGAACTAAGGAGTACCATGTGTCAGATGGGAAGTATACACGAACCGATTTAGCGCCCTATTTACTAATAAACACATAGGAATTTTCTTGATACCTCTTCCACGCATGGAGCAATCATAAGACCACTTCCCCACAAAAATTGGTGATCTACTTCCATAGTGTAAGTGTCAGAAGGAAACTCAAAAAACAGAGGGCGGATAACTGTAGCTCCTGCAGAAGAGGCATAGAACATCAAACTGAAAAAATCTAGAATACAACAACTTTTTTGCGTGGTATTGGTAACCTGTATAAATAAGGTAAATATTGATAACGGAACAGCAATGCGATCCTGGCAGCTTTGGCTACAGAAGGCCATACTGCAGGATCTTGGGCTGGTGCTCCTTCTGTATTATGATTTCTAGAAAAAAATCACAATTACATTCAGTTCAAGGTGTAGAGATTCAAGACCTAGAGAATGGATGGAAAGCTCCCATTTGCTGCCAACGGAGACAAAGCTCTTCAGTAGTTGTGCCAATGAAGCCACATATATCAGAACCAACATAAGGAATCCCGAAAAAGTTGAACTCCATAACTCCAATAACGGAAGTTTGGAGATCGGACCATCTAGCAGTATTGTCCCCTAACCAATGTCCACCATATCTTCCCGAAGATACGAACGTAGATCTAAAATTAATATGCGATTACCATGAATCGGTACGTGTAGGTATATAGACCTAGAAATGACAGCTCCTCTCTTTCCTGTCGCAGCTTTCAATGCTAAAGCTGTAGATCTGGCCTCAGACCATCCGTATAAGTTTTTGGTGTCGTAAAACCTTTGGCTACGTCTCGCTGTTTTTCCCAGCATGCAAAGTGTTTTAGAGCAAAGCTGTTCTCCGTCGTGAAGGAACACCTGACAATTTTAAGTGAGAAGAACTCGAACAAACTGCTTACTGCTTTCGTCTTGTAAGGAGGGTTATCAAACTCAGCATCGTTCCCACTAATAGGGCAAGCCAGGTGAGCTGTAGCTCTGTTTTTCCCAACTGATGAATATGTGTCAGTATCAAAATTAGACGGTTCGTTCATATCAATCCAAATACCGTCGAAAGGCAACTTAGAACAAAATTTAGAGTATGACAAGCATATAACTTACATTGTCATGGAATTTAACAAACTCAGAAATCCACCAATTCTGAGTTTTGTTGGTAGGGTCTAAGAAATCAGGAAATGCGGTGTTCCTCTCTGGCCAAACGTTTCCAAGCATAATCTGCGAAACAAAAGAATATTGTGAGTTCTCAACACCTTACCAAAGTATTGTTTGCTAACGGGTAGATATCCTCAACGCTTTGTGGGACTTGACTAGCACTGGCCCATTCGATGAAAGAGACATCCTACAAACAGTACTCCAGAATTACTGAGAAACTCATACCTGATCTTTGGCTCTCTGGAAAGATCCGTAATCCACTTCCACGGCAGGATCAAAGATGAGGATCAAATGCATTCCTTCTTGATGTAACTGAGCAGCATATGCAGGAAAACCACTCCAAGCCTTGACATTCGAATTTTATTTTTAAACACACAAAGAACGTACATCGCCTTCGGTGAAGTCCATATCATGACTCATATAGTCGATGTCAGCATATGGTATGTCGAGAGGGATACCAGCAGCTTGGTTTCTCGCAATAACCATTTTCATTTCGTTTAAGTCTTTGTACCCCCAACGACATAGCTTAAAAGTTATGATTCTAAGAATAGTTTCTTTGCCTACCTGGAAACCAAGAGCCCAGTATGCTGGTAAGAATGGAGTCCCTATGAAGGCCAAATACTGTTGAACGACTTTTTCTGGAGAAGGTCCGGGGAAAAAGACTAATTCCAACTGCCCTCCGATCGTGCGATATATGAGATGTGGACCTGGGCCAGTGGTCACTTCCTGAGCATTGCTGTTCAGAAGCAAAACTCCGTGAGCAGACCCACTAGTTTCCATTGCTGAGTTTTACTCAAAAATTTGAACTAATTTTAGTATACTAACCAATGTAGAATGGTTGCACTCCATACAAGTTTTGGGTACTCAGTGTACTTTGGGAGTCGGGAGCAATATCTCTGGCGAACATGGGCCAAGTTGTATACCTTGAGAAATCATGCTGAAAAAAAACTTTCAATGTCTTAAAATAAGTTAAGATCTTATTTGACTTTTCTTCTCAATCATATTTCCCCGAAGGGAAGGGCCGTTCCCGCCTGTAGTGCAATAGCGGGTCGACCCATGAAGTAGAGCTAGCAAGCCAGCTACAACCTCTGGTCTCAAAAATAAGTTAACCTTATTGAGATTCAATGAACCTCATACCGAAGGTTAATTCGATAAGAACGATTACTACACTTTGATCTTAGCCAAAAGGCCGAGAAGCGATAAAGAAACAAGGTCTTGAAGCCACTCACTCAACCGTTGTGCCGTATTCCAGTCGCGTGTAGGCGCGCGCGCGCTAAAAATAGAGGTCGGACAGCAGCTGCCAGATGGGCAATACGCGGCGCGTCTAGAGTATGCAGCGCAAGCATCATAAATACCAATAGTAACATCCATTTTCTTTTACCTTTAATTGATGGTGAATATGATCTCCAAAACCAAATAGTTGTTCAGTTTGCAATTTCGTGGCTATTTGAATGAATTTATCAGCGAATAGCATTCCACCTATGTTTCGCATTATTTCTTTCAGCTTGTATGCTATTCTTACCTATTGATGTATCAAAGACTACATCTTTTGTGGAACTACGAATGACTTTGAAGCAGAAAATACTAGAGTTGGGTATAGTTGATTTCTGAAGTGTAAATGAATCAGATGCTGAAGATGGTTTTCGAGGGATGCCAATCGGTGGAACGTATCTTCAAAACTTGTAACTAGTGGTGTCTTACACTGAACACCAACCTTCCCTTCTGCCCTATGGTTACAGAGAGAGTAGCTCCATAACGAGTACTCGTAAAGTCCAACGGTCCGAGATTATCACCGAAAGGATTGGTGGATACTGAGATATCACATTTCAAAAGCTTTCGATTAACTTGTACCTGGGTATAACTGATCCCCACTCAAACGGTACCCTGTCTCAGTTGGAAAATAACACCATGGAGTTTCAAGAGGGTCGCTCTGAAAGCATTATCTCTAAATGGTTTATGTATAACGCTTACATTAGCTGCTGGCTCCCAAATACATTTTCTAGCTAAACAAGCTTGTTGTGACGCTCCAGGGTCTGGGAAACAATCTACACGTGAGCGTACGTCAACAGCTCCAGTTTTCAGAAAAAGAATAAGAGCAAGTACCAAGTGGCTGAGTTGAGGCAGCAGCATCACCTTAAGAAAGAAGATGAGAAAGAAAACTCAAGAAAAAACCACTCGCAAAACACTCGGTCATCAGTTTAAATAAAGCAGAAGGGTTCTTATCTATTATCATAAACTGCTCTATCACTTCATCGTTAAAAGTCAAATGTGGACTCTTAGTTTTAAGAAAAAAGTTATTTGACAGAACATATGTTTCATTTGGTTCAAAAGTTTGAAACAAAAGTTATCTGATTTAAGACTTGAGAATAACTTCGATGACCAACCTCGCATTCCAATCTCGCATTATACGACCACTGTTTTCTGATAATAATTTTATCTTTTTTCACAAACACCGAGGTCTTATTCTTGGTTGTAACACGTGTAACTCAATGTCTTCTTCTATATCATAACACACGAATGAAGGTCGAAAAAACCAAACTCTGAAACTTATGAACTTAAAGCTCGCTTTTTTCAGGAAGCCGTATTGCAACAACCGGTTGTTCTCAATCAAAAAACAAAATGATTATGCTTTGCTGCTCGTGCACGTGGATGCACAGCCGATAACGCAGAGCATATTAACGGAATGATATCACATTCTTCTCATTTTATGAAAACCATGTGATAATCACCGGTTGTTCAGGCTATTACTGAGTTCCGATTGGACTCTTCCACGAATTTTGGCCTAATTCGAGCTAAATTGCGTTTTGATGGATAAACACAATAGTAGCAATATGCTTATCCTATTATAGAAAACAATCTCATGTTCAGACAACTTAAATGTACCATCCCTCTTCTCTGCTCGTTATGATGAATGACCTAGTCCCCATCATCACATCGAGTACGAAAGCGAAATATGCCGGGAACATCCATGCTTGGTAGAATCGAGTTGTTAGGTGGACGTTCCTGAGTTCGTATCGTTGCACGTGGAAACCGAAATATTAACTCGAACATTTAATTTCCACTCGTCAGAAAGACTTTGTCAATGAGTGCCTTTATCTATGGCCATCTTCGTTTTAAATCTCGGGGGGATTATTCTCAACGAATCATTAGACGTTTCGGCTTGACCATATAGATTAATAGTTAGAGCCTTTATGTATGGTTGAGGTTAGTTTTACACTTGATTGCTAAAGAAAAGATAGTTTTTATAGCATGTGGAGGTGGATTTATTTAACTTTGTTCAGTTGTTCGGCATCAGTTGTATTCGGCAGTGAAGATGAATATCGCTTACTTGCTGATCTAAAGTATAACTATGATTCATATGAAAGACCAGTAGTCAACTCGAATGAATCTCTCGTTGTTTCGGTTAAAATTTATTTACAACAAATCTTAGACGTTGTGAGTTATAACTCTCTGAATGACATACTTATATCGGTTTTAGGATGAAAAAAATCAAGTTTTAACATTAACAGCATGGATTGAATACCAATGGACAGATTATAAACTCAAATGGGAGCCTTCGGAATATGGAAACATCAAGGATATACGCATTCCAGGAGAAGGTCATACTATTTGGAGACCAGATGTATTATTATATAATAGGCTAGTGTCAAATACATTCTGTTCATAATTTCAATTAATTATAACTTTAGTGCGGACGAAAACTTTGATTCAACTTATCCTGTGAATTATGTTGTAAGCCACACAGGACATGTTCTGCAAGTTCCTCCTGGAATTTTGAAGTTATCATGTAAAATAGATATAACTTATTTTCCTTTCGACAATCAAATATGTCATCTGAAAGTAATGTTTGTATACTCGGTTCTTAATCATCCCATTGGTCTTTCAGTTCGGTTCTTGGACATACAGCGGGAACTTTATTGATTTAAGAATAAATGGTCCAGATGGTTATAACATATCTGAACAAGGAATGGATATATCATATTATATAGAGAATGGAGAATGGAACTTACTTGGTTATAAATACATTTTACTTATTCTCGCTCAGTCTTATAGTTTCAGCTGTTCCTGCCCGCAACGAAACAAATGTTTTTGATGGTGAGCCGTATCCTTCCATTTATTTTTATCTTATAATTCAACGAAGAACTTTGTACTACGGTTTGTTACTTAAGTTGGTTCAATTAAGGGCTTGATTTGTAGGCTTAAACTTGATAATACCATCGTTATTGATCTCATTAATGACGGTGCTAGGATTCACTTTACCCCCCGATGCTGGGGAGAAGATCACTCTGGGTTGGTGAAACTTTCACATAAATTATTTTATGGAGTTGATTTAAGAGATCACTATACTTCTCTCAGTATGTTTTTTTCTCAGCATGGTTGCTGAGATGACTCCTCCAACTTCTGATGCCGTTCCATTGATAGGTTTCGAGATCCAATTTTACATTTAGTCGAATTATCAGTTCAGGTGCTTTCTTCTCATGTTGTATGCTAGTTGTCTCAGCGTCTGTTGTGTTCACTGTTCTAGTACTAAACCTTCATAACCGAAAGCCTGAGACACATGAAATGAGTCCATTTGTATGTTTTCCACTAATTTCACCATAATATTTGAAGTTATAGTTAAGAGAATTTCTTCTGGTGTGGTTGCCTGGTGTTCTTGTAATGCAGAGACCGAATCTATCCAGTCCAGAAGACGAGGTTTCCTCCATAATGTTTCAACAGGTTAATTGTTTTCATCTATAAGGAATCCAGACTGGTATCAACTTTTACAAGGAAACGTTATCAGCCTACACTCCCTCCAGGTGAGACATTTCTTTTGTTGCTATGTCTTATATACACAAACGATAACTCTTGAAAAAAGAAATCAACCTTCATGCTATGATGAAAGAAAGCAATCGAAAGATTATTTGTTTAAGTGCCAGATACGGATTTGTTGACATCGATCGAAACACCCATGTATCATTCACTTGTTATCGAGAAAGGAAAATGTACTTCCGTTTGCAAATCGGAACCTAGTAACAGCACTATTCTTCATAGGTGTTCATGGCAACCTTTTCAGATGAATTAACGAGGTATTTGAGAAACGCTTGTTCTGAACTTAAAAAAATATCGGGACAAATAAAAATCATCCGCAAACGTAGTGACGAAGAAGAGAGAGTAGGTTTTGATGTCTTCGTCTGAGTGCAATAAACATTTTGAGGATGAATTGGTAGAAAACGAGTGGAAGTTTGCTGCTATGGTGATCGACAGATTGTGTCTATTTGTTTTCACGGTTTTCATTGTTGTATCAACGTTCGGGATAATGCTTTCTTCCCCACATCTTATAGCCTGAACTGATCAGTTGACATATAGGGTGGAGTACACTATTATCAGTAGAACTGAAAAAAACTAAAAAACTTCAGAACAGAACGAAACATAACCTCCTTATCTACATACATGAATGTTCTCTCGTAACACCCTCCTGAATAAATTTTTTTTACCATTGATAACCATTCACTATATTCAATGCTTGCAACTTGGATATTCCTACTAGTTCTAAGTGTGCTTATTATTGTTTTGTTGAATCATGACAACTCTAATTACGAACAATCTGTGAAGAGTATATTGAAAGGTTGTTGTTCATGCTTATACTTTTATGATTTTTCCGTTTACAGAGACTGAGTTCCAATCCATTGAAACATGCTTTCCTAACTATACCTTTTATGAAGAATCTTTGAAGAGCGGTAGAGGGAATAGAAAACAGAAGCGTACTCCTTTGTTGTTAGTATCTGCATTCGAATACGTGGATCACATTGCCCTCACCTTACAATCGGATGGTTGGTATGGGTAAACAACTTTCAAAAACAACAAAGAAAGTTAACATCCAATTATAGAGACGAAGTTTACTGTCGGTATTTGGCAGATGATTTCGAAGAGATCGGCGAGCCACTACCTACCAAAGTTTTCCCCGAATGGGCAGCTATGTGTTGTAAACGTGAAAACGCGGCGTACATGAGTATCACAACTAAACCAGATGATGAAGTTGTTCAGTATACTAAACTATTATCGAGGAAACCAGAAGGTAACTGTTATACATCAGTTATTCCTAGTTTTTCCATAGACAAGAAGTATGAGCTATCCGTGTGCTTAGCTCCTATATATGGCAATGAAACGAAGTGGATGTTATTAGCAGAAACAATTGAACATTATAGAATGTACGGTGTGGATCATTTCTATTTGTATATTAAAGATATTGATAGTTACTCTAGGCAGGTCAGTACTTTCCACAGTATCTATTACATATATTATTAAGCTGGTCGACTATTATGTGCGCATAGGAATAGCTGAAGCTATATATTTTGAAAATCGGCAAGACAGGACTCCAAGCGAATGGCATCTTACAGGAGTTCAGGTCTGATATTCGCTCCTATATCAACTGATCTACTTTTCTTCACAGGAATGTCTACAACGCAGCAAGTATGAATCAACTTATTCGATGTTCATAGATATTGAGAGTATTTCCAGGAAGTACTTTGAAGATAGCAAAGTGGGTGTTATTACGTTTAGACCGCGTTGGATTTTCCGAGATAAGCCTCTCCCAGTTAAGTATGAAGTGAGTAGGAATTCTTGAACTACTAGCGATGTTTGCAACAACTCATTTTCTAGGGAGAGAAAACTCTTCGGGATCATCTTCCAACATTAGTTTTTCATAACACCACACATGTCTCTCCTCCTGGCCACACTATTAAAGCTATTTTGAATCCTCTTGCGGTTCGTTCTGCGCTAATACTATAAGTTACTCTTAATATTCAGGTGCTTACTATGTGGGTTCATTGGCCAATGCACATGTACCCTGGTTACAAGGATGTAGGTGTGCCTCCAAGTGTAGGATATATCAGGTAGTATAAGAAGGCGAAAAATGAAATAAGAATCGACTTTCAAGGCATTACCGAGATATTCTTTCCGGGAATTGGGGAAAGAGATGGATGCCGGAAACTTTGAAGTTCGGTGATCTTACACTCACAGACTATCCACCTAGTAGGATGCAAACACTATTTGGCAACATCAAGAAACACCTCGACATCACATATAGCGATACTCTCTCAAACGGTTTTTGAATTCTTTTAATGATATTATGCTGTAAATATTAATTTATTTCAAGAAATATAGTTTGAAAAGTATCAAAAACTAGAAAAGTGACTAAACAGAATAGTTTTTCTCCCGTATTTCCATGAGCGAATTGAGTTATCCTATGCAGTATTCTTTGGCTATTTGCAAGCACTAATGATCATTCTCCTTCGGAAGCACTGATTCTACAAAATCAACAACTGATTTATCACCAAACGGAGGAGGCCCAATAAGTTTCCTGACATCATCGTATGATAATACTTCTTGTTTTAGCAGGGCTTGTGCTATCTAAAGAGGTCTTACTAGGTTTATAGGGCAATGAGAAACTAACAAGCTCTAGCTTATCAGCATTCCCTCTGATCAATGTGTCTGCCATTTTGTAAGCCTGAGCAACTATAAGAGAAGCTTCCTGAAAGCTAGAAATATTTAAAAGCTCCAAACACTCAGTGTTACCTGATCAAACTCAGCACCCATTTTTTTACTGTAAGGCTTTATATTAAAGTCATCACCTGTAGGGAAAGACAGAGGTCCTATATTGGACGACATGCCGTAAACCTTTACTTGGGAATAAGCAGAACGGGTGACCTAGTAATTTTTTGAAATGTAAATGAGGTGGTCAATCAAAAACATACTTTTTTCAAATCATCTTCTGCCCCCGTAGTGATTCTACCAAATTTGAAGTTCTCTGCACATCTTCCACCAAGCATCATACACATTCTGTCGAACAGCTGTAACATTCATTTCTTTCAAATGCGTTAGTAAACTAGATTTACTTCTTCCTTGTTATACAGTTTCTTGTCTTTAGGACTATACTGTGCGAATCCCAAAGCTGCAGATGTTCGAGGAATAATAGTGACCTAATAAAACATTGTACAGTACAGCAGCCGGGACACTCAACCTTGAGTAGAGCATCTGTATGCTCCAACAACCAGCCTATTAAAGCATGCCCAGCTTCATGATAAGCTACGACTTCTCTCTCCTCCTCAACCAATGTTCGCGACCGTTTCTCTGCTCCTGAAGAAAATTTTTCAACGTTGTTTCATGGAAATCAAACCTGCGAGTACTCTGTCTAGAGCGTATTCTACGTCCTTAATAGAAACTAGCTTATGTTGTACAGCAGCAGCACGGATTGCGGATTCATTTACAACATTGAAAATATCGGCTCCTGAAGTAAACGATCAATCTAAAAAAACCAAGCGTGGTGATACCGGAAAAGCCAGGTGTCATTTGTGCTAACCGCTGAGAGTATTCACGATGGGAATGATCCAGCTTGATTCTATCAAGATACAGTGATCAAGTGAAGCATACAATAGCTAACCTTTTCAAATACAACTCAAACATTTCTTTTCTCTCTATAACTGTTGGAAGATCGATAGTAATATGACGATCGAACCTTCCCGGGCGTAGTAAAGCCTTTAATAATAAGAATAATTCAAATGCATTGTTGAAAAACAAAATACTTTGTCGAGAATATCTGGTCGATTGGTGCTGGCTAGAACCACAATTCCTTGACCGCTCCCCATTCCGTCCATTTCAACCAGTAGCTGATTCAATGTTTGTTCTTCCTCGTTCGAACCACCACCTGATGTTTCCATGCAATTTTATCAGAAGTATGGAAGAAACTTACCAACACCTCCTGATTTACCACCGCCCTCGCTCCTTTTCCGGCCAACCGCATCAATCTCGTCGATGTACACTATGCAAGGAGCTCTTGCACGAGCCTCTTTGAACAATCCGCGGATACGAGATGCTCCAAGTCCTATTCAGCACGTCGTGATACGAATTCAAGAATTATAATAACCTCCTATCATTTCAACAAACTCGGAACCATTCATAGAAATGAACGGAGCAGTGGATTCAGCAGCCAAAGCTTTGGCTAACAGTGTTTTACCACATCCAGGAGGACCAGTTAATAAAGCTCCCCTAGGTAGTTTCGCACCCAATCGCTTGAATAAATGTTTCTCTTTTGAAACTACACAGAACTCACAGTATATTTTGTAGGATTTTTAAGATAATCCACAAACTCGGAAATTTCTTGTTTAGCTTCATGGCATCCGGCCACATCCTGGAAGGTTTCATCATTTACGAAAACTTAGGTAACACTCATACCTTAAATTTTATTTTGAGCTGCTTCTTTCCTTCCGGGCTATGAGGATCTATTATATTGAACTTGGTTTTCGTGACATTTGACTGACGAAGAGAAAAATAGGGAAAATTTTGTGAAACCATTTACCATCATGTCACTCAAATTGAAGGCTCCTTTGAACTTTCGGAATAATAAGAAAGCTCCAATAGCCAATCCAGAAGCCAGGATGAGCGTGAACCATTGAGCTCTAAACATATAGCTTAGTCCCAGTACGATACCTCAGACATACACAGACTCCATTCGACGGAACTGAACTGGTGTCCAGTGTTCAGGAGGAAGCCCGATTGCCATTTCGGCAGCTCGAACTTCTGACTCAAACCTCGGAACAGATGGAATGGAAATTCTATACAAAGCTTCCAACTGTAATAAATACATATATTAACACAGACAATAATCTTAACATACAGGCTCTCCTCTGAGGTTTTTAGCACCTGCATACATATAGATGAAAGCAACTTCCTTTTCAGGGAAAACTATAATTTTGTTTATCTGAAAACTACCAATCAGATTGAATTTACAGGTGTAAACGATAGGATTTGGTATCGACTAGTGTAGTATATTGTGACTCACTTGTCCGGTAGGTAGTATATTGTTAACAAAATCACTCCAAGTCGTACCAACAACTCCCGCAGGTCCATCAGAACTAGGACTAGAATGAGTCATTATTACTTATACTTTTTTTTTCTTCTTCTCTATTGCACCTAATCATGTAGAGTACTCCATAGGAGAAAAGAGCTACAGCGAAGAACTTTCGCATCTTATTAACCAATTCTTTCCTCCGATCCTCATCTGAAGGCTCTCCCTTGTTTTCTTTGCCGTTGTTCTTTTCATCATTAGATTCATCCCATTGTTTACCTGATCTCGAGAGAATATTCAAGTTCAAAGGGTTTCTTGGCATACCTTTCATACTCTCTTTCTCTCTTCTGTTATCGGCTCTGCGATCCCATGACGATTTCGCAGTTTTTGTTCGTTCTCTAGTTCGCACAGTTCCCCTTGCTGAACATCTTCGATGAAAAGAAAGTTTAGAGTAATTACCATAAAAAATGTGGTCCAATTCAGTGTTTGTCGGAACAGCATATGTCCTCAAAGAAGTTTTCGAGGGTAATTGAACAGCAAGACGAGTGAACGGAACAATATTTTTGGAATAATTAACAAAGCATCTTATCATTTTTTCTGAAATAATGGATCGATTCATCCGGATGAATACTGAGTTCGAAAAAAACGAATTCGCAAAAGATTAGATATATGCAAACAATAGCACGGTAATAGATGGGACCTGCTAAGATGACACAGAGCGACAATTTCATTTCGCGACGCACTGTCCTCAATTCCGAAATCTTTCGAGGCTTAACATATTTTGAAATTTTCTCTTTTTGAAGCAATGTCCTTGTGAATCATAAGGCAATACTATACTAATTTCATCAAATGTCTACGTCTACTTGTTCGACCGTAGTTTCTGGACTTCGTTTTACACTCATCAATGATTTTTCTTTTCTGTCCACTATTAAAGATTCTTATTCATGTTCAAAGCAATCCCCTTTCTCAGTATGTTCGAATTGTCACGTGAGCTTCACCACTATCGCATCAATTCCCTTTTTTTTCTGAAAAAACAGCAATGCAATAAATGGATTGAAGAATGCTCTATTGATAGAGAAACGCAGTGCCTGGTTCAAAACTTCTTTCGCGCGCTCTACCGCGAACATTCGGTGTAGGAACCCAGCGATTATTGTACTAAGGCTCTTGGGGCCGCCTGCTGACCGATTCCATAGTGATTTGCCCTACCCTCCGCTTCTATAATTTTCATTTGTCTGGTTTAAGATTTTATGGAATAAAAATTATGAGTTAGAAGGGAAGAATGAAGAAAATTGTTGAGTATCTCTCAAAAAATAAAGAATTATATTCTTCGTTATCAATCTTATCTTACAATTCATTTCTTACTGCATTAACGTTATTTCAGCTTTCTGCTCGTCGGGTCTTGCTGTTTTTCAGTCCGCACATATAATGGCTCTCAAGCGAATTCAGAAGGTATTAATTTGTTTTGCCTCAGCTTTGTGTTTTTAATTTTTTTTATTTTAAAGGAACTTCAAGATCTTGGAAGAGACCCACCCGCTCAATGCTCTGCTGGCCCTGTCGGTGATGACTTGTTCCACTGGCAAGCTACCATCATGGGACCTCCTGAATCACCATATCAAGGAGGAGTTTTCTTTCTGACCATTCATTTCCCAACAGATTATCCTTTCAAACCTCCTAAGGTTAGTACCTTCCAAACTAAAATATCTCACGATTCTTTGTAGGTTGCATTTACAACACGTATATACCATCCTAACATTAACTCGAATGGAAGTATCTGTCTGGATATACTTAGATCGCAATGGTCTCCAGCTCTGACAATATCGAAAGGTAATTAAACATAAAATGTATGCAATATGCAAATCTTCTTACAGTATTGCTATCCATCTGCTCACTGTTATGTGATCCTAATCCTGACGATCCTCTAGTGCCAGAGATTGCTAGAATCTACAAAACAGATAGAGATCGGTAAGATTAAACTTGGAACTTTTCAACTAAATAAGGATGTTTCAGCTACAACCAGCTGGCTCGTGAGTGGACGCAGAAGTACGCCATGTGATGAGTTTCCGTTTTCCTCCCGATGTAATATAAACGTTTTATGACTGGATTTTTTTTATGTGTTTGTGCTACTGTGGTTTTCGCATTGTAATTTATCTGACCACCTGAGTGATAAACTCATTGTGCAATGAAAACTCTCCTATTTTGGTAGTTTCCATACATACTTATTAGCATAACAAATAACAGACACTGATGTATTTGGATGATGAATTGTAGTTAATGTCAGTAAATCTCACCTTCGTGCCTTGTGGGTCTTTTGTGGATATTGGATTTTGGAGTGAGATTAATAGGAGGAAGTTGAATGAATGGAAACTAGACGAATCTCCAAAAAACTGCAAGGCTGTGTTCTCAATTTGTGGGTGATTTCCCCACTCTTCATCACAACCAAATTCTTCAGATGATCTTGTGGGTAATGAGTGCCGTCTCAATTTCGGACACGAAAGCTTTGACTGCGAGGCCTTTGGCCTGCCGGGAACTGTTGTGCTGTTCAACACAATCGAAGCTTTCAAGGCTTTGCCTAAGGTAGAATTTCTGAAGCAGGAGGGAAATAAGGTGTTGTTGTGGTGTCTGAGTTTGTCTATCATGAAATTGAAGATATGGGAATATATAACCAGCGGTAGTTGGCTCGATAATCCAATGAATCTTCAAAACTTTTCGCTAACGTTGTTTGCGGATTTGAAGAAGTTCCATTACTATTACTGGTTATGTACGCCAGCAGTATTGAATTTTCCGCGTGATCTGAGAACACAGGTCATTTAGGAAAGAATGAACCTTGTTGATACTATGATCGATTCAGATTAACCCATGCAGTGGACTTGACAAAGAAGCTCTCTTAAAGTATTACGAAGAATCTCACCAAGTTGTTTTTGTAGCTGATGGGACAACTTGTCACCCCCTTTCCGCACTCAAAAGTTTCCCAACCTTGAATGATAAAAAAGTTCATCTAGCCGTTATCACTTGGTCTCACTTGTTCCTTCAGATAGTTTTTGCTGACTCGTCTCCAGTTCCTAATCACCCTGGTTGGGCTCTTCGAAATCTCATTGCTGCCGTCGCTGCTTTTCGATGTGATGCTCAATCAGCCACTTTTGTTTCCTTAAAAGGACAGCATGACCTGCAAGAATTTGTTGTTTCGTGGTCATCTTCTCCTGTAAGATAAGGGACCCAAGTTTTTCAATCAGTTCTTTCCAGGTTCCAAATGATATCGAATTTACTGGCTGGGAACCTAGCGCCCAAGGAAAAATGGCGCCTCGTGTGGTTGATATGAAGAAGCAGTTTGATCCCAAACAGTTGTGAACGTATATAGATCAGGAACATATTTATATTACTCAGGTTGATGAAGCAATCGGTAGGATTGAACCTGTCATTGATAAAATGGCGTTTAGTTCCGGAACTTCAGCTTGAACGCTTCGAACGCTTGAAGGTTATTCAAACAACGAATTTTTCCAACAAATTTCACATCTTTAGGTATTGATTTTTGGGGCAGGAACGCTAGGTTGTAATTTAGCCAGGAATCTTATGGCTTACAATGTACAAACTATTTCATTCATTGATAATTCCACTGTGAGCTATAGTAATCCCGTAAGGTTCTCTCTCCGCCTTTAACATACTTCATTTGCTTGTCTCGTAGGCAGTCCTTATCGAAGTTTGAGGATGCAAAACAAAGCAGAGGAAAAGCTGAAACAGCAGCTGAAGCTCTGAAGGAAATTTACCCTTCTATTGATGCTCGTGCGATTCATCTTACCGTTCCAATGCCTGGTCACGCGATCAGCAATAACCGTGAGCATTATTTTCCCTGCTCATAAATTTATATGGATATGATTAGAAGAGGAACAGTTAAAAAAGGAGATACAGCATATTGAAGAGCTCGTATCAAACCATGATGTCTTATTTCTGGCTTTGGATAGTAGAGAGGCTAGATGGTTACCTACGGTTATCGCAAACAAATATAAAAAAGTATTTTGACCGCAATCGATTCTATGACAATGTTACTTTTCAGATGGCGTTCAGCGTTGCTTTGGGTTTCGATAATTATGTTGTAATCCGTCACGGTCTTTCTGGTGATGAAGCGAGTAGAGTGAGCGAAGAAAAACCTCAACTGACTCCCGGCTCTCTTGTGCCATACTCGGAGTTAGCGTGCTATTTCTGTAGTGATGTCACGGCGCCAGGAAATTCAATGGGCGATCGCACATTAGATCAACAGTGTACTGTTAGTTTTTTTTTTTGGAGGATTCTGGTTCAAAGGCTTTTAAGGTGAGCAGACCAGGATTATCTCCTGTTGCTGCCGGAATAGCAGTAGAGTTGATGGCATCAGTTTTACAACATAGGAATCCTCGTGAAGCGAGTGCCAACATAGGTGATTCATAGCCTACAGTATGCACGAATATTTTCTATTTTAGGGGAGCCTGATGATTCTTCATCGTTGCTCGGTGCCACTCCTCATCAAATAAGAGGATTTATGTATAAATTTCAACAAGTTTGTTGAGGCTGTCTTCGCGCGAATACAAGTTTCTTTTACAGATCACACCATGTGTTCGTCGATTCCAGAAATGTGTTGCTTGTGGAGAAGCAATAAGTAAAAGATTTGAAGCAGACGGATGGGAGTTTGTCAAGCAGGTCTTGAACAGTCCTTCTGAATTGGAACGGGTCTCCGGCTTAGATTCTCTTCAATTATCTGTAGATGATGTACAAATCGATTTTAGTGATAATGATTCTGTGATGTCCTTATAAGTGTCTTGTGAAAAAAGGGTTTTTCCTGTTCGTGCTTTGTATAAACATTTGCTGAACAATATATATATATTTGATACGAAACTCTTGGAAAACCATAAAGAAATGTTTTCAATACAACTGTTATCGAGCAATTTAATCCTTATATAGATTAATGGCATCAACATCTGGCCAGTTTAACTGTGACGTTTGTGGAAAATCTTTTGATGTCAAGAGGTTTGTCATCTCACAATAACAATTGATCAGAATCTTCAGATATTTGGTCAAACATGAGAAGCGTTTGCATTCTGATACTTCTAAGAAGAAGGAACCTGTTGTGGATTTAAAATGTTCTATGTGCGGAAAGGTCAAATCCAACTTGTTGTCCGAACCGAACTACTAAACGTTACAGGCGTTCCCCAGAATATCTCACCTTCAACGGCATCAACTAACACACCTCAATATTCGGGAATTCAAGTGTCCCTTTTGCAAGCTGCAATTCGTACAAAAAGTCATTGAGAAGTGTTCTCCTCTGAACCATCTCATCTCTAAGCTTACAGGCTCACCTTATAAGACATGTTAGTCGGTTTCATCCAACAGAAGATATTAAGAGTTTGAATGACTTTATATCAACTAAAAGAATCAAAAAAGAAGAGGGTGAATTCTTAGCCAACAGTGGTGAACTTCTATTATCTGTTTTCAGAAAAAATGACGCCGAACGATCAAAGTTTTTCTATGCCATCCACTTCCTCAGACACTTCAGCATTCTGCGGATCCCTATTGAAGTATTTTCTTTGTTTTCGATGTGGTCAGCTATTCGACAACAGATTTGATCTGACTCGACATTTGAAAGTAAATTTACGAGTTCGATTTGTGAGTAAATAAGGATATTGCAGATTACGCACAAGCCATTAGTTTGCCACCATTGTAATCTAATATTTTATGGAATTGAGTCGTTGAAACTACACGAGTTAAAGACACGAAACTTGTTTTATAAATGCCATTGTGGATCATCATTTAATAAAAAAGATACTTTTGAGTATGAGAATACTACCTTCATGTTCATCTGTCATTGTTTCAGTCGACATCAAGACGCTTGCGCGGGTAAGGGTACGTTCATATGTATGGAATGTGGACAGGTGTTTGTGCAAAGGACACAGGTAACCATGGTTTATCTGAATCGCCATTTTTGTTTTTCTATAGTTTGATCGTCATTACAATAGAGAACATTTTCATGAGAGGCAATGTCGTTTCTGCGACTGGAAAGCTTTATCACCAGTCAGTATGAACAAGCATATGAAAGATGAACATGAGAAAGAATGGTAAGAGATCTCTTACTCTTTCTCTAGCTCTTCATTCTTTCAAACTAACTCGAAACTATCACTTGCAGTTGCGGCTTTTGCGGCAAATTAGATCCTGAGCGTAATCACATATATATTTACCATTGGAAGAGAGTGAAAAAGTCGATTTCACTCAGCAAAAAGTAGAACAGCCTCTTTTAAGTGCCAAATGCGAGTTTCTTCAGAGTAAGAGTTCCAGTTGTTTCAAACAAAAATTCTCAAAAAGAAGTCAAAATAGAGGACAATGATGATGTAGATGAAACAGATGCGTTCTCTTACGATTGCGAAGCAGATGTTGAAACCTCAATGTTTCATAGCGGTTCGTAGCTTCGTGCAATCCCTTCTATATCACTTTTTAAAGAATGCGATGGAAATCATTTGGGAGATGCAACAAAAGAAAAGATTTTCTTGAGTGAGAATCAATATGAATTCATCATGGCAAATAATCAAAATGTGTCAAAAACCCCTACAAATGACAGTCTTCAAGGTTCCACGGGAAAAAAATCTGTCAAGACATCTCTTTTCCAGTTGACTTCAAGGAGGATGAAGGATTAGATCAATTTTCTGATTCAGAATCGTTTGAGAAAGCCTCATCCAACACGTTGGAAAACGAAATCATTCTCAACTTAATTGTTTCCGTTTCTGATGGAGTGAGATTCCTTTTTTAGTATATTCCTCGAACAGCATTCTAGGCAGAAGAGATTAATTTAGGAGAAAAGCTCCCGAGTGAGTTACTCGAAACGTTTCCCGATTTGAGATCAGCAGGTACATTCTTTTAAGTTTTCGAAACTTCATGGTCTCATTCAAGTGATATTGTTGAATAATAGCTTCCCTGACAGAAGATTTCTCAACCTGAGCATTCCTTTGCTCCCCCCCCTCTGCGATACGGATTTAACGAAATGGTTGTCCGCTCCGATTCAGATCTAACCATGAGAAATCCGGTCCTATTCAGATCTAACAATAAATTATTTTCTGACGCTAAGAACTCTTATCGTGTTTCAATTAAGATAATTTCAATATCATATATCAACCAGCATAATATTAGTCTTCATGATGAATGAACGTTTAAGAATTGAAAATGAAACAGTTCAATGCACTTTAGGACAGTCTATATGAGAACTCTTGTTCGGGAATCTTCGGTCACAAGGACGGAGGCGTGAAGGCTTCTAAACTATCCATAGTCCCCTGGCATTACTGAATACTTACTTTCACATTTGAACATTATCATTAGTAGTTTCTTGTTTTCATCACTGATGGAAGTCTTATAATGTTTCAAAAAGAGAGAGAAATAAGAAAAGTGTTGGCTAAAATGACGAATAAAGTGATTAATATGAAATTTGAGATGAATTGCGAGGAGAATAGTAATTAATGATCTGTTGGTGGTTATGGTTCAAAAAAAAATTTGTCAAAACAATGGCTTCTCCGCTTCCGTATGCTAATGAGCGTGGACGTGACTGTAAATTAAAATTTTACGTCATGGATAACATGGAATTTTATTTTCCCAAAGGTGCAACGGAGGATACGGTTGTTTTTTAATTCCCGGAAATGATTGAGGTCGTTCAAATGAAGCATCAATTTTCTTGTTTTCAATTAAATCCAATTGTTAACAATCAATTTATTCACACGTTTGTTATGATGGTATATACAGACGTATTTAAGAGAATTCAGTAATGTGTAATAGCTTTATAGAGCGCGAGAGATGGAGTACGAGTGAGAGAGTGAGGAGAGTAGATAATACACTGAGAGATAAGCCATGGCAAGTGTTTCAATAAAATAATAATAAGATACTATTATTATTATTATATATTAATTAAGCGAGATCATTATTAGGATTTACTTATAGGGAGAGAATGAGAGAAAGTACAATGAGAGATTTTCTGTGTCTACGGCTATAGGCTATCTAGCCGAAACGGACGAAACTTGGCTTGCGCTTGTCCATTTGCATCATGTCTTGATTGTCCAAGTTACTACTTCTTTTACCGAAGCGAACGAATGATGGCTTACGTTTCTCCACCATTCCATGCTGAAAAACCGATGATTATCTCGTGCAAGCACTCGAGACAAACTCACTTCATAATCATCCGAGTAATTATCTTGTTGAAGCAAGTATTCACATAATTCTCGGTTCTCAGATTTTTTGCAGAGCTCTACCAGTCTATCATCATCCTATAATATAGAAGTTCTTGTATGTTTTTGGAAATAAGAAAGCAAGTTTTTCACACAGTTTTCCATGTTTATGTCTATGAGAGCATTATAAATCTTTCATCAATAGATAGGTATTTTCTTAAATTCAGACATTATTTCTTTATTCAAGAATAAGTTGTTTTGAGCAATTTGAGTTGCTTATTGACACGTTAGGAATATTCTGGGGTTTTCAAAAAGAATGTATCTCTCGCAGATGCCCTCTGGCCGACCAACTAATGAACATGGATGGTAGCTTATAATTCGAATCTTTTACCCATCGATGCTTTTCTGACCTTTGAGTCTTTTTTTGACTACAAATGAAACTTGATTCAGAATGCAGACTCTGGCTCTTTTCATCCTGTGAATATGACTTTTACTCTGATGAAACACAGGTTAGCTCATGATGTCATTCAGAGTTTCATTTGTTCTGAACTCAGTAGTACAAGATGAGAATATTGAGCAAGAAACTCAAATGGATTTGATATATTTCTTTCGCGAATGAAGAAATATCTCATAAAGCTAATAATATTTTATTTCTTCTGTCAGAGCTTAAATGGCGTTTTAGGATACGATAGAAGTAAAGATGACTTTAAGCAATTGCCTGAAACGTTTCGTGGATATATATAGAGAGGAAAGGATGTCGAAAGCTCTTAAAATTAAAATTTATACAGAATACGAGAGAAATATACGAATATAGAGGGGAGAGAGAATGTAGAAGGAGGTAAGCACTTGCAGCTCCCATACGAAGGTTTAGAACAGTTATGTTCAGATCAAACCCCAAAAAGGACATGAAATTGAAATGGAAGTTTATCGTCATTCTCGATGATGTTTTATTTCCATAAATGGCTCTTTACATAAAAAAAAGATCATCAATAAGTGAATGAGTTATGGACTAGTCTTCGATATAACGAATGCTAGGAATAGTTCCCTATTGAGACGGCAAAACAAAAACTTTCATTGCCTTTTCCAATTTAGTAAACCTTCTCTCAACAACGATCTCTCTTCGCGGAACCAAATTTGAAATTCTTCCTTTCTACTCTTCCTGCCCACTGGAATTCCCATGGAAACGAGAGATGATGTGCCACATTGGATTTCCATCACATTCGTCAATGATCTTTTAATCATTCACAGTCCGCCAAAATCAATATAAAAACTATTTTAATTGAAAGCCAAACAACAATAGCTTTCACGAATTCGTGAGGAAATCAAATTGCCAGATTCTAAACTTTGATAATGTCCTAAAGTATTTTTTTGACGATGGACATAAGAAATTCAAAAGAAAGCAGTGGGAATCTATTTTTGGCTCTGTCTTACGGCTTGATGTTCTAAATTTCATTTTTTTTCTTTTAAATATTCTGAATACGGAGCAACCCTACATCCCACTCCACACATTCCACGCCGATGATCTGACAGAATTCAATTGAGTTTAAGCAATTCGATCGTCATTTTGGCTTGTTTGATTCAAGTGTGACATCATCATTATTGAATTTTGATTCTTTACGGTAACTGCTCCGAAAACTTTTTCAGTTTGTCTGACAATTCCATGGAATACAGATGATGCCTTAGCCTGATGTCACAATCTTCCCGATTCAACGTCTCCAGGCCTAAAGCCATTAAAGGATTTATAATTTGCATAAAAAGATATCTGCTGCTTCCGCATTATAAAGTTGATTGCGGAGGATGAGCCAGAAACAGGATGACGAGATTTTGGATAATCCTCTTGTATCTTACTTTCGTTAGCTACAATGAAGACCAAGGGATTAGCTTATGCCTCAATTTTGACCATTTGAGTAGAAAAGGAAGGAGAGAAGTCATTTATGATAAAATGGCGTGGTGATAGATGAAAAAAGAAATCCCTCTGTGATACCCCATTCCCCACTTATCTTATGTGAGAAAGGAAGATACTTCCTTTTCTTCCTAAGATTCTACAAACGGAATTATTAATGATGAGGATTAAATTCAATGTAGCGGACACTAGTCCTCTTTCTCATCAAATTGCAATGAATTTCTTCAAAGAATCATTTTATCTTGGAACGTTTTCTCCTCTTGCTCAGCTATTCCTTTTCTGCATGATAATGCAGTGAAATTTCCTTCGGATTTCTGACATATTCATGCCCTATTGTCTTCATTCATCCATATTCGTGATTGAAGTTCATTAAAAATGTGAAAAAATGAGATTCCTTCGCCCAGATTTCGACTACTAATTAGAGTCATTAAAGCTACATTTACCCCTCATGACTCTCGCACACATGTTCCTTATGTGAATTTTTTGATACAAAATCTTCTTCTATTTTGTACCGGAACGAAGAGAAGGAAAACAAATTTTCCGAATCGCATCATTCAAAATACGGTTTTTGAAAAAAATCAAATTAAAATCGTATTTTAAATGGAAAATTGCAAAGATTCAATTGCGATTGGAACGGGATTGGAACGTAAAAGAGGAAGAGTGGTAGAGCTTTTTCAACTATAATTTGATTGTTGAACAGTTCATAAGAGGATTGGAAAATGGCAGCAACGTGAACACAGAAAAGGTCACTCAAATGAATTTCAGCTGTAATCTTTGTCATTCGTCAGGAAGAGAACTCAAAAGAAGCTTTGTTCTACGTTCAATGACTACAACGTGTGAAGGGGCTCGTTTTACGTTTGTTTTTTATTTCAATGAGGAACATATGTGGACATGAATTAGTTAAATAAGCTCTCGTCTTACTAGTTGAACTCCATGCTCTCTCCTCACCCTAGGAGACAAAAAACGACTTTTTCTTTTTTTTCATTTTGTAACCTTAAAAACACGAAAATATCAAGAAAATCCAGAAATTCCACAGAAACTCAATGGAATCAACCTCGTTAGTTCTGCTTATTTCCGGATGATTTGGCGAAGGACTTGTCGCTTCCATATTCGACAGACAAGGAAACATAAAGTGGCTTGAGTCCTTCTAATCAGACTCAAAATTCATAAAGCTAAGGTCAGTAGAAGACTGAATTCTTCACGGTCGACCAAAACAACTTTTTTTGTGAGTTTTGTTTTGTTTTTTACCAAAGTCGATAGAGAGGAAGCTTAGGAGCCTTCGGAGGAACTGCGTGAAAGACAATAGAAGGGAGGAGAGACTGATTGATGTATTGGACGGTTTGATGGTGAACATGGGGGTTTTTCTTCCTCCATTCGATCAGTCCAACAATGAAAACACAAATGATGTCATTGGATGTTTTATGAAAATGAGCGAAATTTGAACGGTTGAAGCCTCATCGGGAACATTCAATCTCCTTTAGAAAAGTAATTTTCAACCGAAAAGGAGTAGATTAAATGTTGAAAAAACAGATGAAGTATCAATTTTCTTTTATAAAATAAGAGAAGACGAGAGGGAAGAATGAGAGAAAACAACAATTTCATAATTCTTATGATTTAATTTGAAATTATGGAGCAAGGATTCCTCTGATGAATCCTTATGACAGCGTCCAAGAAAGGATTTAACCGCATAGTTCTAACTCCCACACACACACTTTGCCTAAAACATAAAAGCCATTGAAACCAATGGCAACTTTACTGTATCTCTCATACTTACTCATGACTAGACAATCACACGAATGAACTGAACTAACCTTTAGCTGATAAGCTTGAGTTGTCAGAAAAACGGCGAACACAATAGCCAAGCTGACGAACACTGACTGCATTCCTATAGACAAAAGGATAAATGAAAATTTTTTTTAGGAATAAGCGTGTTTTAAGGATGAGGTGGGTGTGCTCTTCAACACACCAAGTACAATGAGCTCGAATGTGGGCGGAGTCAATTGAGTTGGTTGGGGTGTAAAAGCAGCAAGAAGTAACAAGAGGAATGAGAATGAAAGAGAGAGAGAGACCGACAACAGAGAGAAAAAAGAGAAAGAGAGAAATGATAGAAAGAGAGAGAGAAAAAGAGAGGTTGGGCTTCAAAAAGTGAATGCTGAGAAAAAGATAAAAAAAAGGGCCGGGCTTGGAGAAAAATGAGAGAACCATGAAACGGTAATGCCAACTGTGCACGTGGCTAGCTTAATAGGTAAGCTGATTAATGTGACGTAACCTTCTAAGGAATTTGTCTTGAAAAGAGGTATTAGCACAACTAATAAATAGTAAATGATAAATATATTTTGGCAAGGATGATAAGTTTGTATAACTTGCAGAGAACAAGAAATATAAAATGTTAGTCGGGGTAGCGAATGTAGGATATAATGCCACTTCTGTACTCGGAAAAAACATAAAAACATGATGAAGTTTTAGAGAAAAATAAACTTTGAAATGAGCACATACCAATGAAGCATCTGATTTCAGAAGGACAAGCTATTTTCTTAACACAAGCTCACGATAAAAAGGACAGAAAGAGTTGAGAACATATGAAGTCCGTTTGAGCGAGGACGTTGATGCTTCTTAGATATAACTTTACTCATATTACAAACGTTATAGTACTTCAAGAAATGTTCATAATATGCTCTTAAGAATGAAACAGATTGGCAAGATGAATACGATGTCGCCTTCCTTTTTCCGCTCTCATCCTTCACTTCCAGAAGAACATAGTTTGACGAAGCTAGTGAATCGTTCGAAAAAAGCTCAAAGATGAAGCTCGAGATGAAGCTGAACGTGATGAAGGACCTAATGTAATTGGCATGGAAAGATCTCTTTTAGTTGTACAAAAGAGTCATATACATGTTTAGTTGTTGTAAAAAGCTTATAATGTCTTTTGTTTTTTAGTTTATATGGCTTATGGATTACCTGCCAACACATATTAAGCTGACATACAGGTAACTATGCGGATAAAACATTCATTTGCAATTGCATTTATTTTCTTTTTTTTGTTACTTCAACTCTCTCTCTCTCTCTTCTCTCTCCCTCTCTCTTCTATCTCTCTGACTCTCTAGTAGTGTTACCCTTTCTTCCTCCATTTCCCTACATCTTCTCCGTACTCATACAAAATTCAGTTCCGATTCTCAAGGTGCTTTATCAGAATTTTGAAAATAATTTTCAAATTCAAATTTAACAATCTCATAAATAATACACACGGAAGCTTATTGCTCCCAAAGATAATTTAGATTTCTAATTGTTCATGATCAAATCTAATAATTTATTTTAAAGTTTATAGCCTTCACCTCTTTTATGTGTTCGCCGTATTCATTAGTTCATATGGTAAGTTAAAGAAAGAGCAGAAGAGAATAGCTCAGTTATAAATCTTGATCAACATACGATTTTTGCTTAAAGTCAAAGCCAAATATGCAAAATCCTTGCTTTTTGTTTCTGCATCTCTCCTCTATCCTTTTCTTCAAGACATCTAGAGAGGTAGAGCGGGACAGCCAGAGGGATTCAGGACGAAAAAGAGTTCAATAACATATGAATAATGATGATCAGTGATTACGCAGTTAATGATAAACAAAGTCATTCGAAACTCTTTTTCTCCAAATAAAGTTTTTATTCAAACAACTTTTCCGAAAAAAGATTTGACGTTCCCAAAACAATTGTGCAAACTGAAAAGTTTTAAAAGAAAGAAGACGAACTTCAATGAAATCTCTTCTGAGAACGCCTCAAGTTACAGAACAGCCAGGCACACAAACAAGGATTTATATATGAAAAAGTAAATAAATATTACTTCTCTCTATCGCATACAGAAAAACAGGTTCATTCACATATTCCAAAGCAGTCAAGCGGGAGGTCGAGGGAAATACATAATTTGATTTCTTTTTTTGGTTTTTTTATTGTTCATGCTTTCCTTTGAGACTTTCATATCAAATTGTAAAAAATTAGATGAAGGAAAAGAAATGTAGAAAAGAGCTGTAGCTGAGTCGCGAAGTAGAGGAATTCCTAGAAAAAGATTAGAAGACGGAACATCTGCAGATAAAGCAACCGTTTCAAGCGCATGGAAGTGCTCCAAATGAAATGAGCTTTGCATTTTAGCGCGAAATCAGTTTTTTGAACAGTCAAACGATGCACAACGATAGTACGGGAAAGTTGATTTAAAACACAGCCAACTCATCTAATAGAAAGTTGCTGGTAGAAAAAGAGGAAAAAATAGTTTTCATTCCTTATAAATTAGATTCAATTGGAAACATCTGTCTCGCCTAATATGGAAAGGAACAATCTTTTTTTGAAAACTTTTTCATTCCGAATAAATAACAAATACTTTGTAAACAGACGAATTAAACGATACGTTGTGTATTTCCTCTACTAAACGAAGCTTATTATGATTATTCTTATTCAGAATATCACATATCGTCATTGAAAAATACTCAAAGAAGGGAATGCCGTCATCTTCAGGAGCTATAGTTCGACTCAAGCAAACAAAACACAAAAATATGTTTTAAAAACCATAATCATGTTGTCAAGGTAAGACTTGGATAAAAGTTTTTTTGCTCCACGTTTTGTCATTTTCATATATATCAATCCCTTCAATTAAGCCGAATTAAAAACTTTCTAGAGCTGAAAAGCGTTTGCGCAGCGCATTAGATGTGCTGAGATGGAATCGTCAGAGTGAGATTACAAGAACAAAGCTCTAGCAGAAAGAAGTCGAACAACTTAAATTGTCATTTATATATCGAAGTATAAAGCATTTCATTTATTTACTTCCCGCATGAACACGTAGGCAAATTGTTTAAATCAGTTGTTTTCCTAGAAAATAAGTTTGCCGGACGAGAGAGAGTCATTGTGGTTTAGGCGTCGTCAACTAGCATAGCTATGGAGAGTAGTTACAGAGAAGGGAGATGGGGAGTGGGGGAGAATGTGGAACTAGCTGAGGGCAATTTGCCGAAATAATTCTGTACTTTATGTATATTTTCAATCGAAAAATTGTGTGGATTTATATGGGAGAAAAAAATAAAAGATTATATGTGTTATTGGAGAGAATTTCCATTTTATTCATTGAAATCTCAACGTCTTTCAAAACGCACACAAAGGAGTCCCTTGATAATTAATTTTTTCCTGATTCTAGAGCAGTTCGATGTGGTGACTGGAAAGAAGGAGAAAAAAGTTTTCAGCTCCCCACCCCAATAGTTATGTATATGAGTGATCGGGTGAAATGTCTGCAACGATGACGACAAGTTAGCAAATGCATTAATGTTATTAATTAATAATACAATCACATCACTCTAAAATTGGATAAGGGACGGAGCTTCTAGAGCTTCTGCGTACACATTAGTCGCCGTCGTAGTCATCCCAACTGGATGCAGTCCAGCTGACCTTTCACGGCTTTCGGACAGTCAGTACTTAGAGAATTACTTATTTTTGTTTTGTTTTCTGTCTTTCAGCAAGAAGTTAATGTACGTTTTCCACCTTTTTTCCCATTTCGTCAAAGTTTGAACTTTTGGACAACAAAGGGGTGGAGGAATAATTGAAATTTTAAAGATTCTGGCTTTGAAAATGACCAAAAATAGCGTGAAATTCAACAAATTCATGTGTGCAAGTATGGCTTTAAGGACAGTTTTAATAGTAAATAATACATAATTCCCAAAAAAAGCTCAGAAAATTGAAAAGAAGAGAGTTGGGAGATTTGATATTTCAAAGATGAATGAGATAACCAAGAGATTTTTAGATTTATAATATGACAATGATTTGAGCATCTCATCTTTAGGTCTCCTCAATCATTATTGGAAAGGTAAATGAAAGAAAATAGAGAAAAATGTGAGCAGATAGCAAAAGCTGAACTCAAATTAGTGCATTCGTTGCGTGTGAAGATGGAGAGGATGGTGCAAGAAAAAAAATTTTTTTTTCAGATAATACTTGTAAAACTTTGAGAGAAAGAGAGAGCGAGAGAAAGAGAAACAAATAACTGCTTCACTTCCTTTTATGGAATGAACATTCTATGTCTAGATAAAGGAGATATGAATGGTTGGGGGCGATTTTTATGGATATTCTGATTCAGCAATCAAGACAAGACAACCGATGATGTGCTGAAGAGATAAACAAAAAAATTCAGTGAATTGTCATGTTTTGTTTGATCTGAGCAAAGAGCTGATGAGACCTTTACGATTATTATGAACAAGAACCATCTATCGTTTTCATTTTTGAGAAGATTTGTGTCTTCAGAAGCTCTCTGACAAGCCTTGTGTGTATAAGCTAGAAGAAAAGACTTGTTCATCATTGTCATCTTCTCATGTTGCTCGGTGAGGAAGAACGAGAAGAAGAAAAAAGAAGATAACAGGAAGAATTTGGAATAGAGGGAGGGATAGAGAGAAGAAGAAAAAGAGAGAAATGGAACAAGAGAGAAAGAGAGATAGAGAGAAGATGAGCGAATACAACATTGTGTTAGAAGGGATTGTGTGAACACACAAAATGACATACCGTCTCCACAGAGCTCCTATGCTCAAAGAGAGTATAGACACTACTACCCTTCTAGATGATAGAGGTGAAACATAAAGAAATGTTTTAAGAAATCGACTAGAAGATTATGAGAGTGAAAAGAGAAACAGAGTGTTGTAAGAAGAGAAATAGAATAAAGGCATTTCGACGACGACCATTAGAAACGGTAAGACCGTTGTCGTCTGTCTTCGAACTAAGAGAGAAGCTGCGTTTTTCGTTCAGTTCGAGCAGTTTCTATGAAATGAACTTTAACATTTATGTTTTTGTCTACTAATGAATAGTTTCCGTTTTTAATAAACATAAAGATTATCTTGTTGAACAGCTTAATCATATTTGAGGTGAAGCTTAGAGCTGTCCAAATAGCTCAACATTACTGGTCATTTGGGCATTTTCTCTTCCATCACTCAATTATTTTAAGAGCGAAAAAAATTTTTTTCTTGCCTCATCTTCGCATCCTCTATTTTCACAACATTTCTCTTTTTATGTTTCTCACAAGCTCAACATCATAATCTTCGGGCTTTTAGAGGAAGCCATTTATGTCCATAATTTCCAACTACACATTCGTCATTCATATCTGAGAAGCTTCAAAATACTATCGTTCAGTATTTTTTCGTTCTAACAACCAACAAATAAGCTGACACGCCTTTTAACACAAAAACATTTGCACATTTTTGGTATTAATAAGAAGATGTAAGGTAATTATGTTGAAACTGAAAAACACATCAACCGCTCTATTGCGTCTCACATCTCACAATGATAACCTGACCTATAAGCTTGCACAAGAAATTTGCATAAAATTGAAATATGACGTGAACTGGAAAACCGAAGATCTGATCTTCTACATGAAGCTTATACTTTCAGCTGAGGGTTAATTCAATCCAGCATGAGTGCGCATATTGGTGCCATCAACTCTGTCAATGCGCTGATCTCAAAGGTTTTTCAACAACCCAAAGGAGATTTAGTAAGTTTTTGCTATTCTGTAAGCACATGCTTGTCACGCAAAGAAAAATCTACGGAGAAAAAAGTTTAAAACAATCAAAAATGTGCCCTCCTTCTGTAATTACTTTCGCCAACTTACTATTCGTAATTCTTGGGAACAAAAGTACGAGCGTATCATCTTTTTTTTGTAATCAGAATTGTTTCTTCTTCAAACAGTTAGAAATAACAAAGTTCTTCTTTTTATCTTCAACCTTAGTGCACAATTGTATTGTCAAAGAGCAAGTTGTGAAGAGAGTCGTAGAAATAGCGAGAAGAGAGAGAAGAACGTTGTCAAACACAAGAAACAAGATAAGTTGGAGATGGTCGAAAGGCACCCAAGCTCACGACAATCGCCAGATCAGCGCAAGTGAAAAAAATTGCAATTTTTTTCAAGATTACATTGATTTTCTTTCTTCAAAATACTAGTGAGAGGAAAAACACTTTAGATGGGTCGACAGAACCTATTTCTATTCTGAATGAGTTTTCTGAGCACGATGGAAAAAGAGATGTTGATGATTATGCACCATGAGACACATACCACTTTCAGGCTGATCGGTTGAACAGTAGAATCACGGTATGTATCCTCTCCGTATCGGCAGGGTTGTTACTTTCCGCCCATTTTATGGGAGAACCTATTAACTGTTGGACGCCTGCACAGTTCACTAAGGATTGGTCAGTCTGAGGATTTCCTAGAAAAACGAATCCAATAAAAATGTTTAATTCAGGTCAACCTTCGTGAATCAATACTGTTATGTACATGGAACATACTTTGTGCCTTTGGATCAAGAATTATCTTTCGATGAAGAACAACGAACACGAATCAAAATCACTTATTATCAATGGGTAAGTTATGAAGTTACTAGAGTCATAGACTTTCTACTTGTGAAGGTACCATACATTCTTGCTCTCCAAGCTTTTCTCTTCTACATTCCTCGTTTTATCTGGAAGACAATGATGAGCGGAAGTGGTAAGATTCCTGAGTTTCCGCGAATCTCAGATTAATATGTAATCTCTAGGTTACGATTTGGCTGGAGCTATCAGGTATGTCGACACTTTCTGGAGCTCAATTAGAAACACTGGAGATGGATTCAAATGTATGTCGTCTAATGTATTTTCAATGGGAATGTGTTCAAATTTAGTTCGTATTGCTTTGTTCGAATCACAACCTTCCTTATACATCTGGGACGGTCTGAGATTGGCTCGTAAAAAAAATAGCCAAGATATGGCTCTTTATTACATCGTTTCAACAGTCCTACAAAGTTTGAACGCGTGGACTCAAGTTAGTTGGTCAAATATTGATGATAACCATGAGGGTTTTTTTCAGTGGTTCTGGCTCAACAGCCTACTCAATTCTCCTCTCTATTCGTTCTGGGGACCTTCGGTCATCTCTGATTTGATATCTGGACAAGACTGGCAGGTAAGAATGCATAATGTGTATTGATTCCCGCAAAGCTATTATGCAATTTCATATAACTCATTTGACTGGGTCAAGGTTGCTTAGTGCATTATAATAGTAACTTGACGTTTCAAATCGAAGTGTTTATTAATCCTTTCTCGAAATAGTTGCCGTAAAACGATGTTTCAGACCACTGGTCATTTCCCTCGAATTACGCACTGTGACTTCAATCGTCGTCGCCCAGCCGGTGTACAGGTGAACCAAGTTCATAAAATTCCCGAAAGAAACTGGAAGTTGTTATAGCAAGATACTGTACTATGTGTACTCACGATGAATATTTATTACGAAAAGCTTTTCCTTTTCTTATGGTTCTGGCTGTTGTTCGTGGCTATCATTTCTACAACTAACTGTCTTTACTGGACGATGTGCCTTTGCAATCCTAGAAAGGTGGGACATTCTGAACCTGAATATAGAACATAATTTCCTCTTAATTCCTCTCTTTCTCTCTCTTCAGATGAGAGCTAGTGTTGACAATTATCTTCAATTGGATAGCCGAAGCAAAACTACAAGAGATCAATTCTACAAAGCATTGGGCAAAGACGGCTTATTCGTTTTACATCAAATAACTCTGAATCTTGGAGACATCCCTACAAGGCAAACATGAAACACATAATTTCAAAAAAAAAACTTCTTTTCAGTTACTTGACTATCGCCATGAGAAACTGTTGTCCTGATATGATCGAAAACGATTGCGAGAAACAGACACTTCTTCCACCAGAGAAGGCTTGAGAGCTTCATCGAAGACTAGCGATATATCCAAGTGTCCTTAACATGTTATCCTTTTTCTTTCTTTCTCTTCCTGGAGGTATAACTCTCAAACCCAAAGAATGATATATATCTAAGCTGCATATCAGTGATTTCACTCAATTGGCTTTCTGGTCGCATAGTTTCCAAATTACAATTCGGTCACTCCGAATTTAGATTCATTAGAACTTCACTCACTTCTTCTGAAGTAAAGAAGAAGGGAACACACATATTATTACAGAACACGGAACGATGTTCCCTGAACTGTCTGAATAAACTTTTCCGCAACCATTGTTTTACTTTTCTGGTATGATGCCAACCCAATTCTTAGAGATGGTGTCGCTTTAGAAGTTTCAGTTATGAAAAGGTTGAAGGTCAGCAGGTCGAATCTTGAAGTCAAAGACCAGATTCTAATGAATCGTGGACGGTTGAGATTTATGGTTTGGCTATACGAAAAAGAGTTCTTATTAGGTGGCCATCTACACGAACTTCTGAACGGCAGAAGATACATAATTGGATGAATCTAGTTTTTCTGGCTATACCTTCAACCGGATTTGTAGACTATCATGTCTCCCAATTTATGTATGTTGAACTAATATTTGTATTTTCGTTTTATACGGGCTAAATAGTTGAGAAAGGCTGTTATTTTGTTGGGACTTACCAAATCGCTTTTTGAATGCTTGAATCTTCCCTTCTTCCATCTATTTTCTGTTCTTACAACCTTCTCCCTCGTTCTCAGAATACCTTCTCTCTTTCATACCTTTTGAAATGCTTTTCTTATTTCCATATCTTGAATAATACGAGAGAATATCACTAAATGGGATCCTCAAGCTAGTGAATGCATCCTCATTTCCAAACATCAATTGCCCATATCGCGGTCATCTACCTTTAACTTAGCCAGAAGACCTAGCCTCGGCCATTCGCATACTGTGTACAGACAAGGTGTTTCGAATCTTCTTGAGGGGCGGGCGTCCATCTCCCTTTCAGTGTTCCTTGTGTTTCACACCCTTTTCTCTCTTCGACTATCTCAACGTCAGTTCAATCTTATTCGGATCTCTAGCTTTCCATCTTTCGTTTTTTTTTTCATTTACGTTTCTTATATTAACAATAACAGAAAAGAAAATCTGAAAAATCGTTTCAGGTTGACCATGAGGATATTCTTGACATTATTTCTCATGAAAACAGTTTTATACTTCTGTGACGCCCAAAATTGCGATAGAGGTAAGTAATTGTCTGACTAAACCACTTTGAGAATTTCATTCAAAGCCAAGAAAACATGTAAACTATATATTTCTCCCTCCCGTAATCTTAAGAAAGTAGATTGATTTGAGAAACTAATGGAAATCATAATTGAATGTGAGATGAGATTTCCAAACACACTGGTTAAGGTGAACAAGTGTGGGTTCGGTTAGTTCTCTGCCTAACAGATATGATACAAGTAGATTTCGGTTATGTTGTTCTTACCATAGTTCTCCAGCACATGATTCTTGTTTTTATTTTCATTTCTCTTGAACGAGTCTTTTCTTTTGTAATGTTTGATATGAACTATTTTATAACTCTTAAGCTCAGATCAACCTACTTTCCAAATTGTGAACTTCACTTTTCTTTTTTTTTTTGCGAATTCCTTCTTATGGTGTGACAGAAAAAACATTAACAATCCTGGATGCGATTCGAGTGAAAGCGGATTGTGCCTTACCTATCCTTCATCTAGTGACCGCCATTTCTCAAATTCAAAACAATCCTCTCTTCAGATTCGGCGTGAGCGGAACTCATGAAATTAGCCAGTTATGTTGACCTGGTCTGTACAAACAAAATGTTTCTTCCATTCTAGTTCCATATCTCCTTTCGCTAGTTCCTTTCTTTAAGTTCGTAAGCTACCGCCATGTTCAGCATTCCTCAAGAATCTTGTCGATCTTGTCCTTCTCGAACTTTCGTTTTTCTTTGACTTCAACACTTATTGACGCCAGACTCTCCTTGACCAGCAATAGATTCGTCAAATCGTTTAGTCTTATTCCGGAGATTCCTTGAAACTTTTAAAAATTTCGATTATTTTTTCTTTTATCTTGAGAGTTGTTTGCGCCAAAAGCAAAGCGACTATTGGATTCAGAGAAATAATTCAAATTATTGAAAAGGATGTATCGACAGCATTCAATAAAGAAACAATTTGGGTTTTGTTTTAGATATTCTTGAGGATGTTTGTCCTCAACGTGAGGGATTCGATGAAGATTGTGAACGTCACTGCCAAGCAAAATACCCTTTAAGGATTGCTAGCGGTTGTCACCTTAGGAACTCAGGTGATTCTCTTTATGTTCTCTTTCTTATCTACTTCATTCAGGAACGTTGTTGTCCTTATTTGGTATTCGCAGTTATCAGTGCAAATGTCAGTTGCCAATGCACTTTTGTATGTCTACCCAAGGCATTAACCCTTTCCGGCAATCATTTTCTTTGGCAGCCATATCTGAACATTCCAGACTTGTTAAGCTGGCTAATGAACCAATTAACTGTGAACAGGTGATTTTTTCTTAGCGTTTATGACTCAACAGAAGTTTAGAGAAGAACGAACCTTCTATGTGACAACAACTTTGGCATAGGGCAATGTGATTGGATACGATCAAGTGGAGCCGATTGGTTCGAAGCCACGGAGATTGGACAAGCCATTCCTATGATGCCTAACGAAAAACCGAGTCTCTTCACAAGCTATTTTTTGTAATATAACTCAAAGTTTAGCTTCTAACTATCTCGTAGCAGTTGGTAGACAAGGAGTTTCAACAATTCATCTTACAACTTGTGATGGGTTCTGCTCTCAAGGCAGTGTTAACGTAACTCTCAGAATGTGGAAATCACCTTGGATTCAAGCCCATTTATGCTTCAAGTATATCCACAGTATTCGCTTCACCTGTAATGAAACCTGTACAGAGAAAAGGATGTCCCTTTCTGTGCTCCAATGCAAGCAGCGAACGGACAATGGACAAATGAAACAATTCCGAGGACAGATAACTTCCAGGTTTGTTTTTCACCGACGAGTTTTAGAAAGGTTTCTATTGACAGATATCATTTAAATTCACGAACATCACTGTAGCTGACGCTGTTATGTTGGATGATATCAAAGTTGATTTCGTTCATTGTGCCAACTCGGAGTCTAATACGGTTACAACACCTTCGCCTCAACAACTGAATCGCTTAGTCACTCCTACGCTGGTTAGTCATGAACACAGAAGGATATCAGGTATCTCTTCTCGATCATCAGTAAGTTGTTTGTAATATTCTCATACTCAATCAGAACTGTTAAGCTAGAAGGGAATGGTATCGCACGGGTTCTATCTTCTCAAACTCATGAAACAAACAACCCTGTCGAAAGCGTTCCATTGAAATTTGCCGAGCAATCAGGCGATACTTTGGACACGTTGAAGAAACGGCTCTGCCCACAAGGTTTGTGGCTAGAATTTCATTTTCACTTATAATGATTCAGGAGAATGCACAACAATAAGCCATCAAGCTTCCCATATAGTACAACCTATCCAAGATCGTACTTGCATAGGACGGGTTGGTTACAAGATGTGTCAGGAAAAGTGTCGCAAACAGGCTGGTCTTAGGTATAATGCTTTATTCTGTTTCATTTATTTAAATGAAACTTTAAGCTCCGGCTCACACTGTATAAGACAAAAAGAATATCCATTCACTAAACGTTGCATTTGTCAAGTACGAAGATCTCCACCACATCATGAAATTAATGTTGTTACGCCAAAGAAGGAGGAACAATACACAAATAATAATATTCAAGATGACGTAAGAAGTGTTGATGAGGAATATCCAACACTCCGTCCAATTAAGCTAACTCCTTCTCCGAAGTTCGCTAATGAGGCCTCAACGCTCGTTCCTAAAAGGTTAGCTTGTTGGTTTCTTCCTCTGTTCACTAGATATTTCAAGGGGAAATCGAATTTTCCATAGACAAAATGAGCGGAAAATATCAGAAAACTTCATTAATGTGGTTTGTGGTCTAGATGGAGATAATACAGATTGCGATAAATTTTGTAAAGATAATAATCCACTAAGGTAGAAATATATCCAGATAAAAGGGCAAGGAAAAGTGAAAAAAAATTTCAGCTCTGGATCATGTTCATTGGCTGGAGGGTTCCCGGATTGTGTCTGTTCAAGTTGTTCCAGGTCATTGTGCAATTTTGAAAAAGAAGAGAATTGCGAGTATGTTCCCCAGCTTTAATCCTGTCATTAATGAGAATTTGTTTATTAAGATGGACAGATTTACGTCTGATTAGCACACAGTTCAATAATGTTAGTATTGCTGCGAAGAAAGACCAAGGTTGGATGCATGAAGTTGCTTTTATCAGAATATTGTTGGTATTTAGCTAATCGTTATGGTCTTACAAGATTGCCGCCTCTCTCCTATTCAGGACTTATTAGACGAGGTCAAATCGAAGGTGAATCTATAAGCTGTTAATCCTTATTTTGTTACATTCATCAGGTCCTATTCATCTTTCTGTTGATGTGTACCCATCTCACGAGATCGATGTTCGGATATGCGTGGATTCTTTCAACAAGTGAGTGTTTCACATATTTTCTTTCGATAGTTTTTCAGATGTCAATCACAAACCGTTGGGCCGGCGGCGTGGAACAGAATCTCCGCTAAAATAAAAGTGGCTAGAACGGAAAAGGTTTTTTTCGTTTTTTTAACTGTCATACATGTTGTTTCAGATTTTCCTTCTTTTCCACAACAAGCTGAACGATGTAGCAAAAACCATTGCATTAGACAATATATCCCTTCAAAATGGTAAATGCTGACGCGCCTTTATGTGAATCATCCGAAAATATCATGAAATACGGGCAAATTTGTAATGACTCGGTACGATACATAAGTCGATATCAGGAATTTATATTATTTATTCAACAACGATTCTTTCAAACTTATCAGTAAACAATTCAACAATTTTGTGTTAATCTGAGTTATCTTGAGGTAGTTCGGTGGTAATGACCATTTGAGATTTATGAATGTATACCAGCAATGTAATCTGTAACATTCCTTTCGATTATTTGATACTTTGTATTGATCTTACCAAGCCATTCGAAGGCACAACCACTGGCCTATCGAACATAAAAGATGCAACTTTTTCGGTTTTATTAGAATAATCGCCTGCATGAAACCAGTAAACTATACCATCTACTATTTCTCCAGGAGTGGAATTGACCTTAAAAATACGTAGAGTTTGAATAATTAATCAGAGTGTACCGTAACAACGTTCATGTAACATTCAAGGTGAGTGGCAATCGTATCTACACGAATTTTGAAAACTTCGACTTCTTCTGACATACGTGTATGAGGAGTAGCATCTGAAGAGAATTGGTAATTAAAACGTATGATGCTGATTTGTGTATCACACTCTTCGATTCTTCCGTTGTGATAATTATAAAATTTAATAAGAATGCAACCATTCTGAACTGAATTAGGTTGAGAGCGCGGCTACAACCACTCTGGGCAGCATAACAGCCAGATACTTGGCAACCAATTTTATCACCTAGCGAGATTAAAATATCTTTCATATTATTCAAATCCCATCATGGCTTTGTTGCGCCTTTCAAGGCACGAGTAATGGGCACCGCTCAGACGTTTGGCGGCTTGTAATTGGAGCCAACTAAAATCCATTTCATGCCGTTTCGTCATAATTTAGGAAGTGTTAATCCGTATTTCCATTTCCTACCTAGTTTTATATCACGATATTCCAATAAAGTCCAATTCGCTAATTCTTTCAAATTAACGTTCATATGGGCAGTTTCATCCGGTCGACAGCGCCTAGAAAAATACTCTGATTGAAATAGGTAACCTCTGCATTCAATGTGCTCTGTAAATATGATATATAGCTGTTAGAACGTTTAATTATATACAAACCGGGAAAAGTTCTTTGTATTACCATTAAGTTTTGATCGAACACCGTTCTCACTTCTTCTAATAAGTCACTATTTAAACTTCCATCTACGCGTGCAGGCCACAAGATGAATCTATCACATGGCCCCACTAAAACGTTGTAAGCCGTTTGATCAATGTTACTCGCCTCATCTCTTACTGTTACTTGTTATTCCATTCTGTCCTTTGCAAAGAACACCGATATTTGGAAGATCTTTGTGAGATAATGTGATAAATTCTGGCAACCTAATCGATTAATTATATTGGAACCAGTCAAATTTCAAGCATACTCTAAGAAAGGTCTTGAGAATGGTAGTGAAGATGGAGCAAAGCCAACTTTGTTTATGTTCGTTGGTAAATGCCTGATAGCTTCTTCTGAAAATCCTACACTCCTTAATGTTTCAATTTTCTCTTGCTCTATCACAAGATGTCTACACGTTTCATCGACTATTTCAGTCTCCTGTAATTTTCTGTTATCTATGCATTACATGAAGATGAACCGTAGCACAATTCCAAATTGACAATCTATTCTTTTTTAATGAATAAGACAGTTCCATAGGATATCCCTCATGCACTCTCTCTTGTTCCGATAATATAAATATCCCGTGCTCCCAAAATGTATCATTCTGAGTGCTTATCTCTACATCTTCAGCTAGAACAGCTCTGAAATACTTTTTGTAATGAAATATGAGGTTTACTCGGGAAAACCTGAAGTGAGCTACAACAATGCAAGCGGTTCCTTCGGTTGTGGCTTCTATTGTGATCTTATCTTTCACACCAACCATATATCTATTTGAGGATTCATTTTTTCAAGCTGGGAGCAATCTTACTTGGAAAGGTTTTGAATATCATCTAGATGAACAGTTACTAATTTAACAGGAGCCGAAAGTGGTTTCGCATCAGGATATTTTTCAATTTTGCAGCACCAGTAAGGTTCCGAAGTTGCTTTAAAGAATGATTTTCCATCAACATTCATGTTAAAGGTCTTACTGTCTTGTTTTGGATATGTGTATTGAGACCTGTTTTCCATGAAATAATGACTGTTCAGTATTTCTATACTTTCATACACGGTGATATACAGCTCGACCTGTAAAGCTGTTTGTTTTATGTCAACTTTCAACATAAAGGCGCGAACCAATGACGGTGAAAATCTACAACTCGGTTGTACTAGCCGCTGGTGAGCATCGTAAAATGTGGGAATGATTCCTTCGCCAAAAGCACAACAATCCATTATCTCTGCAATGACGACACTCGCCTAAAATATCAAAACTTTTCTCTCAATTAGTTATATTATGAACTTTTTCTTCAGGTTTTGGTTGGAAATCTGTTGAATGCATTTTTTTCGCTATAATTTCGCCTGTTATTCTTTCTTTGTTATCAATAATGACCGATTGAGATATGGAGAAAAGATTAGGATTGCTTTCAATAGCGATTACTTTCGAACATTTCCTGAAACACACGCTATCGCTTTCCCATTTCTTTGAACTAACTTGGCAGCCAATACTGATAAGAATCCCGATCCGCTACCGATGTCAAGTACAACGTCTTCAGGTGTGATTATTTTTTCAATGGCTTGTGCATATTTTGAATTTCTTACCTGACATAAGTTAAGAATTCTGTAACGAACTTGAAGTACTTACATGATCGTTCAACATAATCATATGCCAAACGGGAAAAATGTGTGAACGTAAATTACATTCAAAAACTTTGATAGCAATCTTCTCAATAGGAGTATGGTCAACCCTGTTCAGCACAAAGCTTATGATATTTAACGCTCCAAGAAGATCATCTAATTAGTGAGGATCTGTTTTGCTTGAACGGAAACCGTTGAGATACCTCGTGTATATTTGAAAAACGCACAGAAAAAATAGACTTGACAACATTGAGGAAAAATTTCTACAGCGAATTCACAAACATCTTCTTTATTATTCAAACTAGAAAACAACATTAGCCTGGAATTATGCAAAAAAAATGCTTTTGAGACTCACTTTTCAGCATATGCTTTGAAACATTCCAGAAATTCATTGACAAACTTCAATTTCTTACTATTCTCTAACGGTTTCAATACCATAAGATAATTGAAAATCGCATTCCTAGTGTCTCCCGACTCCATACACGATCGAGCAGATGAGATCGAAAACTTCATGATTGCTGAAAACTCAATGCTAAATTAAAAAGCTAGGGGGAAAAGCGCAAAGATCAGGAAAGAAAAAACAACGAGAATTGCGGAATAAACGGTGAAACCCACCGGTCTGTCACAACATCTCGGAAAGGATGGCTGCTTGCCAATAGCGTTTGTTTGGCTGCGACGCATTTGAACGCGTCGCGGTCGGGGCTGTGCGTGCTATTTAGACAACTTTGCAAATCAATTTATTAGCACCCTTGTAATCTTTTTATTTTTCAACATTAACATTCAAATTCGTTATCAAATTTCAAAAACTTCTCATCGACTTATGCTAATTAATTAGAATATTCATCGGTATTTGAATTTCATTAAGACGCCACTTTTTACTGTCTTCTGTGTGGCTGCTGTGCTACTGTGTTCTCAGCTTTTACTTTTTTTGTTCTCTTATACACAGTGTTATCTTTTTTATTTGGTATTCTCTAATGTAATCGTCTAATATGGACGTTTCAGATTGTCTCAGTTCTTTTACTTACATTTTTTTCAAACTGTAAAATTAGTTCTTAACTTTGTATTTTACAACGGAAGGTTTTTTTTCATAATGACCTAGTCAGGTCAGATAACCATGAACTTCCCAGAGTAAGCTTTACCGCCTTGTCCTCTTATCATTTTAATTGTTTCAGAGAGGATGTGGTTGATGATTATTTCAACTTAAATTATGATTTTGGTATCGATGATCACCACAGTCCATTAGATCATGATCGCTCGTTAGAGGTACGTAAAGTTTTTATTTTCTCAGTTTCTCTTGTAACTCTTCTCTCTTCTTTTCTACTGTCGTTTGTTAAGGTACCAGTACGAGAGCCATCCCCAGCATCACCATCACGAGATTTAGATGATGATGGGCTTTTCCGTTTTGGCGATCCGTCACTTTCCATACCGATGCATGAAGTTAGTGCTTACTCTCTTGTTTTTACTTAATTATTGTTTTATCTTAGTTTTCCCAAAATGAAAATTCTCGCTTATCTCCTCCACTACCATATCATCAGCATAATCAAAATTATGGAACTAATGACGTCCAGATGGAGGTAATAGCGTTAGAATATATCTATAAGCTTAATCCCCTTCAGGTGCCTTATAACTCATTCGAGCAACCTGTTGCTGTTATAAATGGAGAGTATGCATTAAGTGCATTGGATTCTCCGCTTAACATGTCTGAGAATCAAGCCTATTATGTAAGTCACGACGCTTTGATTTTGTAAGTTATCTTTTCATTTGTAGCAAGAGCAGCCATCGACGTCGCAACAGCCTCCGCCAATGCAGCAACACCAGCATCAACAACAGCATCAACACCAACAACAACATCAGCAACAACACCAACAAACGCAGCAGCATGCAGCTCCACAACCGCAACAACGACAGATGCAGGTTCAGTCCCGTGTACAGAGAGTAATTAGTAATCCGGGATCGACTGCTCAGCAAAGGGCGGCTTCGGGTACCCAACCAACGGTAATTTTAAGCCTCTTTTAATGAATATATGATTTTTTAATTATTTTTTTTTTAGAAATATCCTGCTTCTCGTCAAAGAGGGCAATCCAAAACTAATGGTCGGAAGAAAAACTCTAGCGGTTCGTTTCGTTTTTCAAGTTTCACTTTTTTTTTCTTCATGTAGGTAGTGTTGGTGAGGTGTTGAATACTGCTCACAAGATGAATGCTGGTAATGGCGGACAGGCTTCTGCGGTACGGTTAAGTCCAGAGCAGATGCAACAGGTAAAAAAAATGCTCATTGTTTCGTTAAATTTGGTTTCATTAGTTGGCGATGAGTGCAAGTGAGATATCTGCGCTGGAATCGGAGCAGTCCTTAGGAGTTGATCACAGCGAGCGAATCAAAGAACTGAAACAACAACAGGCTCAAATCTTTCTTGAAGCTTTATCATCGCAATCTAACTCGTATGATTTTCTTTTTTTTTTTTTTCAAACCTTGCATGTTTCAGAGTAACAGGAGAAGTGATTAATCAGCTTCACCAAATCAAGCAGCAACCACAACTAGCTGCTGTTCGCCCACCCCCTAGGCGACAAATGCATTTGCAACATATGGATGCTGCTCCTGAATCTCCGCAATATGAGCCTCAACTGTATTTAACATCTCAGGCTAATGTCAGTCAACCTCAAGTGTATGTTACTTATGCGTTTTTGTTCATATTTGTTTATATTTAAGCCATTCTAGCTATAATGACTATAATATGATGCCTGCTCCACCAGTGCAACATGTTACTCATCAACGTCCTGTTTTCAGAGTAACATCGGTGAGTTTTCAAAAAAAACTTGTTCAGATAATATTTTTATAACACAGGGTGTACAAGTTACATATCCTTCTTCTCAGACTCAGCAATCCTACGCTCAACAACCTGTATATTCCGAACCTGGGGGACCAACAGTCGGGCAAGTCATAAAGCAGCAACACGTAAGATCTATTCCTATTTTTATCTATTCATACATTTTAATCCAGCTGAGAGTTGCACCTCCCAAAAACGCTTCTAGACAAATTTTTGTTCAAAATGTTGCTCCTCCGCCCACCATTGTTCATCCCCCCCAGCCTCCTCCGCCTGTAAGTTTCTTCAACGTATGCGTTTCTCATTCTCTGGAGTTAAGCAAGCTATACCTGTCTTCCGTCAACCGCCTCGACCAACGCCAGAGCAGACCAGACAACTGATGGAGGACAGGAAGCTGCAACGGTTGCACAGGTTTTTTTTTTGAAACATTTCCGTTATTATGACCATGCATATGTGTAGACTGCGAGAAGCATTTGACAATCATCAGCAAGCTATTACTGCTCCGAGAACTGAAGAACCGTTCCAAGACATGCTGGATGTTCTGATGCGGCTACTTCCTTACCATCAAGGTTCTGAACCGGATGTTCGGGAAGACGAATTAGAACAATGTAAGTTGATATTTGAACTGATTCGTTTAATATTCAAATTTTCAAGTTGATTGTAATTATCTGAGAAAGATGATCAATCTAACAGAGTCGAAAAAACGAATGGAGAAAAAATTGCGCACAGTGCTGTTCAATGAAGCAATGGTACTTATAAAAATCTAAAAATATACTTTTAAAAAAATATTTTTAGCGGACCGCCGAGAGAGAAGATAGCAATCTTCTCCTCTTTTTAGATTTAGAATATGAGCGACGGAAGTTGGACGATGAAAAGAAATTATTAAAGTCTGAGTCTTCTTCTCTCGATAGTTTTGTTCACTCTTCATCTCTCATTCCTTCACTTCGTGATTTCACTTTACCTAGTCTTGAAAAGAAAAATTATCCACCTCTTAAGGTAAGAAACGACTGTTTTTTTTTCAAATTTTTATGATTTTTACAGATGCACTTTGATTATCATCCATTTTGTGATATACCTTCTGTTTCTTCACCTCCTAAGTCACCTATGAAATCTCCCTCGCCCTCTAAGTCTTCTGCTAGTAGTATTAGGTAAGAAAAAAGTTTCCTTTCCTTTTCTATAATCTTTCTTTCCAACAGAGATGTATCCCCTGTAAAATCTCCTGTAGCTTCCACTAGTCGCGCTGTGTTTAAAACATGTGTTCTCTCCGAAGATGATTCTCCGCAATTGACTGTTAAACCGCCTCGTCCCAATCCAAATCTGAAGCATCCAAATGACTATAGGTAATCTCATATCCGCAGTTCTTTGCGTAACTTGTTTTCAGGCTTAATCATGTTTTGGACAGGCTCATATCCGGCGTGTCATTGGATCCCGTAGCAATCACTCCTAAGATTCCCATTGTGGCGGTCAAAAGAGACTCGACGCCAGTATCTAGAAATAGTATGTTCTTTTATACCGGACATAATCGAAGGTTCATTACAGCTCCAACCTCGAATGGTTCTCCGTTGAAAATAAAACTGAAGGCGCCTCCGCGTGTTCATCCCGAGTCAGAAGGTTCTTGTTCTCCAGAGCTGGGGCTTGAAGATGTTTCCCAACCTTCACCTTCCCTGGATCCTCCCAAGGCAGATGGAGCTAAGGCATCTACAGAGTCTATCGATAAGAAACATTTAGCTTCCGATAATACAATAGATAAGGTTCTTATTACTGTCTAGTTCTTTCGCTCACTTTCATTACTTCAGAGAAATAGTTTCACAGTCTTGAGGCGGGTCGACAATAAACCGAAGGCAAAAATCGAAGGAGAGCAAGAGCGAGAGATCCCTTTGAAAATTCCTAGGTTCAAACCTATGGAAGCTAGACCGAAATCTACTGAAATCGATAAAGCAGAGCAACAAAGACGTTTACCTCCGTTAAAAATCAGAATCCCACGTAATGTACAGCAAGACTCTAACAATGTTGAGAAACTGTGAGTAGAATAATACTCCAACGTTAAAATTACGGATAATATTTAGTGATAAAAGTATTAAAAAGAAGAAAAAGAAGAAGAGGAAGCGAGAATCTCTTGAATCTGATTCAGACGAACAGAAGAAAAAATGCGTTGTTCCGACACCTGTGAGTTTAACAATACTATTAAGTAGTCATTCAGAAACAATTCTAGGAGTTTGTCTTTGTGATGACCGAAGGACTGAGAGCAAAGTTTATAAGAGGACCATCTTCTCGACCAAGTTCTATTAGTCGTGAGGCTACTCCCGCTCTTTTAACACCAATCGCTCCTCCTCCTATTCCTTCTGTACAGGTAACTATGAAAATGGAGTTCTCACTTGTTATTGTTTATTTATAGTCTGCTCCTGAAGCATCGCATGTACAACCTATTAAGCTGAAAATTCGTCTGGGTCCTAGACCAGTAGCTTCAGCTTCCACAACACCCGTGACGGCTCCTAAACCAAACATACCGATCGCGAAAAATGGTCCTATTAGAGTGCCAGCTCTTACCCTCACAAAAGCGGTACCTAATCACTCCCAGCTCGCTGCTCTCGACTTTTCAGGTATTTTTTGTTATGGACGAACTTAGTCCAAAGATTAATTTAGATGATTCTGATACTGAAACTGACCGTTTACGGTCTTCCGCGGATGAAGCACTTCGAGGTTGTGGCATCAGTGGGTTGTCTGGGTTAACTTCTGTACCCAAGAGACCACTGTTGCCATGGTCGTCACAACCATAATTGGGTAAAGTCTTTTCTAGTTTGCAGGCAAACTGTTGTGATTGCAAGTGTCAAAAACTGATGTACGCGAATCATTTTATGTCCATGTGCCAATTTTTTTAGCTCATTTTTTCCCTCCCGTTTTTCCGTTTTGAAATATCTACTCCAAAGCATATATTTATTGAATCTTGACCAAAGCTTGTATGTCAATATGTTGTTTCAAATAATCACGGTTAGTATATTCGCCTAATATAGTTGCTCAATCTTTCGTTGTTTATTTGGTGCTCGTTGTATCTCTAATAATCTAGCGGCACATCCGTCTTAAAACTCCTTCTTTGGACTATCGTTTGTGCTTCTTATTGCGATCTCCGCGGTTTGTGTTATCGCCATTATGCATAGATTGCCCTATATATGGTTAATTTTTTAAAATTTACTCTCCCTCACTCAATCTTTCATTCCCATTCTACTTTGGCAAGCAAGCAATTTCGTACTCTACATTCTCGTGTAATTATGCATTTTAGAACTTTTTTTCCGGTTAACTTAAGAGATTGCAAATATCTTCCCATTCCACTACCCTGGTGGTGTTTCTTAGTTTGTTATTATCAGAATCGTAAGTGATCAGACTGATCAACAATGTAAGCTATTGTGATCTTTAGATTTATGTATGTATAAACAGATTTTTAATAATAATTCCATTTTTAAAATCTTCCATCTAATATTTGAGCAGTTTATTTATGTTTTTATACCATAATTATCAACATATTTTTTTGTGAAAAAGTTATTTTTCTATATAAAGTTTAATGAGAATGTCGATTACACAATACGTGCAATGCCGCCACAGTTCTGTTGAAAATAGGTCCCGCAACGAGGAGCCTGAGTGTCTCTCACAGTAAACCGCTCTTATACTTCTTTGTGCATAGCTGGTATATTCCCAAATTTTTCCGTAAAATATTGTTGTTTTATATAATCTAGGTACTTTCGTAACTATTTTGTTGATGTGTTAATGAAATTTTGATCTCTTGCTAGTTGCCCAACTTTTTTTTAGTCCAGTCATTTATAGAGAACCTGGGAAGATAAAAGATGGCTGATCAAAATGAGAGGACTTTTATGAAACAGCCCACTATCAACCTTAACAATAAGGATCGCATCCTCAGCGGAACTAAGAAGGTTCCACGTTACACACGTAACGTTGGTCTTGGATTCAAGACTCCCCGTGAGGTACATTTATTTTCTTATTTTGAATTTCAAGTTTTGTTTTTTTCTTAGGCTATCGAGGGTACCTACATTGACAAGAAGTGTCCATTCACCGGTAATGTCGCCATCAGAGGACACATCTTGACTGGAGTCGTCCTTAAGAACAAGATGACCAGAACCATCGTTGTTAGAAGAGATTACCTTCACTTCATCAAGAAGTACCGTCGTTTTGAGAAGAGACACAAGAACGTGCCAGCCCATTGCTCTCCATGCTTCAGGTTTATTTTCATTTTCTTTTTTTCTTTTTACCTTGATTGTATTACAGAGATATTGCCCCTGGAGATATTGTAACTATTGGAGAATGCCGTCCACTCTCTAAGACCGTCAGATTCAACGTCTTGAAGGTTAACAAATCTGCAAGCTCCAAGAAGGGATTCTCCAAGTTTTAAATTACTTGTTGCTAAAGGCTAATTTCTTCAGTCTCACGTTTTTGTTGCTATAACTGTAGAATGAAGTCTTTAAAATTGTTTTAGCGTTTATAGTTGATTTCTGGTAGAATGCAGATTTTTTGTGGATAGCTGTTTCTCTTTATAAGAAACTCAAATTATCCTTATAGAGCATTATGTTTCGACGGTCGATTTCTGTCTCGAGTTCATTAATCCGAAAGTTGCGCGACCCTTGAAATAAGTTTAGTTGGTTCAATATGATGGTTAGTTGTTATCCAACAATAACCATATGTTTCAGTTTTATTACGTTCATTAAGACTGCAATGAATACTGAAGCACGGCAGTAAGAGCTTGATGAATGGCTACAGATCGATTCTTCATAGAGTTTAATACTCGAGAACGTTGATACTGTCTTTAAAATATCAATTTCTGAATAATTCGTTGTGCTTATCCAATCCCAATCGTAGTCGTGCTGAAAGTAGGTCGAGTTTATCAGCAAGGATTTCTGTAAAATGTTCTTAATTCATACTAGAGTTAATAGTTACTCTCTGAGATCTTCTCTGTCTCTCTCTCTGAGAGGGTCTTGAATACAAACAAGGAATGTTCACTGAACTATTTAATCTGTTTTTTTCCCATGATAGGAGATACCATTTCGAACCTGTGTTCATCAGGAGTTGGACACAATATAATGTAGCTCCGACTTGATGATCACGCCTGGGGTTATGGTCTTTCGGAAGTTCAATTCATAACATAATGTGGAGAAAATTTTAGCGTTGAAAAAAGCTATAATGTAGAGGAACAAGTTCTGACCGAGAACGAGAGTTAAGATTCAGCCCAATTTCAGTAATTTCGCCGAATAAGTTCTGCCATTAACCTCTTATCTCCCAGGGACTTGTTAGTGAACTCATATAAGTTTCCCGGGATACTTGTGAGGATTTCATGCTTGTGCAACTCGCGAACTCTCGAAGACAGAAGTGATTGAGGAAAGAAGATATATTTAAGTCGAGATTTAACACCAAATAAAAAACTAATCAAACGAATTTATTCACCAGCTTGGCTAGTCTGAACGTATATCGTTTCTTCGAGTAAGGAGTGGTGATTAACACAACTACATCCGTGAAAAAGTGCCGTGATAGAGCTTTAGCTGGGTCAACAGCCGTGCCGCATTGGGTCTCAAGGTGGGCGTGGAGACGCGCGCGGTCGCGTTGCGTGCGGCGTCGTTATAATATGTTCAAAGTGAAGACAATACCCCTTGTTTTTCTAATTTTATTTTGTTATGTATTCAATATCAATGTGAAAGTATGTTCTTATAGATCTGAGAACATAAAATCATCCAATGTCTCAGTTTGGCGGTGGCGGAAAGCCAGGAGCATGGGGGCGACCTACCGGAGGTTTGTATAATGTTTGTCAATCTCGTTTGATTTTTATTCGTTCAAGGCGCTCAGCTTCCAAATTTTGGTGGTATCGGGGGAGTCGGCAGTTTTCCAATGATGGGAATGAGTGTACCTATGATAAATCAAGCTGCGTTCTCGCAGACAGGAATGATGGGAATGGGGGTGATGGGAGCAGTACCGCAACAGCAACAAAGAACTGCTGCTGCTGCGGCTGCATCTTCCGCCGCTGCATTGGTAAATACGAACAAGGGTTAGCTTATAAATTAAATTTAATCCTAGAATCCTTCAAATGCCGCTGGAAAAAACAGGACTTTTGTCGGAGTTGTCACTAAAATGCACGACAGTTATGGTTTCGTAGATGATGATGTTTTCTTTCAACATTCGTAAATTTGTTTTAATGTTTCGAAACTTTATATTCATTCATTAGGGTTATAAGGGGATCACAGCCTCGAGTAGGAGATAAAGTTATGGTTGAGGCCAGCTATAATCCTCAAATGCCGTTCAAATGGAATGCGTACAGAATACAGCATCTTTCCGGATCATGTATGAGTATAGCTTGATGTTTAGACAGAAAAATTTACATTTATTCAGCTACTAATGAGTCTCACACTGGAACTCAAGCTCGAGTTGCATCGCCTATGACGAATCCTCCTCGTAATAACCAACAATCCAAGTTCGCTATTTATTGAATTTTGTCACTAAAATTATTTTAAAGTTCGAGATGGGGCTCGAATGCTATGTCTGAAAGAAATGGGTCTCGTTCTTCACCACCTCGTCGCCGTTCGCCACCCAGAAGAAGTCCTAGACGTAGTCCGCCGAGAAATATGGGTGGTCCTCCGAAAAGAAGGTATTCCCAGCTTTTTTTTCAAGTTTTTGATGTATTGAAGGTCGCGTTCTCCACAAAGGCGTTCACCACCACCAGTTCGCCGGGCATCTCCACCTAGAGATCGTAAAAGACCTTCAGCTGCTCCGTCCTCCAGAAGAGATACTCCTTCCCCACCCAGGAGAAGAGCACGAATTATTCCAAGATATGAATGTCGTGTGAATAAACCTGTGCTTATGAGGTATGTCTCCAAAACGAACAAACGAAATTAAATTATTTTGCAGCGACCAAGTATCTTTAATTCAAGTAAAAACTCGTTATTCTAAACTTTATATTCCTTCCGACTTTGTTGATCTTACCCCGGATTGGGTTAAGCGTGTTCCTCTTGATAGTCCTATTGATTTTACAAATTCTGTAAGTTCATAGGGTTTCTTATCTCTATGCCTATTTTTCCTTTTCAGGTATCCTTCCATGTTTTACATAAAGATGTTGACTATGTTTCATCAGAAAATGAGAAAGAAGCTCCTTTAGAGCCTGATGATTTTGATCACCGACACCAAGTGAAAGTAAAACAGTTGTTATTTTTCATTTTTCATGTAAACTGTTGAGGTTCTTTTGATGAATCACAACGGTAAACAAGAAATCCTCAAGAAAGCCTTTGGGCTTTTAGCAGATGGATCCCTCGATGATTCCCATGAAGTTACTTCACTGTTGAAGCAAATACAGTTTTTAGTTGGTAAGGATGTGGTTCTTGATACCTTTGAATATTTTCTTACAGGTGTTCGTGGAAAGGAGTTCATGGCCATAGGAGGAAGCTATTCGCCCTCCCTTGATGGTTCTGACCCTACAAATCCTGCAACCCTGATAAAGACAGCTATTCGCACAACTAAAGCTTTGACTGGAGTGGATTTAAGTGGTGTACCGCAATGGTGAGTCTGATTAGGAACTCTTTTATATTTTCTCAAACTTCTCCGAAACTTTTTGTAAACCATAAACTGCTGCCGGATCGTTCATTGAAGCCGTCGTCCTTACATCATTTTAATGCAACTGACTTCTCTAAGCCTGTGGCCGCGTGCCCGGTCAATTATGTTTAAGTGAACGTTTTGCCTCTCTTAGGTACTCGCTGGTGCAGGTTCGCTATTATCGCGCTGACAAAGATCGAGTGGATCGCGTTCATCTACTCTGGCCTGATACCCAACTTTTGATGCCATCAGAAGACAAATGGAATGCACAAACAGCTGCACTCCGCTTGCAATGCGAACAAAAACTTACAGCAATAGAAGAAATGAGCGTTAAAGAAGAAAAGGACAACCAGCAGCAACAAGCCCAACAACAGGCATCTACTGTTAAGGAAAGTCCCGTCCATCGCAGGCGATATTTGCCTTTCTCACTGTGTTCTGTGTCTGTCTGTTTTTGAGCACTTTACCTTCGCTCTTTGTCTTGTGTGCTTTCGTCCCCTTCGAAAAATTTAATTCGCATGTAGCATGACCTGTGTTAAATTTCAGGTTTTTTTTCAGCACGAGGGGTTTTAAATTATCATTTTCTATCTCGTAGTGTGAGCCCAGTGCATTCAAACACAGAGTTTCTTGCTTGAATAAAATTGTTGTTTTTAGGAAGTCTCCACTCCGACAAAGGACGCTACGAAAGATGAACCTATGGAAACACCACTTTCTGTTGCCGAGAGTGATGTCGAGATGAACTCTACGGAGAAACCTAAACCTGCTGCTAGTCATTGGAACGATTTGGATGTCAAAACAATGAAGGTACTGTTAATAAATATCTTTTATCATGTTATGCACCGATTGTTAGGTTGCTGAACTCAAAGCCGAATTGGAGGCTCGAGGATTAGAAAACAGAGGTGTCAAAAACGTTCTGGCTCAAAGGCTTCAAGAAGCTCTAGATAAAGAGCAGGTAAGTTCTTTCTACCAAATGACTATATAGAGTTTATATAAAGGAACTGGAAGAGGATGGTCCACCTGATGAGCCAGTCGAAGTGAAAGAAGAACCGAAAGAAGAAGTCGCTGAAGTTAAACCAGAAGAAAATCCCAAAACTGAAGAAGAACTGAAGAAGGAAGCCGAAGAGATAGCTAAAAAAACTGAGAAATTAGAGAAAGAGAAAAAAGAGAAAAAAGCAGCTATTGAGAAACATTACAACATTCCTAAAGAGCAGAAGGTGAGTGTGGTAGTAAATTCGGATTTGATGAATTTATTCCAGATATTCGTCTTCCCATCTAAAACGGCAAAAAGTGGAAAATTCGATTGTCGCGTTGTATCACTGCATTCTCTTCTTGAATATCGTAACGACGATAACAAGGAATCACAATTTGAGGTCAGTGCTGCAAAGTTTCCGATCTCAATATTTCTTTAGGTTTCATTGTTCGCTGAAGCTTTCAAAGAACTTCTTGAGAGACTTGCAGCATTCAGAATTTATCAGGCTGTTGTCAATGCTGCGGATCGAGAAGTTGAAAAGAAAAGGAAAGATGAAGCCAGAGGAAATGGAGAAAAGGAGAAGAGCGAGGTATAATAACTTAACATCAATTTGGTATCAAGTTTGTGTCTGTTCAGCATGCAGAAGAAGATAAAGAAAAAAAAGAAGAGGAAAAACCAGAGAAGGTTGAGCTTAAGTCAGTGATATCTGATAGGAGTCTGTTCGAAGCTTGTGCTACATTTGATGGTAATCTCTGCAGGTATATTCCTATTTTCTTTCCCCATTTTACGAGTTCATTCAGCTATATCAGTGACAGAGACCTCGAAGAGATTTTCATGAACAGTGAGTTTGGACTCACGCGTGGCCAAATATCTAAATTGGTTCATAGAGTTTGTAATAGAGAACGCTTTAATTATAGGTTTGTATATTTCAAATCTCGTTTTGTACCCTTCACTGCTTCAGAGATCTCACAGACAATCTTGTCGACACCGATGGAAACGTTAGATTCACTCCTAGTCAAATCGAGCAGCCAACTTCTACAGATACGCTAGTTCGAGGTGCTTGATATCAAAATGATCTTATCTATGACTTTAATTTTAGGATACGGATTAACATATGTAGAGTCTGAGAAGTCATTAGATAATTCTACTGAAAATACTGCTAATGGGCAAATGATTGTTATAAATGGAAACGTCATAAATGTCGAGCAGAAGTTGGCACTACTGAAAAAGAGTGAACAAGAAAGAGACCAAGCCAAAGCTGCCTTCAACGAACAGACTTCGTTATTAAGTGAGCTTTTCTTAATATTGCTGGTGAAATTCTTGTTAATCTCAGGCCAGCTACGTGAAGCTAAACAAGATTTGGAGAAAAAGAAGAAAGACCTTGAGCGAGATTTGGATAAAACGAAGAAGAAATTGGGCGAAACTGGGTCCACTTTGAAAGCTTCGCTGGATGATACTGCTCATTTCAAAACGGCATTAGCCGATTGCAAGCGATACGCTGAGAGAGTGCTCAGCGTTGTCGATAAAGCTTGTCCTCCAACGCCCAAAAAAGAAGATAGAGAAAAGGTGAGTTGGATGTAATACATTCTTCCTTCATGTTTCAGTTCAGAAAGTTGAGGAGAAAGAGAAGCCGAAGGAATCTAAGGAGAAACAAGAAAAAACTGAACAACCTACAATACCTGCTGAGGTTCTTGTATTGTCTGATGAGGCTGGTCCTGAAGCTGGAGAAGCTGCAGTTGATGAAAAATCGAGTGATAACTTCCAACAAACCAAAGACGAACCTATGGTTCCCTAAAATAATTTATTTCTGGAAACTAATTTATATTCAATCCGTTGTAACTGTGCTCATACACTTTATATATACGAACTAGTTTGTCTTATTCATGAAAATCATGTAAAATTATGGTCTCCCTGTTTTTCTATCAATCTGTAAATGCATGCAAGATTTTACACGATATCCATCGTTGATATCATAATAATTTTTTAGTTTGAATAAAGGCTAGCCTCATAAACTTCAATATCCAGTCGTTGGAGCGATAGTATATTTGAGAGCTGCTCATTATTATTTTTTAAAACAAAAATTCCAATTTTAGAATAGAGATGGAAGGTTGGCTATCGAATTGTGACGACTTCCATAATGGTGGCCTTTCGTTGGGCAGTGACTAATCTATATTCGTGCTGCGTAAAGTTTTTCAATCGAATATCCTTTTATAAAACGTTTCATCACCTCTATTCATTGTTCAGTAAAGCTGAACTTATCTTAAAGTTTACGAGAAGAATCACTTACTTTACATCTGCTAATGATATCTGTCAAGAAAGTTTATAATATTCTTATCTATAACTTTCTGTTTGCCTCTTTTGGTTGCTGACATTCAAAAGATTTTCAATCTTTGCACAAGCAGAACCAAGTTATAATTATTTTAATCAAGAGAATTAATGATTCGAAAGAATCGACTGAGCCTAATCCGTCTCGGATGATATAATGAGCGTTTCCTAGAGAAAGCGAGATGTATGTGCATGACCAAATCGACTTTCAATTCTAGAAATACGACGCACATTGAGCCATTGGCCATTCTATAACGTCTTTTCTTCGATGTAGTACGCTATTCCGTTTAATCTATATCCAATTTCTTTGTTTAAATCACTCGTATCCATAATTGCTTCTCCCATATCAGTGTTTTTTGTTTTTAGGATGAAAACTAACCCAAAGCGAGAAACCAAATCTAGTGCTAAGTCAACGGAAGCTAAGACAAGAACTAGAAATGCCCAACCCGCTCCAACACCTCCACGTCCTAGACCAGCAGAACGTGAAACAGAAGAAGAGGAAGGTGAGGAAGAGGAAGGCGAGGAGCAGCCGCAAGAAGTTCAGCCAGTAGTAACGGGAAAAGATCCTACCATCTACTGTATATGCAGGTTGATATTGTGATGCATTATAAATTATAAAAAAGTTTTTAGACAAAGCTATAGCCACAGTGAGTTCATGATCTCCTGTGATCGATGTGGGGATTGGTTCCATGGAAGATGCATTGGAGTGAGTTACTTTAAAACAACCAGATCCTACGATGAGTTCCTAGATGACCGAATGGTTCTCCCGACATATCGATATATACCACTGTAGACGTTGCGCTCTACGAGCTAACCTTCCTCAAGTCCGATTCAATACAGAGTATGTTCAATCAATCTAATTTTCACGTCACTACGTGTGTTCAAAACTCATTTTGCCGTTACCGGTGGTTGCTGATGGCTGTTGTGTTCCAATTTCCGTTAGATTATCTGACTCAATTTTGCAGATACATGAAGGAGTTGAGCCGAATCATGAAAATTATCTATGCAGACAAACAAATGGATGAAGAGAGAAGTGAGTAACAAGTTTTTAAGTTTAAACCGGATACACTTCAGCGGTTTACCGGTGTGACTTGTGTGTAGCATGTCTGAGGCAGAAACGATGTAACAGGGTTTGTGTGAAGTTTTTGTACTTCTGATCCGATTCCTTTTGCTAGTGCGATCCGTGCAACAGGGCGGTACCAGGATTGTGTCTGAAGATGAGATGCGTTCATCTCAGTTCCCATCCTACTATGAGTAAGTTGCTTGCAATCTGACTATTTCTGTCCCTAAAACTTATAGTCCGAGGAAAACACTTACGTGAAATCACTAAGCATTTTACCGAAGAAGAGTACGCTAAGCTGATAAAGCCAGCATTGTTAACGGCCGTGGCTACCGCTGCAGCTGCAGCATACGAAACGAAAAGTACCGGAGCTGACAACAGTATAGTTGTAGCGGCGGCTTCCTGCGCTGTGCACAAGTTCGCCATAGCTAATAGCGGGCGTAAAAAATGGAAAAAGGGAGCTCCATTCGTTCCATTCCAAATAAAGTCGTTGGAGCATATCATACAAGAAGAGGAAGATCGCGAAGTTGAAGAGGCTGAAAAAAAAGAAGTCCTGTTGGCTGAGATGGACGCATTTCATGAGGAGGCGCAAAAAAAACAAGAGGCGCAAAGGCAGTTAGAACAAAGAAGGGTAACATTTCGAAAATTTCACTCTTACCGTTTCCTTTTTTCTTAGCAAGTACAAATGTGGGAGAGGAAATCGAAGCCTGAAAAAACTAGAAAAGGTATTTTAATATTCTTTTTTAAATTTTGCTAATTACAATTATTTTCCCAAATCATTTTAAAAAATTTTAATTTATAGTACGCAGAAAGCGGAGAGCTAAATCTGAAGAAAGCACTGAAGTCAATGAAGTAGAAGTTCCTAGACAATGCTTGGTAATTTTATTTTTAGTAATCATATTGAAAAAAATAAATATTGATTGAAGGAGCCTTCTTGTGTGAAAGTAGCACGTGTAGATAGCAAATACTGCACCGAAGAGTGTGGATTGAAACTAGCACAGGTTTGCTTATTTTAATCGTTTCTGAAATATATTTTTGACTTTTCAGACAAGACTAAGAGCTATTTTGCCTACACGAGTAGAGAACTTTTGGGATGTCACCCCTACAACTCACGTAATTTTCAAAACATCAGCGTGATATATCGATTTTTATAGGTTCGGTTCAATAATTGGATTGATGAGCTGACTGAAATCTGTTCTGTTAATAACGATCACATAAATGAGCTACTTTCGTACTACCAAATGGTGATGCGATATATAAATGTAAGTTTTCATCTGACTCTTCTCTTTACATTTTCAAATAGGCATTGCATAACTTGGAGCCCATGGACGAAGATGAGGATGTTGCCCAAGACATAGTAGGATGGATTCACAATATATTCACTGAATTAGAAATTTAGATTTCAAACTGTACTGTTTGTGGTGCTGAAGTAAACGCACGTCAACTTCCGAAACATGTTGAACGTTGCTTTGTTCGTTCAGAGAAACAAATCACTTTTGGGGCTCAGCAAATGGTATTCCTCAGAAAAACGCAGAGTCTTCAGCGAGTTTTATTTCAGGCTGCATTCAATCCACATGAACTCTTCTGTGAATCTTACAATAAAGCTAGTAACACGTTTTGTAAACGGTTACGAGTTATGTGTGCAGAGCATTATAAGGGAGAATTAGAAGAAGGAATCAAAGTATTTGTTCATAATCAGTATCATTCTCATTGTGCTTTTCTCAGATATGTGGATGTCCGTACTATTTGGCGGGCAATAATATGAAAGCTTTCTCTGATATTTTTATTGGTGAATCGGAACTGCTGGAGGGGGGTTTCTGTACAAATCCTCGTAAAACGTGTACTCTCCACCATAGATGGGTTCAAGTAAGTAGATGAGCGTTTAGGCTATTCAATTTATTCTACAGACGGTATTTGGAATCATCGAAACAGAAAGGATGAACTTGCTTACAAAGTTTGAAGAGCTAAGTGAAAGAAAAGCAGCTCTAATGAATGCGAACCGAGATCGGGGCGACTTGATTTCTCTAATGTGTTGTGAAACTGTAAGTGCGCAGTCATCTTAGTTCTTCTGAATAGTTTCATTTCAGACCAGGGTCGACAGCGATCCAGAAGCTAAGAAAGATACATAATTTATTAACACTAAACTCTAGTTATCATCTTCGTATATTTGTGTATATTATATACTGATCATGTTCATATTTGGAGCTCACGCAGCTTGCCACTATACATACATACACTGACGTGGCATAAGACTCCAATCATTCATTCATTCAATATTTCCCGCTGACATTTATATCGTTAATGAGTAAATATCATTTTTCTTCACATCTTTATCATCTTCGTTCTATTGTTTCACATTCTTATACCTGATGGATCTCCCCTTTCCAATAGTTTAATCTTACTTGTTTTAGGTAACATAAAACAATGAAAGCTATTTTTGTTTTTGACGTAGATGGTACTTTGACCCCTTGTAGAAAAGTAGAAACTCACGTTTAAGTAAAGTATCTTTGATATATTTTTTTAGAATATTGATAAAGAAACTCTCGATTTCATACAAGAAATCAGAAAGACATACCCAGTTGCAATTGTAGGTGGTTCAGACCTTAACAAGATTGCTGAGCAGCTTGCTGATCATGATAAGAAGAAGTGTATGAGAACCAATACAACCATTGATAGTATTGCAAATTATTTTTTTTAGTAACACAATCGTATGATTACGTCTTTAGTGAAAATGGAATGGTAGGATTCCATGGAGAGAAGCAACTGCCCACTCATGTAATGATGAACTCACACACTTTTCATAAACGATGTTTAGTCTATCCACGAAAAACTAGGAGAGGAAAAACTTCAGAAACTTATTAATTTCACTCTCAACTACTTCTCCAATGTTACGCTTCCCGTCAAGCGAGGCAACTTCATCGAGTTCCGAAAGGTATGATATCCTATATGTAATGACTTGAACCTCTTATCGGTTAGGGAATGTTGAACCTCTCCCCAATAGGCAGAAGTTGCTCGCAGGAGGAACGAGATGCTTTTGTTGTTTATGATGCGCAACACGGAATTCGCGAAAAGTTCGTGAAAGCTTTAGAAGCTGAGTTTTCAAGTTTCGGACTCACCTTCGCCGTAGGTAAGTTTTTCATAGCTCCGAAGATTTGCAACCGGTCGACGCGCTTTCCATTCAAAAATGAAATTGGAAGTACACGGGGTGCACTTCAGACACGTCGAGAATATCGATTTCCACATTATAAAGTCTTATTAACTAACGCTTTCAGGTGGTCAGATCAGCGTTGATGCTTATCCCAATGGTTGGGACAAAACATTCTGTCTACAATACTTTGCTGATCAGTTCGATCGCATATACTTTTTCGGAGACAAGACAGCTCCAGTAGGCTTAAGTTTCAAATATGTTACTGAATGAACCGTTTTGAAGGGAGGAAACGATCACGCAATCTTTGTAGATCCTAGGACTATTGGACACACAGTAACGAGCCCCTCTGATACTCGACAACAGGTCTCAAAAGTTCTTGATGAATTAAAGACTGCTTAGACTTCAAGCATTTGAACCGACTCTCTGCCATCAGTGGCACATGAATTTTCATTTTAAATTATTTTCCATTACTATTATGTATTTCTTGGGATGAAAGAGTGATGAAAGACTCTCAAGATCTATAGAGTAAATTGAATAAACGGTTAAAGGGATTACAATATTCTTTTGATATTTTGAAGATATTTCATCTTTTGTTGAGCTCTATGTATAAGAGTGTGATAGTTAGACTTAGTCATTGTATTGTTCACAAGAAGGCTTTTAGAGAAGTAATGATCTTGCTTTGTGCTCTATCAATTGTTCAGAACAACACATACAAAAAAAAAACGAAGTCCCTTCATAGGCAAATTCGTCAATACCTTCCTAAGTGTTTTAGAAACTTATGGAATGTAAGACATCTGGGTAATTATCTGCATTCAGATTATCTCATTTTTCTTTGTTTATGAGCTCGAATGTCACAAATAACGTTCTGTAGATGTAATCAGAAATGAATTGAGAAACAGGAAGCCAAAATCAGGACGAGGTAGAGCAAATCACACTACATAAATCAGGACAAATTGATACTACGCGGGAAGTCATTAATGACCAACTTAATGAGCAGGTTGACGACACAGGTGGAGGTTAGTTATTCATGAGAGAGCATTATTTCGGCGAGAGAGTGTAGAGCATTTATGATGAACGAGATCAGAAGTCTGAGGTGAAGTTCTTAGCTGTTGTAATTGGACTCCTGAACAGTAATAGGTAGAGCCTGGTGTCTTTAAGAGGCAGCTCTGCTTAATGAATAAGAATAAGAAGATATAATTAGTTGATAATTACTCTAAAGTTGTCTTGTGCTTGATTTTGGGGTCAAATTAGTATTAACATGCTCACAAAAAGCGTTTATGCAGGTGCAAGCTGACTTCTCCACCTTATTTTTCTTTTCAATTTGCCATGAAATGCTACTGTCGTCTTTTTTTTCCATTTGTTCCACATCCGCTCAAATTACGAACAAAGAAAGTTGTATAAAGTATCTGTCTGACTCATCTTTCAACCCTTTTTGCCCTTCAAAGGACGTTTTCGCTGCTCGACTACTAAGATTTTAGCGTTTTTTTTTATTTTTTGGCGGATATTGGTCATCGTGAAATAATTGAGTTTCCAACAAAAAAGATGGTCACCGATAAGCAACGATCCAGGCAGTCGTTTTGATGATTCTCATCCTGTGTCCAGATGTTCGTTTGACATTTAAATTTCCTGTCAATATTATGCTATAATGGGAAAAGGAAGTGTTTGATTGAAAAGCTGCAAAAAGCTAAGCCGCTTGAAAATAAGGACTACTATCAGTTTTCTTATGTCGTAGATGTCATTTTGTATGAAGCTTATTGCTTCTCTGGGTACTTGGAGCCATAGTAATAGAGCTGTGTGGCAGAGGCAGATTGAGATTGGAAGCAATATCAATATAGAAGCAGGTTCTGGCATCGTGTCTGAAAGCCATATATATGGGTGATATGGCTTTTCCTTCAGCACCGCCACCCATTCACATCAATCGAGAAATATTGGACAGAATGGGACTACCGAATGTCACGAAGACAACAGAAGGAGAAATACTTGTGGACTTATCCTATGTTTATATTTTTCCTTATCAAGTAATGCTATATCCTCATAGATTTGCAAGAACGAAATATGTCTTGACCCTTGCGTAACAATGTATTTTCGATTTGCTTTGTTTACTGTGTAATGATAATCGTGACTATGGTTGGTGCAAGATGGCCACTGTGCTATGAACGAGAGTCACCTTAGATACATCAATCTTAGGATGATGACGTCATAGGAATTTAACGTTGTGGCTCCTATTACAGATTGATCAAATCGTTTAAGCTAAAAGCAAATCATGACTAGTCTCAAAAATGAATGTTTTGTTTAGAATGCAAAGTACGATAAGAAGGTTTATGCATCTCCCTATGCTTCTTATCAAAAACTATAAATATAATAATTAAGTGGATATTAATGGTTATTGTATTATGCCCCTACTGTTTATGTTAATAATCATCTTTTTACATTAAACGAGATACGTTCAAGGTCTTGAAAACTCTTGAAACAACTAAAACTTGATTTGGGTAAAGGCTTCTTGGGAATGGAGAAGCCATAAAGTGTTTTCCTTGTAACCTGTAGACCACCTAGCTATCCAACAATACATATCATCCTTTCAGCCTTTACAAATCTTCTTTGCTTTTCTTCCATATTTGTGTTTCATTCTCACAACAAAAGATTCACACACACACACACATGCCATTTTCCGTCTCAAATTCTTTACAATGTTTAAAATTCAGATAAAATCACAAGAGTATCCCTGAATTTTGCTTGCACTATGTACCCATAGCTGCGCAGAAACTTCACATGAATCCCGGCTTCCTGGTATTTCTATCTCTCCTTTACTTTCAGTTGATCGGGGTTCTTTCATTCATTTCTATTATCCTTGAAAGGTCATGGTGTCTCTCGTGGTCACAAACGTTTTGAGCCTCGTTTTGTCTGCAATCTCAATCACATCTTCAACGCGTTTGCTCTACAATCAGTGTGTTCTTCATTCAACAAGACTTTCCTATTTGTCTCCAAAAAACGATTTCAGCAAGAAATTAAGAACAATCCGGAGAGCCTATTCTACTAATTATGGCTTTTGTGTTTGTTTTTCTCATTCAAAGCAAAATTTGAAAAAAAAACCAGTGACATCGACAAAAATTGTAAATTCGATGCTGTCGTTTGTCCAGATAAACTGAATCGCCAGTGTTGTTTTGAGAGCATTTGTTCATTTTGATTCGCTAAATTCTCGTAATCCGTATTACTATCGAGGCATCTTTTCTCTCTCCAAAGCTTTGATTATTCGTTTTCCCACCGTCTCCATGGTTTCTTCACGTTCCCTCATGTCGATTGAGATACGAAGAATGATGAGAAAAAAAAATTTTGTTTACAAATCACATTCAGAAACCTAACCTGTATAGAATGTAATAATCCATTATTTCTAAGTGATTTTTCTGAAAATATTCCGAGATAACTAAATCCTATCACCCACACGGTTATTCCAGCTATTGTTACGTCTCAACAAAAATTATATTTGTCTGCTAACACTCAACATTTTAATTATATAACACTTATACGTTTCATTCAATTTCCTGTATTTGACTACAACTCATGCCAGTAGCATGTGAACGGTGTCATCAGCAGGTGATCGTCAACATTCACCACCTCAATATCATGAGCACACTGCTACTGGCTCTTGCACATCTCTGGCCATCTGCCTGAGCTTAAGACTTAGTAAATCATTCGATTTAATAATTTTTAATCTCTTTCTCTAAGACAGCTGTTAGTTTTATCTTCAAATAGAATCTAACAAGTAGAATCTGTATATCAATTGCACAAGACGTTTTCTGCTTGCTACAAATCCAAACAAAGGCTATGTGCGCACAGAAAGCCTTTCCGAAAATCTGCTAATTCCCATCACTTTTTAAATTACACCCACGACAGTTTGCTAACTTCCAAAACATTTTACCGCGTTGCTGATAATCCATAAAGGACGAGCACTGGCTTCCAGCTGTGTCCTCCGATGGTTGTTACGTGAAAACGGGAGGTGTGAATTGTGATTTGAGAATAGAATGTGTGACCGCCAATTAAGTGAGGAGAGAGAAAAAAGTATTTCTCAGCATATTTTTCATGACTTAATACGTCTCAAATTACACTTTTGTTACGCGAAATAACAAATAAATCATGCAGTGCCGTGTGGGTGAACACGGAAAAATTAATCATCAATAAGTCATAAATCAACAATGGCTTCAGGATTAGCAGATAAGACCAGAAGTTTTTAATCTCACGTCTTACGTGATTTATCGATTGATTTACTCATTCATATTCATTTTAAGCTGCATAAACACTCTACCGGTTGCTCATGTACCTACCCTATGCATCTCATTTTTGAGTTTGTGTGAACATGCAATGCAGCAACAAACGACATTCAATTTCTCAAATGGAGAAAAGCTGGAATTAGAGAAAACAATTGAAATATAATTTTTCTTTTGAATTCCATATTTCAATGAAGAGAAAGACAAGTCATCATTTGCCGTTTGTTCCATCATGCTCATTATTTGAAAACTGCGACTCTCAAATTACTACTCGTGTGGTCAGCGTGTCTGAAATAAAAGAATCATGCTGAAGAGCAGAATTTCTCTTTAGTGCAATGAGGTGAACAAGCCTTGACCCACAAAGTCTCCTTGCCTACCTGGGGCTTCTCAGCTTTTTTTTCTTCATTTTCTTATATTGAAACTGGTTGAGTCAAATTCGTTCAGTCATAAATGCAGTTGATGCATCGCCTTTCTACTTTCGTGACGTTATGAGAAAGAGTATGAAAGATTTCTTGTTCGTGCTTTCATCTTTTAGCTTTTCTTCAGAAGAATACTAATTAATCTTCTTCTGCTTCTTTTGCGTTCGAATGACTTTGAAGACACACAGATTCATAATGAAGACTTGAAGTTTATGACAAACGCGTGTCGCATGCTTATAATTTGCTATTGCGGTACCTCGCTATGTTATCTTAAACCCCTTCTTTCTTACTCATGTCTGATAAGAACGAACATCTTTATGTCTTTGACTCTCTTACTCATCTCCTGTCGCTCTACAGTTCTCTTCTAATAAAATCCTTCGCGTAAACATTAGCAAGGAGGAGTAGGAACAACTTTGATATTTATGGTCAGGCAAGCTTTTTAATGATCGCCGCTTCTTGTCTATGGAACAGTCAAATAACAGTCATTAGGCTTCTGCAAAATGATTCAATTAATTTTTGAAAATTTCTAAATACGTAGTAATGCGTTCATTATTAAGTTTAGTTCACGTACTGCACTTCCGTTTCCGGTAAACCAGAACGTTTTTTTAAATGTTGATTTCCGAATACCCTTCGATTTTCATTTTTTTTTCTAACTTTTTAACTGAAGAAGAACGAAATAGAAATACTATTTCATTCTTTCTCAAACACTTCCTCTCTCAAACATTTCTGTTTTTTTTTTCTCTCCTTCTCTATCTCTCTGACTCTTATACTCTCTTTCTCTCCATTTATCTCTCAACTTTACTCTGTCCATTTCTTTTAATACAATCACATTCTAGTAGTGTGAATTGAAATAATTCCTGTGTTTCTTCTGCTCTGAATGTCATGCTCAGGTATGAATGGTCTAGATTTGTCTTCATATGGATATGGCAATGCTGAACATGTATTATGCTAATGAGACAGCACATCGCATTGTTAAAGGCACAACCCTATATTCTTTAGTCTTTTGTATGGAAGACTGTTAGATGCTCGTAGTAAAAAAAATATTTGTGAGAGTCTAAGTATTTCCTAACAACTGGAGATAAACAGCCTGAACAGTGGTTTTCATTTTATAATGCAAAGCTATAACCCATCTGCTTCAGGCATTCGCACCCCATTCAACTTTTTTTTTCAAAGTGCGTTGACAACGACCAGACCGGGATCTTGATTATGGCTGTATCCCTTTGTGAATGTCGTCCAATAAGTCGTTTTTATATTTAAATATTTGCGCTCTTTCCTTTTTTTTCGAATCCGTCCATTTACGTTAGAATGTGTCTGTGAGTGTGTGTGAAAGTTGTTATGAGGACCTGGGTGGTCTCGTTTCCTCTTACAAGTTTCTCTTAAATATTTGAAACAGAGATGCATTGAGGTGAAATAATTTGCTAAAGATGATGATCCTTCATCTGAAATTACTTCTGTCTCATGTTTTCACAACAAAGACACTTTATAACCGACAGATTTTTGAAGTTAATCCGTTCCTAATTCGGCTTCTAATGCCTAATGCTAATGACTCTAGCTTCTTATCCAAAAATACTCAACACCTGCTTATTCGGTAAACTTATGCAAATGTTCCTCTTTTTTTTCTTTTGCCTACAATATTTTTCATTTTGATTCGGTCAAAGTACTTATGTATAATATTAATATCTTCATATGAACGATATGAGAGGATTAATTTGGCTATCATTAGCATATTCCACACTGCCATTCAGCTACCATAAACCACTTACAGCTCCTTATATTGTGATATTCTTCTTTATGAGCTTTTGTATAACAAAAATTTTTTTTTATAACTTGCAATCGCGCATTCACCAATCGAAATTCTCAACAACACGCTTGAATATTAAACCCAACTTTGGCATGTCCACTTCATAAATCTTATCCCATTTACACCACCCATCCAATTTTCTTGAAGATATTCTCCGTCTCTTTTTTGCTTTTTCTAACAAGTCCTCATAGTCCTCTTTCGCGTTTTCAATCCATCTAATCTGATTTATTTTTTTTCTCCATTTTTATATTTTGCCTATCCTCTTTGTGTTAGTTTACGCCGGTTCTACCTCATTTGCATATGGTTTTCAGAAAGTTGTTTTTTCTGTTTGCGGTCACACGGCTCATCAGCATATCTTCACGTATTCCACGCCGCATGTATTCTACTATTACTTCACTCTTCTCTAAGATTAACAACCCAGCGGTTGTATTTGAATTCTCATTCTATTTCCATTATCATAGTTGTTCCTTGCATGAGAGTTTATCTTTTTGAATTTTTTTTTTATATTCGGTATGTGTCTGTGTGTGGTAGTAAGTTTATCGTAATAAGGGCTTTCTGGTAATTCTATGTGGCTATACCTTTGGGCTATTTTAACATGCCTGTTGACACCTTGTAGGTGGTGTTGTATTGTTCACCTTATTCTGTTTGTAACCTAAGGTTTTACTTCCTGACAGTTTAATCTCCGCCTATATTTGGCCTCAACTTGATCCGTTGCGATTCCCGACGGCACAGTGGAGGCGGGGCTCATTGGCGAAGATGAAGGAGAGGCGTGGCCGTATGAACAGGCTCCTCTCCACAAGTCCATTTATCTTCGGCAATCATCGGGTCAATATTGCTCTGTTAGAAATTCACGTTTTTCTGATGATTATGGCTTATTACCTTTGACTTGTTCTTCGACTACTTACATTTCTCTTAATTTTAATCCGTTTTTCTATTATAGATATGCAACTGGATATGTTGATTATTTTCTGTTTAATCTGCTATACAACTGCCAAAAAGCTGCCAGATATTCATTGGAGTTCATCGAATTCACTGTGAGTTTTTGTTTTACAATAGTATTTTACTTTCATTGTTCTCGTTTTATGCCAATTATTCCACTATCTCAGTTAGTTCAATCACTTTTCCACTTTTGATTCTCATTGTTCTTGCGCATTCATCATTTGTATGCTACTATTATGAATTCCATATTGTAAAGCTTCGCTTTACTCAACAATTTTTTTGAGGCTTGCATCAGCGTCAGCTATTTTTCATTTCTGCATATAATTAACCTCATAAGTGACATATAGTTCTATGTCAATATACTAAGCAGTTTTTTATCCATGTCTTCTCTTGATCACCGGCTGGTGTTGTTTAGTTCAACTGAATGAATACTGTTCAAACATCGGCTAGCCTTAAAAGATCATAATCCTGCTTGTCTCTTATGTAGACATCTGCTACTTAAGCTTCATGTTCTATCAGTGTCGGTCCCGACAAGCTAAAGGTTGTTATTATATCAAATAGACTTTTGGCAATACATCCAGTCGGGTTTTGTTTTAACCTTTCAACATGCGCTTCAAAGTAATTTTCCATAACCTAATCTTCTGGGGGAATATGAAGCAAAAAATATTTTGAGATTGTAGCTAATCAACATGTTCCGCTTTGTTTAGTACTTTCAACAGTTCCTTTATGCTCGTCTTCCTTGCTGGTAATTGGTCTTTCGCACCTGGTCTATAATTATCTGAATACACCTGAATTGAACCAGAACTATGAATAATAATCACTAATGAACCATAGACAGCTAAATGCATTTCCACACGCTTTGCTGATCATCACGTTTTTTCATTCTTGCTCATTGTCATTATTTGACGCATCTGGTCATAAACTACTTAGAATTCCTAGTTTGCCTCATACCTCCTGGTCTTTTTCCTAGGTTTTTTCACCCTGTTTCATCCTGTTCACGAATACATAATTGATATTAGCCTCTGAGAATTGAGAAAATAACTGCAAGATACATTGCAACAAATCACATTGTCAAAACTGATGATGTAGTCTAGCTAAGGTTATAGTTTGCCCCTGGCTTGGGTAAGGTTCCGGAGGCGTCATAAGTATATCTGGTGCTTAATTCAGCCATAGTACCATAGCGACTGCCTATTAATTAAGAATCCATTACCTAGTTAGATAGGTACTTCATTGTCTCAAAAGTGGTTTTCGAAATGGAATGGAATACTATCTGTTTCCCTCCAGGGGACCATAAAACTACTTAGGTTATAGTACTCGTAACAGAAGCTTCACAGTGCCTACATAAGTGCTTGAGTATGCAGAGTGTAGAGTAAAACGGAGTTCAAGATACTCTAATCTTTACCAGCTACTCTAAGTGGCAATGTTTACAGTAATATAATGCCAGCTATATATCAATTATGTTCATATCTCAGCCTATCTTTCTTCTATTCATCATTAGCTCAAACATACTGTTTGTCTTGAGCAATTGCCAAGAAGCAACAAACGGACGATTAATGATCTTTACAATCAATCAGATATTATTGTCTGTTTCATGATTTAAGCCATGTGCTGCTAGATTTAGAAGACAGTTAATATGACAAATTTAAACTGGTGAAGATGGATGTTTGTCATCAACGTGTCATCTTTGTCTTTTTTCATGTTATATTAAAATAGACTACTCTTCCCTTCTTCTAATAGGCATATGTCTGTAATGGACAAGAACCTATCGCTCGTTCTATATGCTAATTTTTAAGTCTTAGACTAGCAGCTGTTCTTTAGCAAATCAGACCATATAAGGCAAGCTGTAGCTGACATACTCAAGATGGATGAACGGTTGAGAACGGATTAGTGCAGAGATTGAGATGAATCCTTCGCATGTGGGGCAGTGGAACTCCGGTTCTTTGTGCCGAACCTGCTGTTCCTTATTGGGTCTCAAGCTCTTGGTCTTTGTTACAAAATAGGCCACTGAGCGTAACAAGCTCATGTGGGGGGCCTCAATAGTGTATGAGAATCCAATTCATATTCTAAGAAACATTCTCGAGTTGCTAACATGTGCTGAACAGAGTTGTTAACGAACATCGTTTTTATGATGGCGGGTGCTCTTCATCAACATATCTTTCATTTGTGGTCTTGTTAACAAGACATCAGTCATTATCTATTAGAGAAACATCTTTTGCAGTAGTGTATTCTCTTTTCTATCTCTTTCATATTTCATATTGGGTTGTATCTTCACTTGTGGGTTGGTGGTAGAGTTAGTATCTTGTTCTTCAGTGTAATAAGTGTTGTATCAGTATGTAGAACACATGTCCTGTCTTCATATAGCAAACCAAGAGGTTGGCGGCTGTCAATTTTCAACGTAAGATTAAGCCTTATTCTATCACAGTGTATGTGTATCTTTGAGAGCTTCTGTTTTATTTTCTCATATATTGCGGGAGTAACGGAAAGATAGGAAGAAAGTACGCTAAAGACAGTTGGATGAGAGAATTAATTTATGGAGGTCGTTAGTGGACCGAAAACACAGAGAGAAATAACCTGGATAATTTATGATTGTTTTAACAAGAAGAACTTGCTCGAGGCAAATTATTAAACAGATTTCAATAATTCTTCTCTTCAAGTGTATCCGGGGGAATAGTTTAATTTCTTGGTCATGGGCTTTAATTTTGTCTATGTCCACGCTTAAGCTTTTAATCGTAGTGGAATTCTCCATAGACCAGCAATTAAGATGCACCTGTCTCAGTTTCCAGCTTAGATTGATAGCTTTAAATAAGACGAGAATTTATTTATCTAGCTTCAACTTTTTCGTTTTCTATAAAACTATGAAGTGATAAACTAGGGGTAATTAGCGGCATCCTTTGCATAGAGCTGTGACCTATTCTTTATTTTTAGCTTTTGAAAATCCGTTCATAATATTATCTAAGAGTATTTGGGAATAGAAGCTTGTAATTAGCATTTGTGTTTTGAACAAAATCCAATGTTAAGTAGTGGTCTCATTTCCGTGTATAGAATAGAATAGAAATTGAGTGCGGATTTGACGCCATATTACTTTCTTTCAATTGGATCAAGTTACTTACGATTGATGTTCCAATTCGGAAAACAAACAAGCTATTCATCAGCATATAATTGTAGTAAAGAGAGTTTGGGATGCATCTGCGATTGCGTGCATTATTGGTTTCGGAAAATTTCTGTGAAATTTAAGCCGTTCAACGCTTGAATACTTTGAGGTACCAGCATCTGCTAGAGATTGCAACATTCAACTCTATCTGTTTCAATTGCCTGTTCATGGCGGCTTTTGTATCTGATATCAGTTTACCTCTTTAATTTTTCTGTGTGTTATTACCGTCGTCCATCTGTTATGACTTTTTGACTCCTGTATAGGTATGGTGTGTGCGAACACTGTTATGTAGCTTGACGCAATAATAATTGACCCACCGCCACAGACAGAATGACTCAGACGGTTGTGCCTTTTGTATAATTCTTTTGTAGTAGCTACTCATTAACAGATTACGCACAAAAGATATACAATCGTTTCTTTTCAACTTCCTCATTTCATTCTGCCGAACACTACTGCGAAGCTAATCCACTTAGAAACTTTTGTTAGCCCTCAAGCCATAGGCATAGATGGTAATCAGTTGTTCTTTTGTACAAGCCGCTCCCAAAACCATTTGACACAATTGCAACTACTTGTTCCGCAGTTTTATGCGATATAGTCTTATCTGTTGAACATCTTTGCCCCTAGTGAATGGCAGGTTGATTGACTTGTAATATGTCTGCTGCGTTGAGGATCTCTCTCTTTCTGTACCGTTTTACTCCGTAATAGCGGCATTGTTTGAAGTAGTTTTTTGTGGTTCCCGTACGTGTACCTGATGATTTATGATAAGCAGTTTTTACCGATTAGCATTAAGCTCATTAGCGAATGTTATAAAATATGTAACTGCTTTACTCTATTCAACAATATGAGTGTACAACAACTGATTTATAATTTGAGCTGATTAAGGTAACAAATCTTTCCGTGCATTCCGTTGTAACAACATATTTGGCTTTTTTTCCCTCTATGTCAACAATGTTGACCAAATCTTCAACCTAATGAGGAGTTGCACAAACATGTTGTCTAGCTGAACAAGATTGGCAAAGGTTAACTGACAAGAACAACTTGGACAATTCTCCTGTTATGTTTTCTTTGCGCTTCTTTACAAACCGCAGGGTGCCTTTGCGGTACCTCTCTTCACCGCTCAAGAGCAGTGTAGTTGGAGTTTTTTATCGTCAAATACGGGAGTGTTTCCGTCTGTTGCACATCTTTTTACCGGATATACAGAACGGTTAAAAAACTTTGAAGATTTATCCTTCACGAAACTTGGGGACGAGGTATAATTAATAGATCTGTCAGGCATTGTCAGATTGGATAAAACACTTCTTTTTTTTCCCAAAATGAAGGTCTAGCATTTGCATAATCCTCTTCTACTCTCTTCTCCCACTCAACTCCTACTTTGTAGACCGTTGATCTTGCTGGCCTCCGTTTCTTTTCCGGTATAATGTCTGCTCCCTCTCACTAAAAGAGTTGCAATCTCCAGCTCTTTAATAAGTGTTTGATTCAAGCATGAGGGGGAAACCAAAAAAGAAATCCTTGTGCACCTTCCAATCATACGTTGTATAGTAGCCAGACCTACAATCCGAGCCTAATGAGAAGTGAATTGGATGCAATTAGCCTAAAGCATAACAACTCTATATTATCGCTAAATTCCATGGCTTTCATGTTTCTTCAGTTTGCTTCCAAATGCGACAGAAAATTGAAAAAAGCAGAAAAGAGTCTGCCATCCGCTTAGCAGCTCTGCATATTTTGCTTTCATGAATTAGCATTTAGTTATGAAAAGACCACTATAACGAGGGATATCATGCTGTGAATACGAAATAAAAAGCCTGGACTCACTTACGCTTCCATAAAGGTTTTGGTCATGGAATATGAGTGAAATGAGTGTTTCTCTTCTCTTCTATTTCGTAAAACTACATAAGTCGAGGGAATTTTGAAAGTATGGCTTGCTATTTCAAGTACTGCAGTATATGCCTACTCAATCTCTTTCACACTGTCTCACGTAGACAATAAACGAACCAATTTGTTCCGAAAACAACGTGTTGAGCAAAGTGGTGCAGTAAATATATAAAATTGGGATATCTCAAGGTTTATTGCAACCGGAATCTGTGATGGTTGAATCAGATGTCTCCATTCTCTCCGTAAATAGGGATATTTCTTACCTCCTAACTGAGATGTTTTGGGGGTTAAGTGGTCTTTCAACCGCACCGACTATCTAGCCATTTATGTACCTTTCATAACCTACACTCTAACTTAATATATGATTATACAAACTAGGTGAAGAAGTTTGAGAGGGTTCCCGGATTTGTGCGGCATCCAATTCAATTATCAAAAAGAACTCTTTGATACTAATCCGTCAGGGAGTCTCTCTTGAACTGCATCAAGTGTGCGAGAGAAAAAACGCTGATTGCTCAATCCGTACTGGGTTACTGAATCGGAAGGCTATATTGTAACAAACACTCTTGAAAGGCGAGATAAAATCATGAGTTTGTAGAGCTAACTGTTGATGATATCGTTTGACATCTGTCTTACAGTTCCTCACTTAGGTATTCTAGTCAATATATTTTGTTTAATACGCTCTACACCTGTTCTCTGGAAAAATGAGTGTATGTCTTCAAGAATTCACAGTATGGGTTCTAGATTAATCACGTCAGCGATCACTATCTCATTGTTTCCTCTAATAGCTCATTTAATCGTCATTTTCTTTCTAATTATCTGCACTTCGTGATGAAGTTAATGAGAACACGATTAAGTAACGACAGTAGGCTATGAACAAATTGTCTATTCGTCTAGCCTGCGTACGACCTATTGCACAAGATTCGTTATTGATACGGATATAATTGAGTTTATTCATATGGAAAAAGAAGAGAAGAAAAAACTCATGACCTGTATCTTCTCTCTCTTCCAAGCCATATGGGTTGATGACAGCTGGACGTCGTGTTTGATAACAAAAATGTTTATCTTGAGGAAAGAGGCTGAATTTCTATTATAATCAAGAAGGAGCTGATCAACGGACATTTCCATATAAATCTTTGAATGCTTTCAGATGAACATTTATTTCATTACAATGTTCATCTGTCTCTAATATGATTACCTCAATCGGAAATCATCAGTTCGTCATAAGGGCTGTGGAATGAGCAGATGGCTACATAGTTTATGCATGCTTAGCTTATTCTTTATCTTGTAAAACGGTCTGATTGAATGATTGAGTCTCTTGATTAAGTGAAGTATTGTCTGTTTTTATAAATGCCTAATGTCATCGTTTTCTGATTTTAAGCTTCTTCTCTCCGAGCACTACTTGACATTCCGTTTAAATAATTATATTTACTATTCTACTAATTAGACACTAATTTTGGCCACCACCGGCCACCTAAGTGATGTTAATGGCTTTGGTTTGCCACTTGACATTACATAACTGACAATGAAGTAGCTTTAGGGATCATTTGCTAGAACAAAGAAAACTCTCCAGTTCTTAATATGGGACCTTCTTCTTCGGTTTTTTGAATCTTATGTCCTCGAAACTACGCTTCCCTTTATCTGGCTCATTTACAACGCATTAACGTGGCGATAAATGGCCAAAAAATCATGCAATCATTCCGAAAATTCTTTTGAACTTTTTTTGCGATTGCCTACGGGATCTGACTATGGCATATGTTCGGTCTCAATAGAAGTATTACCTAAACAGTTAATGTAACATAACATGACCATTTGTTGTCTATACAATAGTCATAAAAGGACGGTCTCACATTTATCGTGGGCACATCTAGAATAACATGGTTGTCTTTGATTGCTTCCGATTCGTTTTCGGCAGCCGGACCACCTGCGTTTTCAAACATGTTAACGTCCTTGTCTAATATCTTTCTACTTGACATGTTACTATCCAACTAAAGGGATTTATATTTTTATTTTTTCAGGCAAGAACGTTATGCGGCTATTGGTGACTCTCTTGATATTCTCTGTCCCAATTTCGATGCCGATACTTCCGATGAAGATACTGAACAAACAATTATCTACAGAGTAAGCCTTTACCCATGGTCTTTCAGTTCTTATTTTAATAATTCATAGGTTCCGAAGTTTGATTATGAGAAGTGCCGATTGAGCTCTAAGGCTGAGCCGTTAGCCAGATGTGCGAACCCCAGAAAACATCAGAAGTGGACTGTCTCTTTCCGACAATTCAACCCAAACCCATCTGCTTTGGATTATCATCCTGGGACTACATATTACTTCATCTCAACTTCAACTGGATCTGCTCGCGGACTTGAAAATGATATTGGAGGATTGTGTGCCAGCCATAATCTAAAAATGGTCATCCATGTGACGGACAAAAATGGAGATATTTCTCATCATCGTCATCGCCATCATCATCATCAGAAGTCGCTTCCAACTACAACCGTGCCACCGACTACCACTACACTTCTCACAACAACTGATGGAATTCCAGATATTGCTTTCTGGCAAAACAAGGAAGCTCTTTGGGGACAATATTATGAGAAGGTATATTTTGTTTTTTTTTTCGTCTAACTTATCACTTATTTTCTAGGTTGTCAACGACAATTGGCCAATCCGCGATGCTATCCGTGCTGAACGCGTTCATTTGGATGAAGGAAATGAGAAGGATCGCTATCCCGTCTTCAATAACGATGCCATTGATTATCAAATCCATGAAATTGGTGATAGTGAAACTCTGATCTCATCTTCGAGGTCTTCAACTGGATTTTTAGCTTCAATACTATTACTGATTAGTGTAGCCATTGTATGGCATTAGATCATTGAGAGTATAGTTATTGAAGAAGAGCAACTATTGTTCTTTCATAATTGTTCAAAATCAGAGTTTCTATTTATCATTTGATGATACGGGTTTACTATGTACGGCTAAAAAGAAAGTTTGATGTATCTTTTCATTTCTTGATTGTTCTATGCTCTCCTTACTCTATGCGAACTCACTTGACTTCCCTATACATGCAGGCACCATTTCATTTCGTTTTATCTTTCCCTCATGTTTGTTTTACTGCATTTATTAAGCTCAGTTTTATGTTTTAATCTTTCTTCTTCCAAAACCCATTTGAATCTTTCGAAAATGTTTTAGCCAGCAATAATGAGGCCTGCATGTACCTCAACAATCCTGTGATGCCCTTCTCTCAGTGTTGTTCTATTGTACGATTGTGTATAGAAATCATATATTCTAGAGATAACAACAAAAAAAGAGAATAAATAATAATTTAATAGTTGTCATGTTTTCCAACTTCCTCCTATCTTATGTCGATTGTCATTTGTTCTTAGAAAACAAGATGAGACTATCTGATACTTCGGCTTTTCAGCTTTTATCTCTGAAATCCATCTCGATTGAGTGAAGATTCATAAGCTAACTTTAGCGGATCATCCCAGGTGCGAAAAGAGAGTACTTGAAATGAAGATGCCGTCAAATGATAAACTGTATGAACAAAGTGATTGATGGGTTACACAACATGTTGCATTTCAGTCAATTACTAATTAAGTTGTAATCAATTTCACTTCAATATCTTTATTATCTTTCATGTCGCCGACTGACGCATCTGGAAGTCATGCATAGAACGAAGGACAGTCAACGACTGTCTGATGATTTTCTTGAGGTTTCGGCGGCAACATCATATATCTTATGAAACTCCATCCATCATCTTCATAGTCGTCTTCAATTTTTCCAATTGCCAGCAAGACAATCACTAGGAGTATTATGGTAGATAATATTGATACTAATAATAAAATTAAATTAAAATTCAACCATATACATTTAATATGTGCGGCGGGGGCATAATATGAACCTTCTCAACATATAATTAGGAAAAGAGATAATCGAAACAAGCGCTTGTCTGAGTGTGCAATAATGAAAATGAATTCGAATTAACATATTATTGTCTAGCTAGTCGTTCGAAGTGTTCTAAGCTTCGCCAAGCTCAAACACTTAGAACTTACTTTCCACTCTTTGAAACTTCTTTTTTTTTGGTTTTTTTATTTAAACGCCTATTTTCTTCTCAGAATATCATCCAATCATCGTGTCATTCGCTTGTCAAGCTTGTCAAACTTTCTTTTAAGTAAACTTACATCATCACGTCACCTTCTGAATAACAACTGTTCGTTTCGTATCGGCTCAAAATCTTCCTTGTCCAGATTTTTGAAAGAAAAAACTTTATCTCGTCCTTCCTTCGTTCTCTCTTACTTTTTGTGCTCCAATGACAATCTTGCAAAGTCATTTGTTTCCACTCTTTCCGGAAAAAAACTTTTTGATTTTGATTTTCATTATTTTTCGTAAAAAAATGCTTTTTTATTTTTCTTCCTCTTCCTCTTGATACCTCTCATCCATTGTTCCTCATATATCTTCATATCATGCTTCATTGTCTTCATTCGGTTATTCCATTTTCTATTACCTTCGAATCTCACATTTCTACGTGACTGTTTATTTGGAAACTGAAACACTATATGGTTCAACTATGATTCTTACTTGTTTTCATAGTTTTGTTCATCAAAGGTCTCTGCTCTTTCGTTGACCCAAAATAGAAATCTTGTGTTCTCCTTCATTCTGTTTGAATGAATGAATGACGAAAGCGAAATATTAGTTCAGAATAATCTGATGTTCCATAGCTTTTTGAAGGCCAGAGACAGAAAAAAAATAACTGAAAACTAGAGCTTTTGGGTACTGGAGGTTACCCTTTTTTGTTTCGGATGTTTAGGACAAAGTAATGAATAGCTGAATAGATAAAAGAAGCATCTGTGTTCGATCAGCTTTCGTCGCTTTTTTATTTTCTCTCGTTCTAAGGCTTTAATAATGTAATTTAAGGAAAAGAAAAGAAGTTTATCTTAAATAACCACTCAAAGCCAAATAGTTTGTAACGCTCCATCTAGCACATTCACCTAAAACGCCATTCTCGTCTTGAGCCTTATTCAGATTTGCTTTTTCCCGTCGTTTCTGATCACGATTGCTCGTTGTTGACATTCAGCTTCAGCTGTTTAATTACCACTTGTAACTTATACATACATACATATATAGATAGATATACACATATGTGAGTATAAGTAATATCATCTTTTTTGTATTTCCAAAATGACTGCTAAGCTCGATGACGGGCTGGCTGTCTGCCATGAGAGCTGTGCACAATTGCTTTTACTGGATATGAAAAAGTATTTTGTTTCTGACTAACAGAAGCTCTTTTGACTTTCCCATTTCGTAGAGGATGTTCTGAATTGTTTTACTGCGTTCTCGCCTTAACCTCCCCCTCTCTCTGAAATGCTCTTTTAAGTATTTTGGAGAGAAAAGAACAATATTTTATCATTTTTAATATTTTCCTTAGGGCTGAAATTCATTTAGAAATTCAATGGGAGCAGCTCCATGCTTCTATCGGCCATTTTATGATTTTGTTGTTAAGCATTAGAGGCTCACAAGTTTTTCTTTTTTTATGAGCTTCTCCGTACATGGTTTTATAACGAACAGACGACCAGAACCTTCCGGATTTTCAGCTAGGCCTATTCGTAAAATGTTGAATTTGAAAGGAAAAAACAAACAACATGAAACCGAGGTTCAAAAAATTTGAAATGTCATGTAAAAGTATGTTCGAAACAGTTGGAACCATTGTATCGAAGAGTAAGTAATGTTCTTTCAAAAGTATATCCAATTACTATAGCTGGAAGTCTAAACTACATACACAGGGACACGTATAATTAATTTCGGCAACTTTCTTTTTGAAAACATGCGCCAGATAATGAAAACACAATCTGAAATTCACTCAAACAGCTTATAACCTAGATTGGAAGGGCATTTTACACGGACTCTCGTTCGAAATTAGCATATCATTCATGATTTACGTGATTTTATGCAAAATTCACGTGAGTCTTCTTCGCTTGATGTTTTTCTATTATTAGGGCTTTCTGTATGGATGTCTATTGACTCACAGAATGGTTGTTTCTTCATTTTCTTACCAAAAAGCCTCACATTCTATAGAAATGGCCTGAATGTATGTGTCACATGCAGGCATTTTCTTAATTTTTCAACATTCTCTGATAAATTACGGTAATGATCTATCAATTGCTATCCTACGTGTGCTTTGCATTCACTTACTCAAAAGCATGTTTATTGTTGATTTTCATACAATCGTTGTTGTTTCCTTACTGCCTTTTCACAAAATATTCATTCCTTTTCCATGGGCGTGTAATTTTTATTTTTTCCCTCTCTCTATCTCTCTTTCTCTCTCAGAATTATATCTCAGCACTTGGTTGTACTGGAATGAATTAAGTTAGTGGTGAATGTAGCCGCGTTTCTTTTTTTCATTCTCTTCCTCTTAACCCATAATCTCTCGTTCCAAAGTATATATTCATTTCGGTGCCTCCTGAAGTCAGCCACGAACTGTTTTTGTTTTCCTATTTATTATGTTTTCTTTCATTTTATTTGCAAAAGTTTTCATTTTTCACATTTTTCCGAACTTATTATTCTCATAATTTACTTTGGTTCTACACGTTGTTTTCAAACGCGGGGGATTAAGATTGTCAAAGAGCTTATGAGATTCCATAGTTAGCTTCTCATGCTCCAAACTGCCTTTATAATTTTTCCTTCTTCTATCTCTTCCCGATCTCTTCATATTCTCATTGCATATCTACGTCATCACCGAGATCATGAGATGTCCCTCCAGAAGGAGAAGTTTTGATTCTCTTGAATTCGTGATGAAATGTCTCCGGAGGACGACAACGTTTTTTTTATTTCTTCTCAAAGACAAAAAAGAACACTTCTTCCATTTTTTGATGGACGTCAGTCTTTTAGGTACATTCGATATTAATCTCCAAAGACTCGTGTCTTTGCTTTCATTTTTCTTGGTTCTAATCCACATGACTCAATATGGCTGATACTTGAAGCCCGTTGAACCTTATATGTCCTTAATTTTTTTGAGAATGATCACAACTTATTTTCGAACTTTTTCCCTAAGGCATCATCTCAATGCCTTCAGGGCCGACTTTCGTTGAAGTTTGTGTTCGTTTTTCATGAAATTATTTGACAAGGAGCCCATTTTTTTTGTGAAAAATGGCGGAAAGCTCTGGCAAACAGAGAGGGAGAAGTAGGGAGGAAGAGAAGTGGCTGTTGTTAATAATTATCGTTTTCACTATTATTTCCCTTTTCAGATTCTACTTTTCAGGAACTCCATGTACACTTTGAACTTTCAAATTTAGGTTTGAAAATGCGGCTGAAATTTGACATAATTCATGTGTTGTGTGCTAATACTTTTGATTTGAAAAAAAACAAATTACGTTTTAATCCAATTTTTTATTTTATTTTCACTTATAAACATGCTCATTCACGATTTCTTTTCTTCGAAGTCTTTTGCTCTCCATCTATATGGTATTAATCATCTGATTAGAATATTAGTAGACACGTAAATTTTCACGCAATGACTATGATGATGTTTTCATTTCATTCATTTGTGTCGACGTGGGCGAACAAGTCGGTTGCTATCTAGTTGTTACATTTTATTTATCTGAATAGATTCATAATGTATTGTCTTCATCTGAAAACATGGTAAGTTTTCTTTTTTTTGCTTTGAATATTCATCTGTCCAAGTGGAGCTATTCTGTTTTTAGCTCGAATGGCCTCAATTTATAGAATTTCAACTCCTGCTAACTATGAATTTCGAATTCCTTCTGACGTTCTGGGTTAGAACGATCGGTCTGAATTTGCTTTTTCGTTATTTTCCTCCAGAAAACATTTAAAATGTGAATGTTCCGTCAGTTAACATGTCGTTTTTCATGAAAATTTCTGTTGCGAGTTGAGAAAAGTATTAGCTGACGGAGTTCAAATCGTTTAAAGCACATTCGTCGGCGGAAAATAAAAGAAAAGAGAGAAAGTTTCGATTAAATTGTCATGAGGCAACTATGAAATGTATTCCTGGAGCTCGTACTCCTCGATGCAATCACCCTCCGTCTTCCTGGTTCATCACGGATACTCATCATAGCTTCTCCACTTCTCACTCTGTATCCCTCATCTTTTCATTTCTTTTTTCTTTTTTCCCCTCTCTCTTATATAGCTCTATCTACTCTTTCTCTCTCGACTCCTTGTCCAAAACTCTTCAAACTCGGTTCAATATGATCTTAGCTAGAGTTTAAGCCATGCTCTGTTGATTACCCGCCAACGGTTCTGGGGGCAAGTCATTTGTCGATCTTCAAGCTACATCTGATTCTCCAACAGGGTTATCTTCTCTCATTTTCTTCTCTGCCAAGTTATTCATAGTTTAAGTGCAGAGAATAAAAAGGAACATTAAGGCGTTAATTGAGTGGAAAAGCTCACCGTTAGTTGTTTTTCATTAGACGCAACATGTTGGCTCTATGTTATATAGGTGATTAACTTCCGAACTCTTTGTAAGTTATTGAATACCCTCATTGTGATCTTTAGTGAGCCTTAAAGGTTAAGCTTTATTTTATTTCCTCTTGAACAATATGCTTCATCGTTTCAAGAAGTTTCAGAAAGAGTTATGAAGTATAGCATGTTTGGCTTTCTACCTTTTTTAATATTCCCACCCTCTTTCAGTGTCTATGTCTTCTCACTTAGTAGCCATCTAGTCTTCATTTCTTTTTGAGTATCAGTTTACTTAGTTACATAAGGTTAGGTCGAAGATCTGACTAGCTCATGAGGCTTTTTATAAATTCTTTTCTTAATTTCATCTTCTCATGTTAATCTCCATCTAATTTCTTCTCAAGTTCAAAACCATTCCTCGGAACTTCCTGGAATGAATGTAAATGTGATATTTTCGTCATTCATTACTACTTAATCTCCTTATTTGATTTCGTTCGTTCATACCAAATATCTTCAAGAAAATTCAATCTCTCCCACTGCCTGTCGTGTATACTTCATTATCATCGACGTCGTCAGCACCAACGGCTCATGTCGTTCTTGTGTTTCAATTAACTTGGCCATTACACCTAAGACATGACACAATCTTAAAATATTTACTCAGAGTACATATCGCTGGGCTAATTTTCTATTTTCCTTTTCTAATTGATTTATTTCCAATTTTATATGGTCGCCTTTGTCATTTATTCAAATTTCATTGTGAATTCAATTTACTTTTGTGTTTTTTTAATTTTTTAATTTGCAAACTTGATGCAAAGAGAGAGAAAGAGAGAGACAACCATAGCGAAAGAAAGGGGGTAGAAATGAGGGAGAGATGACGGCAATCATATTCGATTAGAAGAACAAGGAAGAAGAAGCGTTGGAAACAGTCTGTTTTGCTCACATGCTAGTGAAAGCTCGACATCCTGTAGAAGAGCAACGTGCTGTTGCTTCTGCTACCGCCATCAATAGACGCATCTCTTCAACCAGGGTAAAATCGAGAGGGAGAGGAAAAACTCTTTTTTTTTTGCATCCATGCCTCCCTGATCCGCATTTGATCTCATTTTATCCCTATCTCTTCTCTTAACTTCTTGAGCTTCGGAATTTTTTTGTGAATGTTTTCCAATTCAAATCGGTAATTCAATCTTTCTTACATCCTTTCCTTCGTTTCTTTTTGTTGTCGCTTTTTGGATAACATTTGTTACATAGGGTCTTTATATTTTCTTTTTCTTCCAATTTTCTTAACTTCTTGAACAAATTATGTGATCGTTGAAATCTTATTCCATTATTCATTCTTCTTATCCACAATAATTCCAGATGATGCTTGTGTTTTTACAATTACTCAATCAGTCATTTCCTTCTCATATCGTCGTTTGCATTTTCTCTTTTTTTCCATTACGCTCTTACTCTCTTTTTTTCTGGCTTTGATTCCTACACAGCCAACCCATATATGAGCAATACTTGCATTCATTCACCATTCATACGTCTCGTTTGTATCTCCTCCTGAATTGGATGTTCTAACTCGTTCTTATACTTGTTCTCACATTCAAACTGATGGCTTATATGCTTGAAGATAAAGCCGTCTCTCTCTCATTTGCTTTATGTCTAATTCTTTTATTTCACTCTCATTTTTTGTTTTACTCTCTCAATCAGCTTATATGAGCATGTCGCCAGAATGTCTTTCTGTCACTTCTGTCAGCTCAACGTCCTTTGATCGGCTTCCGGACTGTTGTCTTCTAAATGACGTTGAGTCGACTTCTCGTCTTCCATCTGAATGTCGGCTCATAATGGTGAAGGATAGTATTCCACTAGTCGATGAACCTATTTGATTCTCTTCTAGAAATTTTATTTTTGTTTTGATAGAGAAGGTTACGAGATAGTCTTTGAAGCTTCATATAGTTAAGCTAATTAATCGGCTTAAGCAAAGACACTTCATTGATATTTGCACCTTTCGAAAGAATTTGTAAGTACCATGTATGGCAGTTGTTTAACAAGCCATTGATCATACGCCCTTTCCTCTGTTGAAAGCTCAAAGAACAACCGCCCTGTACGCAACAATCAAATAAAAATGAAATACTCTACTTCTGAGGACAAACACGTGTCATACGTGAACTTTCCCATTCACATAATCAGGATGAATGCTCGTATGTGTTCGTTGCTTTCTTGTTCTGTTCACAAACTCTGTCAAAGATGGCTATAATTCTGGGCGGATGTAGCGAAAGCAGCATAAGGTGGGCCTGATGGAGTGAAGACGACGCCTATCGAGACTTCACGTATAATTAAAAACATAGACGTTAACAGTAAATATAAATAAATAAATTATAAATGATAGCAGACTTTGATCATAATACTCTTCTGGCGGTCGGAAGAAGGTTTTCAGCTACTTCTGCTGCTGCCGCTTGCTGTTATTTCATCACGTAGCCTCAATTTGAGCTCTGATTGCAACTTATAATTTTCCTTTTTTGTTTTATTCTCTTTTTTGTATGCGAGATAAACCGTTCATGCGTATCTTGTCTCTCCTCTCCGCTCTTTCCTACCCACTCATCTATCTATCTTGATTCAATCCTCATTCCTGACAATAATTCTATATTTACATCGAAGTACTTTAAATTCATCTCTCTGGCTTCACGTAAACTCTTTGCATTTTTTCTGGCTACAACATAAGCAGAAGCCATATTAAGTTGTTTTCGACTCATCATTTCGACGTCAAAAATACAGTGTTCCGGCTTCCTCCGCTCCCACCTTGTCTGAACTGGAAAAGATTAAGCTAATTCCAGATTCCTAGCTCAAAATAATGGACCTCATAAGTTTCATGTTCTTGTTCGCATCAAAGACAGCTGTTTAGATGCATCGTGTGAAAGATGTTTCTTATTCGTTATTCGTTCGCATGCCCGGCCATTCTCGTATGAATTTCCCATTTGCTTGTCTACTTTCCTGATCTTTTATCATTTCATAAGGAAAAATCTTTTGTAATATTTGAACTTCTTCTGCTCATCTTGTCATTCAATTGTCAAATCTTATTTTCAAACTGTTTTCCACGTAGTCGTCAATCATCACGTCGATGATGACGGCCGTCATCTGATGTCTTCAGAAGTTACAGCTCTCCGTCTCATTATTTTCCAGACAATGATTTCTTTTCCCTTTTTTGTTTAATTTTTTTTTATTATTTTCCGATCTCATTTCTCACTTACATTCGGAAAATATTTATGTTTCAATTTGTTTCGGCAAGATGCTTCCCCAGGCAACTAACTACATCCAAGCATCGGCTAAGTTTTTTTTCTGAAAAAAACTAAAGTTTTCTTAGCTTTCTTCCGTTTTCGTTCCGTTTTTTTTGAATATACATGTTTTTATTCAAATTCCTAAACATTACGGATTTTTCTAATAGGTCAATGACCGTGTTTCCATTCTCTCTATATCTCTCTCTCCCTCTTTACATCTATGGCTTCGTTCCTATTTCGACCTCCCACCCCACCTTTCTCATTCTTTTGGCTCTCTCTACATTCCTCTTTCTTCCCCTTTGATTCGTCCTTTCATGTTTGTTTTTCCGGAAAGATGAGACTCATGAACAGAAAATGGAATTCATCATCCCATCTAATCTACTACTTCTTCTGGTGTTGTTTTGTAATAAATTAAAAGCGATCCTTGCAAAAGTCTTGCCTTACTTTAACTTGACAATTTATAAAAGTTGCAAGTGGTTGGACGGAGGAAAAGGAAACGAGAGGAGGAGGAGATGCCGAGAGTACCCTTAGGCGGTGCATCCGATGAATGACAACCAGTCTATCTATGCTCAGTTTTTTTCATTTTCTTTCTCTTTCTTTTTGTACAACTAAAGGAGAGAGAGAGAGAAGGGAATGAGAAAAAGAAAGTAGAGGGAGGAGTGGAGTCAGTTTGTTGGAGATTCCAAGAGAACGAGGGAGTGAGAGAAAGAGTTCTTATAAGGTTTTACAATGAATATCATAATATTCGTTTGTTATTTTCTAGTGAATTTCCAAAACATAACGAGTTAGCAATGGCTTGCTCAATCGTCTCAAATGATTTTTTCTTTTCTGCCATTATGCTTGTTTATTTTCTTTTTCCTTTTTTTTTGGTAATGCCGGAGAAAATTATTTTTTTTTTTGACTTTCTATCATCCGAATCCAAGCGTGCATCAATCCAATTACTATTGAATGTTCTGTCGAAAACGTTTTGTTTTATCTCTTTTTTCTTTTATTTCACGTACTTTTTGTATTTCTAAAACTTTTCTAATTATCAGCTATGCGACCAAACTCAACTGGAGATTGGACAGACGTCAAGTGTGAGTGGTTCGATACGGTGAAATCTCTTCAGGTATCTATCGCATTATTACTTCAATGTTATCCGCGTATTTTCATATTTTCCGCTTCCTCATCTCCCTCTTTTCTTTCTTTCTCTCTCTCTCTTTGTTCCCATGTGAACTTTGAAGGAAACAGTTTGCTTTAAAGTTCGTAGACGGGGGGAAAGTTTTTGATTTTGAAGCAAAGAAATGAATTAGACTTCAAGACCCGGTTGTCTCCGTTTGGCAATTCTTTTTGGGGCGAGCAATAAATAAGTTCTTCAACCTCTCCTTTCGTTGCAGTTTTTTTCTCTTTTTCGTTTCATTTGTCTTGCTCATCTTGCGTTGCTGGATAGCTCGAAGACTATAGTTTGGTTAAATTGATAATTAGCCTCGAACAAAGTAAATGAGGGCTAGTGAATAGAGGCACAAAAACAAGGAAAAAAAACTTTTCTTTGCATTCGTCAAGCTTTAGGTTCGTATCGTCATTGGTCATACTCTTGAAATTTGTCTTTCATCTTCCATTAATTAATATTTCAATGAATGAACTTTGGGACGGAAGTAATACGCAAAATCATATGGGTTTTTCTTTGAGCATAAATTAATTAAAGTTCCCAAATTAGGAAAAAGAAGTTTTTCGAAGATTCATCATTTGTCACCTCATTGTTTGGTCAAATATCGAAGAACTCACTTATGAATGGTCCTAATTTGTCTTTAATGATCTCTAATTATGCTTGTAAAAGGTAAATGATCAGCTACTAATGGACTGAACTTTGGTCAATCTGTCAGAATTTTGACAAATAACTTTCTCTTTTTGGAGTCATTTCTCATTTGAAATAGGAAGGCATTGAAGCTATTCTTCATTCAAATCGTCTGGAATTGATGATGGGAAGAAGGTATGACTGAGTTTATGAAGGCTTCTTTCGATCGTTTTATGATCCTCTTCTAGTGAAGCTTTTAAGAAGCGCTTCCTTTTCTATTTTTTTTTCTGCTTCCTTCATCTTAATTCATCAGCTTTGATCACTGATTTTTCTGATTTCTGTTGGTTTAGAGATCGAATATAGCGTTTAAGCAAACGAAACAAAGTTTTGAAATGAATACCTTTGGTGACCAGACAATAAAGTCCGTTCAACATTGTTCATTATGAATTCTGATGTGCTGTTGAAGAGCGGTTCATTTTAAAGTTTACATTCTCACGTCTATTCTTTAAATGTTTTATTCTTTGTTAAGCTTTTAGTTATCTTTCCAATTTCTTTACAATCAATCAAAGGATGAAGAAGGGAACGAGAAGAATGTGTTCCTCTTTTTTTTGCATTCTGAAGTTGTAAACGCGGAAGCTTTTACTTTTCTTCCTTTTCCATTTTGTCTTTTTCAAATCGTTCAATTTCGTTCTCCTCCTCCTCCTCCTCCACTTTTTTTTGGTCACATATATGTATTTTAAGTTTGTAATTACATTTACTTTTCCTTTGCAGAACAATTACTATTGGGTGAGACAATTTGATGGTTCACCTATCGTTTTTCTCTACGGAATTGTTTGTACTTTCGGTGCTTTGGCCAATTTCTTCGTTTTGTTCGCTTTTATTCGAACCGAAAAGTTACGGAATCTGAGGAACAGGTTCTTTACACATTCAAACTATTCAGCTTATTTAATCTATCGTATTTTAGTTTTATTGTGAATTTAGCTGCTTCGGATTTACTTTTATGTGTTGTAACAGCTCCCGTGACTTTATACACCAGCGTTAACCTTTTCTGGCCATTTGGGAATATATCATGTAAAGTGGTTCGTTTTGTCATCTAGACACCCACACAGATTTTTAAACTTTAATTTTGATTTCAGTTAGCTTCTGTACAAGCTGTGAATACTTTCGTTTCATCGCTTACTTTGGCTCTAATAGCATTGGATCGAGTCCTACTAACAATATGCCCTGTTCGATGGTAAACTGACTTTTAATAAAAGACTCTGTCAATATGCGAACATTTAAGGCGTTTAGCTGCAACAGCACCTATCGTTTGCTATTGTGTCGTATGGATTGTTTCTATTCTAGTTGCATTACCGTATTCATTAGCAGTGAGAGCTCAACAGGTGACTCATTTTGAGCCTTGGAATGATGGTGCAACGCCTCAAATGGTATTGCTACCTTCTGATTTTCAATTCTAAACGTTATTTTCAGCTGGAAGCTTGCGAAGAAACATTTCCAGAAATTTGCATAGAAATGCAAGATACTTGGGATAGAGCATATATTAGCAAAATGACTTTCACCTTAGTTGTTTTGGCCATTCAATACGTCTTGCCTTTAGTGGCTTTAGCCTTTGCTTATGTACAAATTGGATCGACAATAAGAAGAAGGTCGAAGTTCTCCAGAACTATTGATAGCACAAGAAGAATGAATAATCAAAACAGAAACAGGTAATACACATTCTAAAGGTCCTTAATCATGGTCTTCAATCATTATAGAAGAGCTCTGCTTTTGCTATTTCTCTTAGTCTTAACTTATGCAATTTGCTGGGCTCCAATGAACGTTTATAACGTTCTAAATGGCTTCGAGATCATCGATTATTCACAATATAGGTAATGTCACTATGAATTTTCAGTTGAATATATTTGTTTGCAGGTACCTTTTCTGTCATTTAGTAGGCATTTCATCAGCTTGCGTTAACCCAATTACATATGCATTGGTTAATGAAAGTTTCCGAAACGCTCTTCATCATATGTTAATATCATTCCGGCCATTTAATGCAGCCACAAGTGCTATTGCAGCTCATCCGTTCACGAACTCTGTACAAACTAAAACTACCAAGAAAAATGTAATTTTCTTAAACTTCATTTCATTTTCTAACAAGTTGTTACTTCAGACACGAACTCCTTTCTCATGTCATGCAGAGCAATCTATTACTGATGATGTTCAAACACTAGCAAATTCTAATTTATAAATGGAAAAAACGAATTTTTCTTACTGACGGGTCTTCTTCTTTCGCTTTACCGAAGTTTTTTTTTATAAATTGTATAGGCTTTCAGCTTATTTTTTCTCATTACAAACGTTATCAAAGATACGTTGAGTTGTTATTCTGATCATTTAAATAAAGTTTTTTTTAACTCGTTTTACGAATGTGTGAATGAAATCAATTCTTCAGCATGCTGCTCCATATTAAAAACAAAATTTGAAGCTATTTACAAGAAACAGCTAACGTTGAATTCAAAAACTATTCGATTCATGTAAACTTTCAAAAACACCGGAAAAATAATGTTTTTGATTTACGAAAAAAAAACTTTTTTGAACTATTTTATAAATGGAGGGAGAATTTTGCCAGCTTATAATGCATACTCCAAACTGAATTGGAACGTTCAACCGAATTCACCGTTGCATACAGTAGCACAAGAATCAAATTACAGAGTGTATTTTAAAATCGAAAGCTTTGCATGTTACAATTCAGCTGAAGAGTATAATCAAGCCAAAAAAAATTTTTGAAATTGGATCATTTTATGATGGCTTCTGCACATCTTTGTTTCTGGAAATCACGACCGCTTACTCAAGATTGCCATCTTCCGAATGAAATGGATCACATTTTCATTTTCGGAAAAAAATTCAATTTCCGGCTGTTCACACGTGAACGACCGATCGTTCAGAAATTTGGATGAGGAATGAAAAAACCAACGGGTTTCATTCTTCATTACGAATTTTTCAGTTACCGGTCGTGATCGTCAGTACTTAAAAATTGAGAAAAGCTAAGTAACTTCTCGGAAATCTATGGAATTTCACTTTTTTTTTGTTTTGATCGTTAAAACATGCCCGATCTGATTATACTAGATTAATGATGTCATTTCTCTTTTTTCAAAATCGCAATTACTATGGGTTTTCTATGAACTGCATACTCGTTCTTTGAGTTTTTCAACGAAAAACTGTACGTAAACAAGTGACATGTTAATAGAATTTGGTGATGTGTGAAGAATGATATGATTCATGAAAGGATTCTCGCTTTCTGAAACCCTAGTTTTCCTCTCTGCACCAGCACCTTTACAGATGTAGGCATACTTTTTGATTTATTTGAAGCTAGAGTATTCAACTCAGAACACTTCAATACATTCCTCGTTTGTAGTGATCATCGTTTTGCAGAACTTCTTATCTCTTATCCCATTCGAAGATGGAATGAACTATAAGTACTACTCAAACTATATATAGAGCTGAGCGTTCTGTGGAATCATCCGTATTACTTCTTGTTCTATGATAACGAAGAATCCTGCTAAGTTCTTCTAACACGGAATAAAACACAAAAATCGTTTCCAAATCTGCAAAAATGGTTTTGAACACCCCTGATGTGACGAACCCTCAGTGTAAGAACCATATTAAATCGGACTGAAAAAATTGAAAAAAAGATAAAAGTTCACAAAACAGTTTTCATTCGAGCAGAGATCCGTATTTTGAATGTGAACAAGAAGGTATTTGAAATTCAAATGGTACCGCTATATCATACATATATGATGGATCACTTATGTGAATGAACTTCAGGTACATGCTTTCCCTACGAAAGAAGACTAGTTCGAAACTACTGCTTTGTTATTCTGCATGCCGCGTAACAAAAGCCTTACGGAATAAAGAACATCCTGGAAATTTTGAAGAAGACACTCAGGACAGGAGATACGTCCAGGCGCCTAGTAAATCTCTTTCAGACCGAACAAAGTTCATTCTCAAAAAGTTTTCCGATTTTGAAACGAATGACTAAACACAAAATAAAAGAAGAAATCAATGGTTAAAAATCATCAATAATGAAGAACAAACAAAAGAAACAAACAAGTCGGTTCTCGTCAGATTGTCAGAAGAGACCGAACTAATCTATTTTTAGACTTGGCAGTCACACATTCCAACTCTGAACCATTTCGTTTACAAAACCCAAAAGTGCTCTTTGCAGATAGAAAAAATGAACAGTTTAGTTTTCGTTAAACGCGGTTCAAAATAGAGGATGTTTGCAAAGAATCAAGCTGATCATTCAAAGAGCAGACTAAAGAGAAAAGTCATCGTTGATCAGTTCTTTCTATCGGCAACAACGCATTGGCACTCCCAGTCACTTCATAGTTCTAAGGGCTTTGAAGAAATGTGAGATCATCAGTTGGTGATCCATGTTTATTAAATAAATAAATAGCTCCACAATCACATGCTCATCTCTTATTTCCCGCTCTTTCGAGGGGATTCCAAAAATATCAAACACTCATATGTGTCCCTAGGCACGGAAATCTTTAGTAAAAGGCGAAAGATTTTCTCGAAATACTGCCAAGGAACCAGAGAAGATACCATTCGGATAACCAAAGGAGGAATGGTAAAAGCGTGCGCCGTATTCGATGAGGGTGCTCGATTTCGACTGTCCCACTAAACTGTCTTTGGCGCTAGCTAGGTCGCTGAAGTTGTATCCATTTTTAGACATTGTCTTTATAATATATAAGAACAGAAAAAATATTATTCAGTTTTATTTATGTACATTTATCCTGATGGTTAAATGAATTAGTAATGCTGTAGTTTTGTACAAGTTAGTTCGAAAATGACGGTGAACCCGAAACTTCCGTCTAACATAACCAGTCAGGAGAAAATAAAAATTCTGTATATAGAACGAAACAGCGAGAAAAAAAACAATAAAACAAAATATAAATTGTCTCAAAGAGGAACCGACTTAGCAGAATCGTATATAGGAATCGGGAGAGAAGGCGTGTACTGGTTTAAGAGGAAGAAGCCTTTAAATTATATTTATATAGAAAAATATACAGCTTATATACATTTCCTCGTCTTATTCATGAGAGAATAGAGAAAGATTTGTGGGACAAGTAGGAGAAACGCTTATTAGAAGGGCAGAAGTCGACTAGCGTCTATCTGCTGTCTTCCTCGTGTGACAGAGGTACCTACTCAACAACGATGCGGCTCCTAGCAAATTAGAAAACGAAAACGGTGCTGTACAAATGGATCACACTCCGGAGTGAAAAAACAAATTCGGAAACGGATGGTAAAAGAGAAAACATTTCAAAAACTTTCCTGTCGGTTGAATTAAACCCGAAAGAAGGCCAGACTTGGGTAGAATACAAGATAAAGAAACTCGTGATAAACAATCATAGCAGAACTAGAGAAAGTTTTAAAGTTGACAATGGATAAGAGGAAGAGAGAAGAAGAAAGAGAGAGGCTTGGAGGAAAGAGATAGAGAGCGGAAAATAATTGCAAAAACTTGGAGACGTTAGCTAAATCAGATGAGACGTACAAAGCGCCGAAGAGACTAATCTCTCTATCTCTTTCTCTCTGTCTCTCTCTAATATGAGAAGAGAGAAAGGAGAGAATCACGTCTTCTATAGTTATTACACATCCAAATAGATGCTAATATACCTTTTTGATGAAGAAAGATGCATAAACTATATACAGAGGAAATTGATAGGGATTTCGATCGCCAGATCAAGTTCTATGTACAAAAAGAATGATTGGAGAGAAGATAGGCTTTGTACAAGCTCAATAGTCCATCTGCTGATGTTGCATGCAGTTTGGGACATCGGGCGAAAAGCCAGCTTGATCCCATTGGATATCTGGGCTCATCTGACTGCTGCCAAGGTGTGGGGATGGATGGGCTCCGGCTTGAGAAATGAGTGGGTCACCACCAGAAAAAAGTGGATTATTCTTAAAAGAAAGCGTGATTAAAAGATGTCTGGGGGTGAAATGTACTAACTGGATGAGGAGTTATGTCATCCATGATCAAGTCCTGGAACTGTTGCCAATTGTTCGAAGCTGAAAGAAATGAATTAATAAACATCCACTAACTTAGAATATATTAATGTTAGTTGTCAGGAAAAATGAAAGCTATAACCGAACCGTATTCAGAAGGACTGCTGTTGTTGAAGAAATTGTCGGGTTGTGATTTTGAAGGCATTGGTCCTCCACGGCATGCCGGGCTTGCAATTTGCATTGCGGCAGTTCCATCGGAAAGTTGAGCCAAAAAGCCAGACGATGACTAAAAGCACACATAATGGAGGTGGTCACATTTAATAAAGACGTAAAAAGGGAAATATTAGGCAGACTATGTTACCGACTGAATGTCGGCCACAAGCATAGGTTTAAACAAAGGAACAAATTATATTATATACCCTTTGCAAAAAAATGCCAGAAATAGAAAATTTCAAGACTCACCAATGATCCGCATGGCGTTTGGTTAGGTGAGCTATCCTCAGGTTCTTGTTTAATTGGTCGTTCGGCTAATTTAGGGAGTGGGGGAAGTTGTCCAGGAGGGACTTGAATACCTTGTCGAGACAAAACTTCTTCGAGTTCCTAGAGAAGAAAAAATTTAGCATAAAGTGGTTTCTTGTCATGAACTTACTCTAACGCGATCAGCATATTGCTTGGCCATGTTTTCTACGGAAATAGTGTGTTGTTGGAATTTAGCGAGATTTTCCCGTTCTCTTTGAAGTTGACGGATGTAATCGCAAGAAGCTTTCAGGATGGTTCCTTTATTCAGCTTCATATCTCTGGAAACAGAACTTGGAGGAGGAGGTAATATCTCGTAAATTTCAAAAGTCGGTTAAGCTGAAACATACTCGGAGCTTCCTTTTGGTAGCATGTGTCCCAACTCTTTGATACGGTCATTGATATTATAACGTCGTCGTCTCTCAACTGAAACATGGAACAGTTAGAAAGCTGCTCATGTAGCTGGGACATACTCATATTGTGAATGTCTTTCTTCCGACGATCACGGTAATAATCGCTATCACTATCCTGAGCTGCAAGCATCATCTGATCCATATCCATAGAAGATGTTGGAGCTGAACTGCTAACTACTTGCCGGAAAGCTGCTGAACCCCCGATGGCTATTGGACTACCGGAATGACCTGAGCCTCCTGAAGAAGAAAAAATTATTGTCATCGCTTATATTATCGAATTATTTTTTGTATGTATGTTCCATTGCAATAGGCAAAACTGATGACTTTCATAATTTTATGAAGTTGGTGATAAGGAAGATCGAAAACTTCAAGGGGGGGCTTGTTTAAATGACGATTAGGATGACAAGCTCTTAGCTGATACGAAACATCAAAACAAATCAATAAGAGTCGAGATAGCCTCCAAAACACTTTTTACTTTGCATGGTTGATTTTTTTGAAATTAAGTAAGAAAATACCTGATTGAGCTCCAGGAATTGGTCTAGCATTTGAAGAGAGTTGAGTTAAATTATCGGCACATGAGTAACTGACAGAGATCTGAAAAAAGGTTCATGAGAAAGTGAACACTTTTATCTAATATTTTTTTGTTAATTTTCACAACAAAACACACTGTTGGCCGAACTATTCAGACTATCATTCGGTGCGGTCCTAATATGGGAGCTTCAAGATTGATGAGCATTTTGATAAAGTCCCTTTTAATTTTAATTTTCATTGTTTTCTTCACAGCATACGATATCCTCATCTACCAGCTGCTGTCTGTTCTTAAGTCGACGACAGACTGGTGGACGATGAAGACAGCCGGGCTGGGTTATAGGCGCCCATCGCTCTTTTGCCCTTTGCAGTTGTCATTTTGTTTCAATTCGCATCGGAAACGAGTAGTGTCTAAGCCTCAATGTCTACTGTAGGTGTGAGTGACTGAGCGGATAAAAAAACGACGATAAAATGTTTGGGAAAGTATGATAGAGAGAGAAAGATAGAGGAAGAAGGGAATAGGTTGCAAATAACGATAAGCAGGACCGATCTTGCCGGCTGTGATGAATGCTAGCTAGATAGCCGGATAAATCTAATCTGCTCATTGATCGCCATTTTTTGCTGATTTAAACCCCTGTTATTCAACAGAAAAACTTATCTCTTTTCTTATTTTAAGATACCAACAGATGCTCATAAAAAGCAGCAAAGACAGGCAGACACCTCATAAGTTGATAAGATTGTCGTTTCACGAAGAGATAACGGGTAACAGATGTATTAAGGAAAAAACTGAACAAAGATCCCTTCATAATGAATGATGTCGATTGATATTAAGTAAACAACTTAAGAAGAATGGAAAGATTTCTTTGTTTCTTACTTTGCTTCGCTTTGTGTTCCTCTCCACTAATGCAATGTTTCAAACCTTGAATATCTCCAAACAAGAACAACATTAAACATATGGTCGTAACAAAAACAAATTCCCTTTCCCATCACTTTTTATGGACAGTTTTACTGTCGTCAACACTCATTTCCGGAATATTTTTGGTTGAAAGTCTTCTGATGACAACCCCTCGTCAGTCAACTCACATCCAAATACCCTTTTGCGATCGCTTGCCGACAGACGCGGGCTCGGACAAGGACAAATTCCGGAACAAATTCAGTTACAGAAAGTATGAGAGAAGGCAGGCACAGAGAACAAAGGGGAAACATAACAGCATGTTCTCTATACATGTCCTGTTAATTAGAGGTATTGGACAACCAAATGAGGTAGTAAATCTTATTGGATTGATGACAACTAGAGCATGCAAGTGAATCTTTACAAACTTTTAAATTTGAAAGTAATAAACTTGACAATACAGGACAATTAACTGTCTATTGTAAACAGTTTGTCATCCGATTTTTCAGATAACTCTTCGTCATCTCTTTCATCCTCTCAGTCTTCTTCCCATTTCATTGTGAGTTACGGAAGAATTTTTATGCAACCGAAAATGACGAACACGGCAATGTTGGATAATTAGAGAAAAATGCACGAAAAACGATCTTTTCATGAGAATTTATGAAAGACGTGGGAATTGGTCGACGACTTCTTTTTCTCAAAGATCATTCAGCGGAAAGAAAAAGCGAACAAGAGTTTAATAGACCTCGATTGTACTTTTTTTAACCTCTTAGGGAAGTGACTCTCCCTCCAAAATTTACTGTAAACCATTGACCAAGGCTTCAAAAACCAGCATGTAATGATCAAAGTTTTTTTTCCGGCAGAGAAAGAGGGAAGAGGGCAGATTGAAGAAGACAATATCTTTTCTTTACATAGTAAGAGAAAGCTAGAAGGAAACTAATGAAAACACGATGCGGAGCGGCTTTTGCCTTCTCAAATTCATGAAAAAGCAAAATATTGATTAATTCCATTATGTTTCTAGTTCGACACACTAACAACCTCGTTTTGAGAACGTCAATGACTAGAGTCAGAAGACATATATGGAAAGAACCAAGAAAAGAGATTCCTCTGCAACTCTACCACAGCCAGCGCGGGGCTCGACCATGATGAAGAAAAAAGAGGGAAAGCAATTCTCTGATAAACGTAATCCAATAGCAGCAAATATGCTGAATATGGAAAGTTTTCATTCAAAGCCGAAAGGGATATTTTTAAGAGACGACCGATGGAAGCAAACAAAAAGTTGCATTTTTTGATCGCATTGTATGCAAATTACTGAACAAGTTCAATTGAAGATGAGAAGGGAAATAGATATATGTAGTTAAAAAAAGACTCATAGAAAGACAGAGAGCATGCAAAGGAAGCCTAATAACTCACAGGCTGCGTCTTGCCACTCGTGCGACGCTGCTCGTCTTCAAGCGAAAGAATTTCATCTATTATTAGATCATCAAGCATCTGAAATATTAATCAGGTTACTAGTTCTTCCGATCTTGAAGGCAAAAAGTTCGTTAAAAAAATTGCGGCATCATACACACATATATACACTTCTATGGTATAAATAAAGAAATATCGACAACTTGAATAAGCTTGACAGCATTTGCAGAGAAAGAGAGCGGAAGAGTTAGAGAAACGAAGTCTTCAGAGATGCAGAAGACAGTTAGTAGTGCTCAGAGCAATCCGTGAGCAGACATGTTTCAAGGAAAGATAAGAGACTATAGGGGAGGATAAAATTTGGAACATATCGTCTACATCTCTCATACAACATAGAAATGGAAAGCAACATATAGCAATTAGTCAATGTGAACTCAGTTCGTTCGGATGAGCTGATGATGAGTTTGGGAAAATCAGAGACTGTTGACCTCCATATTTTACGATTACAATTATCAAAATGAGAGAGAGAGAGAGAGAAAAAGAGAAAAGAGAAGGAAGGGCAGAAAATGAAACAAGAGGAGAAGGAGGAGGCAAAGAGGAGATAGAAAAGAATGAAACGCTCGTAAACAACTTATACTTGGTCTTCGATCAATTTTTCCCGCATTCGCCTATTTCCCTTGAATAAGGCTTGTGTGTATGCATGTGTGGGTGAGTAGAAGCCGTTAAAGGACACAAAAGTAGAAAAGGAGCAAAACTCTTCAATAACTAGATGACAGTCAGATTATTCAGAATGTTAGGCGATGAAACCATGAGGAGCGAATGCTATGATTAACAAACGACTAGTGATCAATGTGAATTTCCCAAACAATAAATTGGTCTCCCCCAAATTGCTTTCTACGAAATTCGAAGAAATGAAAAGTCGGGAAGCCAAAAAAGCTATGGAGACGAGGAAATAGATGATGATGATTGAATGAGTAGTAGAAAAATAATGGAAGTTTACTGTCGGGTACTTTCTTAACGAATTTCAAGCCTTCTTTTCTACAGCATTAACCCTCTCTTGATATTCGTGTAAGTAGTTCCACCCGAACAGCATGCCAAGGACATGTGATCGTTGGTCAAACTCACAGCTGAAGAAGGCAGAAACATCGAACTAAAAATTACTTTACCAGGAGCAAGAGATATTTCAGACTATCAGAAGAATAGGGATACGCTTTGACTAATCACTCAGAGCATTGGTTGAGAGAAAGCAAAACAAAGTCGTTAAATGTACCATTGGTTTCATTGTCATGGCAACTCTACATGCAACTGCTATGTGTCAATACAAGTGAGTAGCTATTCGAAACTAGTCTCCCTTCTCTCCCTCTTTCTCATCGTCTTTCATAATTGTTAGAATCTTTGGATGGCCGATGACGACTGATGGGACCCAACCAAAACGGAAAAGAACGAAAAGAGCACTCCATATACTGAGAATAAGAGAAAGAGATAGAGAAGAGAATAACTGGCAGGAGAAAGATATTATCGCTTCGTCACTTCTTTTTCTTAGCCTGCCTCTGGAAGACTCTGTCTCCATCTTTCTTTTCTGTTTCTATAATGGTTAGATGGTACAACTAAAGTTGTAGTATTCGTCTTTCTGGACATTTTAATTTTCTTAAACTACAAAATATTTTTCGAATTTTTCCACGTTTTTCAACACTCACATAGTAAGTACACCAAAATTAGGAAATATATCCAGCTAATCTAAGGCATGTTTCGATCGATAGTTGTTTTAACAAGCCAATCGTCAAAATCCTGGCATCGTTCGCGAAGGATTTAGGGGATTAGCTTGATGAAAACAAATATTGATCAAATGGGGAAGGAAAGGAAAATTAAGAATTAATTGGAAGCAGGTATGGATGAAAACTCAAACACTTCGTAGTTATAATAATCTATTATGCCCAGATTGGAAGAACACTGACTAGATCTGGTTAAAGATTATACAAGGGAATAAGAAGAGATTAACAAGAGGAAGAGAGAAAAAGAGAAAGAGAGAGAGAGAGATCGTTCCCTATTTCTTGCGCTCTCTAGTACATCGTCTCCCGGCGGGAAGCCAGAAGAAGTATGCATTGGAAGAATTGTTGGACTATTCCACGCAATAAATTAAAGAAAAAAAATCCCAAATAAGAAAAAAAGAACATAGGCAAACCTCTTGGTTATAAGAGCCACTTCGCGGAGAATCACCAAACCGTAAGTCAGGACTATCCATAGACGGCGATTGTCGTTGGTTCTGAAAAGAGCAAATGAACTTTTCTTTCTACTTCCTGACCGAGGTTCACTATCGTTTTCTCTCTTTTCTTTCATTACCCTCGTAGGCAAAATTTTCAAGCAAGAAATCATGCAGGACACAGTCAATGAGCAGAGGACATCAGTCATTTTCAGCTCAAAAATAAGCTGAAGTCCTGAGTATTTTGAAGTCTGTTTAGCTCTTCGTCTACTTCATCTTCTCATGTTTCGTCGATTTTTTCTTTATTACTGAGCTCACGTAAAAGCGAGCTCTGTTATCATCAAGCACAGCTGTGCACTGTTACTTGGGCATCGCTTTCAATCTCTATATTTCTATAAAAGTCCATTCCCTCATTACCTGAACCACTACAACTGTTCGTTTCGGTGTCGTTTTGCGCACGACCAGCGTTTTTGACATCGGAGGAGACGGAGTTTTCACAACTCGACGACTAACTTTCCGCTCTTCAGTCGGTGAATACCGAGCAGACGGAGCTGATATAAGGCGTCGTCGTGTTGGAAGTATTCTGCGGGCAGGTGTATCCCGCGCCACTACATCAACGGTCATCGTTGTTGTTGTGTAGTAAACCCGTATTTGGAAGAAATATTTACAAGCACCGAATAGAGCGACTGCTATAAGAGAGAAGAGTAATACTTGGACGAAGAACAGAGAACACGAGTAACACTAATAAAGAAGATATGGAAAATGTAAAAAAGGAGCTATGGTCATTAGGAAAATTTAGAAGGAAGTCAAACAGGCCCTCTTCCATCTTCACCTCATCCACAAATGTTTTGTGATGATCGTCGTTTTGGCGTGAAATGATGATTGGGAACCGGTAGAGGAATAGTGAAGAAACTAGTGGAGTGTAACCATCAAGTAAGAGATGATGATACTAGTAAGGCGTTCAGTCAGTCATCATAAGTAATAGGATCAGGTATGAGAAGGACGACGTTGACAACGTTGACAGAGACAACGACACCGTCATCTCCTTTTGGCTCTGTTAAATTTAAAGAAAATATTGAGTGAAACTGCTGAATAAGCAAGGCCGACAGGCCGAAAAACAAAAACTGCCTTCAGTCTACGCGAGCTCATTCAGAAATCAATAACCTATGAAGAAGTGCGGGAAGAAAAGTCAATAAGGGCAATTTTCCACAACAAAACAAACCAGGAAAAGCCTTCGCCTATTTTTTGTGGAAAAAGCAAAAACATGGGCGAAGAAAAAGATGGAAAACATATTTTGAGCGAGATGTGCAAGGACTGAGTTCATCAGAGGTGCATTAGATATGTGCTTATTTAAGAGCTCTTGAAAACATTCAGAAGAATTATATAAGAAAGAAAGCCGTTGGTTTTCTTCTTGCTCGATGTCTGAGCTTTTCCGATTTCTGTCAGGCTGTATGAGGTTGAGCACCAGTGCTCTTCGCACAAACATACATCTTCTATAACATCTACGAGAGATTGATGGAAAGAATGATGCGATCGAGATAGACAGAAAGACAGTGCAAATATATATAGTAAAGAAGAACAAAACAGATATAGATAGGGGAGGCGAGAAAGCCTAAGGAAAACGAACAAAAAGCTCAGTCAAGTAAGATTATTGTGTTTCTGCATGCTCGCATGTACTTCATTCCAGCTTCACAGAGAAGAAAAGAGCAAAAAAGAGGGAGAAGAGATGGAAGAGAGAGAAGAGGTGAAAAGTACGCTTGTAAAAGTGGTCAGCAACAATTTGGCAAACGAGATTCTACGTTGTGCCTTTTATGGTGAGTACAAAACCGGCGGCGATGCTGGCATTAGAGGGAATTCATGTTTACTATAAGTTATATGGATGAGGTTGGGAGTACCGTTGACGGAGAAAAAACACAAGGAAAAGGATGAGAAAGAGAGCAGCATTGATTAGACAGCGAGTAATGTAAGAAAACAAAAAGCTTTAATGCTGCTGAGAAGCTTGAGAGAAGAACTGAGGAGGACAGCGAAAGTAAATGAAGCAAAACAGCTCATTCAGCACAATGACAATGTGGGACCGAGAAATTAGAAATTCATTGCCCTCCTCTCTCTCTCCACAACAAGGCGCTTGTCTCTGGAAATCCGTTTTGTGAAATCATAACAAAAACGCCCAAGAAACACGTCTCTATGCCTCTAGAAGCTATAAAGAGAAATGGTAGAACATAAAACGACCATGAAAGGGAAAGCAACGTCACAACACTCTGTGTGTGTATGTGTGTGTGCGTGTGTGTGTGTGTGTGTGTGTGTCAACGATATTACTACTACCACCACTGGCTGCATACACCATATTTGGGTCTGGACAGTTCACTAGTTTGAGGATGTTTCTCTTCTATAATGTGTATTTTGGCCACAAATGAACTAGTTCTAAGAATAGCCCAGGTGAATTATCCAACTGCACTCACTGAACACGCATAAATTACTGAAAGAGGGAAATACGAATGAAAGTTGTGAAGAGCTCCAGACATGTTGTCTGTGAGTGCGAATGGAGGACACACGACATGGCCCCGCCTGCGATCAGCCATACCCACATCTCATCTCTTGCCCAGCTTGCTTGTCTATTCACGCACAAGAAGAATAATGAAAAAGAGAGAGAAAATATTGAGAGAGGCAATCAGAGGAAAAAAAGAAGAAATAGAGAGAACAACAGAGTTTACTCTCTTTCTCTCTCTGTAGCCAACAGCTGATTGCGACCAACCCGACCTAAACATCAATGAAGAAAGAGGGGGGGGGGCAACAAATTAAGCCAGAACGTTCAATAATGAACAGTCAGAATAAGAGAAATAGAGAATCATCTCATCGACAAACACAATCATCAGGCGATGATTTCGAACGAAACGACGAAGACGAAGAAGTAAGTGTACAGCAACAAGTTGGATCAATGAAATTGTAGAAAAAATATTTGAATTGCTTAAAAGGATACTGTAAAAAAACTTCTACAAATTAGCGGACAGCTTATGAAAGTTTCGGATATATACACATACATCGTCTTTTATTATAACGATCTTTTGTTGAAATTGGATATTTATACTCAACAGTTTACAAAGAGACACAACATGTTTCAGCATCGAAAACAGACTATAATCGATGAGGAGATACAGACTACTATTGTGTTGAGAGAGAAAAAGAAAAGGAAAGAGAGCAATAGAAGACAAATGAAGGTGTGAGGAAGAGATGGAGAGAAGAAGAGAGTCCAACAGTCTCCGAGGACTATAAGAGACGTAGAGTGCGAGGGATGCGACCAAGCGTAAACTTATTGCATTTCCATAATAACACTCTTTCTCATCATCTAATTTTCAATAATAATAACAGAAACCTTAACGACATACTCAAGCGCTGATTTATACCATAGAAGGAAGAGAGAGAGGAACAGATTAACAGAGATAGGGATATCGAAAAGGATAGAAGAAGAGAAATCGAAAAAAAAAAAAAGAAAACATTTCGCTTCAAAAGCTGGCGACGTTTTGACGCAAAATATGTGCTGTTTGGCTGTCATACATGGAATTTCTAGGCGGATTTCAAATAACGTTGAGAAAACGAATAATATTATATGGAATGAAGAGTTTCTGAGCAAGAAAAACAAGGAAGGCCGCTCGAAAAAGAAAAAATAGGAGAGAAAAGCGATTCTATCGAATTGATGGAGCGCATTCTGGTAAGGCTATATTGTATAAACAAGCTGGCAATCACCGTGAGAATGGTCTTTTCAGAATCAAACAAGCAAACGATGGACAGACAACATGTGTGGACCCGATTAGGACATATAAAGAACTGGCCGGGAGACGCATAATTCAATCCTCTGATGGAAACTAGTGGGGGATGCTTCTTGAAACGACTTTGGGTGTTCAATCCAAGTCTTTCTGTCAGTCTGTTGATGGCTAAACTCAGATATGAGAAAGTATTAACGAGCTATAAACGATCGTACTCCTTATTAGAACAGCGAGCAGACGATCATCGGCCACTACTGGCGGACAGTCAAATGAACAAATACCTGGGAAGAAATGAAGGGGTATACGAGAGACTGTCATCAGGCTTTAGCAGCGAAAACAAATAAAAACAGCTGGATGGGTATGGTAAAGGGGCGGAATCAAAAGAAATCTTCTTAAACACATGCACACAAACATCACAATGACTGAATTTGGCCAAAAAAAAGAAACACGCCAAGGCTTGGAGCAGCAGAATCGATGGGACGGACGAACGGACGGGAACGCCACAAGCAGTAACAGCAGAGAACTCGAAAACAGCCTGGCGCACGGACCAACCCACAAACAGTTCTGGTGAAGTTTGAAAGGTTTTTTGCGATTGGAAGAAAGAGAGGGAAAGGAAAGAGGAAGGAAGGGGGGATTGAGACGACTGAGAGGAATTGCCGTAATTGTAGGCAAGAGCCAAAGCAAGAATGTAGTGAATGTAATAAAGAAAGACCAGTTCAAGTAGATTGCAATATGACTCTGTTGGGGACGGATTCAATGGAAAAGGACTAGAGCAGTCAGTCAGCCAGCCGCAGAGAAAGCAAAGTGTTTATAGCAAACAAGAGCCAACAAACGCATAAACAACAAACAAGTGTCGGTGATTTGTTAGAGACGTAGGCAGATAGGATGAATTGAGTGGCTTTTTTTTAAATGACATAAGATAGGGGAAGCTATGTAAAAGCGCGCGAGCGCTTGTCAGTTTTGCTTTGGGACAGCCCCACGAACATCCAAAACATCATCAGACAAAAAATGCCTTTTATGGAGGGAACTGACAAACGTGGAATGACAAATGTATCCATTTGGTAATCATTTCGCTTTTGATAAACATGTCAAAATAGGCAAAAACGACATGTATTAAGAGGAGAACGAGGAAAAAGCTTAAAGATATGACGGCGTCAATTCTATCCATCTATCTATTCATCTCTCTCTCATTCTCTCCACATACGTTTTTCTCTATTTTTCTTTATGTTTTTAGGGTTTTCGACTCAAATGACCAACAACAACGAGGAAAAGAAGACATTCAGCACGGTTATGACGATCGTCGGATATACCATATGGACTCGACAAACAATATGAACATGATCAAACAGACTCCCATATTGATGATTTTCTCCAACCAAATTTTGACCAAATGGTCAGTTCTTTGGACCAACTAGAGAAAAAACACGGAAATCAACTTGATCTGGGTATAGTATTTCTCAACGAGATGTTCAATTATTTCCAAGAAATCTGAGGGTGGGGGTGATGCAGATATGAACAAAGGTACCGTCTGCACATCGTTCCGAACTAATTACCAAAAGAAAAGAGAAAAACATAAAATGTAACATGTCTTGCCGAGAGACTGTCGTTCACTTGATGATGACCAATTATGGACTGTCTACAACATAATTAAAGTTGAGAGCGTAAAGAAAACAAAGCGCACTCACGGACAAATGGATGGATATATGGTCCGTATGCGGAATATTCAAACTCAAAAGACTATTAATTGTGGCAAAAGACAGACAGATTGGAAATGGAGGTTTTCGTCCCCTAGTGTGAAGTTTTTGATAAAATCCAAGGGATCAGTCGGACAACTAAAAGCTTTTCGTCTCGCAACGCCGCTTTTGATTAATTGCCAAGACAAAGTTCACTTCATTGTGACGATTTACTATGGAAACATCGGAGAAAACAATCATTCAATTTCATCTTTTTGTCTTTTAAACTCACGAGACTATGATAAAGCTGAACATATAAGTTTCGGGACCCACATTTATGCTGTTCGGACAGCTGTTTTCATCTTCTCCCCTTTCATATTTCCCCTCTCTAAGCTTATGCTTGTTCTTTCTGATTCATTTCGTTTCGAAGAAAAAACTTTTCTTTCCTTCCCACTTATCATTTATTCATTTTCTTTTCACGTAGAAACCAGAAAATAATATGAAATGACATTCGCGAGAACATTTTGTTGGATCTCCACTCAGATGAGTTGATAAACGGCAATATTATCTACGCCAAATCAAATAGGTTATCTCAAAAAAAAAGAAAAAAAGATTTCTTATCGTGCTTCTGCTAATAACCGTTTGAATTCTTTCTCTATTGCGTTTGCTTGGGAGAAGAAGAAGAAATAAAATGTAATCAGTCTTTGTCTTTCTTTATAAAAGAGCGAAGAGGAAAGTAAAGAAGAGACTGAAATCGATAAGAAGAGCGTTTCAGTTTTTCTCACAATTCCTTCATAAAGTTCTTTTGGATCTTCTGGCAGAGAGCCAGGTAAACAAGTTTCATTTTATCGCTAACCCATCAGCTGACAATTGGACCCAGTTGGAGGATGGTTGGTCGGAAGAAAGATTGCTTCTACTGACACTTCCTCTCGACGCTTTTCTAGCTCTCACAAAGAAAAGAATAAGCTTGAAGAGAAAATAGAAGAGCATTAAACGGCTACGGAACAAGAGAATATGTTCCACTCATACAGTCAATGTTTGCAGAAAGTAAGAGCTAACCGCGTTTTTTTTTAAATCGAAAAGTCAATCTCAAATTACAAATGTAAAATGCGAGTTTTTCTCAGTTGGGCTCAATAATAATGCAATCGAGGGTATAATTTATGATTTCACACTCTCTCAATATGCACAACTGCATTCACTTGCTCACCAAATCTGAAAATCAAAAGAAACTTGACTTACTTGGAAAGGGTGTTGCATTTTACGTGGAGATGACATGGAAGCAAAACCACTTTGGGAGGGAGCACTTCCGAACTGCAGATTTTGTGAGAGCCGTTGAGACTGAGGTATTAAAGTTCCTGTCTCTCTCCTTTCCATCTGTAATTACCAACTTTATTCCTCATTTAATGCATATTTAATTCAAGTCCTATTATAAATTCGTTTTTGCGATGACTGATTCTTCCCCGATAGAAAAACTTTTCGTTTCGTTCAGATTATTAAATGATCAGAAGGTAGTATGAGATGGTGAATTGACAAAGATTTCAGGAAAACGAGAGAATCCGAGAGATGCTTCTTCGAGCATACGAGTAAAGCCAAAGCAAATATCAAGTCTAATGTCTTACGCCAGCGAGATTATGAGTCGCGTTCTCATGAAGATCGTTAAAAAACTTGTAAAAATATCAACTCATTTCGTCCACTTCACTTCTTTTTTTTGCTGCTCACTTCTCAACAATTAAAGTCTCTTAAGATTTGAACGATTTGCCTCTATGGATAGGATGATCTTCAGTTCACCAATTGCATAAGCTTTTAGGTGAACCAAAAACCGTGAAAGTGGGAAAGAAATGTAAATAAACAAAATATATATATCGAGGACATATCAGTTGATACATGGAGCCCGTCAATTTCAGTCCCACCGAAATCGAATGTGTATACTTTTTTTCGCCCTCTGATCGCTTTCATTCCACGCTTCTGAATGAGGAATTGAGGCTGAAGTAGCAGCAGAAATTCGAGGCACACTGAGCGTCCATCAATAAACGACAAATGCACTTTTTTTACCCTTTCACAGACATTTGTGCTACTTCTAACGCTAGTCCGACTTGAGATTAGGGTTAGAAGAGAGTCTTTATCACAACTGTGATTGACCTGCGACAACCCCTGATAGCAATCCTAATCGTCAGGCGGTCATGACAAGACGAATAAGAAAATCATGGAAACCGCGGTGACGGTGACGGAGAGACGTATTTCATGTATTCCCAAATAAGCGATGATTATAATGTGAAATCAGAAAACGGCAGGCGAAAGAGCGCGACATAATCGATTAACATACTGTTGGCAGAAAGAGCCCCTGGCCCCGTGAATAATTCAGAGGTTCTCTCATGAAAATCAATGCTTCAAGCTGTTAAGCAAAGATAAGAAGCATGGAAAGCTTTTAAAGCTATGTGTGAATTACACCCGCACAAGGATGGCCACAGTAGACTGAAAAACAGACCGCATTATATGTGCTCCGGAATTTGGCTGCATTTGATTCATACGGTTCATCATCATAATACTGTGAACTAAGCGGTGAAGTAGCCAATCCACGAATCATATCAAACAGATGCTGAGTCAGATAGGTTAAAACACGGCGGGTACGCAACGATGGGCAATCAAAGCAGAAGAAAAGTTGATGGGGGTAAGAATGAAAAGACACAAGTAGAGAAAAGGGACGACACGAAGCAGATTGAAGGAGAGAAAAGAGAGGCACAGAGAGATAGAAATAAAGAGAGATCAATCGAGAAAACGACAAACGGTACACAACCATCAGCAACAACGCTCTTTCTCTCGTTCTCTCTATTTCTCCATGTTTCTGATGGCCGCGCGTCGCCAGCCGCTCCCGGTCCCCTATCATCCTTATCGCACAACCTTATCAATCGTGTCTCGCTAGCCAAGGACGTTAGATGGCAAAGCCAAAGACTGTCTTTCGCCCGCAGTAAACGCTTGTCCGCCTATCTTCTCCTCTCATTCCCAATCTTTCGTTTTCTCTTTTCTTCTCAGACAAAAAAAATAATCCTCCACACATATCGATTACATGAGATGATGCGGATTTGAGGCAGGAGAAGGCTGAAAGAGATTCAGAGAGATTGAAAATTGAAGAGAAAAAGGCGCAAAACGGAAAGAGGACAGCTTTTTCAGAATATCAACGGAAACTATGGCCAGAAATAATTAAGGCAATACGAAACTCAGCCAAGAAAGCGTTATTACTGAGCCATTTTCCCTGAAGAGATTCTCTCTCTCTTTCTTTCTCTCTCAATTCAACATATGAAGAAATGAAAGATTTCATTGAAATTCAGAGAAATACTTGCAAAATTGATCAACTATCCTCGATATAGAAATGAATTTTGGTCTCTACTTTGGTCAGAATAGTAAAATCAAATGAAAACTGAGGCAAAGTCGCACACTTTAATGAAAATTGATCATGAAAAAAGCTCTAAGATCAGCTGGCCACTTGAACTGACGCCCTGATATTGAATGTTTGAACGATTCAAACAGATGTAGAAAATGCAAGGAACAAAACTTCCTACTCTCATGAGCGAAGTTATTAAAGAAAAATTCGATCTTATATCATTAATGTGAACTGCTTCACAAAATTGACGTAATTTGAGAAGAGACTAGTTAAGATTCTGAAGATAAAAGAGACACCCCCTCAACATTCGGAGTCATTCCTTTTTCGGAAGGAAAAAATGTAGAAATGTCGGTATATAGCAGAAACGTTGTTTGCCTAAAGAAACTTCGCAGCAGAAATTCGTTAATTTATACGAATTTCAAACAATTGGAAGTTTTTATAGTAAACCCTGATGCACACCGTTTTTAAAATAGAAAAACTAACTACCATAACGCATCTTTAAACGAAAAAACGTAACGAAAATTGCGTGACGAGAAATCGATTAACTTTCATATGAGATAAAAGCCAAGAAAGAAAAACTTACGTCTGGGACATTGTATGAATAGTTATTATAATTTCCATTCATCGCCCACATGGATATGGGCGTCGTAGAAGAAGCGCCTAACATCAAAAAGGCAAAAAAAGTTTTTTAAATCGCAAATAGCTTGAGTCGGTCAAGCTCTTGGGCAGCGAAATGACACGAGAATGAACTAGAGCCGGTCTTGGGCGGGGCCTGCTCCACGTGTTGGCTGACGGCCAATTCGATGACGTGATGCTCAACCACCACGGTGTCTTTCATCTCATCTTTTCAACACACTTTTCATGCTGATGGAATGCCTGCGTCTATTCGCTAAACACATTCTTTTTAGCCTTCGGCTGTCTGTTGCCGCCAGCCCCCCGCTAACACTATCCAGCAACCCTTCAGACTCATCACTTGTTTGTGTGTTTCTTTACCGCACAATGCTATTAAAGGGAGAAATCGCATACTATTCGCCTTTTTCCTCCAAGGACAAGCAAATGGTTGATTCAAAAAGTTACAATTCGAATTAAGACCGCGAGGAATATAAAATGATCACAGGAAACGTTGTTCTCTTACTCTCTGCATACATTCCATAACTCTTTTCGAGATTTGAAAGAGATATAGTGCATTACCGGTATAACGGAAGTAAGACTTTCTAAAATTAGTAAGCTACTTATAATTTTCTATCAAATGGAAACAAAGCGAGGACATACATAATTCACTTTGTTCAGCTTCAAGCAAACCATACTGATTAGCATTACTATTTTAAGAACGAAGGATTCGTAATCAGAACATTCCTATTGCACAATAGATATACAACTTAATAAGCAAGCAATATTGAACCGGCTAAAAACAATCAAAAGTGGCAAACTTTTCCAGAAGATCATGACCTAGACATATAGATTACAGATAATACGAAAGTAATGATAACCCCAGTAAAAAACTTGCGATAACAATCGTCCTTACAGACAAGTTTCAAGTGATTGTGAAACAGTAGAATACTCTGCGTTATAATGAGAATGTAGCAGCTAGTTCGGCTCATAAGAATTCATGAGAAAAAAGTAAGAAGGAAGCTACATTATTCGCACTAAGATGAAATGAGGGTTCGAAAGAATATCAGAAGCAAAAAAGCAAGCTCTACTCCTCATCAATGAACTGCTAATCTTCTTCTTTCAGAACTTGAAACATAATTAATAACGCTGATGTTCAGCTAATATATTTCATGATTATTTGACTGAATTATGAAAAAATAATGTACCAATCAAGCGAACGAAATTTAAAGATCATGCGAATACGTCAGCTAAACCAATGCGCATCGAAAAATGATATTCAACTAACTCGCCCAAAAACACTAACAATGAATTCAAAAAAAAACATGTAAAAAATCGCTAACCGTATTAGGAATAGATCCTGTTACTCTTGGTTGTGGAGGCATATGAACCAATGTGTTTCCTGTCATTTTTATTTCCTGATCAAACATATAAGGAGAAGCGTTACTTGCGGAGGACTCTGCAAATTGTTCAATTAAATGATGGGTTTTAAATTCGACTCTGTCATTTTCAGCTGTTGCCGTAAAAAAACAAAAAGGCATAATTGGAATATGCTTAAGTCTTTACAAGCATTATGCAAACGAACTTACCTGACGCTGTTCGTAATCTCCCACGCGAATTTAATGTTCGAACAGGCAGACACTGTAAAATTCAAATTCTAAAGAGTTCTATCATAGTTGTTCAAGCCAGCAAAAAATTGTTTTCTCCTCCAAATATTTAAATTGAGAAACTAACACCACTAACTCCGGGTTTCCTCTTTTCTATAAGCATATCTAGTCGCAGACTTGGTCTACCTTGATGCGGCGCTAATCTATGATTTTGCGATGGATCCATCTGAAAAAAATTGATAACATTTTTAATATTTTCAATTGAGCCGAAAAGCTTAACTTCGATACAACCAATCGCAAGCTTGCTACTACGTAAAATGAATACACCACACACCGTATTTACGCCAATAACAAAAAGGTTGACACGCTTTCGGTGCTCACATCGGATTAGTTTAAGAACTGTTGTTTTATTAAAATATATTGCCTATTACTTCGTAATTACATTTTCTAACTGATAAGAACCTGATTAGAACAAATTAAACAATTTATCATTCGAAGTGTTTCGCTCAAACCAGAGATCGTCGATTAAAATAAAGTTATATCTAATTATACATCGTTTTCAAGAATTAGCTCGCTCGTTCACAACGTGCTATTTTCTGTAATTATTGGATACTGGAGTGTATTCATAAAAAAAGGGAAAAAACAGATTTATCTTTAAAAACATTCCAAGTGTCATTCATACGTCAGAATGATAACAGTTGAACTGTGCGCTTGTAACTGAACGAGTTCGGAAGAATCCTATTGTCTTTTCGAGACTTTTCAAGGCGCGACGGTGACTTTCGAATGTTTTTTCGTTCGCATCATCTCGCATTTCATTTCTCTCTCACCGTCAATTCTTGAAAGTATGACTAATCCTTATTAAAATAAGTTTTGACAACAATTCAGATCGGAAATTTTCTGCTTTCTGAAGCGTTCACGGTGGATTTTTGAGATTTGAAGTTTGCTGGCCTTTTCATCTACGTTTAAATTTGTGATGAACAGAGAACACTCGAATGTAGTGATTCAAAGAGGTCATGAGAAGAAAAGAGGTTGAAGACAGAAGAGAATTGATATGGCAAACAAATCAGGTAACCTTGATTCCCCCCAAAAAATCGATTTGACTTTGTCAAGAAATAAAAGTGCAAGCAGACGAGGCAACAGTGATTTTTGTTTGAATTTTTTTTGTCGGATGAATTCCATATATGCCCGTTCTTTCTTCACATTGATCGATGATTCAGGAGTCAGATAGGGAAGGAGACAAGGATAGTGAAGGAAAATGAGAAAGAGGAGAAAAATATGAAAAGAGCTGGATCAACACGAACATAAAAGACTGATGAAAATGCCAATTTCGGTGGTACCGTATGATCAGCTGCTGTCAATTGTATTGATTTGGAATTTTTTGTGTTTCTTATCAAGATCAAATTACATTCTTCCTGTTTATTATTTTATTTTTTCTATTAAACACTGGTCCTCCAGTTTCATAAAGAAATTTAGACGATTGAAAGATCTATGACGTAATCAAATGACAAGTCGTCTATGGAAAAGTAGAAGTTGTAGAATTTACAATTTACAACCTCGTCGAACATCATGAGGTCATAAAAGGAAATATTGTCGAGTACTAAGTGACTCTAGAGATTCATTTTCTAACGGCGAGAACAATTCCCTTGATAGTACAAGTTGCTTAAGATATTTCTTAACCTGCCTTCAGATAATCGGTTCCTCGTTGCTGTATAAAGAAACTGCTTCTCGTGTTTCATTAAAGTTCGGATAGCACGTTGCTTTTTGAACTTCTCATCATTAGTTTTCGGAGCTTGTTTGAGCATGATTAACAGATAATTGTTTTTTATTGAATAAATAATTTTCTTTCTTTTTTCGCACAGCGTGTGATATCTCTCTAAGCATCGATGTCTTCAAACGAACAACTCATAGCTTCATTTTTCCTCAGTACATATCGAGCCTCTCATCTGGATGCCACTAATTCCATCGTAATGCCCTTTGTTTGACAAAGCAAGCTTCAGGAGCAGCAGTGTTTAGGGTCACAATATTGGAATCTTCGTACGATGTCTCATCGTTGAAAACCAATTCCAAAACGGCATTTAGCTAGACAGACCAGCGACAAAAAATAGAAAAGAAAAACAGCATGTATCGCTAGCATAAACTGCAGAAGAAACATTATTGTTCTGAGAGGCAGAGGGATAAAAAGAGGACAGAGAAGGAGGAGAGTTGAGAAGCTTCGCTTGACTTTGTTGGTTGGGGTGTCCTGCCCGTAGGGACCGCCCCGCTATGCCTGATTTGTCAAGACCCAGCCAATGACCCCCAAACTAAATCTGTGCCGCATCTCGTTTTTCATGAATCCGACATAATCCGTTTCATTGTAAAAGCTAAAAGTTCAAAAAAGAATTTGCATATTCGACAAAAAAAGATTCTTCATCAGCCTGATGTGCCTCTCGTTCGTAATATCGTTCCTTTTAATAGCAACTACGGATATGTTTCCAAAGTTTACCGAAGCTTGGATTTCATGTGATGAATCTTGAAGATTATTCCAAAAACATGCTTCCCTCTTATTTCATATTTATTATTACAGAATGCCGTAGAGAGAATCATGTTAATAAGAATCATCTTCTTAACAATTCTTATATCGCAAACATACACATATATAGCTACATGTCCATCAAGATGTCAATGTTATGAAGATTTAGAGGATAGACAACATTCTTTACACCTTATATGTAAATGGGAACAGGTAAAGCTTTTTCGAAGCTCTTTGATACTTTATTGTCTCGTGAGACAACAATGAGCAACAAACCATTAAAGATTACAAGTTTCTCCCATACTAAGTCTCTGTGTACTTCTCATTCCTGCCCTTTTCATCTAATTTTTGATGTGTTCATGAAATTATATACTTTTTCTGATTATTTTGTATATAATTTCATAATTCTGAAACATCTCATGTAATATATGGCAATTACCAATTTTGTTTGTTGCATTCATGCGAAAGTGGACCGGAATTTCATGAGGCCAATCGTGTTAAAAGTTCACAATTGTTGGAGAACAAGGATTTCTTTCGACCGAACCGTTGCCAATATATGGCTGAACAGTTCATTTTTGGTTGAACATGTCACTCTTTTTGCGAACAGCCAAGATTCTCATGCAGGAAAGAATTCAGCTATTGCAATGATGCTTGTTTGCAACTATAAATTTGTCAATCCAGATAAATAGGCTGCTAGACGTTTTTGTAGAGATTTCCTTTCAAAATAAGGGTCGAAGTTGTTATTTTGAACGAATTAGAGACATAGTGACGAAGAAGTTGACATAAGAGAGTAAATAGTCCAGTTGGAGTATATTAGGATATTTAGGAAGACATCTATCTGACAGATTGATAAATGCAATCAGAATCTCTGAACTCCCAAGAGAGTTTGTTAGCTGGGGGGTCGTCCAGCGACGTATACGTTAAGCATCTTTCTTTGTCGGGCTGCTTGGAATCATTTGCATATTACTAGTTATGACATAAATAGCATAGATGAACCATATTTTATGATATATAGTATGAAGTAATTGAATAACATTTGCAGGTGAACAGTACCAATTTGCAAACTCTCGGGCGACCGGAACGGGTTCGCACTTTGACAATTCGTTGCCCACATTCTGTTTCTGAGTTCAGCACACCACCCCCGGGTATATTCCATGTTAGCTCCAAATACAATTTGAACGAGATTACAATGTACGATATAGGGTCTGCGGAATTTGGATAGGTTGGAAATTGACCGATGTCTTCTACGCAATTTACATCCTGCTTTACTTTCGGTAAAGATTCGAACTGGAAATTTTGAAGTTTTGTCGACATACTCTTCATACGAAGGGAATAAAAAAATCAAACACTCAATTAGAACTTCTATTATTAGTTTTTTAAACTTTTTCATTTCCTTCAGGGACTACATAAACTCTACAGCCTCATCATAAAGAACTCAAAATTGGATGATCTACCAAAGGACTTTTTCGGATATGTTCCAAATCTGATGACGCTAGACTTAACGGGAAACAATCTGCGGATAGAACCATATTCCTTACGGTCACTAAAGTAGATAACTACTCTGCATACTTAATAGCAGAGAAGATTTGTTTCAGAAATCTTATTCATCTGGATTTGAGTAACAATAGCATAACTTTCTTGGCAAATACATTGATCTCTCTAACTAAACTGAAAGTACTGAACATGGATCATAACAAACTAGCAAATATTGATTTTCGAAGGTAAAACATTCATATACATGAAGCTTTCGACAATTATGGAAATTAGAAACGCATCCACTCTATTTAGGCTTCCTGAAGAATTGACAGATCTGTCTTTGCGACATAACTCCATAAATACTATACATTATGTTCCTAATAGCGCAAGGTACAGCTTACATAATTACAATAAATAATGGAAAAGAAACGAGATGAAGAAAATCGTATGAACACCCAATGAACGAGTTCAAACTGAAAAAAGCCTAGGAACAACCAGTCGCACGTCTCGAAAAAAGCTTAAATGACGATCCAGCTGTTGCTTCAGCATCAACAATTCTTGGCGCGAAATTCAAATATTGATTTCATCCGATTATCTTATCAACATTAATGATTCATTTTAAGGCATCTGAGGCGTTTGTATTTAGCTGGAAATTCATTAGAACATATCAGTTCAAGTGGATCTGTTAATGTTCTGCCTATATCGCTTAGATCAGTAGACCTATCAAATAACAGAATCAATTACATTCAAGAAGGTGTAGTTAACAAGAATAGCAAGTTGAGCGTTTTAGATTTGAAGTAAGTTCTACTCGCTGGTATTAACACAAATTTCATTCTAATTTAAGAAATAATTCATTGCATGAGTTGAGAGAATCATCCGTCTCGGGATCGGCATCAAACTCTAAGCTCCGTGTCTTCTTAGCAGATAATCCTCTAAACTGTCATTGCAATATTCGATGGCTTCTCCATCTGAATCAAGTTGTAAGTTATCATTTCGGATTATTCTTTTCGAATGCGCCATGTAAAAACAAAGATGACAAAGTTGAGTCAGTTGAGACAAACTTTGTATAGCTGTAAGTCACACAATAAGAACATCAGTATACAGGAAATCCTAGATTTTTTTGAAGCGGAAACGTCTGTTTCTTTTTGAATTTCTAAATTAGCCGTTTCAGTCGTCAGTTGTTGTTTCTGACTTGGATCAATTATCATGCACTCACATAATTGAGGTTAATCAGACTATTGCTCTAACAATTGCCGATTCCACAAACCAATTGATGTGCAAGTACACTGAAGTACGTTGTTGTTAATGATTTGACTATTCGAACCGAATTCTTTAAAGTATTGTCCAAGCTCCTGTCGGTGTTGTCCAGATGAGCAGTGTAAATGTCGATCAACTTGTCCAACTGGATGCACATGTTACAGATCAGCTAACGCAGACAGCCCCAGAGTGAGTGCTTTTATTTTTCTTTTTCTCACAACACTATTATTTCGAAAAAGTTTTTATTTCGAATGCAAGGGGACAATGGATAGAAAGAAAATGTAAAAAAGATATCTACTTGCGTTGAGTTCCATCTTCGAAGAAGATTCCTCCATCGATAGCACAATACTTGGGGCAGATACCCTTTTCTCCTGAAGAAGCAGAGCTTCCTGGGCTTCCTGGTTCTCCTGGTCTTCCATCGTTTCCTGGCTTTCCTGGCTGTCCATCTGGTCCCTTCTCTCCTTGAGCTCCGGGAAGTCCATCGTTTCCTGGTCTTCCAGCTGGGCCTCTTGGTCCTTGGGATCCTGGGGCTCCATCCTTTCCTGGAGCTCCTGGTTGTGGTGGGTTGCTGTGAGCTGGGGCTCCTGGAGCTCCAGATTCTCCTTGCTTTCCTGGGGCTCCTGGTCTTCCAGCGTGTCCTGGAGTTCCGGCCTCTCCTGGGCGTCCATCGGATCCCTTGTTTCCTGGGCGTCCGTCTCTTCCATTGTTTCCGGCTGGTCCTGGTGGTCCTGGGGGTCCAGCTGGTCCAGCTGGGCATGGACGGCATGGTGGTGGAGTGATTGGGTCACATGGAGTTTGAAGTGGACGTCCTGGGTTTCCTGGGGCTCCTGGAGCTCCTGGCTTTCCGTGTCTTCCTGGGCGTCCTGGGACTCCGGCTGGTCCATCTGGTCCTGGAAGACAGCATCCATGGCAGGTGTCTTGTTCCTCATAAGAGGCGACTCCAGCATCATAGGCTCCGTATCCTCCGTATCCTCCGTAAGCACTACGAGCAGTACGGTTGCGTGGGGAATCGTTCATAGCATAAACATTGGTCCAGATTCCCTGTAAACATAGTATGAATCTATGAATACTAAAGCAAAAGTATCAGACCTTAACATTGGTCTTGCATTCACGAAGCTCAGAGTGAACTTGACTACGGATGTGAGAAACGTAGTTGTAGACCATTGGGAGGGAAATGCAAACGGAAAGCACTGCGATAGCTGAGAAAGTCACAGCAGCGTATCCGACGAAGCGGTAAGCCTGGAAAGAAAATATTAAAAATTAAAAATAGAGTAAAGTATCAAAACAATGTTCTGATGCTTACCTTGATTTTGGAGTCGACGTCCATGGTTGACATGTAAGGAGAATATCAAACACAGTCTTATATACCATCTTAGCGTTCCAGTAAATTTATTTTTTCAAAGTAGGAAGCTGATATTCTTCACTTATCGTTACAGAAACCCAACTACTTTTTCTTTCCGTTTCCCCTTTCTCTCTTTTTTCTCGAGTATGACCAAATTATGGAAGAGATCAGCGTTTCTTTCAGAAAAAGTGTTGCGTCCAGCAGCATGACTAGAACATAGCTTGAACATCAATTCTCTTCCATTCTCATTTGCGTCATTCTATTTTCAGACTTCAAAAAATGCTGTTATGTGTGATCGTATAAGGTTGGATAGATTAGAACAGTTACCCAGAACCTTAACGGACCTTCGTTTGAACAATGTGGAGTGGAAAGATTGGCCTCATTCTGTTTTCAATGAAACGAATTTGAAAAGTCTATCGATCACAAATTCAGGACTGACTGATGTAGAAGCTGTTAGTTTATGACATTTTGGTTTTATGCAACCTCTTTGGTTCAGAATTCTCTGGCAAACATCGTAACTCTGCAAGATCTTGATCTTTCTTCAAACGAGGTTTCGGAAATCCCCCCTAACTATGAAAGAATTACTCGTCTTCGTCTAGCCGATAATCCTCTGAAAGATTTCAAACCTTCCGATATCTCTAAACTCGACCATCTCAGTATTCTTAGTCTCAGTGGGAACTTAACAAGGTTTTAGTATAAATCACGCCCTACCTGTAACGATCATTGTACAGATTCAAGTGTGACTGCGAAACTCCAACAAGCTTGCAATTGTGGTTACGGGAATCACGGAACCGTCAGAAGGTTAGTCTTATCGATCTTAAGTTTCATGATAGAAACAGTTCCTTCTCTTGTTGTAAGAACAATCATGGCCGGTATGAACCTTATGTTTATAGTTTTGAAACTGAGTTATGGAAAATGGAAGTAATGGTTTAGGATACGTGTAACCGTTTTATTCGATTCTTTCTTTTTATCCTCTTCTCTAAATAGAAGCATGTATCCCTCTTTACTACCTCTCCCTTCTTCCTATGTTCCTTTTGTCTACAAAGAACTCTTTATAATCTTGTATCTTCCTGGTTTTCAGATTGAGGATGTTGATGAGCTGTATTGCCATCTACCTTCGTTCGGCAAGGTACTTTGATACAAGGTTTTGTTTCGAATATCAGTGTTCAGGTTCCAATAATAGAAACACTGCCTGGAAAAGATTCTTTATGTGTGGATGAGAATGAAGACACAAAAGAATGGGTGAATTTTGTGAAAAATACACAGGTGCTTGATATTTATTTTTTGAACCTTTAATCTTTTTGTAGAAAAAGCCGACGAAAATGCGGAAAAACAACGTTGATGAGTCTGATCTTCTAACTGAAATGAACGAAAATAATGTTGAAAAGCATGAGACTATGATGGGAGAAGATGAGGAAGAAGATGAATTATCAGAAACGAATTCTGAAACAACAATCATGAAAGTTCTGACAACAAGCACAATCAAGATTACTACAGTCTCAACAACAGAAAAGGCAACAACAGCTTTGTAAGTTGCAGGCTATCATTTCAACTTAAGAGCAAGGAAACAAATTGTAGGAAAGATATACAGCCCACTGTCGGTACAAGCACAACGACGCGAAGTTGGAAGAAATATTCTCGCGAAGAGAGCGATGAGAATAAAGTACGTGGACTGATTTTTGTTTCAAGCGAGAGAGTATGAACAAGCTCGTGCTCCGAACGGTTTCGTTCATTGATGTTTGAATATATTTCGGATAGAAGAGTCTTTTTCATCACAAAAAACATTCATTTATAAGTTGAAAAATGATCTGGAAACTGGTCTCTAACAACTATCTTGTTTGAATGGGAAAAATATGATTTTTGGTATACTTTGTGTGTAGTCTGGTATTCGTTTATGTAATCTCTCCAAAGAAAATGTATACAATTTCAATTTCAGTTTATCAATGCCTTGATCGTTGTTCTTGTGATTGCTGTAGTTGTTTTGGTCTTTGCCATTGCAGCCACATTATATTATAGGTAAACGGTATAGATCTTCAATTATTATCGTTTATGATTATCAGACTAGAAGCTGTAGAAGAAGAAATGGAACGTGAAGGTCCCGAGCAGAGACCTCTAACAGAATAGAAACATATGCATGATTGGAGATAGCATGAAAACTAAATGGAACAACTCTAACAAAATGTGATTAAGAGTGTGAAGATTCTAAAATGATCAGTAAAAATGAAAATAACCTAAATCATCTCATCTTTCAACCTAAAGATCATAAAACATAAGATACAACAGTTCGACAATATTGCAGTGGAAGCGATTTCATATGAAGTTACATCGTTACTTCAACTCAAGTACACATGATTATAAACTCTATGTACAATCTAAAACGTTCGCTAATGCATAGGTAACTAAGATAGTAATTCAAAAAGCCTTCTAATGGTTGAATGCTAGAATCAGAAGCGTTCCTCAGCAGGAGCAGCAGTCTCTTCTGTTCCATGTCCTTTTGTTTCAGGAAGAAATACTGTGACAGCCGTTGCTATCAAGCATAAAACGGCATAGAAAAGGAATTGTAAGCCAGGATAGAAAGTGTCCTAGAATGTAGAATGATTCATTGAGTTTCTTTGTAACTGCCCCAAGCAGAGGAAAAGTTTCAAAAATGAATAATATTTACCAATATTTCCATGTGGGTGGCGACCATTGCTCCGATATTGGCAACAGTAGCACAGAAGCCGAGACATATATTGCGATATTGTACAGGGAAGACTTCGGCTCCGTACACGAAACAACACATGAAAGCGGAAGCGGTTCCGAACTTCCCAACGAGCCAAGCGAATAGAAAAACTGTTGGATGATCATCTAAAACAAAGAACAGAATAGATGACAGGAAATGAAAAATATTGTTTTTTGAACTAATTTTACCTGCAGGAAACAGTATACACACTATAAGGGAAGCAGCACAGATGACATGGCTCATCATAACAGTGGGCTTGCGACCAAGTCTGTAAATAAACAGATTTATAAAGATATAAGTTGAACATTGCTTCGTTACAGTTCTAGTGCAAAAGGAATGAGTAGATAGCATGGCAGCTCGACAATACCAGAGAATAGGTACAGTAAATGAGGGTTAGTATCTTTGCTTATGCTGGTTGATGACAAGGAAAAGCTTGCATATAACATGAAGTCAGTGATCCTGTTAAGAATGAGTTGATTGATTTGAATCGTTTAAATGGTTGTGCATGTGCATATCTTGATCATCATGCTCTGATGTCACTAATATACTAAGTTCTAATGTACTTCACTTCTTCCACACCCTCACAATCATCAAGCTGGAACCCTTTCTTTTTCGAAAGTATGTATGATGTGCTAGAACTGTAGTCCAATCTCTACTACAGTTCAACATGATTTGTTGGAAATTTCTGTTCCCCTCATAATAGAGTTATAGAAACACTTACCATAGAATACTCTGAATGCCGACATACAATTTGAGATCGAAACGTTTGAGAATGTTCCTCAGACATTCTCCCAAGGATGATTCTTGTGTTACATTTGAAGCATCATGAGCTGAAAAGATTTTTGATCAGAAAACGATTTTTTCACTTTCACTTCTCAATCAAAGAAGAGTAACGAGGGAGTGTGAGGAAACGAACAGCCTCCTCAAAATGTTTTGCAAAGAAATTACCAATAATTTTATCCAAATCATAGTTATATTCTTGACGTGTAAATATCGACGCTTTGCTTATCCATTGATGTGCCTCAGTTTTTCGTTCTTTGGCTATTAGAAAGGAGAAACTCTCAGGTAAAGTGCTAAAAAAACAAACTGTTTGGTGATCTTTTGTAACTATTTCTCCGAACTCACAAAAACAACAAAATTCCGAACAACAGGCTTGGAATTGATATTATAAATTGGATATATCGCCAATCAGGTACAATTAGGGCTAATGGAGCAACCAAACAATATCCTCAAAATTCACTTTCCCTTCAGCCATGCCAACAAAACAAACCAACAACCCATAAAAGTCCAAAAATGAAAGAGGCAGCACCGTGTCCATGGAAAGCAATTGATTCTCCGCACAAAACCCAATTTATCATGGTCAAAGCCTGTAAAGAACATTCCCTAAAGCGTATATCTGTTTACAACATACACTGAAGAAGGATCCTTGAATCATTCTTCCCAAGAGCATGAGATAGAAGTTTGGTGCGAATGAAGCACCAGTACCAGCCAAACCAGAGATGATCAAACTCATTATCAAAACTGGACGTCTCCCTATTCTGAAGAATCTTTGTTAATCATAGTTCTGCTAGTTTGATGGCACGAGTTTCAGCTCGTCCTCATTTCATATGATCACTCTCTTGATACACAGCTGCTCGAAACTTATTATTTCCGTGATAATTTCATACTATTTCAGACTGTTTGTCAAAATTTCGCTTCCAAAAACAACGTATCATTCCATATACACTCGTTCATGAGTTATTAACCTGTCAGAAGCTACACAAAAAATCTGTCCGAACACCAGATTTCCTACGAAGTATATAGAAGATGTCATCTCTCCAGGATCAATTAGAGATTTTTCGAGTCCGAACTGCAAAAACTGGTGGTAAATGTAACTATTTGCGAACGAACTTCTTGTTGAACAGTAATGAATGTACAGTTCTTGACACATGGCTCTGTAGGTGACATGAAAGCAGGAGATACTGCTGCTAATGCTGATAGCATCCATAAGAAAGCCATGGAGATTGTTATGAATTGAGTGAAGGGATTGCATCTGTAAGTATTTTTTCTCAGTTTTGATTCACGGGAAGCAGTTTCTCAAATCGATGGTAATATTTTTTGTGTTCTCTAATTGGGTGAATGTTCTGAATGAAATGAAAAAATCTGTCGATGGTTGTACTAATAACGTATTAAATGTCTCATGTTTGCAATGAAGCTCATTAATACTCTAAGGCTATGGTAATAATTCGAACTATGAGAGAGAACATAACAGTATATTAAAAAAAAAAAATTCATACAGTCCAATGTTCTTCAATAGCTCCTCAGTGGTAACAATAGTAGAGTCACCTTTCTCAGAAGACCTGTAAGCGAGCTCTCTGGTGGTTTTTGAAACCATTAAAACCTGAAAACCATTTATACAATCAATGATAACGGAAGTAAGTGAGGAGCTAAAGTGTTCCAATTATCTTTTCAATACTTGAATTGTACTACCGATCTTGTTCTAAAACGGATTTTGACGTATCAATAACTGTGGCATTTGGAGTTCTAGTTTTTGGGTTTATTAGAACGAAAGTAACGTTTTTATTTTTTTTTTTGTTTTTAAAAACTTGAAATCATATAACGTGAAAGAGACTCATTCATAATGATTGAGTAAGAGCTAATAGATCTTCATCATAAGATGTAAGATAGTTGAGAGGAGTGGTAATGAAACAGAAAATCTGACGAGATATGCTCGAGCGAAACGGTATGAGAAATGAAAAAGGAAAGTACCCACTGAGGACAGTTTCGTACGACAAATGGGAATGAAACTGTTCGACTAACAGAATTCGAGAGGAGGAGCCTTGAGAGATCACATTCTCTTATTGGGCCATTTAAGGTAAAGAAGATTAAGCGAATAATGGAAAACAATGCCGTCATTCACAAACTTCGTTAGGTGTTTGCTCTCAAATTGAAGACAGTTCGATTGAGGAAAGCGATGAAGTAGGAAAGAAGCCTCGTAAGAAGCTTGGAATCACAATGCCAACCTAGTTCTTGAACAATTCGTTTATAGAACGGTTTTTTTCATTTGTTGTAGTCCTCTGGTCTTATCATTCGAATTATCGACAGCCATAACATTCCCATGCCTTGTTTTGACTTCTTATATTCCTTCTTCACCTATGCTTCTTTTTTGATAAATGCAATGTTGGGATCTTAAAAGCATGTTTTCAACAGTGGCTGTATCAAGAGTGACGAAAAAAATTTTCCAAACAATCCAAATTTTTATTCGAAGAATTGATTTTCTCATAAACGATGTTTGGCGTAAAAATTTTTCCTACAATCGTTTTAGAATTTCACAAGAATTCCTTGTTTGCCAGGTAAGGTTAGAGATGAGGAGAAATCAATCTTCTGACGTGGTCGGAAGTCAGTTAATCTCTCGGTAGCAACAACAACCTGAAACTGCTTTTCTCATCACTTGCCAATGGAAAAATTACAGACCTCTCCATCGTCGTATTCTTTCTCGGGAAGAATTGCATTGAAATCTGCAAACTTCACAACAGCATCTCCAGCACCGAAGTTGAACAATCCCAAGTAAGTCTATATATGCTCAATCAAGCAAGGCAGAGATGAAAGAGAAACTCACATGACCTGTGGCTGTGCCATTCTTAATTTTGTTATGACGCCCAAGACCTATAACCTGATCTACTGATTTGACTCTAGCAGCTCCCAAGCTGAAAATCTCATCTCTCTGTCTGAGCTTAGCTAACTTCTGTACGACTTTAAGCACAGAGTTATCTGCAGAATATTGGTCCTGCAACAGTTCAAGTGAGCAAAGCCTGCTTGATATCATACGTACATCGAAGGTAGATCCATTCTTGACAGTTTCCAAACGTTCTGAGAGCTTTGATGCAGTGGAGAAACCAAAATTTTGCTCTGAGTTCCATTTCATAGGACTATTCTGCTTAGAAACGGCTGAGTTCTTCATTCCTAACTCTTGACCATAGTGCAATGATATAGCTCCTGGCATGCAAAGCTGAAGAAGAGTTGAAATTTATAAAAAAAAAGATACTTACCTGTAACATTGTCATTAGTGCAGCGGATTCAGGATCGAATCGATCAGCCAAACGACTGCTCCAAGAGTTTTCGAATTGCCAATACTGACCGAAACCGTACTCTTCATATTTGGTCAGAGACGAGTTGATGGAACCCTCGAGACAAGTTGTGAGATCATTTTCGCAATCTGCCGATTTGAACTGGGTGAAGCTATCATCGATGACATCATAGATTATATGCTCAGGCGTATGGGGTCTCTTGTCTTCTTTGGCATTCAGAGCTGCGAAAAAGAATCTGAAATAGACATGATGAAAAGGATGACAATCTTACAACATACAGCTTCTTTCCTTTGAGTTCAGCAACGGAATCAGTGAAATCGTCAGCTATTTGGGCGAATGTTCTTACAGTATTTTGACCTCCGCTCAAAGCCTTAAAAGAACTATGAGATGATGAAATCAATGCGTAGTTCTAACCGCTCCTTTGTTGTTGCTTAATTCAAACATTTTGTTTCCAGCAATATCTCTCACGTTCCCCATAAAGAAGCCATCAATTCCCATGCTTGTAAAACGTTTAGTAACGTCTGAAATAGTGACTCGCACACGGCTGTTTGCAGCATTGAGTACTGGGTGATCTTGATCAGGAGATCCCAAATATCTACAATATTCGAAAGTAACATGAGGATTAAGAAGAAGTTGTTACTTTGTCCCGTTCTTTCCGGGCCAATCATAGAAGTTCTCATTTCCGTAGAAGGAATCAGCAGATGTTACTGTTGCGAAAACATCTGTCTCACCATTGACGAACCAGGGGTGTTTCTTAGATACAGTAGCAATGGGTAAATCCATGATGACGTGCATATCTAGAACCAGTGGAATAGCGGAGCTAATGCACTTCAACAAACCTTTGTCATGGGCAATCTTGATCAGGTTTTTCAACTCTTCTTCCGTTCCGAACCTCTCATCAACTTTGTTGTGGTCGGTGATAGCAAGAGCATCAAAAAGATGATCCTGTGAGAAGATTAGACTAAATTTAGACTTCGTAAATCGAACCTCATCACTTTGAACTACTGGGGACAAATGAATTGTCGTTACTCCGATTTTACGGAGTAAATCTAACTTCTCAGTTACACCGTTGAAGTCTCCCACTCCATCACCGTTCGAATCCCGGAAACTTGGTAGCATAATCTTCAGAAGAAAAATAATTCATGAGTACCGGTAAGAATCTCACCTGATAAGCGACCTGTGTTTGATACCAAGATGGCTGTTCTTTCTCCGCACATTTAGGGGAAAATACAACTATGGCAATGGCAGCTGCAAACATCAAAAGCCAAGAAAGCCAGAAAACTGCGAACAGGACAGTTCTAACAAAACATTTCGTTAAGTGGTGACTTCATATATTTCCTACTAACCGTACTGGTTTCCAAAAGGGATCGTTTCTATACGATTCCAATTGCTCCTTAGTAAGCCCAATGTTCTTAGGTTGCAGTTCAAAATTAACTTTTTCGCCATTCTGGTGAAATAATGTTCATCAATTGAAACTAAAGTTCACAAACCTTTTCATAAGTGGCTTGTCCCCCTTCCATAAGGGACTCGGTGGCCGCCATAGTTCGAGTGGGCTTACAACTTCCTGAAAATGAAAAGCCCCATAATCTCAAAAAGGCTTAGAAAAGAAGAGACAAGATAGAAAATCCAAAAAATCGATACGAAGCTAGTAAAAGTTGGAGAACTCAAACGATGATTCGGTGAAATAGTTTAGTATTTCGATATAGATTCATCGGAAACAAAGCATTTAGTTCCACACGAATGAGAGGATTATATTGAAATTTCAGGACGCCGAACAGACAGCTGTTGTGAATGAATGCTGTAAATTAGGAATAAAAGATAATACGCAAGAAGAGATGGGACTGATGTCCTACAAGTTATCTAGAACCTTTTAACGTCACGTTTTCAAAATTCTGTATTGGATGAGATCTTTTGAAAGTTCAGCCGTTGTAATAAAAAGAACTTCATACGTAATGGAATTGAAAGAATAGTAAGACAATTAAGAAACGTTGATCTAATGTGCAAGAACATACTCAGAGCAAATTGGGTTCTTGTGCTTCCACAATCGCGATAAGAGTATCGGAAACCCTATAACCAAAGACAAAAATAATCCTTCAACTTCTGAACGTAATATGAAGGACATTGTAAGTGAATGTGAGAATTAAAAACTCTGGCAAAACAAATGAGAGGGTAGAAACTTGAAATTGAGTGACAGATGGAAGGAGAACTCAGTCATCATTATGTGATCAATTTTATAAAATTCTAACTCAATTGTAAGCGCAAGTAGGAAAGCAAATACCCTTCCAGCGGAGAAGGGTGAATAGCGATCAAACAAAGCAGTTTGAGGCAAAAAAGCGTTGGTAAAACCCATTCATATCAACCCATAACACATGATAAAACAAAAAAACGAAAATTCATTTTAATACGTAAAGTCCGCTAAACATGATGATGATGAAGTTCATGCGTACTCATCACACCCTCCCCCCCCCATCCCCATTTTTCAAAAAAAAAAACCGGTTGTTCAGTCAGCTTGAGTTCAAAATTAATTTTTGATATAAAAACATTAGGAAAGATATTTTAATTTATAAGATGAATAGATATTCAAAAATGCATCAGCTCTTTAGAAGCTGACGTAATATTCGTTATCCAAATTGATTTTGTTTGAAAGTCCCATTTCTTGCAGCGATTTTTAAGCCACGCCCCAATATGCATGCTCCGCTTGCAAACCATGGCCAACCTTCTTTTTCATAACACGAATTGCATGCTGTTTATTTCGGTTTCATTTGTTTAGAATTCGACTTCCTTCTGCTTTGCAATTTTAGTTTTATTAAGCACGAATACGATGAGTTGGAAACGATCCACTCTGACTAACGTGCAAACTCCTGAAATCTCTCCCTTTTTCAATTTCATATTGCTTAGGTTCATCCAGTCGATGGCGTAGAGTATTATATCTAGTGATAGAAGTAAAAGGAAAGAAAAGCTTTCGTTCTCTCTAAGTTGGAGATATCATATCCAATCAAGTTCATTGTTGCTAATAATTGGTGTCCCAACAAACGCCTGTTCAACTTTCTGTATATTAGAATTAGACACACATCATGGCGAGTTCGATTTACACATGCCCAGTATATGCTGTTCTACTTGCAGGCCATGTTATTCGGCTTCGGGCAATCTGCCGACATCTCTATCAAGTTGGATAATGAAGAGAGTAGAAAGGTAGATATTCATCTGCAATCTCTCGCATGCATATCAGTTCAGGTTGCGAAAATTCGCGGAGAAGATGGCCAAATGGAAACTCATTACTTATTTTATGATGGAGAGACAGTTTCTGGAACAGTAAATGTAGCCTTAAAGAAAGCAAATCAGAGGTTGGAACATCATGGTATTCGTGTTGAATTCATTGGCCAAATCGGTTTGTCTTTCATTTCAATTTGTTTATCTTTTGTACTTGCTACAGAAGCTTACTATGATCGTGGAAACCAGCATGACTTCATTTCTCTTTCTTATGAGCTTGCCAGAGCTGGAGAGCTTTCTTCGAACAAATCTTATAAGTTTGCTTTTAATAATGTTGAGAAGCCTTACGAGTCATACATGGGAACGAATGTCAAATTACGGTTAGTATAACTGAAATATGAGTCATTGAGTCATCACTTTCAGGTATTTCCTGCGCGTAACGATTGTGCGTAGAATTACTGACATCACTAAAGAAATGGAACTAATTGTGCATACCCTTAGTGCTTATCCTAACGCAGATAACAATATAAAGATGGAAGTTGGTATAGAAGATTGCTTGCATATTGAGTTTGAGTATAATAAGAATAAGTGAGTGTTAAAACTTCGTAGATAGCTTAAACTGTGGTTCAGATATCATTTGAAAGATGTGATTGTGGGCAAAATATATTTCCTTCTTGTTCGAATCAAGATTAAGTATATGGAAATCGCTATAATAAAGACAGAAATTGTTGGGGCCGGTCCAAATACTTTCAAGGAGAGTGAAACAGTGGCGAAGTTCGAAATCATGGATGGAGCTCCTGTTCGAGGTTTTTCGTCAAACATTTTTTTATAATTGCTGTGGCTATTGAAGGGGAGACAATACCTATTCGACTCTTCCTTGGCGGTTATGATTTGACACCGACAATGCGAGAAGTTGCGAAGAAGTTCACAGTTAAGTATCTTCTTAACCTCGTCTTAGTGGATGAAGAAGACAGAAGATACTTCAAACAACAGGTTGGTGAATCTGTTAGAATGATCGAAGCTTCTGCTTTCTCAGGAAGTAACTCTTTGGCGAAAATCGGATAATCCAATTCGACGTATCAATGAAGGAGCTGCTGTTGGACAAATGCGAACGATTCCAGAGCCGGAATCGGGTGATAACACTATTGACGAGTAAAAAATCATTCCTGGAAAGTCCTCTGTAATTTTTAAGATTTTAAACGGTTGGGGGTTCATATTATAGGTATTCGTACCGTTTTGCCAAAAATTTCACTTTGTGCCTATTTCTAATGTCGTTTTAGCCTTTTCTGTACTGGTTTCAACTAACTGGTGAAACTTTAATTGACAAAATTTAGACCTACGAGTTAAAATCTTTTATGCACACAACCTGAGCGTCTGTAATCCCGTTTGATATTTGTAAGTATGTCCATCACTCGTAACCTTAGGCTGTGATAGTTTCAAGTTGATTTTTAATATTTTATAAATTTTATCATTAATATATATGCTTTCCACCTTGGTGTTTGCTCGTTGTGTCGAAATACTTCCTTGCTTCATGCGTTCTTGGCAACTCGTTCCTTTTATAGACGTTTTGAAGACGCTAGTTAGTTAAGCTGCAAGAAAGTATTAGAATGCTGGTAAGTCTTTGTTTAGTATGATCGATAGTGTACGAATGTCGAAAATCTAATACACAGTGTTGATCATTTGATTCCTTCTCTTTTCAAATAGCAAAAGGTCATCTTACGAGTTAAGCTTGAACTCTCACCTAAGAGGAATTTACCATATTTGGACATTCTTCTTTGGCTCATTTTCTTTCTCGCTCTAACTCCTTCTTTCGGTACTTGTACGCAAAAGAATATCTGTTTTCTTATTTCTTTTTCTCTCTCTTTTCGTAACCCTCTTATATATATACATATATATGTGTGTGTGTGTCTGTGTGTAGACCTGAGATAGCAGCAATTGAGGCGAATCAGCCGGTATGTGTGCGCGCGGGCCGCTCGTGGTTGACGACGGATTCGTTCAAGGCTGCTCCACTCTCCCTCTTTCTTTTAGATTTCCCTCGTGAACTTTTATTTAGCCCGTTGTTCGGCCCTATCGTCATGTCATAAAGACTTTTCGATGACCATCACTGAGGTCCTAGATATAGATGGATGCGCACAAAGGATTTTCCTCGCGCTATCATTTGCACTTGTATGGCTGTCTTGGTTGACAAGACAACTCATTTTGTATAACTTGTTATATGTTCTCATAGTTTAAAAACCATCTGTTTAACTAATGCTGACCGTCTAACAAAAATTGTTCTGATTTCGTCAAGGTCGAAAGCGAATTTATATTCTGGCGTTGACACGAATCCCTATTATACTTTACAAAAAAAACTTTTAATGTATTGAAGTTTCTTATTTTAAGCTTCACGGACAACCTTCTTGATCTTAACGTATGTTCATCACAAACTTTCTACTTTTGCCCTTTTAACTTTCAGTGATTCGTTCTCTTTTCGTTGCAGTAAAAACATTTTGAAAACATCCAGCGGTGTTTCATCCATCAATTTTCGGATGACTCACTTGGTGGTTTTTATCCCTCATCCATGCTTTGGATGCCCAAGTTTTGTTCTCTCGTTTCTGTGACCTCTTGTTTTCGAACTGTCATGACATCCGATCAACTGTCATCATGGTCACCAGTTTTGATGGTTTTCTTCACAATTATGGATTTACAAGAAAAGAGATACATATACGAAGATAAGGAAAATGTCAAAAGAATTACTTACAATCCATGAGAGAGATTATTCTTATCAATTCGGAATTAATTCATTTATTAAAAAAATGTATAATTACATCTAATTACAATCACGTCATTACATCAAACTTCTCACATTTGTATCCTCTTTGTTTAGAGGCGCTGTTGACACACAGCAATTCTTATCGTTGCCATTGATCCTTATGTATTTGGGTAGAGTGCTAAAAGTTTTTTTTTAACACTCATTCGAACAATATGAAAACTAATTCATTTACTGCTCGTGTTTGTTCCTTATTTGTGTATATGGAGCCTATTCATTGCTCGCCAACCACTTCTCGCGCGCTTTTCTTTTTCAGTTCAGAACTCCCATAACGTCTCGTCTTACTTCATTTTCTCTCTGTTCATCATCCTATTTTTTTCTTTTCATTTCGTTTTCTAGCTTATGATGTGTACCACACGTTGTCCACTATGTTCTTCCTTTTTTTTTTTTTTTTTGAAAAATTCAGAAAATGCGCGTTATACGCCAGTAACTAATAAACGTTCCTTATCAAACTGCACTTCTGAGGCTCTACACTTACGGCCCACTCATCAATATTATTATTCAACGTTTGTTACAATTTTTCTTTTACAGATGTTTGGCAGAAAGAAGGAAAAAGTTAATGAAGATACACCAGTAATAATCAAAAAACCTCCCGTTCCTCCAAAACGTACCATAATTAGCAATGATTCGTCTCAAACAACCCTTGTGTCCTCTTCGGATGGTATCACTACTACAACTTCAACTAAAACCTATGTGACAACTAATTATTCCTCGTCAAACACACCTCAAGCTTCATCATTTGCTCATTCTAGCAATCAAGCTGGTCCTAGCAATGGTATGTTCTCTTACTTACTTCCATATCGAATAAACTTCAACAAATTTTCTGTTTGAATGCGTAGTCTTCCATTTTCACGTGATAGTCCACGTGTGACTGCTTAGTTTCATTGACACATTAGCACGAAGCGGTTGTTCCTCCAGGGATATAAACACAAATGAACTTAGCCAACTTCTTTTGAACTTCAATAGTAAGACCTACAATCAAAATTATATTACAATCTCCTATAAAGTTTGTATAAATTTACATATTCTTCATAGTGCCTCTCAAATAACTGCTTTAATTCAACTTTCATATGCACATAATCTGTTTCGATCCTCTCGACTATCCCCGTTTCCCTCTTCATATCTATATATTTCCTCTTTTGCTCACCTTCTGAAGTATTTGCCTTAGTCATATTTATGAAGCATTGCACATTTTCAAGACGTTAAACTATCATAAATTCCTTTTCAATCATATCATTTTGCTCAAAATATTCCCAAGCTGATGGTTTGCCAAAAGTTTTGTCAGCATTGTGGCAAAGGTTTCTATCTAATCAAACTATTGTATACTTGATATTTCAGATGTGTCGTCTACTTCTATTGAAGGTCCAACTTCTTTATTTGGAATGCCAAAAGATTTTGGAATAAAAGATTTGTCTCTACCGTCGTTAGCCCCTGTGCAGGTGAAAATTCGCAAACTTAAACTTCAAAAAGGAATTGGAGGTGAGTCTACGGCTAGTTCTCCATCTTTATGTTGTTCAGGTGATTTCGGTTTCACTATCAGACGGGTTCAGTTCCCAGTAGGAGTAAAAGGAGAGTTACGTACTGTTGTGTTTGCTGAACCAACTGAAATACATGCTGGTCCACCTAGACCAGATGATATCAAGTATGTTTTTATGGTATATCCTTTTTATAATTTGATTTTTGAGGAACGGTTTACTGCCTGGTGATGAATTGCTCGAAATCGATGGACGAAGAGTTGAATCGTTGAGTAGAGAAGAACTTCATGAACTTGTTAGAGTGTCCGGTCAAACAATAGGTACGATTAATTTTTGATGAATGGAACAAATTTCTCTCAACAGAATTGGTTGTGAAGGCTGTACCTGAGTTGGCAGAGTTTTGTGATCGAAGACGTGGTGTCCGTGATGGAGGAGATGCTCTTTTGCTCAGTAATATCGACACCAATCTTCAATCAGTTAGTTTTGATCTCATGATACTCTCATTAAGTCTCTTCAATATTGTTAAGGATATACCTGAAGATCAAAGATATTTTTTGGTTCACAAAGGCGGCTATACCCTTGTCCGACTTGATGAACTTCTCGAAGATGGACGAGCTAAAATTCATGTCGCAGGCAGAAGTATGGTTGTAGACTCTACGGATATTGACAGAGCCAATCCAAGCCGTTTGGATAGAACTCCTGATGTTGCACATCTTCCTTACATCAATGAAACCAGCGCAGTTCATTTACTGAGACAGCGGTTTGAAAAATTCTCAAAAATGCTCATAAAATGCTATGTATTTTAGGATCGGTAGTAATTTACAGTACTCTAATGCTGGTTCTCAATCTTTACTTTGCGTTGCATCCATTGAAGGAGTCGAGACAGCTGCTCAAGAAAGACTTGTTCACCTATTCAAGGGATGTCGACGAGGACAAATGCCTGCTCACATATATGCAACTGCTCAACAAGTTTATAGGTAAACCTCGGTTTATTAGTATCGATGACTGTTTTCTCCTTTCAGGAATTTGCAAATGACTGGATTAGCTCAAAGTGTCGTATTAACTGGAGCTTCAGGCAGTGGGAAGTCAACTCAACTGCGAAATTTAGTTCATTATTTGTCTTCTGTTGCTGGATGGACAAAAACATTAACTTGTATTAATAACCGGGGCTTTCCTTTCAATTATTTTATTAATTTCAGATGATAAACTAGCGTTAGTTCTTGGTGTGCTGGAAGCATTCGGTCATTGCGCCACACCTCTTCATGCTGATTCAACACGTTTCGTTCATTTATTCTCATTGGGATTTGACAAAGTTGCTGCTCTGAAGTATTGTACTCTAGTGTGTTCTTCTTAAATTTTTATTTCAGATCGGCAAGAGTTCAAGCTTGCCTCTTGGAATCTGACCGAGTTCATCGTCGACCTGAAGGGGAGTCTTCGTTCCATGTATTCTATTACTTATGGGAAGGAGTTGACGGTTCGCTTCGTGAGAAACTACAGCTAGATGCTATCGAGAACCCAACCATTAAGCCTTATCATCGAACGGCTGAAAGAGATAAAGCCAAAGAGGTATGACTTTCTTCACAATGCTGAAAGATATTTTGGTACAGGCTTTCAATCATCTTCTTGGAGCACTTCTTGAATTAGGGTTCGATGAGTCTCGAATGCAAGCCGTTCTGTCGGTCCTTGCAGCCATCCTACATCTGCATGCCGCTGGATCGACTCCAGGATCAGCTCAGAAAGCTATGTTCCTTAGAACGAATCATGCTCAAATCGCGGCTAGTCTTTTGGGGGTTTCAGCAGAAGATTTGACTCAAGCAGTTTTCCGGGGAAAGTCTCCTTCTGCTCAAGTTAATTTGAACTCTGTTACTAAGTTAGTCTCTTCTATTAGTCTCTTTTAACATACTTGCTTCAGTCGTCTTGCCATAACATCGCGAGGGCCCGATGGACCAGAAGCGCTAGTTGCATTCTCTTCTTCACTATATCATGAACTCTTCATTGTCATCTTGGAACAGTTGAACAAAGCATTAGCTTCAAACACGACATGCACATATATATCGGTTTCATTCTTTGCTTATCCTTGGTTTTAATACTTTTTTTAAAGGTTCTGGATTATCCGGGCTCTACATTCCATTCTGAATGGGTCGAAGGTGCTAGAGCTAATCTTGGCTTGAATGATTTAGTGTTCAATTATATCAATGAAAGAGTAGCCGAACTGTTCCACGATGCTAGTTTCACTGAACCTCAGGAGGTAAAATTCTACAAAAATCAGCAGTATAAACTGTTCCCGTTCAGGTCTACTCTCGGGAGCAAGTAGATGTTCATGTCGAAAAGCCTGTACAGTCTCCTCACAATATGAACCGATTACTCGATCAAAAGCAACAGTTATTAACTTGTACAGATATTGACAGAAGATCTGAAGAACGTCGAGGATTAATGGCTATACTTGAAGAGGAATCTATGTTTCCGGGTGCTACTGATGACAGTCTGATCGAAAGATTATTCGTTCACCTTGGTGATGAGTCGAAGTGAGTTTTCTATGTATTATTCATTCAACAACTTATATAGATTAATCCGAAGAGGCACCCGAGCCAGACAGATTATTCTTAATCATGCGATGGGAGCCTACCCTGTGACTTATAATATCGAAGGATGGGTTAAGCAAGCACAACCTTGTGAGAGCACTGGCGTTGTCCGACCACTTTTGACATCGAGCAAAAGGTTTTTAAGGTGCAGTCCCACATAGCTAACTGTGTTTTTGCAGCGAAAATGTTGGTGCTCTGTTCACGATTCCTCAACAAACTGCTGATATGTCCAAGCTCAGAAGAGCAACGCAAGTTGCACAGATGGAATTAGCTGCAAAACGAGCACCTTCGGGTTTCTTAGCGTACATAAATTCTCAGATTGTGAGTTTCTCTCTGTTTTTCCATATACATACTGAAATTCCTTTGTTCAATAAGTCTAGTTCTCGGCTGTTCCTAATTTGAAGGGTTTAAAAGGGTCAGACTTTAATCAGCTCGAGCACACATGCTTATTCCTCGATTGCGATAGTTTTTGACGCATCAATGTGAGCACTTCTCTCCGGACTGGGTTTTCTTTCGCTAAAACTCAATCCTCGCGCATCATTGCTGCGAAACGACAAGTGCGAAGTGAATGTTCTATTAATTTATTCGAACGAACTTGTCGGAGTGTAGGTATAAGAACTATCATAAAGCCCCAAGGTTTATGATCTGTAACGTCTATATATTCCCTAGATTATATTGAATCTCATTCCGACTATATATTAGTTTCAAACTGACTTATTCATTCGTATCGTGTATACGTATATTTTGTTGTTAAATGACTTTCTTTGGTTTGCAATCTAATGTAGTCCAAGAGGTAAGGTTCTCACTGTTACTTTTTCTATGTGGAATATTGAGAGTTTGGGAAAGAATGCAACCGATTCACTCTAGCGCTCATCGCAAAATAAGAATAATGACCACGTCATTTCCACGTGTAATGTCATGAATTGTTTTTTCTTACTATCAAGCATTTTTTTCCTAAATTTGTTTCTCTGGAGCGAAAATCTTGAGCATTTTCTGCATGATGACAGTCTGAATCGACTTCTGTTTGTTTGTCAGCTTACTGTTGTGTATTAATGTGCTATAGCAGGTTCGGCAAGGCGTAGTTTCTAATAATTCCGGAAGTTGAAGTAAAGCTAAATCTCTTGTTTAACATGAGTTCACGTCACATTCATGTAGCTTCATCTTCCTTTCACGTTGCGCAGTCTCTGAAATCAGGTTTATTGTAAAAGATACCTGCGAGTTGGATTTAATATCACGGGCTCAGCATTCATACTTCATCGTTGTTGAATGAACTGTTCGTTGTTTTCAAAAGATCAATTTGCACTTAAAAAGAATGATGATTATTGAATTACGATTTATTTTATCCAGTTCATTTGATAAGTCCCATTTTAAACGTCAAACGATTCCGCTCGACATTGCCAGATCACTTTTGTGTTGCGATTTCGGCTATCTTTAGTATTTTGTTTTCGCGCACTCTCGCCGTATTCATGAGTAGTAACTGAACTGTACATTTCTATCGTATTCAATTAATAATTCTAAATTCGCTTATTTCAGGACTACGTTTTCTCGTCTCTCAGGCGGGCTCCCCGATCTCATTTTGTACACTGTGTTCAGCCGACTGCGGCCATGCGAACAGCTTCTGATATCGTTGATGTTCCTTTCATGCGCAGTCAAATGAGATCTGTGTTGCTTATTGATTCGATCAGAGCGAACAACCGAGGTGACTTCAAAATTATTTTTCCTATAACAAGTATTGTTCGTTCAGGTTTCCCAGAAAGAGTTCCTTTCCGAGATTTCCGCCGACGATTTGGCTGTTTAGTTGAGGAAAATGCATCCTCTCTCGATGAAGCGCTAGATGATAGAACTGCAGTTGCGCGTATTCTAGAGAATATGGATATTCATCAACATAGATATCGGTTGGGGATGAGCCAAGTTCTATTGGCTAGTGATGTTCTCACGGAATTAGAAGATAGACGCGAGTTATCTTTGTCCGGTTTCGTTACCGCCCTTCAACGCGAATGTCGTCGTCATCTCGCACAGAAATGGATTCAGCGTAGAAGAGTTTTGGAAACGGCTATCAGATGTATACAGGTTATTCTTTCATGGTTCCGACAATTCTTAAGCATTCTGTTCAAGAAAAATGGATGTGCGTACATGAAAGTTAGAGAATGGCAGTGGTGGAAACTTTATACCAGAGTGGTTCCTTTGCTAGCTGCTACAAGGTTAGTTTGACTATTAGTTTTCAAACTTCTGTTATCAGATCCATGAGATTCACTATCTATTTTTCCCAACTTTCAGATCTGATCAAAACAATAGTGAATATGAAGCTAGATTGAAACATCTGGAGAAGCAACTCGCGGAAATGAGATCTTCCAAGAACTTGGCGGAAGAAAAAGTAGAAGAACTCGAAGAAACATTGGCTCGTGAGACACAATCTGCTCAAGAAACTGCGTCTGCATTGGAAAGAGAAACGCAGGCTCGCATACAGTTAGAGAGACGATTGGAGAAGTGGCGAGACTGTGGTATAGTCTACTGATTTTATTCCATATAATTCTTTCACTTCAGGTATGGGAGACGATGTAATGAGCAGAGTCTCCTCTAGTGCGCAACTGGAAAGTGAAGATCGAGAAAAGGTTGGTGAATTCAAAGTACAAGCTGATCACAAACACTGGGCTTTTTGTCTTCCCTCTCTGTCTCTCACTCTCACAACTCTAATTCAATAATTTTTCTCCATGTGTTTTTGTCTTTTAATCATTAGATAATTTAGAAGTCTGAACTCGTTAAAATGAAAGAAATAGAAGAGCAAGCTCGAGTTAAAGCTCAGCGAGCAATAGCCCAGCTTCAAGATGTGGAAGCTGAGCTCAGCAAAGTTCGCGCCCGAAATGAAATTTTGGAGAAAAAGCAGGATCAGTAAGTTCTCGAATTGTTCGATTGTACGAATGCAATCATTTAGGTTTGATCAAAGTGTTGGAAATGTTGAGAAGCAGTTACAAGATATGAAGGTCGAAAAAGAAGCGATTGAGAAAGAAAAAGAGGAGCATCAGATGAACTCGTCAAGACGTGCCAACGAAATAATGGTAAATGTTCCACGCTCTAATTTTTTAATTTTTTCTTCATTTGTAGACTCTCAAAAACGAGTTGATAGATATAAGAACTGTGGTGTCTCGTCTTCGACATGAGGCCGAAGAGAGGGATGGGAACATCAGTAGCAGTGACGAAGTTGCAGTTCTGCAGAAAGAGAAACGAGATTTGGAACAGAAAATTCGTGAACAAGTATTTCAAATTTCCTGAATATATTTAATGGATTTGTCTCAGGAGGAAGAAATGGATGATTTAGCTGGTCAAAACCATCTTCTTCAGCAATCGGTTACAAGATTAGAAATGGGTGCTGAAAGGCTAAAGACGGATCTTGGGAGAGAAACGAATGCTCGTGAAACTGAAATTGATGAATTAAGAGCACAGTATCAACGCCGGGTTTGCATTTTCTTATTTTTATTTATTGTTTCATTTGTTTCAGCTAAGAGGAATGGAAGATCAGCTGGCTGATGCTCAAGACAAGCATCAAACCCTACAAGCTGAGAATCGTCTTTTGGAAACCAGGCTAAGGAAAAATGATATCACCACTCACAAGTTGCTCATCTTTTCCTTCGTACCTTATCAATTGCCTTACAGTTTCGAACTATCTGGTGGTCACTATCGTCGAGAGTTACGGAAAGCGTTAGCACTTCTTGCTGACACTCAAGCTTTACTGGCACATGAAAGAGAATCGGCCCCGTCACAAGCTCTGATTCGACAATTGAGGTTTGACTTGTCATGTGTAATGAATGCATCATTTCATTAAAGGGAGCAGTTGGAAGATGCAGAGGCGGCTCGTACCAGTGCACTGAAGAGCAGACACAACTTGGAGAGTGAGCTGAATGAAGTTAGAGCTCTGGTACATTGAAGTTTTGCTATTTGAAGCTCATCCGTTATGGTTTTCAGCTTGACCAAACAATAATTGCTAAAAATCATGGTGATGAAAGAATTTCTGCGCTGCTTCGTGATAGGAATAGTGGTGCTGCACTCATCCAGGAGAAAGACGAGCAACTTCAATCAGTCCTGAAAAAATATAAGCAAGCTCTGCAGCAAAATCAAATTGATCATATTACAATCAATGATTACGTAGAACAGGTATTATCATTCTTTATTTCACATTACATATTCTTCCTGTCACCAGATAGCTGATTTGGAGAAAGCCAAAGCCAAGCTCGAATGCCGCGTGAACGACTTAGAGTCAGAGTTAGAATTCAACCGCATTCATATGGTCGAAAAGCATCGTCTAGTGCTCGCAGAGCAAAAAATTAAAGATACTGAGTCTAAAGTCGAACTGGAAGCGGCTCATAAGCTAAGGCTCGAGGTAACTTTATGGTCTTTGTATTCGCATCTAATCATTTTGTGGTTTAGTCTATGGTCATCAAACTGACTGATGAAGTAGAGTCTCTCACTGAACAAACCAGAGAACTAACAACAGCTAGAGATAAGGAAATCGAGAATGTACGAAAGACAAAGTGAGAAATAATAGTAATAATTCCAACTTATGTACTCATCTTGTTTAGGAAAGAGTCCGTCCTTCTACAAGAATCTATAGAAGAATGGAAAAAGAGGGAGCTCGATTCATCAGCAAAACAGAAAACTCAAGTATGGGAATAATAAGCATTTTCATTCATAGTCATTCTTATAGAGAGATGATACGGAACGTCTGGAAGAACAAATCAAGGTCTTACAGAACGATCAAAGGCTTTCACAAAAGCGGATCGAAGCTCTTCAAGCTGCTTTAAGTGAAGGTCTTGGTGAGGATGATGATGAAGAAAGTGATTTAGATGAAAGAGATGATCTCGGAACCGGGTAGCTGTTACATTTTACAGAGAGTCTTATGTAATCAACTTTATTCCAGAATCAGTGTTTTATGATTTAGACGTACGCCTTCTTTTCACATTCCACACTTCAGTTCTTCCGGAAATTTGAGCTGTATTCAAACTGCAATTCCAACTTCTGCCTCAAAAATCCAAATCAATACCACCATCTAATCAAAGTATTCTTTCCAGTATTTATTTGTATGTCGTTCAATAAGGTGATTCCAAATGCGGTTCCTGTAGAAATCAAACATTAAGTTTAATCCGTTAACAACTTTTGTTGTTGTTTTAAAAACTATGTAGTATGATTCCACTAACGAAATGTCCGGAAATAGTCTTTGTATATATCAATAAACTAACGTGTACTCTCCCTGCTGCCTGTTTGAGACTTGTTCATTCCTGTCATCTTAAATAAATATTTGAGTCTAGCTTGAAACTTTTCGAAGTTGGTTCTTGTTCAATCCGTCTACTCTCTCTCATTCTCATCTTCATTTGTGATCGGTGTAGATGATCGTTTCTTCTCATCTCACGTTCCCGCCTCAGAGTGCTTTCTGTTTCTCTGCCTTTCTATAACTCTCATTTAATATTTTAGATTACCGGAGAGTTGAGTAATCAGTCGTTGTGCTTAGAAGAACTTTTCTTCTCAAAAACCTGATGTTTAAAAACCAAATTTCGACACCTCTGTGATATCATAACGGTGGCGATCTCTGTACCTGTTATCAATGTTTCAACATTTCCTTCTTCATTAGTTGTTTGTACACGTCTTTGATGTTCTTTATCAAGATTTCGTAAATGGAAAATGACATAAAAGCGATCAAAATTCATGGTTTTCTATCAGGTAGACAAAATAACTCGTTTCAGTCTTAACACGTTGTCCGTCTTCTGCTTGTTAAATGAACCTATTGATTATGTGTTTCTTCAGATCATGAGAATCTCACTGCTACTGCTAGCATGCATAACTATAGTGAGCTCGTACAAAATAGTATTTTTTACACTAGGAATGTCCAAAAGCCAAGTTTGTTATGCTAAACTAACATCCACATTTCTTCATTTCATTCAGATTTTGTTCAATGCCAGAGTTGCAGAAACACTGGTCAATGCAGGGCATGATGTGACTCTAGTTCTTCTGGAAAGCATCGAAGGAGTTGATAACAGTCAATTGAAACTACCCAAAGGATTGAAAAGTGCGAAGACAATCCATCATTTGATAGATACATTGTTTATTATAGTAAAACAAGCAAACTGTTCGCTAGGACTCCATATGAAAGATGTTGAGCAAGATCAGGAACTCATTTTCAAAGTGAGTTGTGATTATTAATGTGTTGAGGATTTCACCATTCTTTTACAGGATGTTTCATTTTTTGATAGTCAATCCAGAGCTAGTTTGAGCAAGAAATTGGAATTTATGAAAAAGTCTTGTGAAAGTGAGTTTTCTTCGTTTCGGTAATGAGATTTCTGTTTTGCAGTACTGATAGCTGATGAGAAGTTTGTGGGTTGGCTCGAAAATGAAAAGTTTGATGTTGGTTTTCCCCATATGTATGATCTCTGTACCGTTGGACTTATTCATAAGGCCAAAATTCCATCTTGGATCTGGCTTAACAGGTAATTTAAATATCCTTCTGGCTAATCCAAACAGTATTCTTCAGTGGCAAGATCATGGATTATGTTGCTAAAATAGTCGGAGCACCTATAATACCCAGCTATGTTTCACGTTAGTTATTATTTACAATCTCACTATCTCGCTCAATTTAGCAATGATGATGGAAGCTCACGATACTCTTACTTTCCCAGAACGAGTGAAAAGTTTCTTTGGTCACGCATTGATGGATATAATATGGCCAAGGTAGCCTTTTTCAAAAAGAATTAAAATTCAATATCACAACGTTTCAGAACTGTAGCTAATCCAGAAACGGAAATTTTCAGGAAACAGTTTGGTCCTGACTTCCCTGATCTCATCGAGGTTGCCAAAAATTGCTCTCTGGTAAGCAACGCTCTGAATTGAGCAAATTTGGTGATATTTTTCGAATTTTCTGAAGATCATGTTGTCTCGGTACCAAGTTTTACATTTTATATCATAAGAATTTAAAATTTCCAATTTGACATTGAATCAAATTTTGATGTTCCAGGTTTTTGTTAATTCTCACGATGTTTATGGGCTAGCTGCTCCCACGCTTGGTAAGATCATAAACATTGGCGGAATAGGCATGGATGATAAGAAAACTGCCGAATTACCGAAGGTTCTATAGTTGTTTCCTTTTTGCTTAATCCGATACTTTAGGAATTTAAAGAGATTGTTAGTAGAGGAAAAGGTACAGTAATAATGTCTTTTGGATCTGTCGCACCAGCCCATATGATGCCTAATGAATGGAAAACAGGACTGCTAGAAGCTTTCAAAGCCCTACCAGACTATCAATTTATTGTTCGTTATATGGAAAATGATCTTGATGGTATACATATGCATATACATGCTGGTTGAAGGAAAAAGTTCAGACATCCTACCTCCTAACGTACATTTCTTCAAATGGTTACCTCAATCGGACTTGATGCATCATCCAAACGTGAAAGCTCTCATTACTCATGGCGGATATAACAGCATACAGGTAAGTAGAGTTGAAATATGCACTTCAATCTATGATTACAGGAGGCTGTTGCTGCCGGAAAACCTTTAGCAGTTATTCCGTTATTTGGAGATCAACCAAAGAACTCTCAAATCGCTCGCAAGCATGGTATAGCAGTTGTTTTCCAGAAGTCTGAAATCAGAAAGGATGTTTTAGTTGATAAATTAACAGAATTACTTGATAATCCGAGGTTTGATCTGAATAATTGCTGTGTGCAGTTTTATTGTTCAGTTACTCTGCAAAGGCTAAGCGTATGAGCCAACTCACCAATGGTTACCCATATAATCCAGCTGCTCAGATTGTGCAGTGGACAGAGTATGTAGCCAAGTTCAAATCTCTCGAGTTTCTGGAACCGGCTGGAATCCGTCTTGGTTGGCTTCAGTATCATTCGTATGATGTACTTCTTTTCATTTCTGGTGTTTTAATTCTCACTCTGTTCTTAATATCCAAAGTTCTACGCTGTTTATTTAACTTAATTTGTTGTAAAAAGGGAACATTGAAAACTAAAAAAGAATAAATAACTACACATTCAAAATATTTTACTTTGTTATAACTGTGGTCGTAAAGAAGAACTGTAGTAGGTGAATTTCATCAAGTGATCAACGCAACATGCACGAAAATTTGTATTTTTGTAACAAAAATCTAAGCGGCGTTCCCAACTTCTAGGAAACCATATGTTGCTGACATTAAGTATATGAACATAGAAGAAATTTCGAGAATCGTCCAGTTAATAATAAAGTTACGTGGCTGGGACGGTTAACGGGATCAACACACCGCTCACACGAATGCTTGCTCGGGAAAATGAAAAGAAGTGAAGATTCATTTGATGGAAGAGGAGAAGAACAGCGCGGTGGTTCATTCATTTTGCATTGACTGATGCGCTTGCGCGGTTGTTCACTCATTTTTCATCTTTCAAGGCGGCTGGGTGCGGTCGTTCATATACTTTCATTCCTCACCCGCCCATCAACAGTGCATCGGTCGTGCATGAGCATCGAATAATCGCTTTCTTTCTCATTCTGTTAATAAATATAGAGCTTGAACACATTAAATTGGAAAATTTATTTAGAGAAAAAATCTATTTAGAAAGCAAGGCACATCTTGGGAAGACGAAGCTTTTGCTCGTAGGTCTCCTCAACTTCCTCAAGAAGGTCAGAGGTCAAGACATTTTCACGACGGATCTCACGGACCAAACGGTCAGCAAGTGGAGCAGATCTGCGGAGACATCTGAAGGAGGCAATCTTGTTGTAGGTGTCACGTCCCTTCATTTCATTGAGGCATTCTGGGAGTGGCTCAGTGGAGAAGCAGATACGTTGTCCACGCTCGAGAACTCTGGTGCGGAGAACTGGCTCTGTAGAGTGAGAATGAGAAATAAGGTTATGGGAAAGCAAGGATGTACCCTCAGCATCGGTCTTGACGTCGTATTCGTTATCGTAACGGGATTCCTCATCGATGAGTCTGTAGTTGGATTCCTTGTTGAGTTCATAGGTGTCCATCTCGCATTCATCATCTTGGTACAAGTAGCTGTTGTGGAACTCCTTGATGTCGGAGGTTTCGATGTTGTCGGCACGACGGAACTCGTTGATTTCCTACAATAAAGAGACTTTTCGGTTATTTTAGCGAAAAACTGTACCTCGTTGTCGTAGTGTCCGCAAAGTCCGCATTGCTTGTTCTTGTAAAGGGTGGAAAGTTGGATCTTGGCCTCATATCCGTCGAAGTGAACGAGAACGTCTTCGATGTCGATCTTGTAAAGCTCCTCGGTGATTTGGTAGATTCCGTATTGCTCCATCTTCTCAACAGACTTGATGATCTCGTTGTTGACGTAGACGGTCATTTGGTTCTTGTGGAAACGAAGAACGATGAGGTTTCCTTCGTTGTTGATCTTGAGTTCCTTCTCTTCGGTGTTCTTGTTAATCTTTCTCAAGAGAACGTTGAATCTTGGGATCTCAGAAGAGCAATCCTTGGCGAGAACGTGGAAGCATGGAGTGATTGGGGCCTTGTAGAAAAGGTTGTCGAAGGTTTGGACTTCCTTGGACTTAACGATGCATTCAGCGCGGTTTTCCTTCTCGATTCTCTCAACGACGTGCTTGACGGAGTGGATAGATCCGAAGTTACGGCGGATGTTCATGGTTGGGAATTGGAATGGAACAACGATGTTGTTGAAAAGAACACGGGATTCTGGGGTCTCAAGAACGAGAGAGCAGAAACGACGGTTGATTGGCTCAATGGTAAGCTTAACTTGCATGTTTCCTTCTTGGGTCTTCTTGGTAACATCAACTTCGGTGTTCATGAAGTTGCGGCTCTTAAGAAGGGTGAGGAGATCACGAAGGTAGTACTTGGTGGTTGGGGTAAGCTTGTATTCAGCATCAATCTTGTATTGGTTCAACTTGGCGGCTTCCAAAAGCATCTTGGTTTCAGAGAGATCGGTTTGCTCGCGCTCCATCTTCTTCATCCAGACCTTCTGTTCGCGGTTTTGTTCTCCTTGAATCTTGAGGTTCATGATGTTCTTCTCTTCAGCTCCCCATTGGATCTCAACGATTCCGTTGAATTCACGGTGAACTTGCTCGTACATTTGCTTGAAGGTCTTTGGCATCTCTGGGTAGAGGGTTTGGGCGAAAGCCTTGAGTTCCCATTCGCGAGATTCCTCTCCGATTGGGGAGCGGCGGGCTTCAACGTTGACACGGCAATAACGGACCTTATCGTCGCAGATAGCGCGGACTTCGGTTTCCATCTTCTTGCGGATATCTCCAACAGTCTCAACCTTGAAGACGATGCTGTGCTTGTAAGCCTTGACAATTTCGAGGTTCTTGATGTACTTGGTGAATTCTCTGCGACGGACCTCTTCGGATTCGGTCTTGTATTCAACCTTCTCGGTTTCGAAATCGAATTCTTCCTCAGAGTTGTACTTGTTCATGGTCTTCTTCTCGAAGAAGCTCTCGAAAGTTGGCTTCTCCATTCTGTTGACGGGCTCGAAGAGTTCCATCTCCATGTTGAAGACGACTGCGCGGACGTTTTGGGTCTTTGGCTCGTACCAGATGTGGATGAGGTTATCACCAACAAGGACGGTCTTGTATTGTTCCTCGGAAAGAAGGAAGAAAGGGCGGCGGATGCTTCCGGAGACGGTAAGCTTCATTCCGGTTTCCTCGAAGTAGACACGATCGACGGTTTCCATTGGGATACGGGAGTTCTTAAGGAAAACGGTGGTTTCGACGGCTTCTGGGTAGTGGCGAGTTTCCTTGTCCCAAACGGCGACGTAGGTGACTGGACGGCTCATGAGGGTAACGAGGTGTTGCTTGGTCTCTGGGGTCTTGAAAACAGTCTTGATGGTGAGTCTGTTTTCCCAGTTAACGATCATTTCGAGGTCGACTGGAGTGTTGATTCTGGCTCCATGGATAAGCTTGACTCCGGAGTAGACAACTGGGTTGCGAACTTCGAGCTTGATGATGTGGGTGGAAGCGATTTGTGGTTGGGCAACAAGGCGGAGGCGGAGTCCGTTGAAACGGTCAGAGCTCTTTGGCTCGAATTCGAACTTGATGTGTCCTTGGACGGAGGCAAGAGTTGGCATCTTGGATCCGAGAACAACTGGCATACCGAGAGCAGTTGGGATCTTGCGGATGGTCTCGTGAACGAAGACAGCTCCGGAGAGAGTGTAGTGGAGTCCGTGGGCGAGAACGCGCTCGATCTCTCCAAGTTCGATTCTTCCTTCTTGGGCGATCTTCTTAAGAAGTTCTGGGAGGGTGTCCATGTCAATTGGGAGGAAAGCGTAGTCCATATCCTTGTAACGGAAGTAGAGAAGAGCTTCAGGCTCGTCATTGATCATCTCACGACGGTTGATGCGGAGCTTTTGGGCGATGGTGCGGAGCAACTCGGCTGGGCGGAAAGTAGCGGATCTCTTTCCACGGACAACAAGCTTCTCGAGTCCAGTTTCTTCAATCTTGCGGATCATCTTGTTGAGGATGACATCCATGTTGTTTTGGTAAAGTCCAACTTGGGCCAAGTACTTGTTCCATTCTCCTCCGAAGACGGAGTCGAGGGAAGCCATGATTTCCTTGGGGAGGATGGAGTCAGAGGTGAAGAGGGTAGCCCAGTTCAAGCTAGCTCCGGTCATGTATTCGTTGTTGTAAAGAGTCCATCTGTTAAGACGGCTGTCCATGATGGTTTGTTCGAGCTCAGTTGGGATGAGGCGGAGAACCTTGTTGGCGCGGATAGCCAAAGTCTTCTCACATGGGTTGGTAGACTTGGAGAGAGTGCGGAGAGCGTTGAAGGAGAAGAAACGAACTTGACGGTTACGTTCAACAACAACTTGCTCAACAACTTGGCTGAGGATGGATTCTTCTGGTCTGGTCATGAGAATGACATTAAGAGCAGTCATGCGGAGTTCTGGGAGTTCCATGCGGTTCTTGTAGATTGGCATGAGGACATATTGGATCTTGCGTGGCATGACGGTGCGGAGACGACGGAGGGCTTCAATAGCTTGAAGACGGACGGTCTTTTCTTCCTTCTTGTCAGAGATGATCTTGTTGAGGCTGTAGACGGAAACGTCGATAGCGGCGTTGGAGAGGGTCTTGACGAAAAGAACCTTCTCGTAACGAGTCTCGGCAGATTCGAACTTGCGGATAAGTTGGTCAACGATCTTTTGCTTAAGAGAGCGAGTGCACATCTTCTCGTTCAATTCAAGAGCCATCTTGTTTTCGGTGTTTCCACAGAATCCGGAAACGATGGATCCGTAAGTGAGCCAGCAAGATTGGCGGAGAAGTGGGTTGCGGGCAGAGACATCAGTCTCACAGAAGTTGTAAACCTCCTCGGCAATAAGGTCAGATGGGACACGGACCTCAGCAAGCATCTTCATGAGTTGGGCAGCCTTGACTGGGGTGATGGTCTTCTTCTTGTTCATCTTCTCGAGAAGGTGATGGATGGTGGTCTTGGTTCCGGAAAGAGCAAGAGAATCGTAGAAGAATTGGCGCATCTTCTCGACGGTCTTCTCAGACATCTTCTCGGTTTCGGACAAGTAGCGTTCGACAGATTGGATTTCGTGCTCTGTGCAGAAACGAAGAACCTTGACGAGGCGGGCAAGAAGGTGGGTGGTCTCGAGTTCAATTCCAGATTCAATATCCTTCATCATTTTGTTGAAGATGTTCTTGATGATTTCAACCTTGTTGGACCACATTGGGATGTGGCGAAGGTACTTCTCATCTCCGGTCATGGCGAACTTCTCCTCAGCGATTTCCATCATGGAGTTGTAGACAAGGGTTTCCTTCTCTTCTCCGTTGATCTTCTCAATGGTCTTCTCAACCTCTCCGGCGTAGACGAGGTTAAGTTTGTTGTAGACGTAGCTGACAACGAGTTGGTTCTTCTCGGAAACGGGAGCGAACAAGTGTTGGGAACGGAGTTCGACATCGCGGATGAGGAATTGCTTGTCAGAGCGTCCGTGAGTGATGTTGAAGGTCATGACGGTGGAAGAGAGCTTCTCGTCAGATACGGTCTTCTCGCATTCCTCGCACTTCTCGACGAAACGACGTCCATAGCGGACTTCTGGGCGGACGGTGCATTTCTCGAAGTTGACGGACTTGGTCCATTGTTCGAATTCCTTGGATTCTTCGATTCTGGTGTAGGCGACTTCACATTCTCCTTCGAGGGTACGCTGTAAAACATTGATCAGTGTTTTCAGCACGTTTTTTTTTGGTTTACCTCAACAGTGGTGAAGTAGTCATTCTTGTGGATTCTCTCGTCCTCGATCATCTCGCGGCTCTCAACTCCCTTCTTGATGTAGTTGATCTGGAAGAATGGCTAGAAAACATAAAATAAGCTCTAGATTACTTGGAGCATGTTGACGATGGACTTCTTGATGTTCTTGGCCCAAACTTGGTCTTCTCCGTCGAATTCGATATCTCCAACAAGACCGTGCTTGTAGTTGAAACGGATTGGAAGGGAAAGAAGACGTTGTTGTTCCTAGAGAATGAATTATTAAAAATATGGAAGTTTGAAAGAATCATACCTTGTCAAGATCGACTTGTTCCATCTCCTCGAATGGTTGAATTCTGAGGGAGTCAAGTTGTTCCTGGCTGGTAGCCCAACGGAGGTTTCTCAATTGCATGCGGAACCAATATTCGGAAGATTCGGGTTGGATGGAAACGAGAGATTGGATACGAGTAATAGCTTTCTGGGATTCAGAAATAGGTAAAGCGGTAGAGAGGTGTCCATCGAAGTGATAGCGGAACTCACGCTCAGCGCGGAATTCAACTTCGTTGATGTCACGTCTTCCATAGCTTGGGAGACTAGCTACGGCTAGCCCCACTAGGGCACACAATACCAGGAACTTCATCTGGACGTGGAAACCACATGAGGTTTCTATTCAGAGTGGTCCTTATAAGTCCATTTTAATTGACAGTTTCGAGAATCCGTTCCGTCAAGTCAATCATCTGTTATCGCTACACATTTCCATGCTGATAACAGTTTGCTTCGTTATCACTGCAGCTTTCTCGTCGAAAACGGTCATAAAAAAAAAATATAATTCTTTAATTTGGGATAACTCAGCAGGAGCTAGAAAAAACTGAAAACAGTCGTATTTGACATCTGAATTGACTGGTCTTGTATTCAATTATAAAACCTGCTTGAAAATAATGCCTGTCGAAGAGTGTGTTGCTTAGTTAGGTTAAGATATGAAGCACGTGCAAAACTGTTGCAATAAGAGGAGAGTTCGTACATATCCATCCCATTTTCCAATGTGCAAAAAAACGAATATAGCAACATTTTTTTCAGACTTCTTTCGCAATTTGATTGAAACTTTCGTTGATGAAATACCAAAACGGTTTTCTAAGCACTCTCGAAGACTGATTGATATTGAGTAGACCCTGTGTGAGAACTGTCAATATCAAACGCTATATAAGCGCTTGAAACCAAATATTTTCACTTCATTGGTCCCAAGATGAAGCTCATCATTCTTTGTGGGCTCATTGGCCTTTCCCTGGCCAGTCTCCCAAGCTATGGAAGACGTGACATCAACGAAGTTGAATTCCGCGCTGAGCGTGAGTTCCGCTATCACTTCGATGGACACCTCTCTACCGCTTTACCTATTTCTGAATCCCAGAAAGCTATTACTCGTATCCAATCTCTCGTTTCCATCCAACCCGAATCTTCCGAATATTGGTTCCGCATGCAATTGAGAAACCTCCGTTGGGCTACCAGCCAGGAACAACTTGACTCTCTCAGAATTCAACCATTCGAGGAGATGGAACAAGTCGATCTTGACAAGGTATGATTCTTTCAAACTTCCATATTTTTAATAATTCATTCTCTAGGAACAACAACGTCTTCTTTCCCTTCCAATCCGTTTCAACTACAAGCACGGTCTTGTTGGAGATATCGAATTCGACGGAGAAGACCAAGTTTGGGCCAAGAACATCAAGAAGTCCATCGTCAACATGCTCCAAGTAATCTAGAGCTTATTTTATGTTTTCTAGCCATTCTTCCAGATCAACTACATCAAGAAGGGAGTTGAGAGCCGCGAGATGATCGAGGACGAGAGAATCCACAAGAATGACTACTTCACCACTGTTGAGGTAAACCAAAAAAAAACGTGCTGAAAACACTGATCAATGTTTTACAGCGTACCCTCGAAGGAGAATGTGAAGTCGCCTACACCAGAATCGAAGAATCCAAGGAATTCGAACAATGGACCAAGTCCGTCAACTTCGAGAAATGCACCGTCCGCCCAGAAGTCCGCTATGGACGTCGTTTCGTCGAGAAGTGCGAGGAATGCGAGAAGACCGTATCTGACGAGAAGCTCTCTTCCACCGTCATGACCTTCAACATCACTCACGGACGCTCTGACAAGCAATTCCTCATCCGCGATGTCGAACTCCGTTCCCAACACTTGTTCGCTCCCGTTTCCGAGAAGAACCAACTCGTTGTCAGCTACGTCTACAACAAACTTAACCTCGTCTACGCCGGAGAGGTTGAGAAGACCATTGAGAAGATCAACGGAGAAGAGAAGGAAACCCTTGTCTACAACTCCATGATGGAAATCGCTGAGGAGAAGTTCGCCATGACCGGAGATGAGAAGTACCTTCGCCACATCCCAATGTGGTCCAACAAGGTTGAAATCATCAAGAACATCTTCAACAAAATGATGAAGGATATTGAATCTGGAATTGAACTCGAGACCACCCACCTTCTTGCCCGCCTCGTCAAGGTTCTTCGTTTCTGCACTGAGCACGAAATCCAATCTGTCGAACGCTACTTGTCCGAAACCGAGAAGATGTCTGAGAAGACCGTCGAGAAGATGCGCCAATTCTTCTACGATTCTCTTGCTCTTTCCGGAACCAAGACCACCATCCATCACCTTCTCGAGAAGATGAACAAGAAGAAGACCATCACCCCAGTCAAGGCTGCCCAACTCATGAAGATGCTTGCTGAGGTCCGTGTCCCATCTGACCTTATTGCCGAGGAGGTTTACAACTTCTGTGAGACTGATGTCTCTGCCCGCAACCCACTTCTCCGCCAATCTTGCTGGCTCACTTACGGATCCATCGTTTCCGGATTCTGTGGAAACACCGAAAACAAGATGGCTCTTGAATTGAACGAGAAGATGTGCACTCGCTCTCTTAAGCAAAAGATCGTTGACCAACTTATCCGCAAGTTCGAATCTGCCGAGACTCGTTACGAGAAGGTTCTTTTCGTCAAGACCCTCTCCAACGCCGCTATCGACGTTTCCGTCTACAGCCTCAACAAGATCATCTCTGACAAGAAGGAAGAAAAGACCGTCCGTCTTCAAGCTATTGAAGCCCTCCGTCGTCTCCGCACCGTCATGCCACGCAAGATCCAATATGTCCTCATGCCAATCTACAAGAACCGCATGGAACTCCCAGAACTCCGCATGACTGCTCTTAATGTCATTCTCATGACCAGACCAGAAGAATCCATCCTCAGCCAAGTTGTTGAGCAAGTTGTTGTTGAACGTAACCGTCAAGTTCGTTTCTTCTCCTTCAACGCTCTCCGCACTCTCTCCAAGTCTACCAACCCATGTGAGAAGACTTTGGCTATCCGCGCCAACAAGGTTCTCCGCCTCATCCCAACTGAGCTCGAACAAACCATCATGGACAGCCGTCTTAACAGATGGACTCTTTACAACAACGAATACATGACCGGAGCTAGCTTGAACTGGGCTACCCTCTTCACCTCTGACTCCATCCTCCCCAAGGAAATCATGGCTTCCCTCGACTCCGTCTTCGGAGGAGAATGGAACAAGTACTTGGCCCAAGTTGGACTTTACCAAAACAACATGGATGTCATCCTCAACAAGATGATCCGCAAGATTGAAGAAACTGGACTCGAGAAGCTTGTTGTCCGTGGAAAGAGATCCGCTACTTTCCGCCCAGCCGAGTTGCTCCGCACCATCGCCCAAAAGCTCCGCATCAACCGTCGTGAGATGATCAATGACGAGCCTGAAGCTCTTCTCTACTTCCGTTACAAGGATATGGACTACGCTTTCCTCCCAATTGACATGGACACCCTCCCAGAACTTCTTAAGAAGATCGCCCAAGAAGGAAGAATCGAACTTGGAGAGATCGAGCGCGTTCTCGCCCACGGACTCCACTACACTCTCTCCGGAGCTGTCTTCGTTCACGAGACCATCCGCAAGATCCCAACTGCTCTCGGTATGCCAGTTGTTCTCGGATCCAAGATGCCAACTCTTGCCTCCGTCCAAGGACACATCAAGTTCGAATTCGAGCCAAAGAGCTCTGACCGTTTCAACGGACTCCGCCTCCGCCTTGTTGCCCAACCACAAATCGCTTCCACCCACATCATCAAGCTCGAAGTTCGCAACCCAGTTGTCTACTCCGGAGTCAAGCTTATCCATGGAGCCAGAATCAACACTCCAGTCGACCTCGAAATGATCGTTAACTGGGAAAACAGACTCACCATCAAGACTGTTTTCAAGACCCCAGAGACCAAGCAACACCTCGTTACCCTCATGAGCCGTCCAGTCACCTACGTCGCCGTTTGGGACAAGGAAACTCGCCACTACCCAGAAGCCGTCGAAACCACCGTTTTCCTTAAGAACTCCCGTATCCCAATGGAAACCGTCGATCGTGTCTACTTCGAGGAAACCGGAATGAAGCTTACCGTCTCCGGAAGCATCCGCCGCCCTTTCTTCCTTCTTTCCGAGGAACAATACAAGACCGTCCTTGTTGGTGATAACCTCATCCACATCTGGTACGAGCCAAAGACCCAAAACGTCCGCGCAGTCGTCTTCAACATGGAGATGGAACTCTTCGAGCCCGTCAACAGAATGGAGAAGCCAACTTTCGAGAGCTTCTTCGAGAAGAAGACCATGAACAAGTACAACTCTGAGGAAGAATTCGATTTCGAAACCGAGAAGGTTGAATACAAGACCGAATCCGAAGAGGTCCGTCGCAGAGAATTCACCAAGTACATCAAGAACCTCGAAATTGTCAAGGCTTACAAGCACAGCATCGTCTTCAAGGTTGAGACTGTTGGAGATATCCGCAAGAAGATGGAAACCGAAGTCCGCGCTATCTGCGACGATAAGGTCCGTTATTGCCGTGTCAACGTTGAAGCCCGCCGCTCCCCAATCGGAGAGGAATCTCGCGAATGGGAACTCAAGGCTTTCGCCCAAACCCTCTACCCAGAGATGCCAAAGACCTTCAAGCAAATGTACGAGCAAGTTCACCGTGAATTCAACGGAATCGTTGAGATCCAATGGGGAGCTGAAGAGAAGAACATCATGAACCTCAAGATTCAAGGAGAACAAAACCGCGAACAGAAGGTCTGGATGAAGAAGATGGAGCGCGAGCAAACCGATCTCTCTGAAACCAAGATGCTTTTGGAAGCCGCCAAGTTGAACCAATACAAGATTGATGCTGAATACAAGCTTACCCCAACCACCAAGTACTACCTTCGTGATCTCCTCACCCTTCTTAAGAGCCGCAACTTCATGAACACCGAAGTTGATGTTACCAAGAAGACCCAAGAAGGAAACATGCAAGTTAAGCTTACCATTGAGCCAATCAACCGTCGTTTCTGCTCTCTCGTTCTTGAGACCCCAGAATCCCGTGTTCTTTTCAACAACATCGTTGTTCCATTCCAATTCCCAACCATGAACATCCGCCGTAACTTCGGATCTATCCACTCCGTCAAGCACGTCGTTGAGAGAATCGAGAAGGAAAACCGCGCTGAATGCATCGTTAAGTCCAAGGAAGTCCAAACCTTCGACAACCTTTTCTACAAGGCCCCAATCACTCCATGCTTCCACGTTCTCGCCAAGGATTGCTCTTCTGAGATCCCAAGATTCAACGTTCTCTTGAGAAAGATTAACAAGAACACCGAAGAGAAGGAACTCAAGATCAACAACGAAGGAAACCTCATCGTTCTTCGTTTCCACAAGAACCAAATGACCGTCTACGTCAACAACGAGATCATCAAGTCTGTTGAGAAGATGGAGCAATACGGAATCTACCAAATCACCGAGGAGCTTTACAAGATCGACATCGAAGACGTTCTCGTTCACTTCGACGGATATGAGGCCAAGATCCAACTTTCCACCCTTTACAAGAACAAGCAATGCGGACTTTGCGGACACTACGACAACGAGGTACAGTTTTTCGCTAAAATAACCGAAAAGTCTCTTTATTGTAGGAAATCAACGAGTTCCGTCGTGCCGACAACATCGAAACCTCCGACATCAAGGAGTTCCACAACAGCTACTTGTACCAAGATGATGAATGCGAGATGGACACCTATGAACTCAACAAGGAATCCAACTACAGACTCATCGATGAGGAATCCCGTTACGATAACGAATACGACGTCAAGACCGATGCTGAGGGTACATCCTTGCTTTCCCATAACCTTATTTCTCATTCTCACTCTACAGAGCCAGTTCTCCGCACCAGAGTTCTCGAGCGTGGACAACGTATCTGCTTCTCCACTGAGCCACTCCCAGAATGCCTCAATGAAATGAAGGGACGTGACACCTACAACAAGATTGCCTCCTTCAGATGTCTCCGCAGATCTGCTCCACTTGCTGACCGTTTGGTCCGTGAGATCCGTCGTGAAAATGTCTTGACCTCTGACCTTCTTGAGGAAGTTGAGGAGACCTACGAGCAAAAGCTTCGTCTTCCCAAGATGTGCCTTGCTTTCTAAATAGATTTTTTCTCTAAATAAATTTTCCAATTTAATGTGTTCAAGCTCTATATTTATTAACAGAATGAGAAAGAAAACGATTATTCGATGCTCATGCACGACCGATGCACTGTTGATGGGCGGGTGAGGAATGAAAGTATATGAACGACCGCACCCAGCCGCCTTGAAAGATGAAAAATGAGTGAACAACCGCGCAAGCGCATCAGTCAATGCAAAATGAATGAACCACCGCGCTGTTCTTCTCCTCTTCCATCAAATGAATCTTCACTTCTTTTCATTTTCCCGAGCAAGCATTCGTGTGAGCGGTGTGTTGATCCCGTTAACCGTCCCAGCCACGTAACTTTATTATTAACTGGACGATTCTCGAAATTTCTTCTATTTTTATCGCTAACTAAAGTCACCACCGAAACACCTCCTCGTCCCAACTAAGGAATGCTGTAACAGTAGAATAAGAGCGGATAGAGTAGTGTTAGTTGTCAGGTAATTGGATCGATAGTTGAAATAAAACCCCTTGAGAGAGAATCATCCTTCTGTTCTTTTCTTCTAATTTAAGACAACTGAAATAAAGTTTTATTCAACACAAGAATATCTGTGTTTTGGGGTTAGAAGTGGGGTATGGAAAAAGAAGAATGTTGAGAGAAGAAGATAAAGAAAACAGAAAATATTTCCTAAAATGAATACAAAGTAGACGAAGTCAGTCAAAATAAATGGAGAAATTAGATAACAATTGGAATAAATATAAGAATATAATATTTAAAAGCGTACTCGTACACATGTACCCACATTGAATATACAATGAGACAATTTTCGAATGAAGCAACACCTTTCTCACAATCTCTGCCTCACTTCCTCTTCTTTCTCTTCGAGTTCCTCCATGTCTTCCTCCCCCCCTCTCTCTCTCTCTCTCAGTTTCTCTCTCTCTCTCTCTATATATATATATATCTAGCATTCTTAGCTATCTTTTCTTTCATTCTTTCCACACTTTTTACACTCTTTTAGCCTCTCTCTCTTTCAATGTCTCTTCACTACTTTAATTTAGCCGAACTAGTGATTCTGTAAGCGATATTTGATAAGCATAAATTGACTGATTGAGCAGTGATCAATTTGAAGAATTCATGAACTAGTTTATGACGTTACCATCATAAAATACACTTTTTTGACCTGTTGGAAAAGCTCATTCACTAGCTTCAGCATCTGTAATGAAAAAGAAATGACAGATCAGTGACATGAATAGAGAGCTACCACCGGTTTTCCTATCCGATTTAGGACTTTCGAGAATTGTTAGCATGGGAGAAGCAGAGCCATCCAACACACCAGAAGCCATTGTTGATGCTCCGACGCAATTAGTGCTTATATCCATCAACGAATTCTGAATGAAAGATTCCGGAAATGAAGCAAAAAAAAAAAACTTTTTTGAACTGTCCCTGAGATGTCGAATTATCATGAGTTCTGAGCAACGTTCCTCGTACTCTCTCATATCTTGAGAAGCTGGATTCATAAAGAAAAACTCGAGTAATCGAACCTGGATCGACAAGGTAAAAGCAGGATTCGATGAAAAGCTCTTCGGTATTTTTGGCTATAAGCTATATAGATGAATGGATTGAGGGAGCTGCTTAATAAGGCTAACCATTGAAATAAGGGTCGCAAAACCTTAATAAATATTATTATTCTCAGCGATAAAAGGATTAGAGAATAAGAAAAAAAATGTCTCTTCACCTGTGATGCAATCAAAAACATGTAGGAGCCATGATCTGCGAAAAAGAAGAAGTATATGTAAATACCTGAAAAATAAAACCGTTTCGATAGTAGAAGATATGTTTTCTGTGTTGAATCTATGCCCTGGAGCAGTCTTTTCATTAGAAAATACGTTTCTCTTTCATTTTCAGTGAAATACGACTTCAAGTAATCTCTGCGAATAGTTAGATGTGCATTGAATAAGTTATTAGCCAAATTAAAAACGCTAACTTAACTAATTTCTTCAATCTCTTCTGCTGAAATTATTCTCTAGTTTTCCTTCAGCAGAATATTGTTTGGAACGTTATATTCTGAGAAGATGGCAACGTAGAGAGAGAAAGAGAATAAGGAAAAGCAGCTTTGGCTTATTTGGTGGTAAACGATGAACGTTCTAGTGAGGGTTAAAAGTTTCAGAAAAGCCAGAAGGCTAGAAGAAAGCTTAAGCTAGCAGAACGAATTAAACTACCAAATATGTCAAAATAGAAAAATTTTGTGAAAGATAAAGAGCAAACCATATAAAGGAAGCCAACAAAGGGCAAAAACGACAATAACAGTCAACATCATGGTTGCAACTCTCATTTTCACGCGTTCATCGCGTATCTGAAGATTGAAAGCGTTGTAGATGAATGATTTGAAGATTGGGAAGAAACTTACGTGAGCATCCACAGCTAGACTTCGATGATTGGAGACAGTTATGAAGATTTTCGTGTAAGAGACAGAAATGAGCAAAAATGGAACAACAAAAGCTAATGTTAAGTTAACAATGAGGAAATGTAACTGTAAATTATATTAATTGAAGTACTCTCAAGCTGTATCGGATGTACCTTCTGATCGGATGAAGCAATACAAACTGTTAAGTTCTGATTATTATACACCATATTAACCTGTAATCAGTTAATTATGTGACTTGCCTCATTGTGCTTCTCACCTCGTCCATACTAAACAAATTGGGAATGGCTAAGACACCGCTGATTATCCAGATAGCTCCAATAGCATATAAGGTATACGTCGTCTCCCATAATGTATATTTGAGTGTGTGGCAAATTGCCAAATATCTTAATTCAAACGATTTAAGATGATTCCATTGTTAATTAAAGTTTTTTTATTTTTGTTCACAGCTCAAACAATGAAAGAAAGAACAAAAGGAAATTACCTATCGGCAGTTACAGCAACCAACGTATAGATGGAAGCACATGATGTTGTAGAATTGACCCAAGTTGACATCTTACAGAACAAAACACCCAAGTGCCATTCTGATAAAAGTGATTAAGCTTGAAGGACTGACGACATGATAGGCTATAGCACGAAGGGAAAGGGAAGCATTCAGAACAATAGTTTGAAAAAAAAACTTCCTCCAATAAGGAATTAGAAATCGTCTTTCAAGTCACTGTTTTCGATTTCAAAGCTTAAATCATAACGGAACCAGTGACGAGGGAGATGAAACAGAACGAATTTGAAAATGTATTCCTACCTGTTAATATGTTATTCAGTAATGTTGTTGGAAGACAAAACAGTATAATCAATAGATCAGCGAGGGCTAAGGATGAAATCAAATAATCAGTTGTACTTCGTAATTGAGCATGTGAGACAACGGCCAGAACAACAAACACATTGCCTAACAGTCCTGAAATGTGTGATGAAGCATTCATTCCCATATTCAATTATAAATTATACCAATAATAAAGACAAGTCCATAGAATACAGAGTAGACGATAACAACTGTTATATCCTGTCGAAAGAAGGATAATGTCTCATCATACTCATCGTCCATTCCTTATTTGTGTTATTATAATTCCTTTTTTGTTATTTATTTTATTCCTCTACAATCAATCAATTACCTGCAAATTATCAGCTATAAATTCCGTTATAAATTCATTTAAGAAATGAGAAAGTGATGAAATCGAGAATCCAGAGTAAGAACAAAAAGGACTAGACGAAACTGATGAATGCCACCATTCAGCTCTTGTACTTATATTCAAATGATTTTCAAAATACGAGGAACAGAGATAAAACAGAGAAGAGAAGAGCATGTGTGAAGAGAGAGAGAAAGAGGAGGAGAGACAGTTGGTTGATGAAAGTGAAGAAGAAGACGTGGAAATATGCTTATGGAAGATATCATTGCCTAACATCAGTAAAAGAGAGAAAAATAAAAGAAAACATAGAAACCTTTACGTGAGAATTTACGTGATAAAGCAGAGTGATTGATAGACGTGGATAGTCGGATGAAAATTGGAAAAATTTTGATTAAAAAATCCATTTGATTGATTGTATAGAGTTGACGATGGATGAAACGGAGAGGGAAATATGAGAAGAGAAGGAATGGTAGGTGAACAGAATGAAACGTATGGTAACAAGCTCGAAAGAGTTTGTTTTAGAAAAGTAAGCGATCTATGTTGAGGTTTTCAGCATTTTTGTTGTCCAAATTAGGTAAACACAGTTTCGGTGGGAGGAAAAACAAAACAAATCTGAACAAGACAGCTCTATGCATCATCATGAGCATAAGGAAATAGAGATGGTGGCAATAGTCAGAAAAACGATATATTTATATATAAATATGTTTATGTACGGGTCTATAAATGTATACATATAGTTAGATTGATGTAGAATGTGATTTGGGAAGAGGTATGTGGTTCGAAACGTTAGGAACTAGAATACAGAGGAGAAAAATAGAAGAAGCTATGGATGAGAAATATTAATTGAACGTTTAGCTTGAAGAGTTTTGACTCTCTTTCCTGTGATGTTTTTTTCCTTTTGAAGTTTCTCTCGAAGAAATCGAGCTTCAGCTTAAGGCACGGAAGTTATTCTCTTAACCACCATATTCGCTTTTCAAAAGACAATGGCCGAATAGTTTGATGACGACCAAAAGCCGACAGACTCGAGCCTTTAAAGAGAAAAGGCACACAAGACAATTATTGGTCAGAGAGATGGAGAGAGAAAGAAAAGAGATAGAGAGAAGGGAAGTTGGAGGAAAAGTTGAAGGGCGGAACGTTTCTGATGAAAACGACCATTTCACCCACGACGAATTTGAGGAAAAGAAAAGGGACTAGGAAGATTCTAGGAGGTGACGGATGCTACTCAATAAGACCAAGTTGTAGAAGAAAACATAACTCTTTTCAAAGCTAGCGAGAAGCATATGAAGAAAGTTCAAGTCAACATGATGTTTTTTTTCGAAATAGTGAACAAATCACGTTTTTGTGAAGCGGATCAGACCATTTCTGAGAACTATCGAAAGTCTGTTTTGATGAAAAGCAAAACTGGCTCAGATTGGAAAATGAGCTGAGAGGAGGGAGAAGATAGAATGTAAAACGTGATAAAAAGATATTGAATATGTTCTATAATCATTGGATTTACAGAATAATTCAACTGAACTCCAAGATATTCCTGCGTAGAACATCTGAGTTCAAATATGTTTTGCTTTGAAGGGGTGAACGAAGGAATGATAGAGGGATAAAGAGAGAAATTGAGAGAGAGGGAAAGAGAGAAAAAGGGTGAGCAGATTTCGAATTTAAAACGTAAATATGGTTGGATGAAGACGGAGAATATAAGAGAGGAAGGAGTAAGAGCATGAAAATATCTTTCTTTTTTGAGCTTCTATTATGAAGTAAATTTACATAATTAATAGAAATATGCAAATGGATAGGGGACAAAAAAGAGAAGGAAGAAATGAAGAAGATGAGAATGAAATGTATGTTTTACACCTAAGAATTCTTGGGTGTCTTTCGTGTAATTTTGTTATCGATGGGCTACTCCGTCTTTTCCTTTCTTTTTTCCTTCTACTTATTTCATCAAAAAAGAAGTATCGAATGTGAGATTTTCGTTAGAAGTGTCTTCCTTCTTTTAGGCGAACTCACTCTTTTCCATTCTTCATCTCGATCTCCCCTTCACCTCTCGCTCCTCTCCTGTCTCCTCTCTTTTAACCCCTTTCCGTCTCACTCAGAATAAGAAACGCATTTTCTACAACTCAAAATCATGAGGATGCACAAAAAACCAAAAACATGGTATATAGCTGAATCCTCCTAGTATCCTCTCTCATATGTTCACGATTGCTCCCTCTCTCTTTTCTTTTTCTCGTTTCTTTCGAGCGCAACCATTCTGTACGTTTTCACTCGTGATTTGAAAGTTGAGAATGAGTTAAGAAGGCAGACGGAACATTGAAGCACTCAGATTGTACACGTGGAAATCTAACGTGAGAATTCTACGTAAACTTTCGTTTCAATAATTTGAATACTTGCTCAGTCGTTGCCAAAATGTGGAATGTTGCCATATCTCGCAGGTGGTCTCCCTCTCCTTTCATCAACACACAAAAGAGTATTCACGTGAGATTACGTGAAATCAAATGAAATTTAAGAGAAAATTGGAGATTGAGGAAGTTGTGCAAGGGTTGTAAGGTTCAATGCAAATGAACGACAAACAGAGTTATCATGTACATTCGGTGCAAATGGAAAATGAAGAAGAGAGACACACGGACCCAGAGTTCTGGAATGGGACAAAGAAAAGTTTTTTTTTTGTTTGGAAAGAATGAAGAAAGATTTGATAAGAAAGCATAGGTTTGACTTCTGTTTTTCACATCATTTTCTTCGAGAAAGCTGATGATGTTAGTTGGTTGATGACTGCCACTTCTAACAATGACCTCCACTTCGTATGATATGCTCAAAGCTTAAAGCTCAATCAAAAACGTACTTAAAAGGGAAAAAATGGCGAAAAAGATTTTGTTCATTTTACTTCTTCGGCAAATTTCATTAAACTGTAAATTGTAATTTCAGAAAGAAATTAACTTTGATTAATTAAAAATGAAGAACGTCAAACACTGCTTGAGAGACATTGAAGCAGCTTCTTCGATTCAAAAGTTGAAAATATTTTTTCAATTTGAGCTCAAAGCTGCTTGTCGGTTCTAAATGAAAAACGTTGATGATTAAGATGGCTGAAAAAGGTGATGATGAAGTTGAAAGACGAAAAATTCGGAAAAAGAAACTTTTTCGAAACAATCTCGTTCAGTAATTTGTCCTTTTATTCGTTTTTCATTCTTTTTTCAGAACCAACTTTCGAACTAAATTCAAATCAGATTTCGAAGAGAAAAAAGAAAAGAAAATATGAAGGAATAAAGAGAGAATGATAGAGAGATAAAGGGGGATAGAGAGAAAGAGAAGGAATGGGTTTGATGATGAGTAGAAGAATAGATAGGACGATTGTAGAAGCTCATTGGTTCTCATATGCCTCATCATCCGGAATAATAGTTAGGTCGGTCAGAATAGAAACGGAACGACATCTTTGGACAATCTCCTAAATGGCAAGTTCTGTCTGTAAGCAAACACCTCGTTTTGTTCCATTTTTAGTTTGTTGGTCCATGAACATTGAAAATAAAACTGATTGATCTGCTAAGCTCACAGGGAAACGTAGGCTTGTCAAACAATGCTCTGAGATCAAAAGCAAAAATCATAAAACTAAATAGTTTGTTTATAGTTTAAACTCAATGAAGCTTCCGAAGGTTAAGCTGAAGTTGAGGGTGGGCTTGAATTATGAACGGATTTGAAAAGCATGAAAAACTAATGCTGTTATATGACTAACCTAACAAGCAAAATAGCTCAAGAGAGATGAGAAGTGACGAAGGAAAAGAGAGAGGTTCAGGGTCTGGAGAAGAAGAAAGAGAAAGAGAGAGAGAGAAGGAGTGAGAGAAAAATATATATTATATGAGAGTTTACAGAATACTAGTAAAGGAATAAAGTAAGCAGAAGGAATGGGAACTGCTTGAGGCAATGATGTGTCTACTCCATAAATAGACTGAAAAAATCTGAATCTACGGGAAATTGGAAGAGCTTTCTTTCAAAAAAAGACTTGGCTGACAAACCGTTCGCTTAGAAGTTCAAGGTTCAACTTGATGATTGCACAAGTCTGCCTTGAAATTTGAGGCCTCATAACGTCGCCTAAGGGCATGAAGATTGAGACAGTGGGACAATAGAAGAGACAAGCGGAAGTAAGCACGTCAACGTAGACATTGTCAGGCTTATAAAATAATTTAATTAAGTTAATTATGAGCGATTTGTTTGTTAATCAATTCATGTTGAACACAAGGAGTTAGAAGTTGTCAATAAGAAACTTTCAGTGGCTGACTAAATAGATGACTGAGCTTACAACGATAACGGCATAATCTCATTATAGACAGAGCGAAGTAGCGATTGTAACGATTGTTCTTCAGATTTTTCTCTTTTCTTAAAAAAAACAAATGGAAAGGCTGAGATGTGGAGACGTGTATGAAGAAGTCGGTTTGTACATCAGGGAGAGAGTATGCGTCTGTGGTCGGGAGAACAAGAAATACAGAGAGAACGAGGGAAATATGTATAGAAATATAGAGAAAGAGAGAACAAAAGATGAAGCTTCATGGAAAACCTTCGTTGAAGACGAGCAACAAGGTTCCCACTGATGTTGCACGAGCACAAAAGTAGGAGGAGTCGACCATTCCGTAAGATAAGAAAGAAAATGAAAAAACTTTGGGAGCTTTTCAAGGAGAGTCAACGTGGACGGAAAGGCAACCTAATCAGGTTACTTACAAAAGAGGCTTTAAAGATAGAAGTGGATAGCCAAATGAGTCCGAAGGCTTCAATAAAATGGAAAAGTAGGGAAGAAATGTATTTGCTTCCACCAAGGTTTTTATAAGAATTACATCATATTTCGCTGAAGTTTGCAATAGATGAGAAGCTAAGGTGGAAGAGGCTCAACGATCAACCTCGGTATGTACTTATAAGGGGCTCCAGCTGTCTATCCTGATATCCGAAACGTTGTCGTCAGTTTTCAACTTTTACTAAATTTCTCTGAAAGAATCGTCAGCTCTTCCCTCACTTTGCAGCATAATTTCAAACTTGGAGGTTATTACTTAACTAAATGTGTAGTTAACCAGCTTTTTTCCAGCCTTATCTACCAAAACTTACCCTAACCATGCACTTAAAGAGCTTAAAAACAAGTAAAATAAAGAGGAGTATGGAGAGTCAAAAAGACATAAAAGAGTATGAGTAAGAAGGTAGATTTCAAGGATTGACATCGTGCCAGAATGTGAAGATGAGGGGATGATCTCTTTGAATGGGGATATCAATTGAAAATGAATATTGCATTTCCAAATACAGTTGTTTACGTTAGAGAAGTTTATAATTAGCATACTCACATGGAAGTGAAGTGTACGCAAGTTGAAAGCTTGTTCAGAGAGGTTGTTTAAGCACGAAATGTGTATCGTGAAAGAAGAACAAAAAACAATTATTCGAATACTTTATTACTTGAAATCAAAGACAATGGTCAAATACTCGTGTATAAGCAGCTTACTATATATGTTCTTTAATAGAGGAAAAGACAATTTTCATTTATTATTTTCTAAATGTTATTATGGTTTTGTGTATACAATACCCAATTGTATGTGTATAGGTTGGTATGAGCATACGATACAGATGAAGAAAAATGTTGGTGGCAGTGAAGGTGAGACGAGGGATAAGGAATGAACATGTATGAGGCAGAGCACTGGGGCTCCGGGTGTGGACGTTAAATAAGGAGAGAGCAGTGGGGGGAGAACAGAATGCCAACAGAACAAAATGGGAAAGCATAGTTCACGATCATATCATTTCCTATTTATAATAAGAAGATTGCTCGTTCAGTAATGGGGGAGAAAAAAGATTGCAGTGAGTCATCATCGATGAGAGCATTCCATTTATGCTTCAAGGCTTCTTGTATTTTTGTTTGAGCTGGCACAAGCCAATTACGCAAATTATTAGATTAAACGAAGGAATGCTTGAGACATATGAGAATTATGATAAAAATGATAGTGATAAGTATGTTAAATGCTAATGGTTTTGTACTTTACATCTATCATTTGATTATAAGAGGTGAGGAAAAGCTGAGCAAGTCTATGAGCATATGCTTCAACCAAGCTTATTCTCATTTACTTTGGCAGATTAACCTTTTTCTCGTGTAATGAATTACATCCCCAGACAACAATCAATGCTGACAGAATGAGACAAACGACGGAAATGCTGACGATTGAAGAGACAAACCATGTCTCAGATAAACAGACAAGATCATCCATATCTTGCAAGCTGAAATTGGAATAAAAATTAATTAAAATAACTCAAAATGTGAAGAGTTTGAGACTTAACGTCTGTGTTCTTGCACAAAATACAATTGTTCGAAACATTTCTCTTCCAATCTCTCTCTCTTAATCTCTCTCTTTCTCAATCTCTCCATGTCCAACTCGCTTTTGCAGCTTCTTCTACGACATCACCAAGCAGTCGTTTAGACTAACTGACAGCATCATTTAATAGAAGCAATAGCAGCTTGGCGGACGGAACATAGACAGAGGATGAAAAAACGTTCAGTCGTCTTCAGTACACACTCCAACTTCTTTAGTTCTTATTCCACTGATAGTTTCAAAAGCAAAAGACAAACCTATGAATTGAAGAATTGCTGTTCAATTCTTCCTCTTCGCCCTTAGCAAGAACGCGAAGAACAGCAGATAAAGTCTCTGTTCCTCCCTCCTCTTCAGTAGATCTCTTCTTGCGTCCGTGTGACATGAACAGTTCGTTGGTTCCAGAATCGAGGCAGTTCGACTAAACAAGAAAACTTGTATTGAGAATAAAAAATATTGTTCCGTACCACTGGGCATCCGTTTGGTCCAGCGCAGAACATGACTGTGCACATGATTTGAACATCATAAGATCCATCAAGACGGAAAGCGCGGAGATCGGATTTCAAACGGTTCTTATCGAAATCTTGCTCAACTGGTCCAACAAGAGCTGGGTATCTTGGGCATCCGTTTTCGATGAGAGTGAATGGAACTGAATCTCCGAATCCTCCTACACGAGTAGCAGTACACTCAGTAATCATCATGTTGTGTGGTCCAGCTTGTTCAGAAGTAATTACAAGCATCAATGGGTCTCCGATGGAAGCCTTATGCAATGGCTCTTCCAATTGGTTGAGAATGGAAAGTTCAGCAGTGACTGGTGGTGGAGTGGCTACTTCGAGAACTGTGGTATTTTGAGAGCTAAAGTTCAATATTATAATACTATTCAGTGGTAAACTATCTTACTTGGCTTCATAGATGGTGGTAACCACAACGGTTCCTTCCTTTACCATCTTATCCATAGAAACATCACAGCTGACACGGTAGAAACGATCCCATTCAGTGGTAACTTGATGAGGTAAGACTCCGTCAAGAGAAACAACAACCAAAGCTTCCATCTTTCCATCACGGATGACAGTTCCGCAGTCGGCAGATACGGTTGGTGGTGGGAAAGTGATAGAGATTTGCTTAGCGTTTTCAACGACTTGAGAGCAGGTGGAGAAACGCTCAGCAGCGTAGATAGCTCCAGTGTATGGTTCCTTGGTGTTGACGATGAAACGGATTCCCTCATTGGTACACAAAGCCATTCCTCCGAATTGAGATTCACAGTTGAACTCATAATAATCCATTGATGGGTTAGCCTTGACATTGGCATCGGCGCGTCCAACAGCATAGATGAAGCATGTAGAAGCAGTGCTGAATAAATGAATATAATTAACTTATTATGATTTCTAATCGTACCGATCGTAGTTGATTGATTTACAGTTGAGGTTTTGGAAGCAGAGGGAGATACAGTCAGAAACAGTAACACCCTGGGCTGAGGCAACGACTTCACCCTCAATAGAAACTCCGATGAATCTTTCAAAGGCAGACTGTTGGCGACAAGTGGATGATGAAAGGTCAGCTGGAATTGGAACAGTCAGAAATATTTTTATAATAGTTCATCGGTTTTCATGTGATAGTAGTACATCGACTTTTACTCTTTCCCTTTCTATTTAAAGAAACGTTTTTTAGGAGATAGAATTAGTCAAACTGTTATATCGGTATCATATCCCCTTCATCTCTCGCATTTTTCCTTTATCTCTTTCTTTCTTAGAAAATTGTGTGATGAAAGAAAGGAATAAAAGGTGAAGGTCGTCGTTATCTCTTACGTACCCGACCTAGATACCTCTTGCCTAAAACTATCAAAGCCTTCTCTGTTTACAACTTTTTTTGGATTTGAACCAAAAGAATGTTCAATTATTCTCGATAAAACAGATTGTATGCTAGCAATCATGAACTTTTTACATTTTGAAACAAACGAAAGAGCATATGATGTTCTGAATTTGAGAGAAGGCGTAGAAAGCAATGATTGCGATCGCTTCTGGCTATTTCAATTGGTGTCACTAGTTCAAGTTTGAAAAAATATTTTCAAGCTGTTCTACTAACTGCGAAAGTATGAATGCAAGGAAGAACGACACTTGATTGGAGGTTATTGGTTCTTCATCCTACCGTCACGCTCAAGAACTGTCGAAAGTTCTTTCTTACTTCAGCTGTTTGATAGCCCACCGTCATGCGCATTTGGAATTTTAACACAGACTGTTATTTAGGTCATATCCATATGTGGACCTCACTTCATGTCTTGGTATACTACCAAAAACTCAAAGCTCACTCTCTCATTAACTTACCAGCAACGCAGATTGGCTCATAGTAATCTTTTCCAACAACTTGTCCTTGTTGGTCAGCGCGGGAGAATGTATCTTCATCAGAAACAATGCAGTTCTTCTCAGTAGGGTTGAATTCGACAGAGCTGAAAAATGATGTTGAAAACTGCCTTTTTATCCTTTCAAGTTTACCGGCAGAATGTGTTGAGCGAATCGAGACATTTTTGAAGACAGTAAGACTCTTGAGCTTCAACTGATTGAGTGTGATCATAGAACTTAATTTCGAAGTTAGTGGTCTTGACGAAGACAAGATTTCCTCCTGATGGTCCACAACGATTTTGACCTTAACGATCATATAGAAGAACTAATGAAAAAAATAGCCACTTACGGGTCAAGCAGTTGTTATCGTAGTAGTCAACATTTTCCTCAGCCATGCGGAGATGGGTTGGCTTAGATCTGCGATCTTCAGCATTCATTTCACAGAGGTAAGAGTCATAGTTGTAGTTAACAGAGCGGCAGACGAATTCCTTCTCTTTGAGGCAAGCAGATAAGCATTGTTCGCGATTCGCAACTTGAATGCTCTTTCTGACGAAGCCGTCGAGGGTGGTTTTGCGCATACGCTCGAATGAGAAAGAACGATAAGTACAAGCTTCATGAGAGCTGACTCCTGGCAAGCAAGTCTTCTCATAGTAGAAGTTGTTAGCAGAAGGATTAGCAGTTAATTCGCTGGTTCCTTAAAAATATGAATTTATTAAAATGAACAAAAAGCAGTTCTAACCAGCAGGAGAAGCTGCATCGTCGAAGAAATAGCATGTCTCACGTCCATCAAAATTGAAAGAGGCACATACTCTTTGGGCTCCAGTAGTTGGCTCGATATTGTTACGACAGTATTGAGAGCATGTCAAATCGTGTCCTATAATTTATCATTTTTAAAAGCCGTTAACTTTTTTTTCACTGATATATGATAATACTGCTTATTCATAACAAGCAGTCATCATTATCAGACACCGTGACAGCTAATGGGAATTCAAATTGGGTCAGCAAAGCGAAAGCGCAACGCCGACATCGTACAAGCACTTTGAGAAACCTACATCAGGCGCTTTTTGAACAACGACTTAGGACATTGAAGAATAGGATAAGTAGTGGACTTCTTTTCATGATTCACCAATTTACAGTTTCTAGGTGATGGTCTTCATCTGACTATCACTTTTCAAGGATAAGCACCCCCGCTGAGATAGTTTTTTTGCAGAGGAGGCTAATCACCAATCATTGAAATAATAGCAAAATGTGGGGAATTTCAAAATGTTTCAAACTCTAAAACGACTTACCGGCAGTAGAAATAACGACAGGAGTTCCATCTAAACGAGCGCGAGCTATACGGACGAATGCTGTTGTTTCTTGAGAGGAGCATTCAAAGACACAGGTAACAGGAAGAGCCAAGAGACAGAACAGGAACCACCGCCTCATTTTGCGGTAATTTGTGGTTCTGATGAAAGAAAATTATTAAAATGAACTGAAGATCCTAAATTGTTGTGAGACTATGTAAAGTTTGAACAATAAAATAAAACGGCGAATTGAAACTGAGATAGAAATCAAAGTATGAAAAAAAAAGGTCGAGGTAAGACTTGTAGCTGTGATATACAGGCTTGTATCAGCTTAACATAATACTAAACTGATTATAAATGATCATTATGACAAGAACGAAACAAATCCAAGCAGCACGAAGACACACAAGCCGACAGGTATGGCGTACTGTTCCGGACTGATCGTTACTGCTACGCTCCGTCTGTACGACGTTTTTCCAGCCAACTGCCTTGACCCCAATACCTAGTGACAGGGAAGGCAAGGGGAAGAAGAGGCGGTAGCTGGAGAGATAGCGTCCAAGAAACATAGATGGAAGACATGACGACAAGTAGATGTTAGAAGCCTCAACGGAATCCCGATGAGTCGCAGGGTCAACTGGGCAATAGCAGAGGAAAGGATAAGGAGACACACAAAGCATCCATGCAATCAGTAGAAAATGATTGTGCAAAGAATTTAGAAGAACACGGTCATCTTTCTTCTCTCGTTTTCAATCCGCCCTCTCCATGATACCAGAAAACGATGATGCTGTTTTAGACCTGACAAGCAAAGGGGGAAATGACCTGATCATTAGGTAATTTCGCGCCCAACAAGTAGGGAGTTAGACAAAATGCCACTAGGAACCTGATACGATGCTTGAGAGGTTATGAGAATATAATAAGATGCTGAATTATCGTATGGAAGTATTGAATATTGGAGAACATGAATCCGACAAGCAATATGACTAATAAAAAAAGAAACTTTCATAAAATATGAGATGCATTTCTTGTAATGAAGGGTGGAGAGGAATTGGCGAATGAGAGAGGAAAGTTAGAACATTGAGAATGATGCCAATGAGGTAAGAGGGCCGGACCCTTTCATATCGAGAATAGCCATCAGAATGAGGATAGATACAATCAGCAACTGGATGGGCCATCTCTTAGCCGACCTAACAGAGCTGACCATGATCCATATACGGTAGCTACATACAACGACTTATCAAGATATACCTCCATTATAAAAAAAAGTTACATTTCTCAATAGTCCTCCAGTGCATTTTAATGTGTGAATCATTTTCACACAGAAACTCTAAAGCGCTCTTGATTCGCAACCGTTCTAGGTGAAAAGTGGAAGGTGAATGGATATGAAAGATACATAAGTGGTCGGCATTAATCCACGTCATAGCCATCATTATGCTAATCTCACTGCCGTATCAAAACAGATAGAAATCAAGACATTGGTTCTCTGATTTTTTTTGAACATTTTGGTAACATTATGAACATATTAACATTCTTTCAAAACCGAAAAGAGTTAATTTAATTTCAGAATGACTAATGTTCATAGCACACGTTAAAAAATCCAGAAATTAAGATATCAGGAACATATCTTAGGAAGTAGCCAATGAGATGACAAGAAAAAAAGAGAAATGTCAATGCGATAGGATAAAGGAAGCATTCAGGTCGCATACCACCGAACAGGATTGTGGATTCAAACAACACTGATTGAGCTATTGGTCAAACGGAAAAAGTGGGGATGTACAGCTTGACCTGGGTCGACAAACTTGCCAAGAGCAACACGACTATTCGCTTTCGCGAGATATAGAGCCATGTAACAAAGGACCATTATGACCTTAGATGGAAATCAGCAAAATTCACATAAGAATATAATCTCTAATTCTCTGGCTCTTTGCATAGTTTATTCCTGTATCTAAACATGAGCTATTACCGAATCCCATTGGGCAAATGCCCATGCTAGAGTCATTCAGCACATGAAGAAAAAAAGAAGTGAAATAATAATTGATTCACTAAATGATAACCTAGATGTAGTTAACGGGTCTGCGACTTAAACATCTCAAACATCCACAATCATCTGAAGAAGTGTCCTCGAAATGAACGGAAGTGGAACGCTCAAAATCATTGTCTATTTAAGGGCAATAACACATGCAAGATACAGAACAGAAGAATTCAGATTCAAGAAAACAGCCGTCATCCCTCAATGATAATTCCGAGTTATACTTGAAGGAATAATATGAATATTTAAAATTCAATTGGACTGTTGAAAGTAGGGAATAAGATGCGAATACATACAACCCTCTCACCCGATTTGAAAAGAAAACGAAAGCATCTTCCCTCAATGTAAGTTGGTCATTTCAATATCCTGTTTGTATCAATAGAAGTGAAGGAGAAGTAATGTTCCTCGGAACAAACATCCGGATCAAACATCAGAAAGGATCACCAGATATCTCCGTAGGTTCAGAGCCTCACAACCATTGGAGAATATGATTACTGCATTTGAATCGAACCTCCGCCCCCTTCATACAATATATCATTATCAATCTTCATAAAACGAATTATTATAGTAACAAGTTCATTATCCAGAATAACAATTAGATGGGGTTTTGAATCCACTTGGAAAGGGGACCGTGCTCTCTGATGAGTTGGACGTTAACTCCGTCATGACGGAGTCTGCCTTCGGACTTCATTTTCTCGTAAACATCACGGTCGTAACGGGTGAATCCCCACTTGCGGGAGGTGACAATGAGCTGACGTCCTGGGAATTTGAACTTGGCACGACGGAAGGACTCAATAGCATGTGGGATATTCTTAAAAAAAAGTTGCTTAAGCTAAACCATTTTGATAACTTACGGCTTCCTTGACTCTCATGGAGAAGAGGATATCTCCGATATCGACACGAGCGACGAGACCTTGTGGCTTACCGAAAGCTCCACGCATACCAGTTTGGAGACGATCAGCACCAGCACATGAAAGCATTTTGTTGATTCTGATAACGTGGAATGGATGCTTTCTGACACGGAGATGGAAAGAGTCCTAAGGAAAACATTTAATAAAGTTTGAGAAAAGAAATGACTTACTTTACCGCAGTTCTTGACCATGTACTTGTTGGAACAGATACGGGCAGCTTCTAAGGCTTCAGAGGACAAATGTTCTCTTTCGATGGACATCATGTGTACACAGAATGGGAACTCATCAACTCCAGCTCTCTTCTTTCCGAGATCGAAGATTCTGATCTTAGCATCAGGAACTCCTCTACAGAAGCGAGACTTGGGGTACGGCTTGTTCTTGATGTATCTGTAACATCTAGCCGGACGGCGACCCATGTTTCTGAGAAAATTAATTTAAAATTTAGAAAACACAAAAAAAAAACAAAACTATACAAGAAATAAAAGAAAAATGACGTGAAAAAGAAATTTCGCAATAGAGAACAAAAGTAGTTTCAGCATTAAAAGTATAAGTTCAAAAGCTTTTTCAACGTACGATGGATTTAGAAGTTTCTAAAACAATATAACACCGAAATAATACTAAGAAAAAATTAATAGTAACGTTAAACAACATTTATTCTTCATTTAGATTTAGGGAGCCTTTGACTAGAGGGTATTAATCGTCAGCAAGTAACACTGTCTCTTTCATTTCAGGCCCATCGCGGCGAGACCTTTACTTGCGCAGAAATGTTAAAGAAACAGCGGAGACAAGAAAGCTGCCAGGATTCCCTACTGCTATTGTTAATAAAAAAATTTTATTTAGTAAATTCAGTTATGATGGTTAGTAAAAATAATGTTAGAGTGTCATTTTGTTTTGCAATGAAGTTTTTTGTTTGGGAAATTTCACTTTTCTCGGGAAAATCTATCGATAACTGAGTAAAAAACGTCAGTAAGAAAATATATACCTTCTCAGTGATCTTAATAGAATTACTCAGTTGAATGCATGAAATCTCAAACTTCTTAAAATAGTTAATGAAGATCATTGTGAATGATTTCTATGCATGTACCTGATCCTTTTGCTGTTTGAAAATGACATCTGGGAAGAATACAGAAAATAAATGCACCGAGAATTGTAAGAGGTTCGAGAGCTTAGTTGCAGATATGAAGGCACCTAGTCATACAGAACTACTAATGGAAGCTTTCTGTTTATGTTTTACCAGACATTCCTCGTTCATGTGCATGTGAATCAAAAACGAAGATACTGTTCGTTTTTCTTTCGCAAACTACTAGGATGGCTCTTTCCATGGCAATCAGAATGAAACAAAGTCTGTCTATATTTTTCACAACGTCACTGAAAATATCGTGTGATATGGTTGCATAATCGGCGCATTTCACTTCTGGAAAACATTCTTCAAAATGTTGTAAAAGTGAATACAAGCCTGTCCCTCATATATCATGAAGTCTATCTAAAGGCAATAGGGTAATATAAAAAGTGTTTTTAACCTCATGTAGAACTCCTTGCATTGAGTTCAGAGCTTCAGGTATATTGAATGTATCTGGTGTCTTCTGCCTAAACTGTATGCTCTTTTTTCAAAGCCTTGAATGGAGAAAACCTGGCCTGGTGCGCAATTTCATGTAATTCATTACCGTCAATGATAGCATTGCAGAACATGTTCATCAGCTCGTGAGGTAGATGGATCTGACACAACTTTGAGTGAATACAAAATGCCTCACTATACCGGAATAGGTCTGAGATTATTGAGTTCTGTCTTTATCATTGTGTCTAAGCAAAATTTTTTTCTGGAAGATAAATTATAGATATTAAGCGAGGTTTTTGCCAAATACTCTTGAATCAAGAAAGACATTCTCAACGCTATGAATGTACAAGCGCTAGAAGGGATTTTTCTTCCGCCGATTCTGGACTGTGAAACCTCTTTAGGAAACTTCCAACAGTGATTGCAGTTCTGAATTGTGATTTCACTTATATTGTTAAGAAGAAACTAATTTACATCATAAATTTGTGAGTACCATGCTTGTCTTGAGCTTCGAATCCAATTAGTTCTGAAACCATTTATGCTTCATCTTCATTCTATTTGATATTCTTACTTTTGAGATAAAAAGGGGATTTTGAAATTAGTATCTGTTGCCGAGTACGACCGATCAAAACACATGAATCGGGAAAAATGAAATTCTTGATACCACGTGAGTGCGATATTGCTTCATGTTCACTGAATTTACTGTCGGTGTTCAGCTGGTCCTTCTTCTCATCCTCTTTCATTAATCTATAATTGGAACAGCAGAAACAATGAAGCCAAACGTGAATGGCTTTTCAATAAGAGAATTGCTTTGTCATGGTCGGAAGTTTTGGCACAGGTGCTCATCATGTTGTTGGCCCTGTTCTATAGGTAATTAAGCACTCCAGGTGTTTTCACTAAAGAAGTATATCGAAAGGATGTGACTGCTAATTAGTTTTTAAGAAATCCCGCAGGCAACACTCTAAAGAACAAGCTGAATATGGACAACGAAAAAGAATTATTAGCACCTCTGGTGTCCTACTGCATTTCTCACATACTTGGCAGATCACAAAACAATATAGCCCCGCCCAGTAAATGTCTGTTCAATCAGTTCTTTGGCAGTGGTAGTCTGGGTCGAATTGACCATATACAGGCGAAATTGAGTTTGTTTATCGTGAGTTATTAGATACTTTCTCTCGCTGCCTTTCTTTCCGCTTGGTTCAGCTCTTATTCTCTTCTCTTCTAATTTGAAGAACAGACGGCAAGAGGATTTTCTTGCTCTGTCTTCTTCATCTCACCGACTCCGCCTCCCAACGAGTCAGTCATTGGTTGAATCTTAGTTGTCCGTGATTTGCGTGTCTACTAAGCTGGATTTCAGTGACAGAAAGATTTTAGAGATACCTTAACATTGTGCTTTCTCTTTCTTCCTCGTCCTGATCAAGTGGAACTACTAATCTGCTGAGAACCAGCGCTAAAAATAACGTCTGTTATTAATTATGACTAAGTATACTCGACAGTTATCTATATTAATTAGTCTACTCCTTGCCATGCCATTATGGGCTGAAACAGGATCTTATATGTCAGATTCTTGGGCAATGCTCAGTTCCGAAAGGCCTAGTGGGCCTAGATGTGTGGACATTCCAACCAATTTAACTATATGCAATGGGATTCAGGTATGTTATATTGTGTTCATTATTGGCTCGAGGCTGGCCACATCCTACCAAAAATCATTGACTGTATCCAATGGCTATAAACTACACTTTTCCAGTACAAACATATGCGACTTCCTAATTTGCTTGAACACGAGACTTTAAACGAAGCTATTCATGCCTCCCGAGATTGGGAATCCTTGTTAAAATTGAATTGTCACCCGGATACTCAGGTTGGAAAGTCACTTTTTCTTTTCTTTTGGTCTGAATAGAATTTCAACTTTATTCTGCGGGCCATTGTAAATTAAACATTTCCCGTGATTCTCTCGATTGATCTATTCTTATTCCATTTAGCTTTTCCTCTGTTCGCTATTTGCTCCCATTTGTATACCTTCTATGGATAGGGAAATCTTGCCCTGTAGATCACTCTGTTTAGCTGTTAAGCAGGTACATCGTTTAACATATAATAGCTGGTTCTCAAAAATCTGGTTGAGGGCTGTGAGAATAGAATGAGGAACTATGGTTTCCCTTGGCCAGAAATGCTTTCATGTCAAAAGTATCCAGAGGACAATAACATGTGCATTCAACAAGTTAACCAACAGAAAGGTGAGCCATTCTATTCCCCTTGTTTAGAACTTAGTTTCTCATATTTTTTGAACATGTGTACTTTGAGAGAAAATAGAATATACTTCTGTATATCTTTGATCTTTTCATTTTGATTATAGTTTACATTTGGAAGTTTATATACAACTTCTTTCTTATCCTAGCAGATGGTTTGATGGTTTTTTCCGAGAACTTCCAAAATTGTTCATTTTCTCCGATCAGCCAACTTCCTCTAACTGTTTTGAGTTCATTCCTGTCACGATCAGTCAATCAATATTATTATTATGAAGGCTTTTGGTCTTTCCTGTTTTCGTCCTATGTCCAGTCTTATGCTTAAGAGAGATTTGAGAGATTTTCGTCTAATTTTCCTTCAACTTCTTAGTGTTGCTCGCATACGTGGTGTCGGTATACTTTCATCCTGAATATCAAATTTCAGCTACTGATATCAGCTGTCCAGCCTGCAACCAAGTTTCCACATACGAGAACCTTGTCGACCAGTTCTGTCGCAGCACATTAGGTAAATAGTCATCTTTTTGGAAATATAATACATCTTCGTTCATTAAAGTACTGAAAGGGAAGGTGGGTAAGCTCAGTGGAACGCACATAACCATCCGTGGCGGTAGAAGCTTGAAAAAAGGTGATCGTCGTAGAAATGTTCCAGAGACAGGTATGAGCAACTTATTTCATGCCCAAAGTAATGTATTCAGAGATCAGACTTTCTTCTGATTACCGGGACTGTCCTTGCAGAGTTGCCAATGAGAGCGACAAACGGTTCCTAATCATGGCGAGTAACGTTGCCGATGGTCAGTTAACAGCCAATTTGGTCCTGCCTTGGAAAAAGGATAAGGTTAGTTGAACTTATATACTATTAACAGTGCACTTTCTTAGAACTTTAAACGAGCTATACATCAGTTCCAAAAGTTGAACTGCAAATCACTCGGTCGGGAAATCAGAGAGAGCGCTTCACGACGACCACATTACTATGCTATGAGAAAGCACAATACTGGCCGTTACACACTTTTCTAAACAATCTAACGTTCTGCATTTTGAAAATTATTTTTTTATTCTCTAGTCAAATCTAATTTGTATGCCTCGAATTAAAATGCATTAAATAGTATTTATTATCAAATAAAGACAATAGTTCAACAAAGCGTTAATGATTTGCTTAGAAAGGTCCGTTTTCGAGATCTGGATTTAATATATGCATGGAACGCATAAATGTTACAATGTGTGACAAGTTATAAATAAGAGCTTCACTCCAATCTTGACCGCTTGACAGAAGCGTAGTAGGAAGAATTAGGATTGGAAGCAGCACCTGCATGGACATTTGTGACTGGGAACCGACCCAATGTGGACGAGAGCTTTTGATCTTGGAGCCATCTCACTTGTGTGGCAGGTCCATAACCCTACAATTGATTAAACTGTAAATCTCAAGCTGTAATATGAATTACCTTCTCATTTCTCGCCGCTATGCGGAAAATAATGGCAGGCTTGGACGATGTATCCACATAAGCGGCTGTCAGATTACTTTGTAGTACGGTGCAAGAGGGCTCTAACCCGACATACACTCTATAAAAACAAAATAGAAAAAGGGTTTTGGGATGACACACCTCATGAAGGCTAAAGCGGAATCCTGCAACATACTGTTGTTCCTCACAGCAAGATATACACTATACTCGGTCACACGCCCTGAAAAGAACTTGGTCTCTTCTTCAATCTTAAATCTACTAACCTGCTATGACTGCTGGTGGTTCCCAAGTTAGATGGGCACCATCTGTACTCTTGGTGATTTTGATTGAAGAAGGAGCTCCCGGGAAACCAGGCAAGCATGTCTGGAAAAAGTACCAATTAATCTGAACCATGCTATGACAATACTTTGAAGGAAGCAACGTCCGACCAGGGACCCCTGCCTAGAGAATTCAACCCAGCCACACGGAACCTGTAGGCATGTCCAGACTCTAGTTCCATTTTCTTCGAGACTGTTATGTCCCCGAAGCCTGACATCTCTAACTCGCTAGTCTGAAGAGGCCATATTATGCGTTTTCGATGGCAATTCAACTTACTCCATATGATTTCTCCAAAGGAGTGTCACCAGGCAAATAATAATGTTGAATAGTGAGACTGGTTGCTTTGATTATTCCAACGTCGTACCAAACTTCTTCCTCAACTTGACTACCCTGCAGAAACTTATTACAAAGTGACACGAAGTGTGACATACTGATTTCGGGCTCATGATTCTATTTGGCATTTCAGCATCAGCAGTGGGAGTCTCAGATTCTGCCGAAGTTGATGGGATTCGTTCAGCAGTAGGCACATGAGCGGATTCTGACTCATTCTAAGAAATCATGACCATTATCACCCAAGAAATACGAAAAAATACCTGAATAGGAGGCTTCGATGGGGATGGAGGAGTATTATCGTCTCCACTTCCTTCATCGAAAAGATTTTGAGGTAAACCACACTAAAAAAAATCTGTGTCACAAAACTAACGGAAACAAACTTCATCATTGTTGACAGGTTGTTGAGGAGCTGTATACGTTGTTCCTTGAGTGGATAAACCTCCAGCACCCGTTTCTGTACCATGGTTTCCACTGGCCAGATATACAACTCTATAACCATAAGAGTTAATAATTATTCGATACGCACAACATACTTTTGTGAGGAGCCAGTGTTGGGTTTCGTTATAATTATAGTTTTGGACCCTGGCTTGACCAAGGGGATACTGGGTCCTCCTTGTTTAACAACCCGTAGAACTTGTGTGTTATTTCCATTTTTACCAACTAATTTCATATATGCTTGACCCGAAGCGTGAGTAGTAACATTTGGCCTAATGAACATTTTTGTTTTAACCATTCCTGATTTCATTCCTAAAAAGGATTAACATGGAAAAGAAGGACTGTCGCAGCATACCGTCATCTTCTTTCATATCAATTCTTTGAAGCTGTAGTAAATAAGCTTCCGCTGTCGGTACACCCACCCATGCAACCTGAAACAACGAATAGTTTAGGTATTGCAACTTCGAACTCACATCCAATGCATTCACTTGAGCACGCACCAGTTGAACCTTTCCAGGCTTTTCTGGGAGTTCCGTTTCCAAGAACCACATATCTTTGCAACACACCTAACAAAAAAAGTTCGAATCTTTCGTTTAAAAGTAAGTTAAACCTGATTGTTCCATGCTTTACGATATCCATCTCTACCCGACCAGATCCAAATTCGTTTATTAATAACCACGGATGAATGTCCAGCACGGGCACGTGGCAGCCCATCTTCGTAACCTTTATACAGATGATCAAACCAGAATATTTGAGAGTAATACCTTCATAAAAAGGCAAATTAGGTTGTTCCCATGTCAATGTTTTCATATTAAGTATGCCAAGAGAGTTCGTGCACTTCCATTCTTTTTCGATGGAAATGCCATCTAGCTCTGTGTCATACGAGAGTGGAACCTGAAGTATATTCGGATGAACACGAATATCGTTCATGAGTAGTACCCATCCTCCGTAAACATACATCCTATCACCGATGGCATTAGCTGTATGAAGCGATCTGGGAAGGGGATTCATTCCTAGAGGCTGGAAATAGAACATTGTGTGGAATAATAGAACGCAAGGAACATTACCAAAGGATTTTGCCAGTTCAAGGTGTCCAAGTCTAATATCCATAGATCTCCGAGGCGACACCCATTCATTCCTCCATATATGAACATTTGTCGTTTACCATTTGCTTCATACAAACAAGCTGAATGCGATTCTCTGGCGGCAGGTATAGGCCCGAACGTCTTCAAACATACAATGAGCGATAAATTTGGTGTAATTAACTACCTTGGGTTTGGTCCATAATAAATTATTAGGTGGTTGACTCATATCCATACAATATAAATCATTTAAATATCGAGCAACATTATTTTTCGGATCCGTGGATTCGTTAGACAATCCTCCGAACAAGAAGCATGTCTTTGAATAAAAATAGAAAATGTACAACAAATTGAAAATACTTGTGTGCTATCCAGTAATATCGAATGTCCCAATCTGGGACACGGAGCAGGTGAACCATCTCTAGGAGGCCTAGGACGTAACTTTCTCCATTCCCAACGTGAAGCTTGTAACTCGTAAAGATCACCCGAATATCTAAACGATAGCTGAGCTTGAATGAGTGGTTAGTGAAATACCTTCCGAATTCTATCATTCCTCCGAAAATAAAAATTGAAGTGCTATTTGCGAAAATTCCGTATGCTGCACAACCGTTTGGGACATCACCTCGAACAGACGGAACAAACCATTGATTAGTAACTATGTAATAGATAGAAGTTAGATATAAGCGGCAGAACCAACCTGTGTTATACACATGTAATTCATCTACAATTCCTTCGTTTCCACCACCAAATACGATCATTAGATCTTTGATTGGAATGGCTCGATGCCCATGTCTGGGTCTTCAAAGAAACAGTTTATCAATTAACAGGCAATACAAACCTCGGGGTAGCTCCTTGGCTGCTAGTTACTTTCTTCCATCGTATTGCTGGACTGTGAAAATTTTCTGGCTCATCATATTCCGTTTGAGTCTGAATGCTTCGAATTATTTGAACATGTACGGTGCTCTTGAATAATTTCAAGGGGGGGGGGTACCAAAGGTTTCAATAGTAACCATTGGAGGAACAAAATTTTCAGCTAATTTGATTACTTCTAATTTCATTGATTATCACTAATTTATTTTTAATTACAAGGAAAGTTACCTGAGGCTTGCAGGATAAATCAAGCACTGCTTCTTCATTGGGAACTTGTTCCTGGGTTGGATCAGGTGTGTCCGCCATTCCCTAGTACTCGTAGCCACCTTATTATTTGTCTGACATTTTATTATATAAATTTTCGGAATAAATTACACTGTAAGTTAATGTGAGAAATATTTCTCTAATATTTTAGTCTTGAAAACGAACGCAACGCTGGCGACTCTTAAGCCACGCCCCTTTGCCTGCACATCTAACTGTTTAGAAATGTCACAGACGCTTAAGAAATAAAGCTGATTTTAAGCTTTCTCTTGAGATGTTGCATGTTCCATTGTGAAATGAAAGTTATCGAAAGTGTCGGAGAAAATTCTGAACATACAGCTGTGGAGAGATCATCTCCAGAAGGCAACACATGTTGTTTCAGTCAAAGACTTGATCCAACTGTATTTAAAACCACAACTGAATCCTCTCCAGGAGTTTGCACAAAAACATTACTGAACCACAATGAACTGTTAGAATTCTTATGTTTTTCTCTCTTTTATATCTCATATCTTTGACTTGCAAGCTATTTTGTAAATGTTTCAGATGAAGCTAGATGCGACGAAAATTCGGAATATTGACTGTGCTAAAACTTTCACTGAAAACTCTTACAAAATCAACTGCATAGATTTCAGTCCTGATGGAACTTCCATGATCACATCCAGTGATGATGACAGTATTGTCGTTTACAATTTAACGGCAGGAGTACGAGACAAAGGAATTGTGAGCTTTAATTTTGATTCAATGTTTCATCACTGTTTTTTAGCAAGTAAATAGTAAAAAATATGGCGTTGGTTTGATTCGATATGCTCACAACCCCACAACTGCTATTCACAGTTCAACGAAAGTTGATGGTAATATAGATTCTTTGAAAAAGATCCAATTCCTTCTCATTTTAGATTCACTTCGGTACTTATCACTCCACGATAATAAATATCTGCGATATTTTCCTGGACACACTAAGAAGTTAGTTTCGCAATCTTATTCTGATTCTTATTCCTGTTAACTTAGAGTCACATGTTTGTGTATGTCCCCTCAAGATGATATGTTTCTCTCAGGGTCTTTGGATAAATCTATTAGATTGTGGGATCTTCGATCTCAGAACTGTCAAGTATTTTAAACACCTCACTCAACTCGAAAAAAGATTATTTATTAAGGGCTTGATGCAAGTTAACGGCAGAGCTATTGCAGCCTTTGATCCTGAAGGTCTCATCTTTGGAGCAGGCATAAATAATGAACATATTAAGTTATATGATCTCCGTTCTTTCGATAAGGTTGTTATTTTTCTTGTCATAACATGAATATCTCGAATTTCAGGGTCCCTTCATGACTTTCCAAGTAGGTAAAGAACTTGATAATGCTGAGTGGACAGGGATCGAGTTCTCCCCAGATGGGAAATTGATAATGCTCAATACTAATAGTGATTATATAAAGTAAGAGTAACCCAAGTCGTACTTTGATCTTCTTATTGTTCAGAATAGTAGACGCTTTCCATGGAGATACCAAAGCCGTTCTTCGTGGTCATTCGAATGAAAAGGTGGGATTTTTGATTGTAACTTTACACAGTCCATGCATACCAACAACTTCAAATCCATGCAACATCTTTGTTTTTCAGAATGAAGTAATGGAGGCTACTTTCACTCCAGATTCGCAGTTTGTATTCTGTGGCTCTTCAGACGCTCATTTACATTGCTGGTATGCAGAGTCAGGTTAGTTTTCGCCTTTGAAACTAACATTATTCAAATTATTTCAGGTAATATCGTTTCACGGACGACAACAGAACACGAGTCATCAATGAGAATAACCAAATTTAATCCAAAGTATTTCTTATTAGCCACTGCTTGCAGCAAATTGGTAAGTCACTTTGTTTAGAGAGTTGCAAACAACCTAAATCTTACAGAGTTTATGGTTGCCTAACAACACTCTTGAGGATGAATGAAGGTAGGAATTGTCTGATCTCTTGTTATCTGCCGTTTTCTATTTATTATACTGGGTTTTGTACGAAGTCTACCCGGAGAAAATCAACGTAAATGTTAAATTTGAATAAATGTATATTTTTTTCCAGGACATTATCAATTTCAAATATTCTAAGCTCAATTGATTTAATGTGTAAATTTCTTGGAAATTCTACTAAAAACCACAAATCTTTATTTCTTCTAAATGCATACAACAGAATTTCACAAGTTCCATATCATCAATGAATCCAGATGTATCGAATGAAGAGAGTTCTGAAAGGTTCTGTAAGAAATCGTATCGTTTCCGATTGTTGGAACATTGTATGTTTTTCATGATTCCATTTACAAATTTTATGGGAAGATCATAATGTTTTGGACTAGACACATGCGTAAGGGTTTTCCTTTGGAAAAAAGCGCGACCATATCAGTTTCTCTTTATCATCTTCTATATGTCATCCGATGGTCTTCTCTAATAATTATGAACAATTGACTCACTTCGTAGCAGTTTTAGTAAAAAAATCATTTTTTCAGCCTCTTTGAGAAAAAAAAAGATTTCAGAAATTCATTTTGACAGATCTTTTCCAGTGATCTACCTGAACGGGGAGAATAATGCAAGCTATGTTAGAGACATATGGGAGATAACAGACGTTATTCTAAGATTGAACCTTCCCGAAACTGATAGCATGAACATGATAAAGAATCTTTTTTCGAACATGATACTCACTGCTTGGCACCCAAGACCGTCGCGTCGACTTTGCGCGAGCGTTCTGAAGTGCCAAACAGCCCAGTCCACGTTGGCTTCTCCTAATGATTCAGTTATCTCTGTCTCAGTTAGAAGATTCTGCGATGTATGACGAAGCTATCAAACTTCGTTACAAGTTGTAACGTAGGATGTGGGAAGAAAGAATAAAGATAGCAAGCGCCCAATTTTCGACAAATAGATAAATGATAAAAATAATTGTTTTTAAGGCTTCCACTGGATTATTTTTCTTCAGAAATCCAGCATAACGGATTATAGCCGCAATTGAGCCGCCCATCAGTTTTTACGCTTCGCTCATGAAAGGCGAAAGGCGCAACTACTTATATTTCAATTTGATTTGCGTTGACTTCAGATTCAGAACACGTGGCGTCCGGATTCCATTTTGAATTTGTTTATACCAGAGATCGGTTGCTTCTGTGTTTTGAATCCTGAATTTTGTGCTTCTCTGCCGCGAGAAGGTATATACTATTTTTGGAGAGCTATATTATCGCTTTGTTCGGCTTTGCTCAGATCTAACTTATATCTCATCAAACAAATGGATAAGTGTTTTTCTGCGCTAAAAATATTCGTTACTTACGGACGCTTATCTATTGCTTAGCGCGTGGGCTAGTTGCAAAACATCTAAGACGCGTAAAAATCAGCGCGTAAAAATTATATTTTCTTTTGTCTCACCTTTGCCCATACGCTAAATCTTATCTTACTCGTCTTCACATCCATTTTCTCGTAATCTGTCTCTTTTATACCCTCCTCAGACAAAGAACGTTATCGTTGAACACAATCGCATCTCCTGCCAGCTGTGTCTCCAGGGCCGTTATAAGGCTTCTCTAACGCACGCAACAAACCCTCGCATGGCTCCTATGTACTTTTTCTTTGTCTACCAGCACCAGTGGAGAAAATCAGAGGATGTCAGAAAAACTATTTGTTTCCTACACAGTTCTTTATGTCCAAGATTGATAGTTGTAGGAAAATGTACACTATGCTTCACTCATGTAAAGGCTTCTAAAACGATGACTGAGCAATTGTTTGCAACTTGTAGTTGACAGACCAGTAATTGTCAGATAATTCGATTTTGCATTATTGAGAAGAAAATATACTTCTCTTTCTATTGTGAGGGCAGAGGTGAATTTGTGCAGCTACCAAACTAGTTGAAACCTCATAACAATGTTATTAAATATCTTTGTTAAGATGAATTGTAGGATGGATTATGATAGATAAAACTAGTAACTAATTGGTTTCCTAATGAACTGTCATTATGGCTATTGTCGAAATTAACATCTTATGGGTCATAGTAAACAGAAGCGGAATAGCCTCTCACATACAATTTACAGTTTTTATAACTATCGGACATTAGAAAGATAAACGTTTGAGTAATCTTTTTTATTGGAATAGTGTGGATTAAAATTTGCAATGACAATTCCCATCTTTGTTGTTTTCTGTCTATCGTATCTCTTTCCTTTCAATTGCCTTGCACAATCAAAGCATTAGCAGCCAGGACGTTTTTGTGTTCCTCTTTTTGTATGATGAGGCAGAAAATAGAAAGGATTGGCAATAAGAATAGGAATTTTCGTAAAGTACGACTTCTTCAAACTATTTGAGATTGGAATAAGCAGTGCGAAGATATCATGGACGACAGCCTTCGTAGCCTATTATCATAAGAGCCAACGAGACAAACAATGGCTATGGATTGAACTGTAGGGCAGTAGTTTGACTTATTAACTTTTACTTCGCTTAGTTTTTTCACTCGATTATTTGGCATGGATATTTAAGACACCTTTTTGGTTATGATGATGAGTTTGTTCTCTTACGTCTAGTTCTCATATCTAAACCAACCGAAAGATTTGGGTGGCTTTCTCAAAAAGTTGCTCGAAATTGAGTTCAATCTGATCATCGTAACCTGTAGTAGCATTAGACAAACGATCGTAGTATATCTTTTTCTTCTGTACTGTCATATTATCACTTCTCAACTCCGAGAACTTAACCACATTTGCAAACCACTGTCCCTACCTTTGCACCTCGTTTGCAAACCTTGGGATCCTATGTTTTCCAAAATTTCAAAGTTGCCCCTCGGTTTAACTGTCAACATGAATTTTCGAGTTTCGTAGCCATCGGGCTGATGCCGATGAATTCGGTTTTCCATTCCCTCGCGTCTGTCGGGACGAACTGTTCATGTTCTTCATCTCTGTGTTTCCCGTCCTCTCTCAACTGAACCAACTACTCTCATGGGTTATTTTTCTGTGTCTCTTCATTATTTCTTTCTATTCTTCCTCTCAATCTGCATCTCGTTCAAAGGAACGAATGAGTAGAGAGGAAAGAAAAAGAAGAGATAAGTTGCCTGTGTTGTGGAAGTAGAAGAGGAGTGAGAGGGTAGAATGATAATTGCCTCGTTTCAAGGTCGCCCCAAACAATGTGCCTTTCTCTCTACCTCCCATTTGCCCTCGCCATGTTTCGCTTATGTGTTCGATTCTTTCGATGTCTTTCCAACAACCTTTTCCTCCTCTTCACCTTCCATACAATAATCTACTACTTGAAAGAGAAAAATGAGAACGACCAGTATACTGTACAACTTCTTCGGCATATGCAAATAGCCTATTCTTTTTGATCCTCCACTTTTAGTTCACATAAAGAGAAAGACTTTTCACCTTCTCTCTCTCTCTCACTTAGCCCATTCCTTTAAAATTGTCTCTTTCGCGATTTCACTTATAGTCAGTGGTCTTATTCTCATCGTCCTTATAAGCGAAAAGAGGATAACTAAAAACTGTAGTGACTAGCAAAAGAATCCAAGCTGCATTAGAGTATTTCATAAGGTGAATAAGATACTTTTCGTCCTGATCGTCTTCCTAGAGATCTTTATCGCTTCCAAAATCACTTGTAAGGTTGATCATTCGATTTCAACAAAAGGAGTTCCCGTGAATTTTAGAAGTCTTTCAGAGAATAAGAACTAGATACATTAGAAAGAGACTACTGTTTTTTTGTCATATGTTTGTACCTAGCAACTTTCTCAAAATGAATTTCTCACTGTATAGATGCACTTATACAGTTGATTAGAGATTTCCCAAACTCAATTTGTGTTATGTTCCTTCCGTAAGTTTTTTTTTTGAAATCAGAGCCTTTTGAAAAGCTCAGGAATCGCTGTCGTTGTTGAACTTGCATGGCTTGTTAGCTCAATCATGCCTTTTCATACAAATCTGACTCATCTTCCAAAATGGTGTACACAAAAGATTCATATGCGATGGATGTAGAAGAAATATTTGAAATAAGTTCATTTGTCAGAGTCTCAATAGTTCAACAGACAGAAATGCCTTAAAAACCCAGCAAAGTTGCCATAAGTTTGTAGAAAAGTGGGAAAAGACTGCGTAAATCATAATAAAACCAGCAAACAACTGAGCATATTCATGACATTCTGTTAGTTATATATGCAAATACGTAATTTTCAAGTCCAAACATATCATGCAATAACTGGCGTCCAAATATGGACAATTTCACTGAGACATAAACCAAAAGAATCGGACAAATAAGGCAATTCACATAATTAACATACATTGAATATTTTAATTATATTGTAATATATTTATATATTTTCAAAGTTTTATTTGATTATGACATCCATAAACCTCGCGCTCCCTCACTCGCCAGCCAACGAACCCCTTTTCTGGTCTCTTCTTCTTCCTCTTATAGCGATTCGCATTTTGTACAAAAGAGGAATTCAAATCGATCACGTCATGTACGCCACGGACTGGCTGGGTGTATGTATGTCGTCTCGTTTTTGGACGATTCAAAGAAGAACTAGACTCAGAGGAGCCATTATGATCGATTGAATGGAAATAGGAAGAAAGCTAAGTAAAAGGTAAATGAATTGATTGAATATTCTCAAGTTCATTCATCCATACTTTACAAACATCGTTCTTTAAGAATCAAATGTTATGTTCAAAATAAGGGGGTGGTAATCTAAAACTTACTAGCAAGTTTCACAGTAAATGGTCAATTGCATTTTACAAACAATCGATTGATACGTCTCTGATGGCGTCAATTTGAATTAAACACACCTCATTTGGAACGTTAGAAATAAAATGTAATACAATAAAGCATTTCTGTTCTCAACAAATCAATAAATTGCATTGGAACTGTTACGCACGTTTCCCGGCATGTCACCACAGGAAGCACGGTGCATCTGAAATTCCGTGAATTCATGCAGTGCCATTTCGGGTGTACGAGCGGTGAATTAATAAAACAGCTGAATAGAAGAAGACGAAACTATCATTACGCAGTTTAGCAGGAATACTATCTTGATTCTAGTCAAGGATTAATAACCAATTGACGGAATAAACATGGGAAAAGGAGAGACTTACTATGTCCACGCAGGTATCATCTCAATAATAAATATATAGCTTGAGTTCATAGTAGCCAGTCGCTCAACCGACCTATGTGCCTGCGAGGATACAGTCTGTCTGACGGTAGGGTATAGTGATCGTCGTCCTCCACCAGCCTCCGCCCTCCCGCGCTAGCCTGCACCCCTCACCAGCCTCAAACCCCGCCCACTCATAAACATAAATGCCGTTTAAGGTATTTGATTTAAGAAAGCTGTTATTTTATCAAAAGAACCGAAGGTAAAACAAAACTTCAGAGATTAAAAGAGGCAATTCCTCATAATCAGAAATAAGATGGACACTTATCTTCTCCGAGAAAAAGCTAAGAAATCTTTCATCTTAATACGGAGTTATAATAACTCTAAAGTATTAGATCATAGAAGCTAGGTTATAACATATACTCAAGCGCCAGATGTTTAATGAATATCCTCGTAGTCAGAAAAGCCACTCAAGCAAACTTTTCTGGCTGTCAGATGTTACGTTGGGTTGGGCGCGCAACTCTCTATTTTGAATTCCCAGAGATACTACCAGACGTAGGAGAGAACAATGAAAGAAATAGATCCATTTTATTATTCTCATGAATCTCATAAGGTTTCTCTGCAGAGGTGAAGGATTTTTCCTGGTTCCTAATTTTCCTCGCTATAGTTATTGCTTTCATTTTTTATTTATTTAATCTGGGATGATGCTAGTAACTAGTCTAGTATCTCAGAACCACCTCTGGTTTGGTAAGTTATATGAAGTGAATAACACCATCCATAAAAATAAATTTCGCAAGCGCAAGTTTGTTGGTAGACTTCGTGTAAAATAATAAAGGCGATTCTATCACAAATAGGGTAAATACTAATAAAACTCACAAAAATGATTTCAACGTTCGTATTTGAGATTCATTGTAACTCGACCGTTTTCAGCGTTGTTTTCAGCAAAATAAGATTTTTTCACGTTTACCACGTGTGACGTGAGACGTGAGGCCTGTGATGTGAGACATGAGACGGTGAAAGATATTTTTCTCGCGGAATATCAACATATTTTGAAATTACAAGCTTCAGCCTTTGGAAGATTGTAAAAACGATTTGGGCAGTTGAAGTTGTTAATGATAGCTTCGAAAAACGTAAAGAAAACTCACTGTGACTATCGATGCAAACAGCAGAATAGATCGAGTCCAAAGAAAATGTGTACGAAATTAGAATGTGCAAGCATGTCTAAACTGAGTAGAAATCCTTCACTGCTTCGGATTAGACAAATGAAAGGAAGCAAGCTGATAAGAGAGCTCCTGCTTACGTGGAGATTAGCATTCTGGGAGTATGGGAAAACGTATATGTGTATTTCTATATTCTATTTTTGAATCCAATTGTATTATTAGTTTAATAAGAAAGATTATGAGTAAGCTGTGGGTACACAAAACATTTATTACATACAAGTATACAATCACAGCGAATGTGAGAAATTTTTGAAAAATGACTTGAAATTTCGATCAAAATATGAGAAGGCACTAGACTAAAAATGATATCAATTTCTAGCGAATATGGGTACATACAATGACTTTTTACAAAGAATTAGATACAACGTAATTAATATTCATCTCCATATTCTATCAGTGGTTTTTATGCGAAAAACTGTGCAATAAGGTTACTCTTTTATGCTCTGCTCGATGCATGTGGGCTTCTAATGCTCCTCGAGATGTTGATTCGGCACGCTCAACTGCCCATGCTAGTTCTTCAACTTCTTTTTCCAACTGAGCCTGTTGATACTCGAACTGAAATAGTAAAATATTAGAACCGCAACGATCTAAGACCAAGTTTACAGCCTGTGACACTGGCCAGACAAAGCAAAGCCATTGCTGATGACCCGTAACTCGAATGAACAAAACTGATGAGAAACGGAATTCTCAGTCACAATAAAGAAAATTAGAAACTATTTGTCACAGCTCAAGGTTCGCTCAGCCTCACACGATGCAGAAACACCGCAGCAATTAGAGAAACAATTGAAATATGAAAATGAATTGAAAAGGCTAAGGATCATGTTCTAAAATCTACAGTATACGCATGGGCAGCAATCATGTAATAAGTGATATAGAAAGAAGGATAATCTTCCACATGAAGATAATCTTTTGATGGCCAGCATAGGTACCTGCCACTGAATGCGGATCAGCGAACAATCCGTCGCTGCGGGGAATAGCAGCACCCCTAACTATCGCGTCAAATGGAATTGGAATTGAGAACAAGGATGTGAAAGAATGACAAGTTAATTATATGATCCTCAAGGAGAGGGATTCAATGAAACCGTTGATAAATAAGTCAAAATGAAAACTAACCAAGTGTTTTTTGCCTCCGCTTTCCATGTAGTAAGCAAAGGGATAAGTATATTGTAAAGTATATCTACATTTTGTAAGTAAGGAAACAGCATTTAACAGGTATTGCCAATCGATCCAGGTGCCATCATGCTCATTCACCTGAAGCAGCATTTAAGACTCGTCGCATGCAACTTAGCAAACCTTGGAATCGATTTTTCTTTTGATTTTATCACGGAGTTGCTCTTCGAGTTTCAAAGATTTGCTGTGATTCTCAAATCTTTCAAAATAATGTAAATACTTTTCTAAGGCTCTTCTCGCTTTCACATGATTAGCTTCGGCAGCTACAGATGGATTATCCTGAAGAAAAAAAAACTTCGAAATCATATCATAATCATGAACAAACCTTATAACGACTGCATTCATAATACTCGCTCCCGTGAGTTTTCCAATCTTAAAACTTCGCTCAGGAAAGGTTGATAAGCAGGACAAACGAAACCTCCAAAACACATCCAACAGAAGTGATGCTTGCACTTTGCACATTGCATATGATTGCAACCTCCATTCTTCTCGATACATGTATGACAATGAGGACAATCCTTCGTGTGTGCACTACAAACAAATGGAGTTAACCTATCTGATGAGGGATAAGATATCAACCTTATATAATTCGCAGTTTCACTGTCGTCTGCACACTTAACCAACCATAAACGGATAGTCTCGCATGAGGTAGGTGCATGATAATCCACACCGCACAAAACACTTAAAAAAAAACATAAAGTCATCATTTCAGGTTTCAACTAACCAAGAAGTCGTTTTACACTTTTTGCAAATAACTCGTTTTGGCTGTTTTTCACGAGAACGAATCACGGCCTTCAATATTAGAAAAAAAAAGATTGAAAAAAGAGAATAATATTACTTGACAATCCTTGCCGGAACAAAACTTCAACTCAGGATGGGAAGTAATATAATCACGGAATATAAATCTCTCATATCTGAATAGAATAGAAAAGACTACCAAACATAGTGCTCAAACTCACTTAGCTCTCAGTTGAGGTTTGTCTAAAATTTTAACAACAAATTCACTAGGGCATAACAAATTACATTGAGAATCCATACACTCAATCTTAGAGGCAACACCTTCGGATAGCCTACAAACAAAAAAAAAATTGTTAGAAAATGGAAAAGCAGAATCAGTACCTGGATTCGATGTGCAATCTCCAACAATTTATACAAAATTCATGTTTACAAGATAACGTCTCCATTTGAGAGACCGAATCATCAGCGCAGACTATACAATAGCCGGTGGATGAAGCTGTTCCCACTTTTTTAGGTTTAATATTAGAAGAAACTAAAGCTTCTTCCAAGTTAATATTTATCAACGATGACACCTACAATATAGAATATACTAATAACATTAAAACAAAAGTAAACCTTGTCAGAATCCCACTCATGCACATGCAAAAGCATTCTTGCTAAGGACGGTGTGAGACTCGCCCATTCCACAAGAGAAGCAACACTCTCATTCAGCACTCGTTCTACCTAGAAACAAAAATTAAAAACTTCGAACGAATTAATGAATAGGTACTTCATGAAGAGAAAGACAATCGAATTCGGCATCTTCTGGATCATTGGTTGAAACAGCTTCTCCTTCCGTCACTATGTCCATGTCACAGTCACCGTAATAGTCTACTAAAGACCTTTTTATGAAACTTAAGCCATTAATTATACGCTACCATTGTCATAATCATAATCACAATCCTCATCACCTGAGCTATAAGACTCTTCATCCATTTATGGAAATGTTGTCCAATGTACACTTCTATAAAATATATTTTAGCAAAACAAATCAATACTTGCCAAAGCATGTGACAACAAGAAAAGAGAAGAGAAAACCTCTTGGTTGACAATTCTACCTAAAAGCTGGCACTGATCAAAACCTGAGGAATTCTAACAAAAACAAGAAGTTTCTAGGGAAATAACAAATAACAAATAATAATGAATGCTTCAAAGGAAATAGCATTGCTCTGTAAGAGAATATAGATGGCAAACAATAATATTAAACACCGTACCAGCTTTCGTGGTGGGACCTTTTTTACAACATCATCGTTCATGAACATGTCGAGCACCACGAAGAACATAGCACGGCTTGAAGTTCGCAACACTTCTGTTTTTTCTATGCTTACTGTTCCTCGTTATCAGTTACACAGATCAAGAGCTAGTTATTGCTTTGGAAAGAATTAAAGATTTCAAGCTTAGTGCTATGTTGATGAAGGGAAGCTTGAGATTATGTAGTAATTTTGCAAATCATGATCATGAAAACTACATTGACAGTGTTCAAAAGGAATGTGGGGTCCAGGTGATTGTTCCTTGCGGATGACAAGTTACGGAAAATTGGTTATGATTTCATAATAACTTTCTATACATTGTAAGTCTTCTGTTATGGCTTTTTATGATAATCATAGAGTTGTCAACTAATTATGTGAGATTGCCTGATGATGAAATAATAAACTGACAAAAGAAGATGACTTTGTCTTCAATCTTTCGAAGAAATTTGTAGAACATTGAAATAGCGTGTTCTTTTTTAATCGCCAGTCTCTTGACATTAAAATGGTAATGATTAAACTGGTGCACAGATATCTGTAACTGAGCTTTCAATCACCTGGAGATGATATGAGTTCTCTGAATGATTACCAAATATGATGAAATATAGCAGTTTGTAAATTTAAAGTTAGGGCATCGCTGTAAAAGCTCGAAATGACTGTGGGTTTACTGGTTAGGTATCGTTGTGAGTAACATAGAATACATTATCACATTTTTGAATGAATGTGTTGTATTTTGAGGGAAACTATGCACCAGGAATTTGATCTTTTTTGCATACCTTATCAGCGTGGTTTAACGATAACGGATGATTGACTTGACGGAACGGATTCTCGAAACTGTCAATTAAAATGGACTTATAAGGACCACTCTGAATAGAAACCTCATGTGGTTTCCACGTCCAGATGAAGTTCCTGGTATTGTGTGCCCTAGTGGGGCTAGCCGTAGCTAGTCTCCCAAGCTATGGAAGACGTGACATCAACGAAGTTGAATTCCGCGCTGAGCGTGAGTTCCGCTATCACTTCGATGGACACCTCTCTACCGCTTTACCTATTTCTGAATCCCAGAAAGCTATTACTCGTATCCAATCTCTCGTTTCCATCCAACCCGAATCTTCCGAATATTGGTTCCGCATGCAATTGAGAAACCTCCGTTGGGCTACCAGCCAGGAACAACTTGACTCCCTCAGAATTCAACCATTCGAGGAGATGGAACAAATCGATCTTGACAAGGTATGATTCTTTCAAACTTCCATATTTCAAATAATTCATTCTCTAGGAACAACAACGTCTTCTTTCCCTTCCAATCCGTTTCAACTACAAGCACGGTCTTGTTGGAGATATCGAATTCGACGGAGAAGACCAAGTTTGGGCCAAGAACATCAAGAAGTCCATCGTCAACATGCTCCAAGTAATCTAGAGCTTATTTTATGTTTTCTAGCCATTCTTCCAGATCAACTACATCAAGAAGGGAGTTGAGAGCCGCGAGATGATCGAGGACGAGAGAATCCACAAGAATGACTACTTCACCACTGTTGAGGTAAACCAAAAAAAAACGTGCTGAAAACACTGATCAATGTTTTACAGCGTACCCTCGAAGGAGAATGTGAAGTCGCCTACACCAGAATCGAAGAATCCAAGGAATTCGAACAATGGACCAAGTCCGTCAACTTCGAGAAATGCACCGTCCGCCCAGAAGTCCGCTATGGACGTCGTTTCGTCGAGAAGTGCGAGGAATGCGAGAAGACCGTATCTGACGAGAAGCTCTCTTCCACCGTCATGACCTTCAACGTAACCCGCGGACAATCCGAGAACAAATTCCTTATCCGCGATGTCGAACTCCGTTCCCAACACTTGTTCGCTCCCGTTTCCGAGAAGAACCAACTCGTTGTCAGCTACGTCTACAACAAACTTAACCTCGTCTACGCCGGAGAGGTTGAGAAGACCATTGAGAAGATCAACGGAGAAGAGAAGGAAACCCTTGTCTACAACTCCATGATGGAAATCGCTGAGGAGAAGTTCGCCATGACCGGAGATGAGAAGTACCTTCGCCACATCCCAATGTGGTCCAACAAGGTTGAAATCATCAAGAACATCTTCAACAAAATGATGAAGGATATTGAATCTGGAATTGAACTCGAGACCACCCACCTTCTTGCCCGCCTCGTCAAGGTTCTTCGTTTCTGCACTGAGCACGAAATCCAATCTGTCGAACGCTACTTGTACGAAACCGAGAAGATGTCTGAGAAGACCGTCGAGAAGATGCGCCAATTCTTCTACGATTCTCTTGCTCTTTCCGGAACCAAGACCACCATCCATCACCTTCTCAAGAAGATGAACAACAAGAAGACCATCACCCCAGTCAAGGCTGCCCAACTCATGAAGATGCTTGCTGAGGTCCGTGTCCCATCTGACCTTATTGCCGAGGAGGTTTACAACTTCTGTGAGACTGATGTCTCTGCCCGCAACCCACTTCTTCGCCAATCTTGCTGGCTCACTTACGGATCCATCGTTTCCGGATTCTGTGGAAACACCGAAAACAAGATGGCTATTGAATTGAACGAGAAGATGTGCACTCGCTCTCTTAAGCAAAAGATCGTTGACCAACTTATCCGCAAGTTCGAATCTGCCGAGACTCGTTACGAGAAGGTTCTTTTCGTCAAGACCCTCTCCAACGCCGCTATCGACGTTTCCGTCTACAGCCTCAACAAGATCATCTCTGACAAGAAGGAAGAAAAGACCGTCCGTCTTCAAGCTATTGAAGCCCTCCGTCGTCTCCGCACCGTCATGCCACGCAAGATCCAATATGTCCTCATGCCAATCTACAAGAACCGCATGGAACTCCCAGAACTCCGCATGACTGCTCTTAATGTCATTCTCATGACCAGACCAGAAGAATCCATCCTCAGCCAAGTTGTTGAGCAAGTTGTTGTTGAACGTAACCGTCAAGTTCGTTTCTTCTCCTTCAACGCTCTCCGCACTCTCTCCAAGTCTACCAACCCATGTGAGAAGACTTTGGCTATCCGCGCCAACAAGGTTCTCCGCCTCATCCCAACTGAGCTCGAACAAACCATCATGGACAGCCGTCTTAACAGATGGACTCTTTACAACAACGAGTACATGACCGGAGCTAGCTTGAACTGGGCTACCCTCTTCACCTCTGACTCCATCCTCCCCAAGGAAATCATGGCTTCCCTCGACTCCGTCTTCGGAGGAGAATGGAACAAGTACTTGGCCCAAGTTGGACTTTACCAAAACAACATGGATGTCATCCTCAACAAGATGATCCGCAAGATTGAAGAAACTGGACTCGAGAAGCTTGTTGTCCGTGGAAAGAGATCCGCTACTTTCCGCCCAGCCGAGTTGCTCCGCACCATCGCCCAAAAGCTCCGCATCAACCGTCGTGAGATGATCAATGACGAGCCTGAAGCTCTTCTCTACTTCCGTTACAAGGATATGGACTACGCTTTCCTCCCAATTGACATGGACACCCTCCCAGAACTTCTTAAGAAGATCGCCCAAGAAGGAAGAATCGAACTTGGAGAGATCGAGCGCGTTCTCGCCCACGGACTCCACTACACTCTCTCCGGAGCTGTCTTCGTTCACGAGACCATCCGCAAGATCCCAACTGCTCTCGGTATGCCAGTTGTTCTCGGATCCAAGATGCCAACTCTTGCCTCCGTCCAAGGACACATCAAGTTCGAATTCGAGCCAAAGAGCTCTGACCGTTTCAACGGACTCCGCCTCCGCCTTGTTGCCCAACCACAAATCGCTTCCACCCACATCATCAAGCTCGAAGTCCGCAACCCAGTTGTCTACTCCGGAGTCAAGCTTATCCATGGAGCCAGAATCAACACTCCAGTCGACCTCGAAATGATCGTTAACTGGGAAAACAGACTCACCATCAAGACTGTTTTCAAGACCCCAGAGACCAAGCAACACCTCGTTACCCTCATGAGCCGTCCAGTCACCTACGTCGCCGTTTGGGACAAGGAAACTCGCCACTACCCAGAAGCCGTCGAAACCACCGTTTTCCTTAAGAACTCCCGTATCCCAATGGAAACCGTCGATCGTGTCTACTTCGAGGAAACCGGAATGAAGCTTACCGTCTCCGGAAGCATCCGTCGCCCTTTCTTCCTTCTTTCCGAGGAACAATACAAGACCGTCCTTGTTGGTGATAACCTCATCCACATCTGGTACGAGCCAAAGACCCAAAACGTCCGCGAAGTCGTCTTCAACATGGAGATGGAACTCTTCGAGCGCGTCAACAGAATGGAGAAGCCAACTTTCGAGAGCTTCTTCGAGAAGAAGACCATGAACAAGTACAACTCTGAGGAAGAATTCGATTTCGAAACCGAGAAGGTTGAATACAAGACCGAATCCGAAGAGGTCCGTCGCAGAGAATTCACCAAGTACATCAAGAACCTCGAAATTGTCAAGGCTTACAAGCACAGCATCGTCTTCAAGGTTGAGACTGTTGGAGATATCCGCAAGAAGATGGAAACCGAAGTCCGCGCTATCTGCGACGATAAGGTCCGTTATTGCCGTGTCAACGTTGAAGCCCGCCGCTCCCCAATCGGAGAGGAATCTCGCGAATGGGAACTCAAGGCTTTCGCCCAAACCCTCTACCCAGAGATGCCAAAGACCTTCAAGCAAATGTACGAGCAAGTTCACCGTGAATTCAACGGAATCGTTGAGATCCAATGGGGAGCTGAAGAGAAGAACACCATGAACCTCAAGATTCAAGGAGAACAAAACCGCGAACAGAAGGTCTGGATGAAGAAGATGGAGCGCGAGCAAACCGATCTCTCTGAAACCAAGATGCTTTTGGAAGCCGCCAAGTTGAACCAATACAAGATTGATGCTGAATACAAGCTTACCCCAACCACCAAGTACTACCTTCGTGATCTCCTCACCCTTCTTAAGAGCCGCAACTTCATGAACACCGAAGTTGATGTTACCAAGAAGACCCAAGAAGGAAACATGCAAGTTAAGCTTACCATTGAGCCAATCAACCGTCGTTTCTGCTCTCTCGTTCTTGAGACCCCAGAATCCCGTGTTCTTTTCAACAACATCGTTGTTCCATTCCAATTCCCAACCATGAACATCCGCCGTAACTTCGGATCTATCCACTCCGTCAAGCACGTCGTTGAGAGAATCGAGAAGGAAAACCGCGCTGAATGCATCGTTAAGTCCAAGGAAGTCCAAACCTTCGACAACCTTTTCTACAAGGCCCCAATCACTCCATGCTTCCACGTTCTCGCCAAGGATTGCTCTTCTGAGATCCCAAGATTCAACGTTCTCTTGAGAAAGATTAACAAGAACACCGAAGAGAAGGAACTCAAGATCAACAACGAAGGAAACCTCATCGTTCTTCGTTTCCACAAGAACCAAATGACCGTCTACGTCAACAACGAGATCATCAAGTCTGTTGAGAAGATGGAGCAATACGGAATCTACCAAATCACCGAGGAGCTTTACAAGATCGACATCGAAGACGTTCTCGTTCACTTCGACGGATATGAGGCCAAGATCCAACTTTCCACCCTTTACAAGAACAAGCAATGCGGACTTTGCGGACACTACGACAACGAGGTACAGTTTTTCGCTAAAATAACCGAAAAGTCTCTTTATTGTAGGAAATCAACGAGTTCCGTCGTGCCGACAACATCGAAACCTCCGACATCAAGGAGTTCCACAACAGCTACTTGTACCAAGATGATGAATGCGAGATGGACACCTATGAACTCAACAAGGAATCCAACTACAGACTCATCGATGAGGAATCCCGTTACGATAACGAATACGACGTCAAGACCGATGCTGAGGGTACATCCTTGCTTTCCCATAACCTTATTTCTCATTCTCACTCTACAGAGCCAGTTCTCCGCACCAGAGTTCTCGAGCGTGGACAACGTATCTGCTTCTCCACTGAGCCACTCCCAGAATGCCTCAATGAAATGAAGGGACGTGACACCTACAACAAGATTGCCTCCTTCAGATGTCTCCGCAGATCTGCTCCACTTGCTGACCGTTTGGTCCGTGAGATCCGTCGTGAAAATGTCTTGACCTCTGACCTTCTTGAGGAAGTTGAGGAGACCTACGAGCAAAAGCTTCGTCTTCCCAAGATGTGCCTTGCTTTCTAAATAGATTTTTTCTCTAAATAAATTTTCCAATTTAATGTGTTCGAGCTCTATATTTATTAACAGAATGAGAAAGAAAACGATTATTCGATGCTCATGCACGACCGATGCACTGTTGATGGGCGGGTGAGGAATGAAAGTATATGAACGACCGCACCCAGCCGCCTTGAAAGATGAAAAATGAGTGAACAACCGCGCAAGCGCATCAGTCAATGCAAAATGAATGAACCACCGCGCTGTTCTTCTCCTCTTCCATCAAATGAATCTTCACTTCTTTTCATTTTCCCGAGCAAGCATTCGTGTGAGCGGTGTGTTGATCCCGTTAACCGTCCCAGCCACGTAACTGCATTAATAACTGGACGATTCTCGAAGTTTCTTCTATTTTTATCGCTAACTAAAGTCACCACCGAAACACCACCCCTCTTCCGAAATGGGCGATGCTATATAAGTAGAATAAGGGCGGATAGAGTAGTGTTAGTTGTCAGGTAATTGGATCGAGAGTTGAAGTAAAATCCCCTGAGACACCCTGCTCATCTCTTCTTCCGATGGAAGAGAACTGAATAAAACTTTCATTCACAAGAGCATCTGCGTTTTAAGGTTGGAACTTTTTGAAGTTTTTACGTGTGATCTCTCAGAAGATCTTTATCTAGAGGACAGCCAAGTAAAACAACGAAAAGAGAAGTTAGGACACTGAAGATGGAGGCGATCCGAAACCTGTGTGTCACTTCGTTTGAGCTGAGGGAAAAGCTGAGAAAACTTTTAGCTAGAACAATCAAAAGGAGGCTGCTTCATTTCGGTAATACGCTCTGAAGTAACAAGTAAATCATTCTTTTTCGTAAGCCTCACGATGTCAGACGATTTGTCTTCCTATTCATCAAACTATTTGTCCAATTGATCAAGATCTCCAATCATGAGAGCATGAGCGCTCACGCTTACGCTCACCTCCGAAACAAGTACGACGTGTCTTAGCTGATGAAGATTACGATTGCTCATTGCAAGTGGCTCCAACAAGAAGAAAGAAAACTCCGGCCACTTCGCTCAACTCCCATCTCTGGACCAGAAACTGAAAGGACTGCTGGATCCCAAGATCAAAGGATACATCTCCCGCTCCTCAGAATACATCCGAACAGACTATGAGCTTTCCGAACAATCAATCAGATTTTTCAATAAAGTTTTTACAAAAATAACAGCGGGTGGCGAAAATCAGTGGCTGATGTTGTGGCCTGTGACTCTGTCAATCTTCGCTGTCCCTTCATTGATAATGCCATAATTGAATGTTTCTGGATCAACTGCTCAAAGACGTGAGCTCTTAAGTGATGAATATCGAAAGCTATAACTAACCGATTGTTGTTCATGAAATCACGGTAGCTATCAAGAATGAGAGCATATAGCAGAAAAGTCAGTAATTTAGGGTTTGCAGAGAAAGTGGTTCTGTTTGTTTTTCATTGATGTTCAACTAGAATTCGGTCTAACTATTCATGTTTGATGCATTGATCCTGTTTATCATATCAATTCGTTTCAAAGATTACCAAAACTTGAGAGAAACGGAAAGGTGTCCAAATAATAAAAACTCTAACTCTATTTACTACATGTTTCCACTCTAAGGATACGGTTCTAACGTTAAGCAATTTCCCTATTGTGATCTATTGGTACGCTTGTTCAAGCATGATACTAGCCATTCATTCTTCTGTTGCCAATTGCTTTCTCTAATATCTGAATTCAACAGAAATACAACGAGGAGGTATCGAACTGAAAACTGAAGTTATCCAAGATATTATGCAATTATACACAATTATGAAATAATGAAAACTTCTGAGAATAGGACAACGTAATTATAATGAGATAATGGCGCAGCAATAGTAACAACAAAACAACTCTTTGAGAGCGTTCATACTCATCGGTCAAACTATAGATGTAGAACGAGATCTTCCGAACAGCGCTCAAGTAAAGTTAGTTCATAGAGCACACCTTCCCCGTTTATTACTCATTTGGGAATAATCAATCACATTTGATCCAATGAATCATCGTATTATAAAATTAAAAGTTTAAGGTGATTATGCACAGATCAGTTAGGCCACCAGACTTTGCTATCAACACGCTTCTCGAAGTTCCAGGTGTTTTCATCGTTGATATGTGTGTTATCCAAGTTCTTCCATGAGACAACCAATGGTGCTATAGTTGGCAGTGGAACCGGATTGCCGGGCTTGATAGGCTTCGCCGGAGCTTGAAAACGAAAAAAAGTAGAGGAAGACATGAGAATATCGAATAATACCTAATAGTGGGTGCTGAACTAAAGCAACATCAGAATCCAACCAATCTTTGGCATAATTCGACTGAAAGACATAACTTATGCAGTTTCTCCGGTACTAAATGAAACAAACGTTTTTGAATGGTATATCAACTGCTTTGAAAACATAAGGAGAGAACTCTAAGTCAGCTGCATTCTGCGATTCGATAAGCTGAACCGTAAGCGAAGAGACGATGAGAAGGGTGAGAAGCATTTGCCATATGTGAACGAACTTTCATAGTAAATTACACATGTGCCAACATGTCAGGACAACAGGTTTACGAAATTCGACATGATGTTTTTCGTGCGTAGGTGGCAAAGAATATCAGCCATCACCAAATCTTTCGACATCGATTGATTATCATTGCTATCAGTGATTAAATGGTATACGGACAACATTCATTAATGGAAGAATATTTTGGTTTTGAGGAGCAACATTTGAGACAGATACATAGAATGATACAGAAGAAAATAAAGCCAATAAATAGAAACGTTAAAAGTGAGAAAAAAGGCTTGTTGTGCAGCCTTATACAACAATCATTTGCGCAACAAGTGTAGTAAACTACTTCGTTAGATGTTGGACCTAGAACGAAAAGAATCATATCATAAAGATAGTTGGCAAACATTACATTTGGAGTTTCCGCATATATCTACTCCATCGGTGCTAGCTTCTAATAACCGGAGTAATATGAATAAGAAAAGAACCGAAAGTATGTTCATGTAGAGTACTAATACGAGTGCTGATGATAGGATACTGTCTTATCAATGAAGCAATATTATTGCCATGGAAGAAAAGTTCAAATACTGACAAAGCTTTTCCTTTTTGCTTTTGCAGCCTTTGATCACTACCTCATATATCATTGTTGAATAAGTTCATGTACAAACAAACATGTTTAACATAAGTTCAAGATGTACTAAATAAAGTTTGGATTTTCGTTCTGAGTCATGTCCCTCTGTTTGATATTAATTGATAAAAAATGCATTTAGATAAACTTTGTTTTGATTTAAAATTCCTAAAAACAAAAATATCTATTTGCTGGAAAATAGTTCCTTTCTTAACAACGATGACTCCACCACGTTTGAACTGAAGAAATTAGAAAAAGCTGACTTGCACAAGCAACACCATATGATAATTTCGTTTTATTATCCTCATCTTGAGCAATTTCTACAAAATGTCATTTTGAAGACGAAAAACGGAAATGATTGTTTGCTCGAAGTGAGGAAGAGAACCGTTCAAGATTTGGATCAGATGGATATAAGAGAGGAGACGACAGACAATTCCGGAAATCTTTCATTCTTTATCGTTTCTTCTCTTCTTCTCTCGATTTTGCTTTTCTAAGCTTGTGCACAGAATTTCAACAACTCAGTCATCACATCCGCTCGTTCTTGAACTGTTTGTTCAGATAACTCTCAACTCATTTCAATTCATCGATTTTCTTCATTTTTTTCATGTTTTCCGGAAATGGAATTGCTATAGTCATGATGGCTTGACGTTCTTTAGAAAGTCTTCCAAAGAGCAATGAACTCATTTCACGCATAACTCTTCTAATAATCATTCTCTCTGCTTTGATTTCTCTCTCTCCTTGTTCTAAAACTGCAGAGCCATGTTTCCAACGGAGGGACTCTCATCTTCTCTCTCTCTCTCTCTGAATAAACTTCTTTCTCTCCAAAAGGCTCGCTTTTTATTTTTTAGAACTCTTTCCCTCTATAAATCGCTTGACTCTCCCATCTCTCCCTCACAAACGTTAACTCTTTCTCAGTCCTCATGTTCCTGATCTCTCTCTCTCTCTCTCTCTCAATTTTGTCCTGCTCTTCTATCTCTTTTTCTTTTATGTAATTCTTGTTAAATTTGAATAAAAGTTTTACAGAAAGCAACGTCTATTGTTTCATTTTGAAGATGATTTAAGCTTCATAGCCGCAAGATACAAAGTGCCTAATCTCATTAAACCATCATTTCAACACACAAAATTTGTGTTTTTTATGCTAGAAAGAGACAGAATACGGAAGATGAGAGAGATAAAGTTATTGAGGGAGAGAAAGAGAAAGAGAGAGAGAGAGGGGGGAAGAGAAAGAGAGAGGGAGGGAGAAAGAGAGAGGGAGGGAGAAAGAGAGAGAGAGAAGAAAAGTTTTTTACTCTTCCTTCTCATCCATGAATAGACGATGAAGAGGAGGATTGAAGCCACATAGACTTTTAATCTTTTTCATATCCTTCGTACAAATCTCTTTTTTAATTTTTAATTAAAATTTTTCTTTTCCTCACAAAATTCTCGGAATTGATGCTTCAACTGTCATTTACAAGCTTATAGTAAGCTGTTCCTGACATGACCTTGTCAGGTTGTTAGCCAAACGAATTTCCAAGTTGTGGCTGAACAAAGGATTCATTTGAAGCTTTTTTTGAGCTCACAAAACGGAAACTCCTGATGAAACATTTCGTTTTCTTGTTTTTCAACACATTTTGTTCAGAAGACTAAGACATAAAGCTTTGAATTGGCTGTTATATCAACCAAAAGAGAAGTTTTCACGTTTATTCACAGGGATAATCACATGTATCCTCAGGAGGATTTACTTAAGATAATCCATGGACACTACTATTTATGAAAACTCCCTTCTTATCTGTGTAGGTAGCCCCAATCATCTTCTTTCTCTCTCTCTCTCTCTTGTTGTCTCTCTTACTCTTAATGTATACCCTCATAATGCTTTCAACTTCTCTTTATGTCTCAATCAAGATCCTCCCATGTTTCATTCCGTCTCTGCATCTTTCATTCCTCTTACAATTGTGCAGTCCAATATGTTTTCTCTTCCTCTCTCTCTTCTCTTATCTGCCAATCTCAACTCTTTCTTCCTTTTTTTGGAGATTTCGTTGTCTGCCCCACATCATTCCCTCTATAAATACATACATATATCAATACATATTTATAATATTTATATATATATATATATATGTATTCTACTGCAAGTTCCAATGTAATTGAAGACGATCAAAGTCAGTATGGGTGGTCGAATGCTTCTTCATTTTCTTTCAAAATTCAAATAAGCTCCTGATTTCCGCCAGTGGCAAGCTTCTTCATCAAAATTCTTCCACACACATTCATCTTGACAAGTCAAAAACCATGCAAATTGACGACAAAAATGTGAAGAGTTGAAGAACAGAAAACGAGCAACGAACCATAGAAATCATCATTTCAATGTTCTCTACATTCGATGTCTTCTTACTTATTAGACGGTGAATCTCAGACTGGAGTCAAATGGCAATATTTGGTCTTAAATTTTGCTTTTTCTCACTCTCTCTCTCTATCTCTCTTTCTTCTTCTCTGTCTTGATCGTCCTCTTTTCACGTTCTGCTATGTCCAGCTCTCTTTCTCTCTCCCTCTGTTTACACAGATAGAGAGGGTGGAGTGAGAGCAAAATGAGAGAAGACAACGTCCATGACCATCTTCTCCCACCCCTAAAGCCTCCCCCCCTCCTCTCGCCTTTTCCCTTTCACCCCACCAATTGTAAAGAGCCCCAGCCATTTACCTCATCCCTCCACCCCTTCCATAACTATTCCTTCAAAGTTTTTTCATCACGTTAACTCTCCTGCCATCGTTTCCTTCCATACTCTCCCTAATTTTCCATTTTGTTCCTCTATACCAATCACCTCCTTTCTCTCTCGTTCTTCACTACCCTCCTCCACTAATTCTCTCTTTTTATCTGAAGAGTTCTCAGTTAATTCACTTCATTAATTTGTAGAGTTAATTCTCAAATAAGGTTATTATATTTAAATAAATTTTTGTTTTGCTCTTCTGATCGTTCCCTCACTTGACTTATGGAACGGAAAGGCAGCTTTGAATATGACTCTTGGCTCTCATCTTCCTATGTGCAGTCATTGTCTAAATTCTTTCTCAAAATTTGTTCCGTCGCTGTTCACTTAACCTCTGAATATAAACTTCCTAAATCTCCCATCCTGCTGCCAATGTCGGATTGAGGCTGTTCACGATGAATTCATCCCGAATTTGCATGTTCTACATCTTGAGCTCCAAATAAAATCGTTTTGTCCTCTTTACTACCATCAGTGTGGCTTCTTTCTCGCTTTCTCTCTATCCCTCTCTCATCTCTTGTTCCAATTCTCATGTTCAACTCATCTAGAGAGCTTGCAATATGTTCATATTCTTACGATTTACCATTTGAACACATTACTTTAATAATTCCTAATGTGCTTTTCTTTCAGAAAACGAATGTCTTTCGATTTTGGGCTGACTGCTCCATTTGTGCCCGAATTCACAACAAAAGAGCAATGGGAGCATCGGCACAAGATTAGAGCAGTTCAGGTGATTTACCAAGTTTTGTTCTCAAATTCTATGCCTCTACTCCCTCCATGCTTCCTACGACCTCTTTTTCTATCCTTTTCTCTCCTTCACCCCATTTAAACAGAAATTTAATTTAAACCTAGCTTTTTTCGTCCTTTTTCATCATTGTGCTCTTTTAGATTGTAGCCCCTTCATCTTCTCATCCTGGTCGATTTCGTTTGAGTGAAAGTGCGCTCAAATCGGTTTTAGGTCATTCATGTATTGCAAATAGGAAGGTTTGTTTCACTTTTTTTTCCAAATATGGCATAGATTATGAAACTAGAATCAGCCTAGTGAGCCAAGTTTTCTTTGTTCATCTGATGTGAGTGATACAGAAAACGCGGAAGGGAATGTTAGAGAGTTTGTGAACATGCGTATATCTGTGAAGATGAAAATGACATCCGAAAAGAGATCCAATTCAGTTTTAGTTTTTTCGTTCCATCAATAGGCATTTCGATCCCAGCCATGATTGAACTGGCTAACAGTCTTCTTTTTTTTGAACTTTTTATGAACTCGTCCAGAAAATCGAATAGTTCTCTCTCACATTCTTCTTTGCCTCTTATCCTACTCTCTCATCGACTGAATGAATTGGCCCAAAGAACAGATTACGTATTTAAAACCCTCAGTAGCTAATAAACAAATAATTAAAAACAAAAAATGATTAATGGAAAGAACAAATTTATTGATTTGCTCAACCTTGTATCTCGTAAGAAATAAATAAGGAGGTTGAAAGTAGCCAGACAACTGAGCCAACTTCCGAGAACATCTCTCTGATAGATCTTTAATATTTTTGATGTTGGAAAACATGATCGCGTTCGGATGTTTAACGACGAGTTCCATCTTCGAAGAAAACTCCTCCGTCGATGGCGCAGTATTTGGGGCAGATACCCTTCTCTCCTGGCTCTCCTGGAGTTCCGGATCTTCCAGGTTGTCCTGGCTCTCCGTCTTTTCCTGGGGCACCATCTTCTCCTGGAGGTCCCTTTGGTCCTGGATTTCCTGGAGCTCCGTCGATTCCGTTGCTTCCTGGTGGTCCTGGGGGTCCTTGAGGTCCAGCAGATCCTGGTGTTCCTGGTGGTCCTGGGACAACTGGCTCAGACTTGGCTGGGGTTCCTTTAATAAATTAGGTTACGATAGTTCTCCAAATATATCTAGAGTTTACCTGGTTCTCCTGGAGCTCCTGGGTTTCCTGGAGGTCCTGGTGGTCCTGGTGGTCCCTTTGGTCCTGGCTCTCCAGCTGGAGCATTTGGTCCCTTTGGTCCTTGCTCTCCTGGGGCTCCGTTGTCTCCTGGTTGTCCTGGTGGTCCTGGTGGTCCTGGTGGTCCTTGTGGGCATGGCTGGCATGGTGGTGGAGTGACAGGCTCACATGGTTGCTGAGGTGGTCTTCCTGGGTTTCCTGGGGTTCCTGGAGCTCCTGGACGTCCAGGCTTTCCTGGCTTTCCTGGGGTTCCTTGTGGTCCCTGTGGTCCTGGGAGACAGCATCCGCTGCATTGGTCGTTGTAAGCAGAACGGGCAGTTCTGTTGGCAGCAATTGGAAGCTCCTTAATGGAGTACACGCTGGACCAGATTTCCTTGGCTGATCCCTGAAGAGAAGATTAGAGTCATCTTATGTGTGAACACCCGAAGGCAGAAATCAACAAGAAAGTATTTAAAACTCACTCTGCAGAGGTTAAGCTCAGAGTGCATCTGACTACGGACGTGGTGAACGTAGTTGTAGACCATTGGAAGGGTCACACAGACTGAGAGAACAGCCACAGCGGAGAAGGTAACAGCGGCATAGCCGACAAATCTATAGGCTTTGATCTTGGAATCAATATCCATCTTCTCCTGTTTCAAGAAGGGAGGAATGGACTACCTAGCCTGAGGCTTGTAGTTCTCTTCTTTATATAGGTGAACGAGACACGCCCACACATCGAGAGAAGCTGCTTTTTACCTGATTCACTCATGGGGACAAGAAAACGAGGCGGATATTAGCGATTTCGGATGGATAACAGTTAGACAGTTCTTTGCTATCACCATTCTTCTTCCCTAGCGTTCATTTTCAAATCATCCAAGATGAAAAAAAATGAAATTCTGCGAACATACCATAGATAGCACAGTGAATCGAAATGGGAAACGTCTCTAAAAAACGTTAGTTTTCAGACAGAGCATTCTTCGTCTTGGAGATATTTGTTCAAAAAACTCTGCAAGATTAACAAGTGTATTGATGCCACACAGAGAGAAAAGAAATGAAAGGCTTGAAGCTTTTTTCTCCTCTCAATGCGAATATTCTTTTTTTTTGTTCTGAGAGTTCAGAGTACGTTACGATTGCTGTTCAAACCCCATCTTTGGCTCATTTGCCTGTGTTCATACATTCATTGTTTTCTTGTCTCCGCTAGTAGTAGTTTTGTTTCTTGTCATCACAAAAATCAAAAATTATTCTAAATTGCATTCAAAAATGGGGATATGTGTTTAGAAAAATGAAAAAGATCGTCGAAAGAACCAGCTCATGGGGGTTTAGCTGTTCCGATTTTCTCGTTCCAATCGCGCCGTTTTTCACTTTTGTCATGAAAGACGCAAGGGATAATGTCTCAAACACTAAAATCATCAATCAAAAAAATACTTTTGACGTAATAAAAAATAAAATTCTAATTCTAGGTTGTCATTATTTCGGTGGCTGGAGCTTTTCGTAAAGGAAAATCGTTTTTGTTGAATTTTTTTCTAGAGTATCTCTATAGCTTACAGAAAGCTCAACAGGTCATCTTTACCATCTCACTGCATGATAATCGAAATGAACATGTTCCAGACTGAAACTTCGTTGGAATGGTTAACAGATGATTGCCAACTTCATGGATTCCATTGGAGAGCTGGAGCAAAACGCGATACATTAGGTTAATACATAATTTCAATGATAACTATATGCATATAGTTAAGGTATTTGGGTATGGGGTGAACCAATAATGATAGAAGGAGCTAATGGAGAAAGTTTTGCGGTGTTATTGGTATGCTAGACAACAGTTTCAAGATCATAATAACAATGATTCAGATGGATACTCAAGGAACGTTCGACAATAATTCGACATATCAACAGTGCATGACCGTTTTCGCTTTATCGACGATTTTGAGTAGTCTTCAGGTACAAGAGGATTGAGAGTGTTAACATTCAATTGTTTCAAGATATACAATGTCGTAGATAATATTCAAGAAGATGCGTTACAACACCTGTCTTTGTTCGTAGAATATGGGAGATTGGCAATGAATGAAGTTAGTCAATTCGGAAAGCCTTTCCAGGTATGGTTTGCATCTTTTGCTGATTGATCTACAAACATACTCTCTGTTTATAGACTTTAGTTTTTTGTGTTAGAGATTTCAAAAATCCCGATGAGTTTGGTTATGGTTCAGCTGGAGGGTCTGAATTTCTGGCAAATGTTCTAACGGTCAGCTGAATCAGAAAACATGCCTTCAAAAACCGATAAATCTAGACAACAGAGGAGCAAGCAGATGAATTGCGTAGTGTTAGAGAACAATTAGCTGAGTGTTTTGAAGAAACATTGTGCTACTTACTTCCTCATCCAGGACATCGAGTGGCTGAACGACAATCATTTCGTGGCCACGTCAAAGGTACATTTGTTTCTCTCTTCTGCACTTTGAGGCTATAAAACGTCATATTCTTCCTCTCTCATCTTTAATCATTCTTTTCGCGCTCTCAAAATAGAAAATTGAAGATCTCCGTCCGATATTTCGAGAGGAATTAAAGAAGATGGTGCCTTCATTACTGAATCCTCAGAACTTGAAGGCAAAAATTATAAATGGCAAACCAGTTACGTGTAGGAAAATGATGCAATACTTTCGAGTGAGTGCAGATGTCTTCAAACAAATGATTAGTGGACAAATCAATTAGGAATATGTTAAATCATTCGATGGGGAAGCATTACCAGCTCCACAATCTATTCTGAATGCGAACGCTAAGCTCATCTGTATGGATGGAGCTCATGAAGCAAAGCTGGCTTATTGTAAAGGAATGGATAAAGTCATGAAGTCTACAATAACATCTTTAATCTAACAGTCTTTCAGTCAACTGCTGTTACTCGAATGATCCCAGAAAAACGGCTGTTGAGACTTCATATTCAACATGGAATTACAGCTTTAAATATTTATGATAAATGTCCTAAATTAGGAGAAGCATCTATACGAAGAGAACTCTTAGAACGATTGCAAGAAGAAATTAATGTGCGCAGCCTTTCAGGCTTGGCAGTCTTCAATAATTTCTTTGATTTCAGGCTGAACTCGAGCGCTATAAACGTTTGAATGAAGCAAAACGGGTAACAGGATGTGCATCGGCTATGACTGCCTGTGGGGACAGTGTTCTCTTAGGCTTGGGATTAGGTGGAGCCGCAGGTGGTGAGTGTTTCGAAAGACTTTAAAATCAAAAATAGAGAAATTGATCAACTGTTTACGCTTTCTAGGAGCCATAGCAGCATCAATTTTCACATTGCAAACTGGTCTTGTCAGTGCAGGTTAGTACATGTTGTACGAGAAATGTAATAACATGCTTCAGGGATAGTGGCTATACCTATATCTTTGGCTACTTTATTTGTTATTTGGACTTACGTCTGGGTAAAGCCTCATGTTGAGAGATGCATTACAAAACAAGATACGCCTTAACTGAAGCTAATATGAGAATGTATATACTAATTTTGTCAAAATATGGTTACGTGTCCAGAACATATCAATCAATCTGTGAAATGAAATATCAGACTTCTAGATAGTAAGAGAGAATAATAGAAAACGTTTTTATTAAATAATAGCCTCCTATTTAACGGATGAACAAAGAAACGTTAAGAGTGATTATGATACTTCTTCGAAGTATTACAAGAAAGCAGATAATTGCAAGAAGAAGCAACCCGAAAGAAAGTATTGACGCAATGGAAAAGAAATGAATAACTTAACACGTGTTGAATGAGTTAATACAAAACAAGAGGGTTAGTCTGAAACAAGGCAAGATTTGTAAAACGTTAATAAAGTATTATCTGTAAATTATGGAGAAATCAAAAAGTAACTGAAAGAGGACAACACGTAGAGAGAGATACGTATAAATAACTATTCACAGGTTTAAGTGAATACATTAATCGTTTTTCACTTTATATCTTGTCCATTGTATTAGAGTTGCGGGAGATCGGAATAAGAATATCAGCTTAGCGAATAAGTCCTGAAAACATTCCAGATCAAAAACTGTAAACTACATTAGACATACTTGTTCCAAGAAGAAATCTTTCGCTTCGCGAACCAAATAGATGTCCAAACAAATTTTGAGAAGATAGTCTGGATTTGGAATTTCTGATATCATCACTTCCATTGGTGAGCTGGTGAACAGTCCTCTTATCACACGACCAGCCAAGATAATTAAAGTTGCATACATAGTTATGATACTGAAGGAAAGAACATCTCAAACGTTATCATAAACCTCAACTAACCCTCCTTGAAGATATTTGGCAAAGAAAGATGGATAAGCTCTGTCAACAAAAGCAACTGTCTGGAGGTATTTACGTCCTGTTCCATAAGGAATATCGGAGGCATTGAAGAAGACTTGCTGGTCAAAGTTGGTAGGATGAGTAGCTTGGGCAACCCAAACTGATGGCTAAAAACAGAAAAATACGTATCGCTGATGGAACTGGAACTAACCCCTCCTTCCGTAGAGTTATCAATGGATAAGGTGAGAGTATCGAACCAAGCTGTCTTGTTCACATTCGAAGTCGAAGTGTTGAACGGTGGCTCATCAAACAGAATAGACGCGACCAGAGGCTCAGGAACAGAAACTTGTCCTTCATTAGGAACTAATAAGTAACTAGGGAATGATGTTGGCAGCGAAATCTGAAGTAAATTGAACAGTAAGACTATTTCAAAGATACAAACATACAATTCCTCCACCATCTAATGCATCACGGATCTTCTTCCTCTCGTTGGGATCCTCACTGATTTTGATATTCCACTGCGTAGAGTGCTTTTCAGACAATTTCTTCGCAGCATCGTATGGTCTCGAGAACTCAACTGAGAGTTGGAACTCGATTGAAGAATTCGACTCTAGTTGGCTTCTGAAAAGTTATGGAACTGACAAAAAAACTGAGGGCTGGGAAAAGAACGATCACTTCTTGTCCTGATCGAAACCTTGAGGTATAAGGCTCTCACACACGTAAAGATATAACTAAGCAAGAAACTGATGAAAAACAAACTTCAATGCTTTGAGAGACTCCACAGAAATAGGCCAAGTAACTTCTGATTCTGGACGGAATTCAACGACCAAAATATCTCCTTCAGAGTAATCCTTCAAGAATGCCACACTGTTTCTAGATCTCTTGAGAGAATCCGAATTCAATGGATTGAATCTGAAGATAAAGCAATAATTCGTATTTTCCTTGGACCTCCTACCTAATACTCATAATGTCAGTCAAACGCTGATGCTCTTCTGGCCGGAATGGTCTCAGCTCCACACCTTGTGCTTCTATTTGATATAAGGGCTGAAATTTTTAATGAATATGAGCTATTGTTTAGATATTTACCGGATATCCTTCTAAAGACATAGACATCTTCACACGATTTGGAATGGAGATGTCTCCTGAAGTTGAAATATCAAATCAGAACAGAAAAATATGCTTACCAATTTGATTGAGCAACGAGAAGATCAATAATGGAGCCCAAACAAGAAAAACTATGAGAAGTATCATGGGAAGACCCATGAAGTATTTTACGATGACACCCTTCGGCTGGCCTCGTGGTGCAGGATAGTTCTGAATCGTACATTTACATTTTGAAAGCAGTTGATTAACTGACCGATTCAAATGTCCTGGCACATTTCAAGTTATAGATAAGAGCATAGAAGTTTTCCATATTGAAAAAGTCAAACAATGGCATCGAAGTATCAGTCCAAGTCCAATCAATAGCTGTTCTAAGTTCGAACAAGAAGGGGACAGACATGAATCTGAATGAACGGAATAGTCTAGAGAGTGATAAAAGTAACTGACATTTTGAAGAAAACCATGTTAGCCAGACCGTAAGCATGAGTTAAGAGATTTCCTATGCACAATTGAGGATATCCATTCCTAATTTGCCAAGCAGAGACCAAGAGGTATAAACATTTGACAACATATAAGAACTTCGCTACTCCATTGTCCGCTGCGGCACTGTAATATTGAAGAAGTTATTCTCGAATAGTATTCGGAATAAACCGTTTGGTAATCAGAGGAAGAACGAAGAAAATCCAGGTATGGATGAACACAATGATTGACAACTGATATGCTAGTTTTCCATGTACCCATTTACGGAGGTATAATCCACGATCAACAACTATCATGAGAGTCATAATGATTAACATGATCACCAAAGTAAGAGGAATGCGACTTTTCTAAATATGGTCTAATGAATTAAGAAAAAGTAACGAGGAGTACCTGTATATCACCAATGACATTTCCAGAGCCACCTTCACCGAAACCAGAGTAGCCTAATCCTATGATCAAGAAAGCAATAACATCTAGCCCAAACATAATTGGATATAAATCTCTGTAATTTTTCGACTTCTTCCGAAATTCGATATTAGAATGCTACCTTATATATCGGAACTTTGGATGGAAAAGCTGTGTTATGAAACGAACAATTGGATTTTTTTTCTCTTCCGTAGGACGCTCATCAACAGCAACAACATCTACAACAAACATTTGATTTTATTTATAGACACTTTATACCTGTAGTAACTTCAGAAGATGTTGAAGGTCCATCTGTCGGCAATGATGATGTGGATACTTCATTCAAAGTTTCAATAGTCTGAAAATATGAAATGAAGGAAGATAGTTCCAATAACGTACTACGCTATCCTGAATAGTGTCGTTGAAAGTTACAGTTAGGTTTGCATCTTTCCAAAGTCCAAACTTGCGAAGCAAAGACCTGTGGAAGAACAGAGCAAAAAGCAGAGGAACATCGAACATAGCGAAACCATCTTGTCTTTGAATACCAAAAGCTTTTGGAAGAGTCAATGGAGCTACAATGTTCTTATTCGCATTAGACTGCTGATTGAACTCAAAGAAAGTGAATTGGCAAATAAATTTAACCAAAATCTAGAAATTGAACTTGAGTAATCATGAATGCTTGAACTACATACCACAAACTCTGTGTATGCAATCATAGTAACCCAGAAGAACTTGCTTGGTCGAGGATTCGAAAGTGTACCCCAAAGGAACACCATCAAAGGCAATGGTAAAGTTATTAAACCGGCTCCCATAGCATGAGCAAGAACAGCCAAAAAGTAGCATATGATATCTGTGTTTGCTAGGATACAGTTTCCAATGGCTGTTAGCAATCTCGCAGCCGCCGATCTTTGTTGCCAACTATTAAGTGCTTCGCTTTCCATTCTGAACTCATTTTGATACAAACATACTCAAAAACAGAAACTTACTTATCAATATCACCTTCACTATGAACTACATGTAGACTAGGCATGTCCATGCGATCTCTCAAATCTTTCAAACCTAGAGATGTATCAGACAGCGACTGTAGAAGGGCTCGTTGAAATTAATATTAAAATGAAACACTAACTTGCTGGTAACTATCTTTAAGTTTTTCTTTCTCCTTGAAAAGAACAAAAGCCACATATCTATGCTCTCTGGACATCTTGTTCAACCAAACGCTTAACATGTCGAAGGAATTTGTAGCAAGTTTTTTAATAAATTGAAAAGCGGAAGACTTCTCAGCAGACTCATTGAGTAGCTCTTCAGGCTGAAGATTATGTATTTCAAACAGAAGGTGAATTACGAACTAACTCTTTCAGTACTTATAGCTTCTATCATTCTCTCTTCAGGATCTTTCACTTTTTCGGCTTCGTTCACTTTCTCCAATGTTTTTCCAATATCCATATTGTGACTAGTAGCGGTATAAACCAACTGAATGAAGTGAAAAACTCATGAGGATTTCTATGATGTTGCGCACCTGGCTGAGATCGAGTTTGTCGAATTGAGTGGCTGCTGGATCAGTTTCAGGAACAAAGCTTTCCACAGGCTGGACGAGCTCATCAGCATGCGGATCATAATCAAACATGTAGTAATCTCCGGCACGCTTAGCTAAAAAGGTAAGAGATTACTTAGAGAAATAACATATGAATGTTATTCAAACAGAAAATGTTATGGCTTTTTACATGTGGTGAGCAAACTGAATATATTGGGTGTTATCAACTCAAGAAGTACCATTAACGATACGATTTAGAAGCGCAACACAATGAAAGAGTGGATGTTTTATAGGAAAACAGTAGGAGTTGGGCTGAAGCAGAACGTAATTCCTCGGATAATAGAGAAACGAAGTGTTCATGCATATCGTAATTAGACAAACCAAGATGTCTCCAATCATAGAAGGGAAAAGGATCATCCGAGTTAAACGGTGTCATCGATTCTACTAACAATAAGTTACAATAAGCTTACTACCACAACACAAAGCTATCATTAAGATGTCTATGTGATATCTAATCCATGAACCCGATGAGGGAAAGTAAGCGAAACTATGGTATTTTGATCAATCAAATCGATGTTGCTATGAGTTTGAAGAAAAAAAAACAAAAATGATGTTACCTTGGCCATAAGTCTGTGGTTCGAACACAGATGAACCAATTGCAAGCTGTTTGTTATACCTAATACAAGAAAAGATTTGAAATTCGTTTTTTGCAAATATACCTTTCGCGAATAGCCTGAGTTCTCTCCTGAATTTCTTTAAATTTTTTCACTTGCTGTACATTCTGTTCTTTCATTTCTTTCTCGATGAGTTGATTTTTTAAGACAGCTCCTCTGAAAATGAGAAACATAGTAAACATAACCAAATATTTGGCCCCCCGGGATTTAACAAAAAATAAAACAAAATAGTATCACACTCTTCGAGACTTACATAGAATACTCTGACTCAAGATACCTTAAATTTCATTAGAATTTGCTTTAGCCCGATTCGTTCTCTTTTGAAAAATGGAAATGAACCAACCTGTTAGCCAAGATAATCTCTGATCTGTACTCAACCATACAATGTTGGAAGAACCATGAATGGAATACCCTCAACTGGAATACCAAGAAAGTCAATGCTATAGCATCGAAACCCATTTGAGCTTCTTGCTGATTAACAGGGCATGTTTTCAAGAAAGAATCTTCTGAAAAAAACAAAGTAAGGACAGAACAGAATTAATAACCAACGTCCATCAAACAGGTTTGCAGCCATCCCTCTACTCTCGATTATAGGATTGACACAGGATATGCTGTAATGAAGCGAATGAGTATATTTCAAACATTGGAAAATACCTGAATATCTGTCTAATCCAGCATCTATAATCGTTGACAAACCATTCAAGGAAAACGCAACCGAAAATCTGGAGAAGAATGATACTACATGAACAAAAAACCCAATATACCTGTAGTCCAACTTTGAAAAACATAGTGAAAACTGTATAGAATAAGAGAATCTTCCAACGTGCTAATGTATCCTTGAAGTTGTTTGTTCCAGGATTCATGACATAAAGATTGTTTCCTTGCCACAGAATCCATAACGTAATCACAATATAGCCTAAGATACTTCATCTTCTGGTAATGTAGGATAGAGATTACCGAGTGCAAATAAAGACGTTCCCCCGATTCCAGCTACCAAAGTAGATATGAGTGTTATCCAGTGGCCATAATGGAACACCAGAATTTTTATGAAATCGACAAAACTCCTATGAATCTGTTATTTATTCTAAAACACAATTACTATACCTTTGCGTGGTGAGGAAATCGGAGTGGGGGTTTTCAGTACGCAGATAATACTGATCATCAGGATAGATCGAGTCGTTGTCGGTTCCCTCACAACGGAAAACAGCCATCTGATACATGCATTGTAATAAGCTAAGCTTTGTAAGTTAAATACCTGACAAGAGGCAAACAAAAGAAGGAAGAAATCCGCAACGAAATTGCTGGATGGCCATTGAACAGAAAAATTGGACAATCCCATCCATATATCGAAGTTTGTGTTCTTTGCGGAAGAATAGTCACCGCCAGAGAAGAACTTCGCCCAGGGATATTCTATTCAGAAAAGTAAACGTAAATATACTGTTTGATCGCTCACCAACGCAGCTGACTTCAGGTAGGCCAACGTAAAGGGCATACTGCAAGGGTAATAGTATGGCCATATAGAGAACAAAAAGTGGCCAGACTCTCCGACATACAGCACTTCAAATAGAAAACAGTAAAAACAAGAGAAACACTATAATACCGTTTGCTTCCGACAAATGCTACAATCCAGATACATAAAATTGCTCCAAACAGGTCCATACGTACCCATGCGTTAATTGCCATCATAGCAATAGTAATCTAAGAGATCCAATAGCACAAAAACAACTGTCGAAATACCTCATATCCGAACTTGTAGAAGCCATGGTCGATCAAAAACTTGATACCATTCACTATGCTATGATCGAAAGTAGCCATATCAAATCCTGGGAAAACTTGTTTCTTGAAAAAACAATCGTCAGTATTGTTATGGAATATCTTAGGGTACCTTCCGTTCTTCCGGCTCTCCACGGACGGCACGGCTATGACGTTGGCGATAGACCACAACTGATTGAGTAACGAGAGCTATTATGGCAACAATCAATCCCTACAGTTTCAAAACAATATTTCTGATAATAGCAAATGCTTACGTTCAGAAGATTCCACGTATTGTCATTCTTTTGTACACCGAACCAAGTTGAGAACTTCTGGGTCGAGTTACAATCTGATGTAATCAATGTTTCCAAGTCAGGAACATGTTTAAGCTTAGTCAGAAGTTGAGGGAAATGTTTGTGAAAGAACAAAATACCTGATAAATCATTTTAAACAATGCTATCACACATAAATAAGCACACATTATCAGACTGACAATGTTTGTTGCGACTTGAGGCAAACATAAGCCAATACTTATTAGAACTGCGAGAGGTAAGTATAACGCACATATCTGAAAAGGTTATGCATAATACGATTTGAGATGTTCAAAACCAACATTTTTAGCTACAAAAACAGCTATAATGATGAAAACTATTCTAGAGATATGAACTTCTGTTAAACGCCAAACGAACTCCATAATTTCGTTCATCCATTGAGCTACTTTAGATGTAACAGTAGCTTCTAAAAAGTAAAGACGTAAAAACTAATAATATTGCATTTTTGGGCGAGTTTGAATTCCCATTTAGACTGGCCGTAAAATAACCAGCAAAGTAAACCGTATTATGTTATTATTACCAAACATGTCTTTCAATTTCATATTTTCCAGTAGTGAATGGAGGCAAAATAATGTTTTTTTCCTCTCCACAGCGTTCTTACGCGAAGGCAATCACTTTAAAATCATTGTTTCGAAGTGACCATCAACTTATCAAATGGATGAATGAATATAACGAAATCCATTGTGACATGCTAATTTATCTGCTTCATTTCATTTTTCGCTCTATCTCCCGATCTCTCTCATTTCTGCAGGAGAAAAACTTCGAAATAATTTCTTGAGTGTTGATATCTCTTTGATACAACACAGCGAACTATGCTCTCACATTCGTAAATGAGTGTACTACGCATCCAGCTGTTGATTCATGACCGAAAGAATTTTCCGACAAGCCTAGTGCCAAAGTTTTTATTGCTGGTTATTCACAAACTCTGAACGACAAGCGCGACGTGATATTGCTGCTAAGAACATGATTGCAAAAAAAAGAAAACAACGGGCTTCAAATCAAGAGCTCATCATAACTAAAACAATAAGCAAAGCTCTCAGAAAATGAATAAACAACTCTTCAAAAATTTGAGTGAACACGTTACATATGTAACATACGAACATAAACTTATTCACGAGGATAAACGCCAGATGGCTACATGATGGTATCAGAAATAAAAGTAGAGATTCTGTACTTACTCCAACTTCGTTTTTTCCATTTGTATCTAGTCGTTGGTCTAGCAATAATAATAGGTCTAGTTATATCATCATCGTCAATATAAGGCACTTCTTCGCTGCTACTGTTTTCTACACCCGAATCGGCACTTATCAGAGAGCTCATCATGTTCACCTCACAAGGTGTCAACAAATTAGAAGTTGCTATAGAACAACGAGCATTCGTTGATATCACGGATGATCCTGATCGCTTATTACGAGTCTTAATTGAATGGAAAGCCTTATATACATAATAGTCGAGAATATGAATAAGTTCAGCATACATGTCGCTCGATCGTCGTTAGAAATTAATCATAAGTAATACTATAGGGAATGAGAGAAAAGAATAGGGATCAGGCGAATTGTTTTACCTGACACATTCTTTTGTTTTTCTCTAGGGTGGGGAAGCAAACGAGCACAAGATTTCGATGCAGCATGGAATAAAGGCGGAGCAAGGCGGTTTAACTGCTTTGCTCATTAGACGCTACAACTGCCTGGAAGTGCTACAGACTTTCTGACCTTTGTTATTGTGTATCAAATCACAATAGTTGGAGCAAATGTTAAAATTACTTCTTAAGCAACTGACAGAGAAGATACGCTAAATGAGAGTGTCACCAATGTCAAAATTCAAAAAAAAAAAAGAAGCAGCCGGTGAAAACTATTAGAAAACTTCTGTTGAACAAGATCGCAACAGTTAATTTCTCGTGAAAACAAATAGAACCTATAGCTGAAAAGTTTTGAGAAAAAGAAAAGATAATTAAAACAGTCAAAACAAGAAAGAGGAAAAATTATTTGAAGAAAGTCAAGTGCGTGATCAGAAATACCGAAAACAAGTTGAATATGGAGAATAGTCAACTAAGAAATCAATTTCAATTTTTCAATTTGTACATACTATAAGATAGCACGTTAAAGTGAAGAGGAGACGGACCGAGCGACAAAGTAGAAAAATTACTTAAAAGTTTTAAAAATCAAAAAATATAAAGCGATTGATCGATGGTTATTGAATTTCGTAAACGTTCGTGATAAATAAACGAATGAGATTCATCTAACCATTTACGCATATGCGCTCTCGTGTAAAATCAATGTCTGACGCTAACGAAAGTGAATATCAAGAAGATCTGTCGTGATATTACAGAAAACAGAATAGATATAGAACATACTAAGCGATTATCTTAAAAGGGATATTACCTATCTCTATTTCGTTACGTTCTGTGAATAACTCTTTAAGCTCGGTAGACATCAACTTACAAGTAATGTAAGTAAAATAAAATCTTATCACCCAAACCCGGAATTTTGTGTTATTAACTTACAAATATCATCCCAGCACTATATAAATAAATAAGAATGCTAGTACTAGGAAACCACAAGAATAAAAAAATAAGGGGTAGTTATGATTGATAACCACCCAGGGGAGTAGCAACGTTGGTATTACGCCAGCGCTTACTAACGTTACTTGACACCAAGGTGTAAAACGGGAAGAAATGAAACAAAACGACTTACGTCCATCATTTTCTTGGTTGTTCTCTTCAGCATTAATATTCCTAACAACGTTGACCATTTGAAGCCATGGCTCATGGAAAAACTTTAATTGCAGCATGGCGACAGCGAAAAATGTGAGTGGCCAGAAAAGACGTGATATAATTTCGCTAAAACAATAACATGAGTTAGAATCAGGAAGCTAATTAAGAACCTTGAGTCTCCTGCTTCTTTATAGTTTATAAGACCAATATCGTCATTCCACTCTTTAGATATTCCTGTCCACTTGATCCAAACTTCTGGGAACTAAAGAGAATGTCTGTACTTTTCAAGGAAAAATTAAACGATCTCACCCCGGGAAATTGGTAAATGTATAAAGTGATGATAACAGCCGACGTATAGATTATAGCGAAGAGATATAGTAAGTATGAAATGAGACGGAAGAATTGAAGCGAAACCTGAAAAATGGAAGCATAAGACAAACTTGTGTGCCAGTACAAGAAAGTCACGGAAAGATGGCTGAAATCTGTTTCTCTTGAGGTTATGAGTCAGTAACAAAATAAACACTACGGAACTTTCGTTCAAAGACATTGATATATTCAAACAGTATTCTATTTAAACTCACTTTAGAATATAAGACGAAACAACACCAAGTTAAGAAAAAGCCGATGGTGTATATGCAAGGATTGCTCTGTAGTCCCACAAGTAGAAGAACGAATGCAACAACAAAAATCCAGTAAACAGTGAAGAACTTGGTCAAGAAAAGGAATACAGAAGTAGACTGTAAGTATTGAATCAGCTTCAAAAACAAGAAATGTATACCTTTCTTCTCTCATGTGCCGGATCTGGGAAAATATCTCCGTTCAAAGGAGTTGGTCGACTGAAAGTGCCGTACGATTGAACACGTTGACTTCTTTCGTGCTCAGAGAGCGACTCGTAGAACCTATAACATTGATTAAAACTAACATTTGAAAACGAAACAATACCTTTCACGACAGCTGAGACGAAGTAGCAGGAATACAGGCAAACTCAATAAAAGCTGGAAAAAAATAGATTACAGAAAAGAATGAAACTATAAGGCTGACATATTTATATTTGAATAGTTCAACACTTCCTACTTTTCATAGAGCGCATATTAAAACTAGTGAATCTCGCATCGCGATACCTGACAAACTGGTTTTGGCGTTTGCCATTTCAATGCGTAAGTTCGCTATTCAAGATCAAGGGCAAGATCAAATTGAGAATAAATATGTTAAAGAGCAGTACTGCTTTAATTCCAAATAAGCACGTCAGAAACGAACACCCGTGAGAAATGCATTATGAAAAGGAAGTCTACAGCGTGAGTTAAGAAGAAGCAAGTTTCAACAAGTTAATCAAAACAGTTATAGGAGAATTCCTCTATCGACGAAAAAAATAACGAAAATGTGTCGTTATAGCGTATGACAAAGAAGCAAAATCACAACATTGCCTATATAAAGATGGAGACGCATAAAAAACCATGTGAGTAAGCCTTAACATTAATTGAAAAAGGATAAAATGCCAAAGCAGTGATGAGCAATGAATGCAGGGTATAATAGATTTCATTGATTCACGAAAATGATTTCGCAAGAGATCAGCTGAGACAACAAAATTTAGGAATAACAGAGCAAATATACACTTCGCTCAAAAAGAAGATCTCAAAAAGAAGAGATGAACCAACCTTAACAGCGAGCATGACGAATGCAGCATCCATATCCGGTGCCTTGATGAAACCAATCATTTGGAGAACATCGGTGAGAACTTCTTCTAACTCAACAAGATCCATAGAGCAAACATATTGCACAACGAGTAAGAACTAAAACTGATTGCAATTTCACCGAGATTGCTGAATACCTCAATATATGTGAGCAGAGGTGCAGCAATCTTGAAGCAAGATTTCCTTGTATCTTTGAACATCCATAACACACATCCGAGACACAAAAGTACTAAACCGAAGATTGAATGGTACAGTAGCGCCCAAGTCTACAATTATTTGTCCTATATATACTTATACTGATAGATCCATACCATGATTGTGAATAGCGGGAAAACGTAGGCATGATAAAGAACGAAGAAGAATACTGAAACCAGCGAGTCCGCAGCAAGAGAGTCTCCACCAGCAACCGCTGAAGCAAAACTAAGTATAAGCACGACGTGAACAATTACATTTCACAGCAAAATCAAAACATAAAAACTCATGCACTAGAAGAAATAAAAACACAGCACAACACACCTCTCTCACCCTGCACAATTTGAGAAATCTTGTGCCGATCCACTACTTGTGATGTGACCTTACGCAATGGAATTGAACTATCCCCAGTTTGGTCATCATCAGAAGCCAGAAGCTGAAAACATATGAAATATTATGAGAATTGAGAAGAAAGAGCCCATGCTAGCACACAGAACAAAGAGCAATACACAACACTTAAGAAATCTATATTATTCTACATTTCTTGAAAATTAAACTCCTCTTGAACAAAAACTGCGTGCTAATTTTTCGCAAAACTATTTACCAAAGTAGATCCACGCGGGCGATTATCAGAAGAAGGAGAATCATGAATACCATAAGAATCCACTAGCGTGGTAGTTGTTCCCAATCTCTGGGTCTGAAGACTTAACGATCACTACGCATGCTCAAACTAAGACAGTCTAGTTCACTAAAGTATGAAACAAAAACGGAAGCCAAAGCAACTACATTGATAACGTCAACTACTATGATTAGGCTTCAAACTTAACAAAATAATACAACAATTGCCAAACCTCTTCATGGACTGAAGAACCAGCCGGATCTTCATTGAAATAAGCCCGACTTCCGTTTTTCGTCCACGAAAGCTGCAGAAGTAAGAAATGGTAGAAAACCTAAAATTCGAGATAATATTTGCTTTCAAGCATTGGTCTACCAGTAAGATGAAAGGATTAGCTAAAGCAGGCCATTTCAAATTTGTGTTGAACCAGAATGTCCAATAGTAGTCACAACTTGTTTGCAGAATCGGCGAGAGCCCAATCAATCTGAATATCACAATTTTAATTCGATTAATCGAAGTTGTTACAATTGCAACCACCCGTGAGTAAAGTCAAACTAAAATAAAAGTGCACCAGGCATTATGCTAATGAGAAATCAAAGAAGACGACCCGCGCTAGACGCTCGCCACGTTGGCGCAGAGTTCGTTGAGCTCATTAGCATAAGAAAACAACACAAAGTTCGAACGTAGGATTGAGAAACGATTTACCTGGCTGTGAAGCTTCCACTGGGGATCCATTCTTGAATCAAAGGTATTTGATATGCATAAATGAGCAAAATATGAATGGCAGCATATAACAGTAATCCCTGATAAAATATAAATAAAAGCAAAATGTCGGAATTTACATACTCCTTTGACTTTGTTATAACATTGATGTCTGAGTGGTTTGTAGACGGCCCACCAAGTTGCAACAAGTAGAAAAGATAAGAAGTAGATACTATTCAAAATGGATGGCTATAAGAATCTGTCAATGACAGGCTATCGTACTAACGCAGTACCTGAACACATCCAACCAATGCAGCTAACACAAAAATAGTAAGATTCGACAGACGTTTAAATCCAGTGACGAATCCACTACGAAGAGGATTGGAAGGCTCTCTATTGTGCCAGCTATTTCATAAAAACTAACAAAACAACTCACTGAGGACCGGCACGAACAGGTTGAATTGGTAATGAGTCATCGATATCCTCCAAAGGTGAGGCATGGGAAAAGAAGTTCACCACTAACAAAGTCAAGACAGATGCAACAATAGCGACTATTTCAGGTAAAATAGTTCTTGTTGAATTGAAGCCTTGCCCACCATGGAATCTGAATAAGATTTCATAACACAATTTCAAGGCATTTTTCACCTTATAAAGCCAGTATACTTGAGCCATTGAACATCTGTTTGATTGCAATGTTGTATGTAATCTTTTTCTGATTCTCTATTCACAGCTTCATAGATTTGATATGATATTTGCCCAATACTGCTTAAGAGTACGTAAACAAAGACGAAAATCGTATACGAACGAATTGATCCTGGAAAAAAAACTTCACTCTTAAAAAAAATGATTATATCTAGGGTTATCATCTCGTTGCACAGAGAGGCCACAGCTCACAAAGATCATTGGCACTTGCTGTTTTCAGCGTGTCCGCTGGTCTAAACTTGAGTGTCCACTCGTGCCAGCCAGACCTCACCCAAGACAAGTAAACAGATGAGCGACTCGGACAGGATTGCATAGTTTTTCTTTTATTACTAATGATCTAATCACCTGGCAACGGTTGTGTGTTTTTGATATTCGGAAGAAGAGGAGCTATGATGGCAAAGATAATATAGCCAATAGAGATGAAACATGGTCGCAAAAATGCTCCTGAAAGGTTTGATAAGAGGAAAATCGATAAGGAAAAACTTACCGAACAAAAGGGTCAGAGGGAGAACCCCTTTGAGAAAGAACGATTTCATTAATGGCGCTACCATGTTAACAATCCATGTTACTTTCGATTTTGACCTTGAATAAATGATTGAAACTGCCGAAACTATTTTGAATTTTCTTTTCCCCAACTAATAAAAAAAGCATTCAAACACTCTCGTTTCTTCGAAATTTCAAAAATCACACGTTATAAACAAAGCGGAGCCACCAGAAGAACAAACTGTTTGCCAAAAGTGAGTCAGTACAATAGCAAGAAAGAATTGGAAATATAAACGGTTTACCAGATAGCGACAGGAAAAGTAAACGTAAAACATCGTAGAAGTTGAAAAAAGTTAACCGTAAAACTAATTGAAAGTGTTTGAAAACGAAAATATGAGCATAGACGACCAGGCTAATCGAAAAAAAAGGGCGACAGCCGATGTTATGAGATTGGAGAGAGTAAGCTCTACATGATGAATTTGTCCAGATTATTCACAACAACGCTTTTTAGGGTGACAACATAAGGTTAGCAACATCATACATATTGATAAGCTGGTTAAATATGATTGTGTTTGCAAAAAATATCTCAATAACTTATCAAATGACATCGAACAAACAGGAGAGAGAACCCCTATACGAGTGCCTCACCTCGGCACCGCAATGTGTGTAGATTTAATCTAGACGTCGGGGCGAAAATGCGTTGCGTACAAGGCTTGTTTAGGCATCGGCGTTATGCGATAATGTTCCGCTTTCATTTCATATTTTTATTTGTTTTTAACTTATATTGCCTTTTTCAGCTACCAAGATGATGTGCTTTCATGAAGCCATGGATGATTACATCCCTGATGATATGAAAACATTGGCTGGATATGATTATGTGATCGATAAGACTTGGAATGGATTGCCTGTTGATCATGCACCAATAAAAGTGAACATGAATTGGCAATTCGAAAAAATTGAAGGAAAACCTCATAAAAGAGTGGTGAAAGTCAACTTTGAGGTAAAAAAGAAATACTGTTTGCCATTCATCAACTGTTTCTAAGGCACCACTTTTCGATGATCCAGAACCTGATGATCCACCTGGTATTCTCAACGACGTTAGTTCTGTTTGTTTTCTTCTCAAACATATTGTTGGAATTTTTCAGTTATACAACTATGAATGTATTGAATTTTTCTTCGCTAACCAAAAAAATCAGTATCTGGAGGTTGAAGTCGGCCCACATGGACATTGGCTTTGCATACTCTTTGATGGTGTTCGAAAGCCCTTCAATAATGGTTAGCCTCACAGTTAACGTAATTCATTAAGAAGCAAAGTTTTTCAGGCGAAGAACTAGAGCTAGTTGTTAATAATAAGATTATTGGTAGTGATACATGGCAGGGAGAGTTAGAAATCCCTCTCGCATATTTCCCAGGAAGTGGGTTGAGTGTGATGTTGCCTGTATCGTAACTTAATCCATTACAGATGTTACTAAATTCAATTCTTATGCGATTCATGGTACTGGTGATGAGAGAGTTTACGAAGCTCTCTATCCCGTTACAGATGGAAGTTATGAGGTGAGTCGCTGATAATCGTTCGAAAGTTATATTTCGAACCAATTTTTATCTGTTGTTAATGTGAGAATTATGACACTGTTATATATTAATAGTTTCTTTCATCTTTCTGAAGCTCTTAACTTCCGATCAATTGAGTATTTCCCACTGATAATAACACTATAACATCTATATTCAAGTTGATCATTTTGTCTTCAGGAGCCCGATTTCCATCGTACTCAGTTTTTCGGAAAAATGAACATGCGACGGATCGTGCCTGAGAACTACATTCATCGTCCTTTCGCAGATTTCAAGTATGGAGATTTGTGGAACGGTCTATATTAATATTGAACTGTTCTCTCTTCCTTCTCTCCCTCTCCTCTCTGTCATCTTCATTGTTATGTTGTTTTTTTTTAATTTCTCGGGTGGACGTTAAGTTAAATGTGTTGGATATTAATGTCTTTCATAAAAATCGAGATCATAAACATTCGTTTTCGTTTTATTCTCTCATTCATTCATTATTATCGTTTCGTTTGAAAGGTTGATGAGTTGAAGTATTTGCTCTTAAGGAAGTTTTGTCAGATAGCTAGCTATTTTACGATTAAACTGGGGGATACCTAAGTTTTAACCATGGCAAGGTTAGCCATTTCTTAACTATTCCCCTTTTTCATTGTTTTAGGGCTGGCTATGCACTTCTATGGGCAACATCTATCACATTCTTTCTCACAAGCCTAATTTTAGCGATTCTTACAGGCTTGTTTGCTCACAAGTACCATGTAAGTGACTTGACGATCATTTAATTCAATGAAAGCTCAAGGTTTACTGCGCTTATCAAAGTTTAACCTTTTCAGTCATTGCTGGATAAGCCTGAGGAGTTCTATCCAGGATTGTTTTACGTTATAAACAACACATGGGATTCGCACAGAATCAATCACAAACCTGTTAACCTTTCTCTCAAATATAGTGAGCCCGACTTAGCTGTTTTGATTTCGATTGAGGTAAAGTAACTCACTTTTTCTCCATATTTGGTATGTTCAAATGAGCTCCAAATCACATGAATATAGTCTACAAGCAGATGGAATGAATAAAAACAACAGTTAGTCTGTTTGTTTACCTCAATAAATGAAAGTTTTGAAATCTAGTCAAATAGTGATCGATACCTTATCTAATTCCCGAAAAAAAAGGTCTCTGTAAAATAACAATGCAAAAGGTTTCAGGCCCCACTCGCAAACAAATCAGAAGCTCCAAACTCTCCAGCAGGAGTTGTACTAGATGTGAGTTGAGAGAAGAGATAATGTGTAGAAGAGAACAACTATAAAAATTCAAAACTGATGAATCAGGTAAGGGTGGCAATATGAAGATAACAAGAGATTCATCTTACTCATATGTTAAAATGTCGTTTAGTCATTGATCATAAATGAAATGGAAACTAGCAAGTATTTTGAGAATTTCTTTCAATTTTCTTCATTGGAAATCGATTAGTGTTATTCACTCTTGCTAGATTTAAGCTATAGAATATCATAGAATTGAAGAGAAAAGGACAGCTATGATAAGAATTCCCATTCTGAGACGGGCTATTTGATCTCCCCCGCGTCTCAGCACTCCTTAAAAAAGTGAAACGAATAAGCATTGCAGCTCAAAAACTTTGAAAACATAGCTGTTTTTATTGCCAATGATGAAAAGAAGTACATTGAAGTTGAAGTTGGACCTTACAACCATTGGCATTGTAGCCTTTACGATGGTCAACAGAACGTTTTTGATACAGGTTTGATTTTGAGTTTTGTACTTTTGATCATAAGCGTACTTAGGTGAGCAATTACAATTGAGTGTTTGGAATCAAATATCCAACGACGGTCTGGTATGGTCTAGTCAAGCAATGCTACCATTAGCTTTTCTTCCTGCAAGTACGTTTTAGGAACTAGGCAGACAATGCATGAAGAAAAGCTGAATAAATATCACATCATTTGTAGACATTTCGAGCATTAATGCGTATCGTACATATTCCAATGGTTCTCAACTCCTCTTCGAAGCAATGAGCCCTGTGCCACCAAATGAATATCAAGTAACTCTTCGTTTAGAGCTTTGGTTGAATTAAGTTGTTTCAGAAACCCAACTTTCATCTTCTGCAGTACTTTGAACAATTCAATATCACAGCTTTATTTCCAAGTACAGTCGATGTAAACCACCCGTATAGAGACACGAGATATAATGATATATGGACAGACCATGATTAACTATACATAATTCCAATTTGTACATAAACTATCGAATGAATAAGGTTGATCAAACAACGATCGTTGTTGCCATTCTGACTTTCTTCACGAAATTCAATGAAGTCAGAATATATTTCCTTAATGCGTCACTAAAAAATATCAAAAGATATGGATTAACACCACTATATATGTCGCTGAAAACAAATATGCTTAGTTTACTCATTTACCATTCGTATATCTATATCAAATTCATTCGTTTTCAAGATTATGCTCGTTTTGCAAAACTGAGTTTACGTGGTTTCCACGTGTATACTCATTTAAATTCTCTACTAAATGCCAAACGGTTGTGCTCTTGCTATGAGTCATGAATAATTGATTTGAAGCATAAAACACTATAACCTCAATGCGTTATAAAGCGTATAAAACTGTGCTGTCGTTAGCGTCAAGTATGGAAATAGTTTTGACACAAAAAATAAAATGATAACTAGTTGAATGGATACTGCAACGTGCTCGTTAACATGTGAACGATTACTTTACAAGTTTTAAACGAACCAATGCAAGATGACATGAAGAACAGCCTCGTTTCTCTTCTTCGAGCAATCCACTGAGCCTTCTCGATATTCTGCGATCGCTTCTGAAGCACAACGTGTTCTATAGATATTGTAAATCTGTCTTACTTCTATTTGTAAGTTATGCCTCCTTCTCAAAATATAAAAAAGATAACAGTAAGCAACTATCAGATACAAACTGTTAAATCCTAAAAAGAATCCGCCTATAGCGAAGAATAAGTTCGTTCTCGATTTCCTACAAAGACAAATGCTATAGTGTTCCACCTTGGTATAACCATACTCTACAAACTTCGGTATAAGTCCACCTGTTTCGCTAAACTCCACAAATACTTCACTTGTGAATACAGATAATGAGATCATCATTCCTATAGAAAACTGGAGAGCATACGCGACTAGTATTTTCTTTCCAGTCCAAGATTTGTGATAGCTTGTTGGGAACATCATAGCTGATAGACGATTGGTAGCTAGAACACTGACGGACATAGCCTGACAGATCCCTGTAAAAAAATAATAGAGTGAGTTTGCAGAATCTACAAAGTGGACGGAGTTACCTAAAGACCATGCAATATAGAGATAGAAATATGGAAAGAACTGTCCAAGTGCCAAATAAAACCCACGAAACCATCCCCATTTAGGGAAAACAGCAAACAGATAATTATTCAGAAGATTGGCTGAAAGATCAGCTTCAGGATTGTAAGCTTAAGACTATTTACTCAAATCGATGACACCTGAACTTATGCATAGCTTGAAGAAAGGTGTCGACAAATCCGGAATGCGTTTCCTTTGCGCAAGAACGAGGAAAAACAAGAGGAAAGAATAGAATGGTACTGTAATAATCCAAAAAATGAGAAAAAAAGTCTCCAAAGCTTTAGAGAATGATTCGCTAATCAGTAACTCATTAAATTTATTAGTAGGTTGCGACATTCTTGAAAGAATACTGGACGAGAAAGGAATCAGAAGGAGGGAGTTGTAATTAGAACATTTTGTTGTTTTTTATTCATACTGAAAACAAAGCTTAAATCGTTTTCAAGACCATATGAGGCAGATTGCGAACGAAGAGAGTTACCAGGCAATTATCCTCTCAGTAATTACTCAAAAATTGAAGGTTTATGAATAATTTCGAAGACCGCCTAGTTTCAGAAGAAGTGAGATCGATCATTGCTGTGGTGCAGATAACTTGTTGCAATTCGTCATCATTGCGGAAATGCTCTTATTCATCGATAAGAATGAGCCTAAAATATTAAAATGAATCAAAAACCAAACAGACCTTATCAAGTTAAAGTGAAGTCAATTTCACTGATTCACAGGAAACTCTATCGAGCAAGTTGTCCCGTTTTGGAACGAAGATCCTTCCATATTTCACTTCACTTCTGAACTGAAGAACTGTTTCTCTAAATCCATTTATTCTCTCTACCTAGTATATAACATATAACATCAATGGCAACTGTAAGTATCTTTGAGACCGTATATCTACTAGATTTTTCCTATTCTTCAGACTTACACAACTCAGACCGTATATACAACAGGTGGAAACACTCAAACAGTCTATACTACCTATCCTCAACAGCAGCAGGTAGTTTATACTACACAACAACCTACATACATGTAGTTTCATTACTCTGTGCTCTTTCTCATCATTACGTCATTATTCAGAGTCGAAGATTGTCACACACACTGTCATGACTCAGACAACGAAGCTGCTGCACAATGTTGTTTATTCGCCATGATCGGATGTTTATGTGGGCTCCTACTTTGTCGATGATTGAGAAATCAATAAAATACAATCAATATCTTCCTTATCTGATAAGTCTTCCATTAATCATGCACTCAATTGAACTCGAATTATCAGGAGCTCTCTGCTCATAACTTTCATGGTTTTCGCTCTTGAATGATTGATTAAACTTGTATTATACTAGTAAATGATGACTCATATCATGTTTTTAAGCTTTTCAAATCGTATGATATTCAATGAAATGGATATTAAAGGTGCGGGAGAAACACCGAGTTTACATAGAGAATCGATTTTTATCCTATCGCACTTCTTGTATTTACTTTTCCTCTACTTTTGGTCACAATGTTCTAACAGCTTCTCCTTCTATTTCTCATATTTTCCTTTCTTCTTTGTTAGATTAACAGCAGCCACCTAATTCCCATCCTTTTTCAATTTTTCACGACGGTCATTCTCCTCAGTTACTACTAGTTGCCAGGTTACCCAAGCGCGCTTTCAGACTCAGTTAGAAAGTTTAAAGAAAAAAAAAACGTTTTGATCAATCTGTATTCCTATGTAAGCCAATGATTTGTATGCTTGATAAAACTTATCTTTTTTCTGTTTGTTCATCACAAATGATAAACCATGTTTCAACTTAAGAAAAAGTTCTTCGCCTCCTCGAATCTTCGCAAGTTTTTTTCACATACCTGATGCTTTTTCTGTTTTAGGTGAGCAGCTATCATGACAACACCGTATCCTAACAATACTCCATATGGGGTATGTGAGATGAGTTCCTTCATTTCTTAACGTCTTCATATTTAAGCAATATAATCCTAATGCTCCCCCACAATATCCTGGTCCTCATTATACTCAACAACCTGGATATCAACCTTATCAACCAGGTTATCCCCAACAACCAGGTTATCCTCAACAGCCCTATCCTCAGTACCCTCAACAGCCGTATCAGCCATATCCTCAACATAACCCGCAAGTTGTGTAAGTTGAAAACGAACTTTGATGTCTTGAAGAGCAGCTCTTGATTTACAGAGTTCTCCCACGAGAACAACAACGTGATAGTGGCGGAGGAAGTGGACAATGCTGTTTAGTTGCCATGTTGGCTTGTTGTGCTGGATGTTGTTTAGCTGATTGCTGTGACTAATCTTTTGATCTTATGTATTATAATTATCTTCGTTCAAACGATGTTCGATTCTAACTTCGCCAAAACAGCTATTAGTTCCTCAAATGATGTCACTTAGGAGTCCCTCTCTGATTTCATGCTCCAAATTGAAATAAGTTATTATGTCATTAATCTATTTCTCTACTATGTTGTAGTCTCTATACAATATTCATCCCCCCCCCCCCGAGGTGTGGCCGCTATTTTGTTTCATTGTTACTTATAGCTTGTGGAAAACCTTTATTTTTCACTAAAGTGTGTGACAAAATCACTTGCACTCATCTCTTTCTCTCATCCTCTTATGATTACTAATCGATCATTCCTAACATTGAAACTCAGTTGTTCTATCGTTCAAATCCAATAAAATTCGGCTTCACCTGTACTTCTAAAAACCTTATCTAAAGGTCTTATAACAATGGGTCTCACCACGAAACTAATTTATGTACGGTTGTATGATCAATGTGTATCTGTGCTTGTAATCAAAGTTTCTATTTTTGATATGAAATTAAATCGTTTAAAGTTAAAATTAAAGTTTCTTTCTTCAAAAACAATATTGATCATGTCATAGTAGCAATACTCAACAGCCGTTTTCAGTTTCTACTATGGTAGAGGGTAAAGTTTATGTCGGAGGGTTACCCAGCGATGCCACATCTCAAGAAGTAAGATATTCACTCTAAATTTTCTTTTCAATATAATACTTGAAGATTGAAGATGTTTTCTATCGCTTTGGCCGTATTCGTAAAGTTTGGGTAGCCCGTAGGCCCCCTGGTTTCGCATTCGTAGAGTTTGAAGACGTCCGGGATGCAGAAGATGCAGTTAAAACATTAGACGGATCGTGAGTTCTGCTCCTTACACGTTCAGGTTAGATCTTATGTTTCAGTCGTATATGTGGAGTACGAGCTAGAGTAGAGCTTTCTCATGGTAGAAGAAGGGAGAACGGATCTTCACGCAATAGAGAAGGTGGACGTCGTAGCAGGTAAATTTGTTATTCCTTTTCATTTTCTGTGATTTTAATGTGCTCTTGTTTAGCGGACATCAACCGTCCGCCCGCAAATCCTGCCCTTCCCCATCTTCTCTTCGCGCTTTCTCTCATCGAATCTACTCTCCCCATCCACCTCTTCTCATTCAATCCGAATTAGATTGATAGTTGCGCCTCTAATCACGATGAACATCTCTCAACATACTGCATCACTAATGCGGTGAATTGAACAACTTCATCTACTCTTCATCGTAACGGTGTAAGACTTAAATTACAAGAAAATCATCATGGCCACTGGAATAAAGAAAATAACTTGAGTGACCTAATATTCGACATTCAGGTCCAGGGAACGTACCCGTCGCTCATACAGCCGTGAGCGTGAAAGAAGCCGTACTCGATCCAGGTATATAATGATGAAGTTAGGGTTTCAGACATATTTTGTTACAGAAGCCCCGTTCCAAAGGAACGTAGTCGTTCACCTTCGCCATCTCGCTCACATAGCCCCAGTCATAGCAGAAGCCCAAGCGCAGGTCAAAGCCGTAGCCGTTCCGGTTCTCGTTAAACGAGTTCATCAACTCGCTAACACAGGTTCTTTACTTTAACGTTTGATTTCCAGCCCAGTTGGCAAACTGATAACAATGTATAGTCGTTGTTCATTATTGTTATTCAAATTGTTGGCCATCAAAATAAATTATTAAAGTTTATTTTTCTTTTTTTTTTTTTGTTTTCGGAAGGAATAACCTCAAGTACTGAATATGATTGTACTATTATACTCAATATTCATGACTTTAGGGGAAATGAATGATACCATAGCCCGAGCGTTAGCCTCTACAACCATTGTCATTCTTTCTTCGATCGTTTTATATCAAGCATGTTTACGAGCTTCTACGATATATTTGTTTGAGGTATGTATGTTTCCATTTTTTCTCTACCTTTAAACTCAGCTTGACACCAAAACAGTTATATTCGTTGATTTTCAATATGCCATATGTTTCCCTTTGGTCTTATCCGGATTTCTTTTCTTAGTCTATATAGGAACTAAACGCGATGTTTGTAGACGTCAACAGCTTCGGAAGCTAGTTGAAGAAGTTAAAATCCGATCAAGGGTACTTGTCCAACAGTTTTTAAGAAAGAAAAAAACATTCTTTATAGGCAGGCTCTACTGTTCCTTCTAGAAAAGTTTCTCGTACCGGTGACACTACTCGGAGAACTTCTTTCTCACTCAATGACGACATATTGACGGAACAAGCAAAAAGACTTACCAGTACGTATCTTTCTCCTGATAAGCAATTGAAAAGTTTTTAGAATTGCTGTCAAACATTGAAGAACAGGATACTGTTAAAGACAGTAGTCGTGAGAATGAAGATGTGGAAATTGAGGATAACTCACCTACGTAGATTGAACGTTGGGAAACTTACTCATTTTAAGTTTTCAGACCACCTTCAGCTCCCATTCCACCTAGGTTTACTGTTGATAAGGTAGAAGATGTAATTGCCAAACTCGCTCCAACACCTGACGGTACGTTGATTACTTTTTCGGCATTCCATATTTGTGCAACAGATAGTTCTTTGCGTTCTCGCAGCTTCAGCAATATTGGAAGGCTACACAGAAGACTCCTTGAAGATAGTAGAAAGTCATCTTTCTGTGAAAGTGATGCGTTTCAAGATGAAGCACCTGACATATACAGAGAGCTAGCCGATGTACGGTTGAGTTCTTCTATTTTATGAGCTAGTTTTCTTCGTTCTAGACTAATTTGATGAATCTTCTCCTGAGTGCATTCAACATTACTGCTCATGTAGACGACGATAGCTATGTCGAGGTGCAACGAAGGCAAGCGAAGAGCAATCAATCGTCGTAACAGCTTCAATTCAGTGCTTTGGATATTCTTGGAGAAATTTGTGCCATACATGTACCAGTTTGGCTTTGTGCAGCAGCAGTTTACGTGGTCTTGCTCGATATATTCACAGTCAAGTTTTGTAAGTCTTGTCGCTTTGCTCTGGTTTCTATATACTGTTTAGCTGATATATTTTACCATCACGAAGCAGTACTCACTTACATTGCGCTTGGTGCTTCTCTTGCGTTCGGTTTGGTTCATGAGTTATGGGGAAATTGGTTTACGAACAACGTACTAGCTTTTTCTTCAATATTTGTTGTTGCGTCTCGATGTCAAGTAAGTTCCTCTTTGTCTGTTCTCATTTTATTTTGTAATTCTAGTCTGTGAGCTATCAAGTCAGTATCGTTTTTTTGTTAGGAATGATCATTTTCGATTTATTTTGGATGTTTGTCATCGATCTATTGAGTAAGTTGCTTTCTTGGAATTCGAACAGCTACGGTCTCTTGAAATATCCGGTGAATTAAACACAGCAAAACGTAACCGGTTCTCATATCAAAATAAGAAGCATTACATGTGGTTCACTCCGATTATTCTGTTTTGGGATAGTTTGATGACGATTAATACTTGAGGTACTGTTGCGAGAGAATCAAGAGCTCCTCTTATGGTTATCATCCCACGTAACAGTGAAGGAGAGAAACAATCTCTTGCCACTCTAGACATTATGGTTCCCGGTAAGGTAACAGTACCAAAGCTTGTAACCTCATATTATTTTGGGCATATTCTTGAACTTGGTTTTGAAATACAGCTCAATGTATGATCCTCGCTTGTTTGATTTTACTTTCTACGCTGTGTTTGGAGGCCTCATGGCTACAATGATCATCTCAATCTGGAGGTTTATTTTTTCACTGTAATAGAGTAAAGTGATTATCTTTGAAGGAGGAAGATCACTCCTGCAATGGTTCTACCTGCGCTGGCTGGTTTCGGAATTTCCATGATTTTTACTGGAAATCCCAAGGTACTGTGGAGGTTCATGATCAAACATTAGTTGGTGGATTCAAACTCATCTTCTGTTTGGGGTTTGTAAATACTTTGTATTAATAAAACACATGTATGTACATAATCATCCCTACCTCAGTTTTGCATTTTGAAAAACGGATATATACGCATATTGTCCTTTGTTGCCTTTCGAGAGCACAAATAAATTTTATTTTAAAGTCTATTAATCTTGATAAACGATGAGAACGATTGAAAACAACTAGCCGAAGACTGAACTTTAAAAAATGAAAGGAAAAGTTTGACAAGATTGTACACTCGCATCCGAAAATAAATGAGAAACTTTGAAACACAATAATTATCCTAAAACTGACTCAAATTTAAATATCACATGTAAGATCATGAAAAACACCGTCCTATGATATGATTGAAGAACTGCTCAAGTTTAGTCGGACCTTGACGCAAGCACCTGACAAACAGATTATTGAAGTAATAGATCAAATCATGTCATACCTGTCTAATTTCTTCAAGTTGGTTTGTAACATCTTGTAGACTACTTGTCGTCAACTTGAGCTGTTCTCTAAGAGCAACAAGTTCAGATTGGTCCGATTCACCATCTTCGTCTTGTAAACTTATAGCTTGCATTCGAGGGAACCAATCAAGATTTCTCTCCTGCAATGTTATCTCTTAGAAGCAACTAGGTTGAGTATACAGCTTACCTCAATGCACTGATCCACATAACTTTCTGGACCTGTAAACTCTGTCTCATCTTTGATTTGCAGCCAAACAATGAAATATAAATAATGCCAGAGATTATGCTCTGTTAACTGATGTTCTTCGAAACTGACAGTGCGGTTATCGAATCTGAAAATTAGTATGAATGCTTAACATTTGAAAGGCACCAACCGTCCACGTTCAAGTCCACAAACAAAACAAGTATTCTTTAAAATGTCTTCTTTATCATTCTTTTCAGTTCTGAGATCTCCAAAAGTGTCAATAATCACACCAAAAATAAGGTTCAATACGATAACAATAAGCACGACGAAGAATGATAAATCATAGAATATACGATAGAAGAACAAATCCTCCTGAAACATATGAGTGTTGTTTAAGGTTTGAATACATCAATTCTTACATGTGGTCCCACGTTTCTCATTACGTCACCAATTCCACCTCCGTTACGAAGTCCCCAATTCAAAGTGGTAATGATGCACATACGTAGAGTATCACACGCTGCTATTTTCTTTTCTATATTGGATAAAATTATTCTTTCCAATTGATCAAAGCTAACCTTCTTCGTCACCTTCATTTTTTTCTGTCGAACACCCATCAAACTTGGAGCAAGAGTCACTCAATGGATTTGAAGCCATCAGAGTTACTGGCTTTTCTTCTTCTGGGCTATCAATTTCAAGGGCAAAGTCTAAATTTGCGCAAATTTAATCAGAATGTTTCCGATAGTACCTTTCTGGAAGAATGTGTACCCTATTATGGAGAACACGTACACAAGAATAAGCGCTAACAGACCAGTGAGTATAATAGATTGCCAGTTTCTAGTGACAGAGCTGATGACATTTCTGAGTGTTTCTTCAGAAGCCACAATATCAAACAACTATAACTACAGTCTTCCGAATGAATTAAGAAAGCAGACAAACCAAAATGGAATACAACATAGGATGTATGAATAACCCAAATGCACACATAACCAAATATGCTATATGATAATACATTTCTTTGTCTGAAACACGCTCCTTCCAACTGCGATCTTCCAATCCTTTATTACTTATATAAGCAATGACATGAATCGCTTTGTTAGTGATCTGTGTAGTAAGAATACGAATATTCTTCAACCCAAATATCTTACTTGACATATGCCTATGAATTTCAGCGTAGGGACCACTCCTATTAACGAAATCAAGAAAATAGTGAAACTTATTAACACTGTCGCTATAGCCGTCACTATTTTAGACTTTTTCGCCAAAGTGGATCTGAAAATAGGCTTTTGTCTTACATGATAAACTCAGTTACTCACTCAGCATCCCATTGACTGTAGAGCAATGTTAATGATAGTAGACAGGAGATAGAAACAAATGGATTAGTAACAGAGAGACGAGCTAAAAAAGTTTTCGTTTTGTAAGTCAAAATGTCTCTTCTTACATTGATTCATTTCAAATGGATAGTATAATGCAATTATAAGATTAATAATCACAGCATACACAAAAGAGAGTTTAGCCCATAGTCGCAAGCGTCGAGTACATGCGGATAGATAGTACCGATCTGGAAAGCATTTCATTTTTTCGCAAGCTATAAGATAAGAATACTTTGCAATTTTCGCTGCCATTTCATTTCTTCATATAAGTCTGACCACTGATCGAAGAATTCCGTTACTTTCGATCCTTGATTGTCTCTCTCTGTATTATTGTAAACATTCAATTTCGTTTCTTTGGTCAAGAAAGAGCATATTTCATGTATGGGGAACACAACCCGTTCAAGGGTACGATCTCTTCTTACAATCTGTAACGATAGAATGCTCTTCAAATAAGTATGCCAACTTTGGAGAAACCTCAATTTGAGCCGTATGCTTTTTGTAAAATGACAGTGCATTCCTCGTTTGTTCATCTTTCTTTTCATCGTCAGGGTTCATCCACTGCGCTAACTCATCACTGTGGCGAGCTAGCTGATGGGCCAGGATGTATATATTGTGGCCGACTTCTCTGGGATCTACAGTAGTGTGAGGCTCATCATCTAACACAGCGGAATGGAACTGCTCATCATGTTTGTTCGGCTCATCGTGAATTGAAACGGTACCAGAAGCATCGATTGATATTTCGGGAAGATTGACTGAAAAAAAGTTTTGCTCTTGGTTTTTTTCATTCAGTTTGACTCTACCATCAGATGTTTTGATTCGTGGACTCAGAACACTTAAAGGTCGGTGTTGGATTGTAGCCGATTGTAATAGTTGTTTCTTCATTTGATTGATTTCATACTGTTTTGAGTTTGTCATGCAGTATGCTTGCGTGATAGCATGAATCTGAAAATCGTTAGTTCAAGGTGAAAGCTAAGAGTTTCAGTACGAGTTGCCGTGGCCCTCCGGACATGTTTTTCATATTCTGAAGAACCCTCTCCGCATTTTCAGAATCATGTCGAGATTCCATGATTGCAAGTAAGAGCTTCGAAGCTTGGCTCTGCAAAAATATACCAAACTAAACGAGTTATTTGCAAAAACGAACCTTTATTTCTAAAGCTAGCTCCATGTGATCATCAGCTAACGGTTTTATGTCATTCAAAACCAGAGAGATTATGATATTAAGCCCGTTTTCTTGCATGGCCATTGTGTTCTGAATAAATGATCTCATACCTGATGGGTTCAGAGCATATTCAAATACCTGGTTTTCATGACACGGGCCTTGGCAGAACTCTGTCAGTGTCGCTAATGTTTGTGTGATCAAACTGAAGTTATGTTCCCCGATCTCTCCAAATACACCAAGACTACCTTTCGTAGAACCACAAACCTAAATTAAGCTCTGTAATACTAAAAATAAAATTATCCGAACGGTGTCTAAGAAGCTGAGTGTTTCTGCAACCAAATTGTGATTCGCTCTGTCTGATTGTTTCCTCACAAAGCTTTGGAGTAAGCTGTTATGATTCTCACACAGCAACTGTAAAACACGGAAAATTGGTTCAATCAAGGCTACTTCAGTTGGCAAAGAGTCACTAGGCCTTAAATTAACGTCATCAAGCTGGTATAACAAATGATAATACCTATCATCATCCTGATAAGGTGTTAGATCAGGAACGCTAATTGTAGCTTCACCAGAAGCGTTTGAAAGCTCTGATATCGAAGGTTGTCGAACTGCTCCTTCAAAAACAGGGCCATTGAACGCACAGTCAAGGCTCTGATCCAGATTAACTGGCGTCAAAACTGTCGAGGCTAAATAGATAGAGCAATGAAAACTTAGGAAACAAATATCATAGTTAAATCAGAGTAATCGAAAAAAATGTTCTCATGTGCCAAGGTCATGCTAACGAAGGGTTTAACATATGGGAAACTTCAACTTTCCACGTAAGATACAGCCTTGTGCTCGAAAGTATGTAAGCGGTGGAATTTAATGTTTTCAGTGTAATAGCCAGCGAAGGGATGAAAGATGTTGTAGTTGGTAAGAAGCATGAAACAAACTTGAAAGCATGGTAGGTTGACGGGGACCCCGCGCAGAAGTTGGTCGAAGCACCTGAGACACAGAACGACGATACGACGACGACGAGGAAAAGTCCACGAAACTTCCTCTGGGTGAACCTGGACAAGAGACAAGGGTGAGACGAATAAACAGTTTGAATCAATTAGAAATATAGTTTCAACAGTAATTATATAGTTATCTAGGTTTTAGCCAGTTACAAACTCTTGGTATTACTAATCAGAGCTTGCAGCTTCACTCCAAAGATGTACGGGAAACATGTATATTGAAAAAATCTAACGACAGTAGCAGAAAAATGTAGGAAACCAGACAGTTAAGAAGATTCAACTTACATCTTCTACTGACGTTGACAGAAGTACCACCTGAATAGCATTTGTTTAAAAGGCAATAATAAATTGTTAAGTGTCAAGTTAAGTAGAATTAGATTAGAATGGGGAGCAAAGCGTAATGTTAACATGATTTCTATTAGATCTCGTGTGTGCGCGCACTTTTTTTTCCGCAGAAATTCACTCATGTACATGGTAGGATGAGGTTCGTTCTCATCGTTCATATTTTATGAAGACATTTGACAAAATCGCTAACCTGCTTTTGGCCTGTTGTCAACACATGACATCATATCACTCTTTAAACGGTTTTGAGCTGTCTGAATCCTCATCGATATTGCTTTGAAGAACGGTTCATGGATATCTTTAGCCTTCAGACGACGGTAAAACGATTGTTGAACCTAGAAAAATGATAGTATTTCTCAAGAACAGTGTGAATTTACTTTATCGTTTCCTCCATGCAGCAAGGCCTTTGCTAAATGCATAGCTTTCAAGAAAATTTCTTGCGATGGCTCATTTATCACGATATCAACCACAAGATCAGAAGCTCCAGCGTCATTAAGCTTACACTGAATATCATATAATGTCTGTTCAGCAAGATGGTTGACATCGGAGACTTCTGCAGCATCTTTAAAACCAAATAAATTTGAAATACTCATATTTGCTTACTTAGATTGACTTTCTTCAACCCACTAACTTCATCAATTTTTCCATTACCATATATTCCGAAGTACCGATTTAATAACTTAGATCGAAGTTGATGACCCTGTAAAAACTTTTCAATTTTATCTGTGCTCTAAATCTGATCAGAAAAAGTGTTGTATGTTAAGAGCTAAAGTTCTAGGGTCTTTGTGTGAGAGAGAAGCATAACTTAAAAGTGCAAGAATTTGACTAAAGTAAGCAAACATCAAAACAATTAGAAACGGACCATCTTCTCAGGCTGTTTCAAGTATTTTTTCTTCTGAAAGATTTAATTACTTAGCGAAATGTTGTATTAATAGTGAACTATTTACAAAATCGTAGTTAGTACCAACCTGCTCGGTAAAATTGTTTTTAGTGCTATTGCACATTTTACACAGAGTTTGCAAAACCCGTGTACATAAGTTATCTTGTTTGTTGTTCATGAGCGTTTTACAATGCTGAATTAATCTGAAAAAAAAAACAATTAACTATTATACTTGGTAACAAGATTCACTTGGTGACAACGCCTCCACGTGCACACTGTTCTCGCAAAGCAGATCCAACTGGGAATAAAAGTTCAGGCATATGAAGAACATCGACGAGAACACTTCCTTCAGCTGCATTAAGAGGCAAAAGATAAAACTTGAACTCTCCTATCATCATCTGAACGAAAGCGGGTTTGTGAATTTGAAAGCTTCAAAGTAAAATTCTTCGCATTGCATGCAAACATTTAAGTATAAAAAATATCGCTACACCAGTCTGCCCAAGCATTCTTGTAGGTAGCCTGCATGCCTTTGAGGATTTAAGAAAGCACATACATGATAGCAATTGACAACGTTTGCGGCGTTGTCTCGACCAGATCCAGTAATAATACATCGGGGTCCAGGCATCATTAAACTATTAGTTCGGTTACGATGTGTCAGAACTTGCTAAAAAAAAGGTTCATTCAAGGATGGTATTCAGGCAAAGGATAAGAAGGTGGTTTTTCATAAGCCATGCATAAGAAAACGTACCGTGTTAATACCAATAAACTTAGCTGAGTTAACAGCACTCTGCCATCTTTGCTTGGGATTTGGTTTTGAAGATAACGAAGGAATAGTTAACGTCGCTGAGAGTTGGAGGTTATGCTCTTCAGCTAAACGACAGACCCTATTTTAAACCTACAGATGTATGAAGCTCACCCCATTTCCCTAAGCGTTTAACGCATTCAGCTACACGATACCAGTTTTTAGTTGATTTTGATTGAACTAAATGATGTTTCTGCAGGTTAGTTAAGTTTTGCAATATGGAAGAAAATATTTTCTGGTGTTGCTGGAAAAAAGCATTCATATTCAAAAACTGTATAAAAACTCACAACAATGTCAACTTTGGCCTGGGCACTGTATGGTTTCTCAAAAAGTTTGATCAACGTTTCTGTGGCGGTATGGCAGATATAGTTTTCTAAAGACTGTCTTAAACTAGAATCCTCTTTGGTTATGAGCTGATTTTGATACTCCTTGCGCAACTGAACATGAATGAATTATTATATGTTAACTATATAGACCAACTTTAATTATATCTGAAAGTATATTGTTCAACAATGCCTCGATGTATTCTGGTTTATAGGCATCTTTCATCTCTGCATCGGTGTCAATGTAGCAATGTAACAAGAATTGGAAGTAAGCTACTTTCACCTGAACATAATAATCTTATGAGTTAGATAAATTGATTTGAAATAGTTACGTCAACAATACAGTATTCGGAAGTGACAACCCGAACGATGTGGTCCATTGGTATTTCGGAGGCACACTTCAGTTCAGTACTTCCATTTTTACCACGTGTACAAAGAGCCATCAACCTAAAAAGTGAAGCTATTGGAATCGGCATGAGACGTTCAAAAGAATCAACCGGATCTGGTGCATTTCGCACTAAAAATGAAAACAAAGTAGCGTGAGCGTGGAATATGCTAATGAATCGAACGCAGACGTAGTTTACAGATAATAAATCGATATCGAGATAGTTGATTTATAGTACTTAGTTGAAACTTACTTAACAAGCTCAATGTGATATCGTAAAGTATCTGAGGAATGAATAAACGTGGGAGCATTTTTCATCATCAGTTCCAATTGCTCGAAAGAAGCATTATCCACATAAAGCTGTCTCACTTCATCCGATGCTCCACAAATCTACAAGAACAGGTAAGGGTTTCTTAATAAGCCATTTCATGTGTTACCTCCGTAGCCACTTTCTCTTGACTAGATTCGATTTCTTTATCATAAATGCAAACCAGAGACTGTAGCAGCTCCAAGAAAATAGGACTTTTCGACTAAATTACAAATTAAGACAACGTTATTTCCTCAAGTAATACTTTGTGCTCTATTAGGCTGACAACGTGAGCTATTAAATCATCAGATACGTTCGTGGCTAGCTCGCGATTGTTTCTGAAAATGGCCAAGCAAGTGGCAGCTTCTTCTGCCTAAAGAGAATCAGTTATCAACCGATTACAATCACTACTGAACATACAGTTTCTAGTCTCAACATTCCCTCTTTAGGATCCTTTTCGATGGTTATATATTTTTGTAGACGGTTCTGGTTTTCTTTGTTTCCTTTACAAAAACTTCTCAGAAACTCATGCGAAAGTGTTATGAGCTTAGGCATCTCAGCATCGTTCTTCTTGTCATATGGAATACTGAGGAACTCCAACACAACTTCGTACACACGCATGTTTTTCAAAAGCTGTTGGTTCATTGTGTCCGGACGATCTTCTTTATAACACAATTTCTTGACACGTACTAATATCTGTCTTATTAGAGGATAAGCAATTAGTGGAGCCCTGTCACTGAGTTCTTGCAATGCTAGTGCGGAAATGTTCCTGTCATCGTTGACCAATAACTGAAGCATAGAATATGAGGAATATTTTGATTGAACCTCACGTCTTTCAACAAACGAAGACATTCTGATCGTGTAGACTGATAATGCTCATCGATAACATCGGTGACAGCTTTGAAAGAATCGTCACAAAAAGCTCTTGGTGTGATAAGCGAATGATCTTCCAAATCTCGTCTTGTTCTTAAAGAGTGGTGATGACTTTGACTAATTGGGAAAATGAAGATACGTTTTATCATCCATAGCCTCTTTGTGTTCAACAGAATGGTGTCGATTACCATGTACCCAGAGTTCACTTTTTTCAGTCAAATTCTTCAGTATAAACAAGTCTCGATCTACCTGACGATAGTTTTCCACGTCGTCTGTGGAAACTAGTAATTGCACCTATAAAGTAACGGTTTGCAATAGAGCTGAAAAGGATCACTCACTTGTTTCAAGTCTTCCAATAACTCCTGATATTGAGTGAAATGTCTGAAGAGTACTTTCAGCGCAATACTAGTCAAAGGAGCATAATCAGACATTGTCATCTTAAAAACGTTGAGCATAAGCATAATCAATCTGAATAGCAGGAAACCTGAAGTAGAATGGCCAACAGTAATTGACCATCAGCGCCATCCAAATGAAGTTCATGACCGGAGGATTGATAAATCGCGTCGTACAGTTCTTTCACAACTCTCTCGTTAACATCTAAGGCAAAAATGATTTCACATTAATCGGAAACGTTTTATACAAGCTGATTGAGTTAAGAGGCCGTTCTGATCACACGGGAAGTTCTGCTTAAACCATGCCAACGCCATTGTTATCCGATAATCTCTACGTACATCCATGACGAACTGATATAAACTTTTGTATCTACTCTATATTCACAATAGTTACCTGTAGGATCTCTGCAATAGTCAGTTTTGTACGCACAAGAAGATTTTTGCTTTCTTTATTCCTCGAATTGTCTTCCATTGGCTCTGCTGTTCGAACCTGTTGGGGCTCCTTTGGCCTAGTTCCAATCATCGTTTGTGTAACTCTATGAATCATGTTCATGCCATGTGAAACTGTTCTTGCTGGAACAGGAAACCTACTTATGTATATCTATACCATCATGATAATTACCTGTCTGCGAGTCATGCGGACAATCATCTGCAATTGCCAGCAAGTTTTGAGATAAATGGAGCAATCCGTGGAATGTGTAGTATCCGAACTGAGCAAGAGCCTTCGCCAAAGTAACCATCTATCATTTGTTGAATTATAATAAAAAATCATTGGTGTTACCTCATTAGTCAGTTTGTTTTTGTTTATACTTTTAGCATCTAGCGAAAGCACCGGCCCACCATGGTTTTCATTTCGCAACGAATCCAAATAATTCTCGACAGTTTTCAGGACACCCCCAATTCTGTCCGTAAAACGAACTCTACCTCCATCAGCATAACCTTCTACAGAGCATGTCTTATAACTAAAAAAGAACACAACACTTCTCGGTATTCAGAACACACAAACGTCTCTAATTCAATACTGTCAGATATTTCCCACCAGAGGCGAGCATGACGGATGGCACTAGTGGGACTCCCACGTACAACATGGAGATGGAGCATGAGCCTAGTGAAAGATGCTCGCAAATCACACGGCAGTCTAGCATCAGACATACACCTAAACATCAATGAATGGTTTCCGTTATAGAAGTTTTTGTCACCTTAGCACAAGATCTATTGGTAGTTCATGAGAAATGTTCAGTAGCCGGCGCTCGGGAGGAGGGTCAATTGCCAGGTATTGTTGTTCTTGACACATCTGAGCTAATAGATCCAACTGATGTCTGTGAAAAGTTATAGTTTGTTGAGGAGTGTATAACAAGAGGTAAACCGGTAATAATCCAACAAATCAGAGTCTTCAGCATTCTTTTTGGCTGTATTTGATAATTCATACAATGGTCTCAAGTTGTCTTGCCATCCAATATGAACTTCATCATCAACCTAGAAGAAACTAGTCTCTTAGATTTCAACATTAGGATTTAGGAATGCATCTTTGTATCGTTCAGCTTTATGTTAGAGAATGATCTTAGTTATGACTTCGTGGGACTCTCATCGTTGATGCCGTGTTCAGGAATACTAGTTTCGTTTTCACAGACGCTTCAGTATTTAAATGTTTGCACTAACTATTTTTGTTTCCATCAGAATATCACGATGTCTCTCGCTGAGTACTGAAGTACATATAAGCTCTTGAATTTTTTTGTTTGCCTCTCCCCGGCACACACATAAATCAGCCAAATAATCCAGGAATCTTCAAATAAACATAATGTTTGAGATTTCCCAAGACTAACGTACTTCCCCTGCCTATTGTTACGAACAAGTTCAACAAATCGTTCGACGTGCGGAGTTTTCACATATTTTTCGAGTAATTTCGGATTATTATGTAGTACAGCTGTCATGGTATCTTCCGCCATTAGATCGAAACCGATTTGTTCCTGAGCATGGTAAACACTAATATTCTCACAAAAAAGGAAAGTGAACGTACCTGAATTTGACCAAACTTCTCTGCAAGGAATTCCTGATTTTTACGATACTTTTCCTGCGAATATCTGAATAACTGTGAGTATTATTGAACTCGTAGTAGTCTTACTTCAATAAACAATAACTAAGTTGGAACATAGTTTTAAAAATTTCATTTCGGCCATCTCTTAGTTCGGCTGGTGAGTTCAGCAACGGTTCATTTTCTGTCCTGCCTTGTCTGGGTTGGAAAGGTGCTTTAAGAAGTTTGAACACCTGATAATGACATGAAACTTCATTGTTATCCCATCAACTGTTACCTGATCCAATACTTCTTGTTCTCGAAGTAGTTTCTGACGATCACGAGAAGGAGAAAAGTCACAGATTTTAAGAGGATCAATCATATGGTTGGTGGTATTTGTCACGAAGTAGATGCATTCAGTTAATAACTGTATGGTAACACTGGAACGAGGGTTGATATACGAACTCTTTCTTGGAAATTACTTGATAGGTTCCTTCGTCACTGGCGATCCCTTCTCGATCAAGTCTATAAAGTTTTTCAGAGCGCGGCATGCATCATTGGCGAAATCGAGATCACGCACCTGAAAACCGTGTGTTCAAGTTCAGCGATCATTTCTTACCTCATTAGGTGAGACAGGTAAAAGAGCAAAAGTTTCTTTGTCTATTCTATTGCATTCACAGACAACTTTGACCCATCCTTTTTCGTTTTTGCTAAAAATCCTCTTTCAAATGTGTTCCCACTGTAGAACGTACCTGTTGTAATAAAGATTCTGCTTCTCAGATGGATTAGTAGCATGAACCCATGTCTTGGACTCGACATGCTGCAGACGAACAAACGATTTTGCCGCAACTTCCATTGCCTATATGGATCTCTCAATAGTTAGAACATCAATAAATGCTTACAGATGTTATTGTGCTTGCGTTCAGGTAGAAGAGAAGCTGTTCGTTTTCTTCAGGGAAATCCCCTTGCACTGGAACTAAGTACCGCTGGCCTGAGGATGTCGAGGCTTCGCCTGGATTTAACACCATTAAGCTTTTTTCAAACTTCGAAAGCGAACCTTGTGCACCTTCTACACTCGGTGGTTGCAGAAGATCGCGAGTCCTGAAAATATATTGGTAAAATTGCTAAGTGTATGTATATTTCACTTGGTATGCATTAAGCTTTGGCGTCTATCGGAAGCCCTTCTCTGTGGTTGTTTTTCTAGTACAGGACCCTCTGGTGATACAGTAAGATAAAGATCCGTAGCCAAATGTTTGAAACGATATGATTCCCACCACTTTGCTGAACCACCTCGATATGCATCTTTTTGCACAACCTGTATGATGCTCACAGTACATCTGTAGTTTCTTTTAGGTCAAACCTGAACTTCCCATAAAGCTCTTGAACTAGTTGCATCTGCTGCTGAAGGTCGATTGGTCATTCGTAAAAACACCACATCAGTATTATTGTTTGGAACCGTGTCTAATGTTAAGAAAGTTTGCTGATCAGCATGAAACAAGCGTACGACATCTCCCTTAACGAAGTAATTCAGATTCAAGAAAACTATGCTGAACTAACAGATTTAACGATATCAGGCTGGTTTTCCTTATACAACAAGAACATGAAAACTTGCCACTCCGTTGGTTCGTTTAAACAGTTCACCTGTAGATAGGAGATTGCTCAGACTATTAGTGTGAAGTATTAACCTCAGCTGCTGATTCATGGTCAGGTAAACGGAAATTACTGAAATGTAATTGAGGCTTTGTATGGGTTGTTGATGCTTGGTTATTTGAGGAATATGGAACTAATGAGATCTTGTTTCCAGCAGCAACCTTCAAAGTTATAAGAATTGTAAAAAAAATAAGATAGCTACGTACATTGTCACCAATACTATAATGCTTGTATGCAGGCTCAATCATAAACCAACTACCTTCATTACCCGCTCGGTCTAAGTATACCTATACTATTACATTGTAACTATTCGAACAGAAAAATGTTTGACCTTCATCGCATTTCTTTCACGTTTAGCGGGAGAATTACGTTGCACAGTTATGTACTTATCCGACTTGACATGTAAAAGCTGTACAATAGCTCCATATTGGATCTTATTGCCCATTGTTTTACGGAACTCCAACTCATTTTGTTCTTTCTCCTAGAATAAACAGATTAATTGATTAGACAACATGGTAGGTTGGTGCAGCCGTTCTCGGCAAAAGTGATCGTTTTTGAACAAGAATCCAAAGAACATTAGCAACTTCGTCCAGGTAGCAGAGAACTACTACAAGTGCAACAGACGTTCGTTTCATACTTTCGTAGTTGTAATTAGAAAGCTCCAGCATACCTTCTCAGCTGCAATTCTGAGCTTATTCATCATGTCATCATCAAATGTCGATTCCCCTGAGACATATTTCTTCTGTTCCGTCCAGAACTGCTTTTGGGCAGCATACCGGTTCAAAGGACATACTTTGAATAAACAATCTTAATCAACGAATGTTTGTAATTCTTTTGATGGAACGTTTAAACCTCTGAACTTCTTTGGTGGACTCTCCGGTCGACCATCACATATTTCAACTATACAACGATCATCAACTAATCTATAAAGTTTGTTAACAGATGTGTGGACCATCTAGAAGTATGATTTACCCTAATGTACTAAGGAATCCTCTATGGCTTGAAGATTCTTCTGTATATAATGATATTATGTCTCCAAAATGCAGTAAAGACGTATTCCCTCCATCAGTGCTGATGCCACCTTGGAGTTTGCGTCCGTACGCCGCGTTCAATGACATTCTAAATATGGAGAATCATATAAGTAAGGAAGAAAATGGCTCTGTACAAACAGTGCTTCACTCACACATCACGTCGCTTATAGGGAGATCTCTTCACTTTCATACTCGTTTTTTAAATAAAAATAAATTGGACCATTTAAATTAGTTTTCAAATAATATGTAAATACACACGTGTATATTAGAGGATGGACTAAAAAGAGAAACAATCGGCTTATAATTCTTATCAACTTTTAATCTGAACTCCGGATAATCATTAGCAATACGATGACAGTAGCTTCTATTTCTTCTGAATTTTCAATTCCTTGTCTTACTCCCCCTCTCTACTTTCTCCCTCTATCTACATCTCGAAGAACAAACTACTTGCACTGTACTCTCTAGGATTACGGCATAACTTTTTGAACTGTAAAACTGATTTTACCTAGTGTGCTGTAAATGGTAAAGCTGACGATATCATCAAGTCTGAAATGAAAACTTCAGTCTGGCGTCTATTTTGCAAGAAATATCAGCACAAAAAAATGATCGCAACAGAGATTTTTTTTTGAATAAATGTTAGTCAGCAAGTCGTTAAAGCTTTGCCAACTTTGGCATTTGCTGAAGTTTGAGACCGAGAGCGAAACACTTCAATAGTTACTGATAAATCTTGTAGCTGCAAGATTAGAAGAGCATTTTTCTCATCTGAGTGCAAAATGTAAATGTGGTTAAGAGTGAAAAAAAGGCACATTTGCAAGAGAAGGTTTTTGAGAATGAAGAAGAGAAAAAATATAGGAAAGAGATGTGAAAGAAGAAGATCGAAGGAAATAGATGAAAATCATCGATCGAAAGCAAGACTGATAAGGTTGATTTGAATATTAAACAATTATTTTCAATGAAAATGTTGAATGAAAACATATTTTGTCAGAACGTTTTGTTTATTTGGTGGTTGATGATGAGGCATGTGAAAATAAATAAAAGTTTTTTTCTTACAAAATTGATAATCTATAGATGTATATGGATAGTTTACGCTCTTGTCACTAGGTGAGCCGGCAAGACATTGATCGATTGAATAGAATTGAAAGTTTCTCAAAAGGTTAAAACATTTGAATGAATACAGAAAAAATAATGTTAGCGCCTTCCAAGCCCTCCCAGTTTGTTCAGACATGTAACAAAACTTCTATATCAAATATAAAATCGATTATTGATATGATATTGATAAGGAAAACGATGTAAAAGTCTTTAAAATTTTTATTTTAAAAATAAAAATAATATTATTTTATTGAGCACAACAGCTGAAGCTGCGCAAGCTTCAATCTCACCCTTCCCCAAAAATCTCTTCGCTGAAAGTTCTCACAGAAAACAAAAAATAACACAATGAGAGACATCTATGCATATGCTTCGGACGAATTTGGAAATCAGTCACCAAGCCATTTCCTAAACAGAATCTGGTTGATCAAGAAGAATGTTTAAGAGGACATGGGGATGGAATTATTATGGGGAAAGCCTGCTAATGCATATGAAAATCGCTGTAAGACCGTCACTGGGTTGCAAAAACGTCTACAAGCGTTTGATGACGTCATGCTGATAGCCACGTCGATAAAAATCATTTTTGATGAAAAATATGAGAATCGTTGACGACCGTACAGTTATAGATGAAAATAATGATGGAGAGATTGCCTAATGTTTCATCAGAACTGTTCTTGCTCTCCATGACAGCTTCATATCCACATAAGCTGTCGATACTTTTTGAACAAATTTGGAGAACAAAATAACTTTCGAAAGACAAAGATCATGGTCAAGGTTAAGAAAATGAAACTAAAGCAAAAGAGAGTATAGGAGAAGAAAAAGTTTTACTTTTTGTAGGTCTCTTCATCGTTTTACACAACCGCTCCACACGTCGGAAAACATAAAGTGATTCCAAGTTTTTCACGCAACGCACGTGAAACGTGCAGATCGGCGTGAAATTTCAAAAAAACCGAGATAAGATGATAGTGACAGACAAAGAAGAGTGAGAAAATGAAGGAAAAACGAAAAAATTTCCATTCGGAAAAAAATAAGTTCAAAACAACAATAAATGGAGGCAAAAACTACTCATTTAGATGGATTGGGCAGTCGAAAAGTGAAATAAATCGGTGGATGCTACTGTTGTGTCCAGATTACCATAACAGGTTCGTTGAAATAAAAGAAAACTTCATGTGGAATCTTAAAGAGAGAAAATGAGGCACAAAAACATAATGACAGTGAGAGTTAGAAGTTAGATTAAGGTCTTCACCTATTGATTTAATTAAATTTTTTCAAAAAAAAAACGGATTAAATCGAGCACAGATTGAAAGAGAGAGAGAGAGAGAGGGAGAGAGGGAGAGAGAGAGAGGGAAAGTTGCTGAGGTAGAAACAGGAATCAATGGACTGTCACAAGATTGTACGATTATGAATCATAAACGAACATAACACAGGAGCAAAGAAAGAGGCAGAAAACGAAATAATAATGGAAGAAAGCACAAAAAGTGATTTTTTCTTTCACTTCTATCAGATAAAGCTTGAAAATGGAAAAGATCTGGAAGGCTCTTGTAATCAGAGATACCTTTGTTTGAACGGTCATTGAGCAGAGGTTGTTGCACATACAGAGATTGTGAGCATTGTTAACGTAATAGAAAATACGATAGAAAAGGAAGAATACGGAAATCAGGGGAAACTTATATCAAAAAATACCGTCTCTCTCTATTTCTTTTCTCTCTCTCTCTCTCTTCTATTTTCCTTTTTCCATTTTTCTTTTTCTCTTAGTAGTACACGCATATGATCATAAGTAGTTCTTTCGGCTGATGTTAGAGAAGAAAGATGTAATCGATAGATAAAGCTAAAGAACAACAGTTGAAGATGACGACGACGACGACGTTGACGACAACGAAATGAATGAAAGCACGCACGGTCAGCACATCTTATCCATAGACGATGGTTATCATCATCTATCCTACCATCTCACTCAGTTCTCTATTGTTACATCCATATTTTTTATAATTTAAAACACTTTTTATGTTGAGTCAGACAGGAAAAAACTTCCGAAACTTCGGAATGCCGTTTAGAAAACATTCGACTCGCGTTCTTCTTTTCGCTTCGCAGAACCTGCGCACGTCCTGTCAATTGGGGTAGATGGGGGTACAAACATTTGATACAAGTTAAGCCAAAACGATAGCCTTAAATGAACTTCTGTTGGCCCAGAACATCGCCTGAACTTTGCAAATTCTAGTCATTCTCATTACAACCATAGAGCTCTTTGAGAACTCTCCGGTTTTTGTGTGATCATGAGATTACCGTCTTCGTCATCGAAGTTGTCTTTGACATCCACAATTCCACAAAATAAACGGGGAGAAACGGAGAATTTCTGGTAGTAATGCATGTAATATAAAAGATTAATAGTCTAAGTATGAGGTGATAAAGAAGGTAAAAATAGGTGAAATAGATACTAAGTGAGAGAGAGAGAGAAAGAAGAAATAGAACGAAGTGAGAAGAGAGAGAGAGGAGAAGAAGAGAAGTTTTTACAAGAAAGCGCTTCGTCTCCATTTCGACAATGAGAACAAACATAAACTACATGAGTGCAGCTCATCTTATATCAATTCGATCAAATAATTTGATTTCAAAATACTTTCTGGAAAAGTTAAAACTTTGCTCGCAATACTCAGAAGCTGAATGAGAGAAAAGAGGTGAAAGACTCAGGAAATGACTTTCCAGGTGGAATCAGAGACGACTGTCGGTTATTGTGTCAGAAGATTGAGTAAAGAAAACGTTAAATGTACCTAAAGCAATATGAATCTGGCATGTAGGCAGAGGAGAAGAAAAAAAGACAAACAGAGATGAAATGAAGGCTAAAATTCTGTCAAAAACTGTTCAAAAATAAATATGTAAATGTTTGAAAATCAAATTTAGAGGAAGAAATAAAAAAACGAAATATTTGAATAATCAATCAATGAGCGAGAGCAAAACAAATGGATTGTGTGAAATTCAATTTTATAAAAAAAAAACAAACAAACAACCTTCGGTTGTACTTCTCATTTTCCATTTTCTTCATCTAAGTCGACATCGAACTGTACTGCAAAACAATTTCTTTTTTTTTTGTAATACGCTCAAACTTTAATTGAACTTTTTGAACTTTCAGTGTTCTAATAAGAGAGAGGATAACTTATAAGCAAATTCATCAACAGACAAAAGCTTTCCGGTTCCTTCAGGTTCGTTTATGCTAATTCATTGAATTCATGACTGCAGTCCACGTTTTTCACGTGAATAGTTTTCTCATTTTTATTCATTTATCAGACAGGTATTGCGTTCTAGAACGGTTGCATTTATTTCTATGTTAAGGTTTGGCTATCTATACGTGATTGTTAATTATAATGTTTTCATAATTTCATTCAGCCAAATATGGACTTGCAACCGGTTGTGTGTGAAGATTCTTATCCTCTATTACAAAACAACATACAAAGAAGACTTATGAAAATGGGTTTTAAAAGTAGGTGTTTCATTACTGTAAAGGTCAGAGAGTATTCTCGATTAGAATAATGTATTGAAAGCATAATTAGCTTAACTAAGTGGGTAATGCTCAAAAAATGTTCAAAACGGCATTAAATCACAACTCGTCTTGTAATTTTAGACAGGTTTTTAGCTTTGAGAAACAACATTTACAACTTCATCCAGTCATTTTCATACATGGCATTATGATTCTACTGAATATCTTGTCATTTCTTCCTTCCTTAACTATATATTTATAGTTTGTGAAAATATGTACATACATATGTCCAGCTATTATTCTTTCAGGACAATCTTAAAAATTCCTTTATAACTCATTCGTCAAACACTCCAAAGAGTGAGTCCTCCCTCTTTACGTAATTAACATGGAAATGATTTAACCTTCCCTGCCTTCCTCCTATTTACATGACTCATTGTATTATATACAGCCTTTGGTTGCGCTAACAATTCTTTTAACTGTTTAATGATAGCTTCTATGGCATTTTACTCCCATCCATGATATGAATCACCAACTTATTAGCAATTGCTGACGTCAGTGACGATGTTTTGTTGTAATTCGTCCTTATGGCATCTCCTCCAAGCATGTAGAGTCTGATAGATCTGCGAACGATAATTTTCGACGAATTATTATATTTCATTTTCCTTCATAATATTCAAGTTGTTTGTTCAAAAAAGTTAGCCCTCATGTACTAGTACAGGTGAAAAGCTGACCTTGAACGGCTATTGCGAAGCTTTCATTCCTTTTACCACCATGTTCATCCACCGAAATTAAAAGATCAGACGGTGAAAACAGTGTGACGGAATGAGAGAATAAGTGAAAGAAATCCTCTCACCTTACTTCAACGTTCCCGTGTTTGAATCATCAGCCAGTTTCAGTCCGCCCCCACATAGCTTCTTGCGCCTTTCTGTTTCTTTGAGAATCTCGTTCCATTTCATTTGATTGTCACAACAGCCATTTAAGGATATCACTTGAAATAGCTTGTATTTTCCATTTCGTTTTGTACTTTCTATATGCTTCTAATTTTGATCGTTTAAGAATGAAAATTTTGCTGCTCAGTACCATATTTGGCATTGTTCAGTGTCAGCTTATATCCAAACCTCAGCTCGATTGTTCGCGCATTCACTCAATTTTTTGTTGCACAACTCGAATTCGGAATCAATGTGAGCGTGAATGTACTGGTGTCCAATGTGGACAACAAGTTTACCAAAAACGTCAGTTTTAAACTTGTTTGATTCCCAACTTTTAATCTTTTAAATGCTTTTGTAACTTTTTCGACTTTTTCTAGTCTTTTCTGCTGACCTCAACCAGGAGAACACTGCCAGAGATGGAAGTGCTGCAATTCATCATTCATCTCGACCAGGTTTCCAGTTTTAACCTGATCTATTAGTTCATAAAAAACATTTTTTAAGAGGAAGTTAATGTAGATGTACCTCCACCATCTTCTGCTCCCGTAGACATTTCTACAGAACAGTTTCGTACCCCAGTTCCAGTTACAACAACATCTGTACCAACTAAATATCCAACCCTCATTCCATTCGAGCCGAGCATCGACGATATCCAATCTATCTCCGATAAAGACGAAAGTCATTGGGCTACGCCAACAGTAGCGCCGAGAACGGCTGTGAGAAAACTTAATGCCTATAGTTAAACTGAACATTTCTTACAGCGTACGACCAGTTCGCGTAAACGTACTACGCCAGACCCACGTATTATTCGTCCTCCAGAATCTCTTGTAATCATTGGTGATTACGATATTGAAGAATTAGAAAATGTAACTGATCAGGAAAACTTTAAAACAGCACCTACTGCTACCTCGTGGAAATCCCTTGCAGCAGCAGTTTCCCAGCCATCTAGTGAGTTCTATTTTACTTTCATTCCTGATAATCAAACATTAGTGAAAGGTCATTCAAACTTCTATTTTTTGTTAATTGAATGAATGAAAGACACATGTTCCCTCGTTCAGATGGACAAATGATGATTGTGAGCAATACAGGTGGAGTATTCCTACCAACTTCGTCATGGAATAAAGAAGAGTTTGTAGAGACGGAAGAGAAATTACACAGGTCAGGAGCACTAGGGTAAGGCTTGATCAAGTTTGTTTCATTAAAACTTGCTCTTCAGGCCCCCAGCAAGTTCATTATCAGTTTCTCTTTTGAGGAGAACATCAAATGTGAAAGAGGGAGTTGCTCAAATTCCAAATTTCGCCGTCGATGGCATAGCCAGTAAAGACAGAAAAAAAATATCCTCAAATGGTAAACAAAAAACAACATGTTCTTTGACTGATAATAGACTTCAGGATTTCCTCATGTAATTAATTCGTTCAATGTGAAGCCGTCAAACTCAGTTCACAACAAAGATACGAATGTCCAAAACGTGACTCTCATATACTATATTCGGAAAATTACCAGTTGTGTTCTTTTCAGACAACACCAAGTTTGCTTCAGCTCACTAGAACAACAGCAGGCATTTTTGTTCCACCATTAACACATCGTCCACTGATCACACCTCCTCCTCAACCACCTACCGTTAGATGTGGTGTTGCTCCTGATTTTCGGCCTTGTGTTCCCGCTAATGTTGCTAGTACAGGTTCAGCAAACTTAAAGAAATTTAATTCAATCAACTGAACTTTGTTCTATTTAGAACTTTTGAGATGCTGCCAGGCAAAAAATATGCCAGCTGGATGCCTACAGCTCTGCCGATACGATATAACTCAAGCCGAGGTATAACGCTTCAGCCTCATGTGTTGTTTTACCATTTTTTAAGGTACGAGCAGCTATGGATAGAGGACAATGCGGAATTTTGAATGTTCAACCTTTCCTGGAGTGTGCCGCTCAAGGACATGATAACACAGAGTGTTGTACATATAAAGGAGTCGTTCGCAAAAGGTAGATACGTTTGAAGTATGTTTTAATTAGCCTTGTCTTCGTTCAGTGGGCCCCAATGTGAGCAATTTTGCCGTCCAACAAGAGGCATAACAGCCTTAGGACTTCAACATATCGTTTGCGGGAATGTCATTGGGGAAATGCTTCAATGTCATCATTCAGGAATTCGTTTATAAGTATTCACTCTTCTTTCCTCCTCTCATTTTCACCACTCCCCTCTTAAATAGTTGGTTATCTGTACATAACTTGAGAAATACGGGTCTTGTTTTACTCGAAATAAACAATTTCAAATTAAGAATTCAACGATGCAGCAACCGTTCTGTGTGTCAACAAATGCTACTCCCATCATTCACAACATCCTTAGCCGTGCGAAAAAATAGAAAAATTTATTAAAATCTTGAGAAAAAAATAAGAGAAAGAGTGAAAGTTTCGAGAAAATTGTTTTGATTTTACAAAGAAAATTGATCACAATGGCAAACTCATAAAAATTTGTAAATAAAATTTTGAGATAAAACAGATGAAAACTGATGATCAGCAGCAAGTTTGAACATGATCCGGCAAGATAGTCGTTACAATTAAATTGTACGACCAACAATACAATAAAAATGTAATAAATAGAAATATATAAATACATATGTGGTACTCTGTAGATGATTCTTTACCGGAACCCGTACCGATTATCTAAGAGAGAGAGAGAGAGAGAGAGAGAGAGAGAGAGAGAGAGAGAGAGAGAGAGAGAGAGAGAGAGAGAGAGAGAGAGAGAGAAAGATAGGGAGCGAGGGAGGGAGAAATAGAAATAGTGATGAGGGTAGAGACTGAGGATAAAGAGTAAAAGTTCTAGAACCGAGAAATAAAACACTTCTATAGTTGTGAAACGCAGTAAGCTTCATCTGGATGTTTATCATCTGGAGTGCATTCGCGAACCTAATCAAAAAAAAATAAGAATAATCAAAAGGTTCAGAAATACCTGATGTAAATTATTATTGAAAGTCACACGAGTATTACGATCATGCGTTTCTTCATCTTGAGACTGCACGCAACACCTAAAAAATAAGATATTTTTTTTTAGAAAATCCTCTTTTTTTCCTAATCCCACCATGCTCTCCGTCGTTTTTGAGTATTCTCATTACTGAGTGAAGAAGCCTCACTAATCGGTGGAGTAGACCTTCCTCCTTCAAATATGACATCAGATTCAACGAATTCCCGCTCCTGAACAAACATATAACAATTGAATTCTTGAATATCTCAACATACAGTGGCTTTTTCAAGACATTGGAGTAGATGATGATGTTGGATTTCGAAGATATCCTCATCTCGTAGAGCGTCAAACGATAATTCTCCCCGTTCAAAGGCTTGCATACGAGCTTCATGCGCTTTTTTCTTGTTAAATAAGGCCTGTCCTGAGGCATTTTTAACTACACGGATTCGTGCCAGTCGAGCTTTCTTTTGAGCTTTTCGCTTGTCGGCACGTTGACTTTGATGATAGATTCGTGAAAAGTTGCTAACAATAACCTATAAAAGCTGTATAGTAAAGTGGAGCCAGCTGGGCTACTTACAGGGACAGGTAATGCGATTACCAAGACACCAGAAAGTGAGCAAACACCTCCAACTATTTTACCCGCAACTGTAGATGGTACCATATCTCCATAACCGAGTGTCGTTAACTGCAATTATATTAAGGTTGCTTGAAGGAAAAAACATCAACAATGATTACCGTAACAATGGTATACCAAAATGCAGCAGGTATGGATGTGAACCTGAAAATGTGCACTTTATGAAAAGCTCACGAAGTAAAATGAACCTCGTGCCATCAACTTTCTTTTCCGCGTAGTACATGATCGTGGCAAAAATAATAATTGCCATTGCTAATGAGAAAACAAGAAAACCAAGCTCTGATGCGCATGATTTGAGTGTATATCCAAGTATTCGTAATCCTTGGGAATGTCGTGAGAATTTGAAAATACGGAATACTCTCTGAAATTTTGAGAATCTCCTTCCGCGTCTCGTGAATTTAATTCAAATTTGAATAGTGAAAAATATGAAATTTCTAGAATTTTCTTGCGTTCAGTGACGTAACAGAGTGTCTTTGTCGTCACTTGTGCCTCCTTCTTAAGAAACATCAGAAATCAAAAGAGTAAAGTAACAGCTTGTCTTTTACGTTGTTTCCTTACAGGAAAGAAAATAAGAATAGGAAACGAAACAGAAAGTTGCAGGAAATAGAACGCAACCGATTGACGACAAAGCACAACAAGTAAATAGCTTTCGTCACGCACGTTTCACGTAATATGTAAATGAAGTTGATTTGCGCGCGAATGAAATTTGTTTCGAAACTGCGAAGAAGAAATGTACTGAGCAGAGTGGAGAGAGAGAGAGAGAGAGAGAGAGAGAGGGAGAGAGCAAAGAAAAACCTGAAGTCTTAAATGAAATGAAATTAATTTTGAAAAGAAAACGAGGAGACTGAGGAGAAAGAAGGAGAGAGTGAGTGTTTAAAGCGTTAAGAACAGAAGAAATGATGGATGCTTGGAAAAGAAACAGAAAGATCTGCTGATGTACTTTAGCATAACATAAGATAAACAAAGAAAGAGGTGAAGAAACTTAAAAACTTACGAAAACCCTGAGAGTTACGAATGCTCCAAGATCTTTGTTATTCGGAAGAGCTAGTCCAACATAATAAGGTAAAATTGCGACAACATCAATTAAACTCATTATCGTTCTGAATGAGAATACGAAAAGTTATTTGTTTACTATAAATTAACTTACATAAAGAATTTACATCGATCTGGCGCAGCATATAACCTCAGTAGATATTCTACGGTGAAAATTATAACACAAGCTGTATCCAGTACGAAGAACTGAAGAAGTAAAAGTTGGTTGAAGTATGAACTAAGCTATCTGACCTGTTTCTCATAAGCATCTCCACAAGAGACGGGAAGATCATTTACGTACCTTAACGATTCATGTATAAACACAATGATAACATGTCTTACCAGCATGGAATAGTTTCAATAATGTTACACATAACAGAAACGGCAATAAAAAAACCCGTCACATAATAAAAAACTAGTGAAATAGACGTTGAATGTGGATTTTCGAAAGCTGTCCATAGTTTCTCCTGCAAACGGATTGTTTAGATCTTGATATCATGTTTATCATCAGTACCTGGAAATTCATTTTCAGCTTTGTTGCATGTCCAGGCTCAATCGTTTCTTCGATTAGACGTTCCTGATTTTCTCTTTTCTTATCTTTATAATCTTCATAACAGCAATCGCTTATTAAATCGGGCATAATGCCGAAAAAGGATAATTCTTCATCATAAGCTACTAAACATTCATGTCGTGGATACTAAAACGTTTCGCCGTAAGGAAATTGTTGAGAGAAGCAAATGAGATACTAACATGTAATTTTCCGGTTCGATAAAATGTTAAAATGTGACGAAAGAGGTCGGGATCTCGATCAAAAAAATATTCTCCGGTATCCTCATCATAAAAAAATTCCTAGAATAGACTTTCATGATATCATATAGTTATACTAATTACCTTTTCATTGGAGCCCAATAGGGTTTCAGGAAATTTCTCTAACGTATTCTTCCATGTCTCAAACTTTCGACCAGAAATATTGATGGCCAGCTTCTCATCACTGACATGATCAACGGCAAGATCCTTCGCCTATACAAACATCAATCATCATTTTATGAATGAAAAAAGCATTTTTTTTCCAAGAAAATAAATCCAAAACGAGCTATTTGTTTCGAACGCCACAAGATTTGCAGTTATTTTGAGAATTGCTGTAACAGCATTAGCTGTCTGTTGTGCCTTTGCCTCCCTCTTCCTATATATCTTATACGTTAACTAATCAAGCATCCCCCTCTTCAATTATAATTCCAAAATGAGAGTTTCATTAATTTTGCGGAAGCAAAATCAAGAAAATAAAAAGTTTCTATTTCATGACATAATTGTCTGATGATATTCTCTTCCATCCTTTCCGGGTTCTCCGTTTCATTTTTTCACAGAAATAGTGTTCTCGACCACGCCATGCTACATCTTGCTCCATTCGGCCGTCAACAAATATTAGAATTGCCATCTGATGGAAGAGCTGGAGTTGAGACAGCTTCCGCTTCTCCAAATGTATCTTATAATCCTTCCTCTACCTTAGCTATGTTTCCTCTCGCCATCTTAGCCTTCCTCATCCGCACTAAGCAGAATAGTCATATCAACATCCTCATACTACTACCCAAAATCTGCATGAGCCTGGAAAGGGCAGTAACACATGTCGTATAGCGCAATTTCATCTCAAATTTCGAAGAAAAAACAAAATTTTCATTCTACTAGCACTTTCAAGCAATCAGATGACATGTGATGATGACGTTAGCAGCCTTCTAAATACCTCAAACGGATTTCCTGCATATTTTCTCGAAAAGGCAAAATTCAGGATAACTAATGAAAAGACGTCAAAGCAGCCCAAGGAACAAGAAAGAAATATTTTTTGTAAGAAAAAAAGAAAGAAAAAGAAAAGAAACGGATAAGTTGAAAAGAAAAAGCAGAACACATGTTTGATGATAAGTATAGCTTACGCTCATCAAAACGATCTAAATACAACCTGCAGGATCTCCCGCACGTTTGGAAATAAGAGGAAAGGACATGCCATTTGATCTTGAACTCACGCGCTGACTGGTTGCATCCGATATCAAACAGTTTCAGAAACTGTACGACAGTTAATAGATTTTTAGTTTTCTACTAATAATGTTTGAATGAGTGGTATAAGAGATGTAACCAATGTTTATCATCATTTCCCGTTCCTTCCTACCATAAATAGATTCGAATCTCGCTCTTTCCATTTAATTTATCAAAAATTCCAATATTTCCACATGTCTATTTGAAGGTTTTGGAAATTTAAGCAATATTAACAGCAAAAGAAGATTTTCTTTGAAACACTTACACGAATAGCTATGGGAGCTTCTGGCATTGGCTGCCTCGATATGGGAACCCATCCGATTGCTGCCGCTCGAGCAAACGGCAGCCATGCTGCCACCGATGCCATTACCCAGTCTCCAGAACTGAAATCATATATTGTAAAAGAATATTAATAGATCGTTATAGGTATATGAAGAGGATTCATAAAACCGAGTATGAAGTTCATCGGCGATGTAGGCTGATGCGCTGAGCGCGTCATGAAAGAGAGGAGACCACATGTTCGAATAAAAACAGAAATTCTTTAATTTTATAACTATTAATGAAGATGAAAGAAAAAGTAAAAAAAAAAAAGATTGTTATGGGGTGGGGAAATCTTTGTTTTCATATGCAAAACAACGATAGATCAACAATTCTAATTAGAGTTTCTTTGAAAATAATCAGTTTTTTTGTGTCGCCGCGAGTAGACACATGCATACACATGAACACATACGCAACTCCAACCACAAGTACAAGCAATCCTTCAAAGTTCAGAGAAGATGGTGAATACAATTTTCTCCTTTCAATTAATCAGAAAAATGTGTCAGTTTCACACTTCAAGCTTTAAAAGGATTTTCCTACATATCATCTCGAAGACTTCTGTGAATCAACCTAACTTAGAACATTCTCTATATATAGTCATAGAAAATAGATTAAAGAGGAGGAGCTTCATTCTCATCCCTCCCTTCGCCCCTTTCCCTTCCTCTCTCTCTCTTTTTCTTATTCTCTTACATTCTCTGTCAAGTCATATGCTTCTTCTCTCTTAAACAGGAAACGGTAATTGTCTTTCTCGCCTCCTTATCTCCACTTGTTATCCAAACGCTTCAGTCAAAGTTTTCTATTCGAAGCTTGATCATACTAATCAATAACAAAATGTTCTATTATATAGCTGTGACGCAATAATATGTTCGAAAACGCCGTTCTCCTAATTGAGATTAAATCAAAAACAGAAAACTAATGACTATTTCAAGCAAAAACAAAGAAAATTTTCATTCAATTTGTTTATAATTTTTCGTTTACAAACAGAAAAGGGGATGATAGATGTAACTATGACAACAAAAGATTCTCTCTTCCATCTATTGGGCCCTTCCTTAGAAGTGCTCGAGATGTGTATTGAGTGAAATCGAGACGGAAATCATTAATCGAACAAATGAAAATACATAAGATATCATATTCGTTACTTCTGATTGTTTTAATGAAATGAAGATTTAGCACAACAAAGGATTTCTCCACAGAACCACCCTCCCTCTCTCTTATTTCAACCAGATAGATTACATATCTCTCTTTTCCTTTCTCTCTCTCTTTCCCTCCTTCTCACTCTCTCCCTCTCTCAAACTCACATAAATCCACCATCAACTCCAAAATATTCTAACTCATCAGATTTTCAAGAAATTTCGCCAAACTGCAAAACTTCGATCAAAACGTGAAAGATTATTTTCAGTTCGAGACGTTTGACTAATCGAATAAAACAAAGCTACGTTGAGGATTCGTAGTCGAACAAACGACAAATGTGGTCAAAAGTGAAGCAATTTATCTTTCTGGTCCAAAAAAGAATAATTATGAAAAGGTTTGTTGAAAGATCACAAGAAATACAATTTATAGACTTGATATATGCGGTGGGAATGTGAACACGTAGAAATCGTTGATCCAATACAACAGAATCAGGAGACAAAGCTAAAGATAAAGAGTCAGTCGAATAGGAATATTCTTAGGATGAATAGAAGGAGAGAATTCATTTTAAAGTTTAATATTGCTCGAAGAATACTTTCCATTTATGAAAAGACATTTTCAATTAAGAAGATTGAAGAAAGTACCTCCGAACAGACACAACACATACTCATTGGGAAATCACCTAAACCGCAAAAGTATGCCCGATTCTTGAATTTCACGGAAAAGCTCCATTCAATTACGTCTATATGAAAGATTCGGCTTGAAACGAAGAACACAACTTGCTAAATGAGGTCATCGTTGAGATGAAAATAAACAACTAATAGCTTCTTTCAACACAAAAACATCTGCTTGAAAGAAAATTCATGGCTTACAATAACCTTTTGAAGACACACGAAAATACTATTTTGAGAAGACTGATGATAGATCAGAAGGCTGGATATCAGACTATTAGCGGATCTACTCTCTCCGCCCATCTGCTGCCTTCGCACGTTTTTCTCTCTTTCTCTATCTTATGCTTCCTCTCTCTTCTCACATATTTCAAAGCCTTTCACTATCTCTTAAGACAACTTGATGCCACTACCTCACTATGTTTCTCTTTTCATTTCTCGTTTATCTGCTGTACCTGCCTCTGTTAAAATGGCCGCCTTAGACCAAAATTTAGGGAAGCCGAGCAACAGAGTGACACGAAGAGCAATGTGATAGAGAAATTTCGGAGAAAACTTAACGAGAACGTCAAGAAATCAACAGGCTTGTTGAGAGACAGCAAGTTTAGCAAAAAAGAGAACCATGCTGTCTGTCAAATGACGGCAAAGGACCTTATGATATATCCAAACCACCAAACAGCGGAAACAGCTCAAAACTAAGTTTTGCAAAACTTAGGTGCTTGAATAGGTAAATGATCTGAGAGATCAGTGTGAAAGTTTGAGGTTGGTTTATCTTATGAATAAGTGTTATTGAACCCTATAATTCTCAGTTTTCTTAGGTGACGACTTACAATTAAATACGTAAAGAAGACAAACTCATGTGACATGCAGAAGACAGCAAAACTATCAGAAAATCAACAGCAGCATTTAATTTGAGTTTATCACAGTTTTGCCGTTGATGGAGTTGAATGAAAGAGAGTCAATTAGAATACAAACGAAACTCTATCCAAACAATTTTTTTTGGAAATACTTATAAAAATATAGTGTATGGGAAAAAATATGTGGTAGTGGAATAGAGATAGAGAGCGAAAAAAATGAATATATTGCAAGAGAGGGAGAGAGAAAGTGGGATAGAGAGGGACAAAAAATAGGAGAGGGAGAGAGAGAGAAACGAAAACAGGGTTGCCTCTTGATTCAATTTAAGAGCGAGGACGGCACCATGGATAACGACTAAAAAGAACATGAACAGGATGACATTTTACCGAAAAAAGCAAAACGAGCAATTGAATTGTTCAAAACACTAAAAAAAAGAAAAAAAAAACTTTTAAACTGTTGACGTGTTGAGTTAAAAACGACAAATGCGCTAAACTATACGTTAGAGTTCACTGCATAAATCTGTAGAGTATCACCTCAAAGATATGGTCGAACAGAAGCGGATCGAATAGAAACAGGAAGGGAAAGTTATAAGATTTTTGCTTGAAAATTCTATGAAAAGGTGTCACGACGTGTAATTTTAGAAGAAGTTGGATTATATTCACGAGTGAAACCATTTTTTGATGAAAAACGATGAAAGAAATCTATTGAAAGCACATCGCTTAATTGGGAGTCTAGCGAAAGCAATTCTCGAGATTTAGAAAGGCAGATGAAATATGATATCCGTCTTGGAATGTTGCCAATTTTTTTTTCCAAACCGAGGTTCTTTAGCTTCAGTCTGAGATTAGTTAACCGCTATTGTATTTTGAATGCAAAAACTTTATATGGAAAGCAGAGAGTTTGGAAGTTCTTCTTTTTCTAATGCCTAGGATCATCATAAAGCTTTTAAAAAGTTCTTGTGCGCTTAGGAAGGCGAAAAGATTTTTTTTTGTCAAAAATACTCAAAGAGATCTCTGAATGCCAAATGTAATTTAAGTATAACTGATAAATGACTGCGTTCAGCAAAGTAGAACAAAAGAAACAAACGTAAAGAATGAAAAGATGAAAGTAGTACGAAGGCACCTAATTAACTAAATACGTCCGTTTTTTCGTATTTGCAGTAAAAAATTATTGGAAATAATTTCAAAAAGAAAACGAAATAATGCATAGTGGGTAAGAGAGATGGAAGACATAAGAGACCCAAAGATTGGCCAAGATTGCAGTCAAAAAAAAAACATCTGCGAAAGTAAAATGATGAATAAGTTATAGTTTTCAGCGAAAATATTCAAAATAAACATTGACATGTAAACTGAAAAAGCAAAAGAAAAAAAAGAAAAATTTGAATAATTCTCAAAAATCACATAAAAAACAGTCTTGAATGGTTAATGATGTCGATCTATATAATATGATGAATAATGAAATGTAGGTAAATCTTTGACTGATGCAACCGCCTGATGCGTGAGTGGTTTTAGAGAAGAAAAAAACACAAGTCAAGCGAATGACATGCCACGTTTTACGTGGAATACACGTGGAAACATTATCTCGGCTGTGTTCTTTAACGAAATTGAACACAAACAAAAGCTATTAGTTATGCAGAGTGAGCAACATAAAATAAAGTTGAAAACATTGGTTGAACTGTACTTCGGAGAGAATCTGAGCAAATCTGATTTTGAGTTCGGCCAGTAAACATTAATGTCCTCAAGAATTGTCTCATATTCAACAGCATGATTAACGACATGTTTAATTCAAACGACATGGCTCAAGATTTTGCGTGGAGCAGTAAGTTGAAAGAGTGAAATAAATTTTTTAATATGAATGAAAATGAAGTCAAGAAGAAACAATAAGAAGTTAGGGAGTTGGAAAGCTTACGCTTCGCTGTTGTGCGTATGCATGTCTGTGTGTGTGTCTGTGTGAGTAAGGACGATTTTCATGGAAGAATGATATTAATAATTGAAGAGATGCTGAGTGGCTTCTCACAAGAAGGGATAACAAGAGGACCGGAAAAGGGAAAAGCCGCCTTCAGTCACCCCAGAATTCAGTTCCGACTGGACCAGAGAAGCTGCAAGGAAATGAGAAACAGAGACATGCCGATAAAGAAAGACGCGGAGAAAGGCAGACTGAGCGAAATATGGAAGAAGGAAAGAGTCAAAGCTGGTGCCTGATGCTCTGATGCTCTGAAATGAGGAGAAGCTAAACCAACTGGTCCCAAACCGATCGTCTCTGTGATCTCATGGTCTCTCGTGCTAAACTCCATATGCACAATTTTTTTGAGCCATGAGAAAAGCAACATTAGGAGAGAAAAAGAATGTGAGAAATGAGAAATATGACAAAGAAATATGTATGAGGAAGAGGATAAGTGAATTAATAGGCATTTGAGCAGAAGAATCTGCTGCTATCATGGAAGCATCATAAATTGAAAAAGTGGCAGACGAAGACAAAAAAAAAGATTTTGAGACTCTGGTTTAGAATTTGCACTTAAACTCACACTCAAACAAATGGAGTGAGCTCGCTGACACAAAGAGAGGACAGTCCATAACTATCTGGCACAACAACCCGTTAAAATATGTTCACATAATTTCATTCCAGATTATAATGATATCTGCTTGATTTAGTTTTCGCTTGGAGATGAAAGGATATCTTTCTGGCCTTTTCTTCTTCACATGAGTTCGAAATACTACGAGTGTCTTGTCTAAGGGCGATGTTAATGTGAACGAACAGAGCAGAATAAGAACAGAGAGTTATGACTTATGAATGGCTTAGACAGCGCTAAGTTTTGTCCTAATAACTTAGGCGAAAAACGACTGACTGAAATGATTTTTTGAGGCTCCTTATGGTCATTCAAATAATTTTTTTTATGTATGGAGGGAACATTCAAGGAATATGCTCAGATGCACAGCATCGGATGTCATCAAGTTCAACAACCTTAAGTGCAATAACGAGAAATTCATCGCCTTCTAGTACAACATGTGTAAATAAAAAAAAGCCTATTAAGTAAAAAAGCTATTAAGCTCGATAGACTTCTTTATGAATTTTGAACTGGAGTAGCACTCACAACTATTGTTAAGTTAGTTTCAAGGAATTTGAATAACATGATTAGTATTGTTCCTTTGTTCAAATACAAATGTCACTGTTTTTTCTTTTTTCTTTTCATTTTACGAACATCTGAAAGCCAGTTAAATGAGAATAGGAGGAAATTTACATAAGAGAAAGGCTGTTTGGAGAAAAAATGGCTCAAAGCTAGTTAATGAATCCACTAAAGCCACACGGTAGCTATGATGTCAAAAGAAAGTAATTGATTGTCTACTAAAACTATCACAAAACAAAATAATTTAGATGAGTGATGAATCTGAGGAGAGGATTATTCCTGTGACTTCAACCAAAGCCTGAAAGCCTCTTGGAACGTACTTTATTTCACTTGCGCTTTATGTCATTCACGTCTTACTTCTGACCCGGCGTTCTTTTCTGCCTTCTTCTTCTAATACGTAATTGGATAGGCACACAGCTGGTCCTGAGGGCATTACGGCTTATCCAGCTGCTGTTATTCGGGGTTCCAACCTCTTTCTCTGGTTATCGAGAGAAATATTTTCTTTCTTCTCGTTTACAATTATAACACCTCTACTTGGATGTGCCATATAGCGCTTTCATATTCAATTCTCAAATTCACTCTCTCTCTCTCTCTCTCTCTCTCTCTCTCATTCTGTCTCTTCAACACCCATCATTTAATTTCCTCGCTTGTCCTTTTCCGAGGAAAATACGTTGCCCTTTGATCAGAGACGAGCTTCGTTTTTAACGAGTAAATTTTGACATGTTAAGCCAACAAAGGATTCTTCGCCGATTATTAAATCTTTCTATTTTCGACCATAAAGGAGTAGTTGAATAGGCTAGACCACTAAATAAGGAAATAAGCTCGACAAGAAGAATCCTGAAAGAACTAAGCTTCAAGTAATTCAGGAGATGTAGAGTTTGCAATCTACTTTCCTAATGTCAAGAATCAAAAAACCAGGTTTCCAAGCAGAAAGAAAGTATTAAGTACGAAGAGAAGACCTCTTTTAAATAATTCATTATTCAGCCTATTAATGAGTTGAAAAGAATTAGTAAACGTGAGAGTGTATACGGAGGAAGATGAAGCCATAGATAAACGCAAAAATGACTATTCTTAGACGCAGCATAAATTACGGTTCAAAAATATAATTCTCCATCCATGATATACATGTATGTGGAATGCAGCAACATGACCCATCGAAGTTACAAGTAATAAACAAGAGAGATAATGATCAGATAAAGCTTTTGTTCAGTGCAAAGGTGATTTGTTTGCATACATTTTTTGACCACATATGACAAATAACTGACTAGACAACGTTTAAATGGGTAGCATGTGAGATGACAAAGATGGACGGAATGTGACGCCAAGCATCACAACTACTCCTGAGCTATGAGGTCTATAAAGAAAAATGAGATGGGCTGCGTCCAATTAGTAAGTCAAGAGCCGTAATAGCTAATATCTCAACAACTTATGCTCTTGTCCGTCCAAGCATGTGGTTATTTAAGTTTTCTCAATTTCTAATCATCGAAAGTTAAGGAAGAGGAAGCATAGGAGGAATTCCAAACGTAAAAAACGATGTCTCACTCATGATTGGAATAGCCGAAAAAGAAGAAGTAATATGAAAATATTGACAGAAAAAAGACTAAATGAACAAAGAAACAAGCACAAGAACTGAACAGACATATATGTGAATAATAACTCAAACTTGACGACTAGACAGGTTGCAATTAATCTCTGCTGCTCTAAGAGCTAGAAAGCGTGTATCGCATCAGCTTTTCGAGAAATCTATGTTAGAATAAAAGACAATTATAATTTGTTTCTCACTGGCATGAAATTGCCATTTCAACTTCACTCCATCACTATATATCCACAAGATTATTGCATAAGAAACATGTACATATATATATACATATATGAGAATATATAAAACACGGATAGTTACAAGTAAACACAATCAAGTTACAAACAGTGATAGGCGAACACGAAGTTGTTTTGCAATATCATGCAATTGCTGTTCGTATGCCAAAAAAGACAAGTTGAATAATATTCAAATTAGAGATTAAAGCATCAATGAACCGCTAGGCATTAGGGAGTTCTACCAGTGTTTTTTGAGTAAACTATACTATATCGTCAAAATAGCAAACGTGAAAACGCTAATAAATGAAAGATACACACCCCGCTCTTCCAAATTAGCTTAACTCGTTTGAAACATGAAAAAGCATAGAAAAAAATAAGCGGTTTGAGAAGATATTCAAAGAACAACTCGAAAACATAACTAACTCATGATATGATCACATGTAATCTACGAATATTTATTGTGTAATTAGATGAATGTATTAAGATTGGAGGAGGTGTACTTATTCTTCACATCTCTCTCACTCTCAACATATTAGGGGCAGTTCTGAACATGCAAAACTTATCCTTATAAGCACACATGCCCTGAAGGTTTTCATTGCAGCGAGAAAGGTTTGGATCTCCAACTGGATTACCAAAACAGAAATTGAAAAAAGTAAAAACTTTCCTTCACACTGTTGTTGTATATACTTCGCTGAACAATATGATCAACTCCACAACTATACTACCTAAACATGTAATGCTCAGAGAAAGATCTATACTCGCTCATATGTATCTCATAGAGCCTTAAATTTTTCAATGATAATGATGAATAATGCTTTCTATTTTCACCTTCCTCCAGGGAATCAAAAACTCTGTGGTGGTCTCTGCAAGCTTAAATAACGTGAGGATAAACTCTGTATGCATCTCTGCATATATAGAACTATGTTTGGCTGCTTATTCGTTGAATAGCCGGATAGCATCATTGCCCGAGTTGTATTGATCCGAGCCATTTATTAGATGACACCCATCGAAAGGCCAGAGTCCGAAAAAAGCCCAGACTGTGAAGGTTTATTCCAAGTGGAAAACGAAAAAAAAGAGGAACAACGAACCTTCAACGTATAAATAGATATCTCAACTCAGGCAGCTGTATCCTTCTCAAATATTAAAAATGGGTACATGCGTTCCATGATACTCTCTCAAATTTTCAATATCTTTGGTTTCTCAGATTATGCTTGGTTCTTTTGTTATAGTTAGTATTGAACCGTACATACTAGTCCGAAATAAAAGTTTTCCAATGCAACTCAAAAATGCTGGTAAATCTATACAAACTCATACAATCAGTACGTACACAATCTATTGAACAACAAGTTAGCATATTTTAGAAAGTTTTTATGAGCTGGAAAACTGCTACAAGCCTAATAGTTATTAAAATGCCACACTTTCTTGGTTACTATTTTCCCATATACCTGAACGAATCTGTGAGACTGAAAGTATTCAGTTACCTTTGTACCTTTTCCTTATATATACTCCTCATCTCGCGAATATTTAAACGAATGAATATATCAATAATTCTATTTTTTACCTGGAGAGTTGTTTGGCAGAATATACAAGGACAACCGAGCTGTACGTGGTAAGAATCTAAAATGGCGTTGCACCTGTTGTTTCAACGTGAAATATGCACGCGGTTTCTATGCTAATTAAATGAGACTGCTGGTATGCAGTAACTGAGCCATCACTGAACAAATGCTGATTCATCTCAGATAGAATATCGCTTGACTATTTTGGATGATAAGGACTATTGATAAGCGCTAGGAAGCAGGAAGAGTGAAAAAGGACAGTTTAACCATTTCGATTCTGCCTTCTTTCTTTCTTAGTTGGAGCAATTGTCTATTTCGTTGTAAGCTTTCAACTCACAATGTACAGATAGAGTTCCAGATGAGTTTGAAATCACTAACTTCGAGAGGCTTCCTACTAATTCTGCTGATCTTAGGACCGGTTGCTTCTGATGGTAATGTTCTTTTTGAAAAATTCACCAATCAATAGAATTAGAACAGATTTCCAAGTGGGAAAATGCAACTCTCAGAGATATCCTCAATCATGGCTATTAACATCAGCAGTAGGTATCTCAAATTGGGCAACTGCTAGTTATCCCTTGGGAGGCAAAAATTTTTGTTTAGAAGTGTTTATTAGCAATCTTGAACAGAAGCAAATTGATCCTCTTTAGGGAAACCACGTTGAAAAAACAGTCAAAATAGCTTACCATGTCGACACTGAAGCCGCTCTGACTTCGAAAACTATTGAGCTGAACTCTAACAACCGTTTGTCAATAATTAGTCCTCAGCTGTAGATAACTTTTCTTTTAGCTAATAACGGTTGTGTTCTTGATGATTCCCGCATCCAGTATTGCTTCGCTTTTTGTGAAGAAGAGCGCCAGAAACAGGTAGAGATTACTGGGTCGTGATTTTGTCCATATGCTGAATTCAGGTAATCAACAATGCGTTAGCCTCTGGAAACTTGACAATAGTTGCAAATCGAATCGCAAAAGATGTTCATGATCGTCAGTACGCTGTCACTGTCCTGGACGTGAGAACAAAACTTTGTAAAAAGAAAAGGAGGAACACTTTTAGGTTGACTTCAACGATCCGAACACCAGACTGAATGTCTCTGTATTCTTGGACTCAGCTTGGTGCTCAGTATACATAGGGATAAACCCTACTGAAGGTACTCCGTACTTGTATGAAATTCAAGTCGCCAAGATAATAATTCTTTGAATAGGTTAGTTGTTGAATTAATAAAAATCAAAAAGGAACGAAAAACGGTTAATTAACGGCTGTAAATATTCATAGTGAAGAACAATAGTACAGGTGAGCAGAACAAAAAGACAGATAAAAGAATATACATATGTAACATCTATTCTATTGAAAAAACAACAGAGCTCTCTACACAAGAAAAAAAGTTATTAATGAAGTTAAGAATAATATAAAGCATGAAACATGCAAAGAGCAACCACAGAAGATTAGTTATGCAGTTATTCACTAAACTCTTCCAAAGAGAACAGAATTATTAATGTGACAGGAAGAAAACTAAGCTCTACAAGTACTCAGTTAGAAAATATTCACACTGTAGGCATACAACACGAAATGCATATTAGAACTAAAAAAACATTTGTAAACCCATTATTAGTCAAACTTTTAACGATAGGACTGGGGAATTGGGACTGAACGGTGAGTAGCCTCTCTCTTACTCGAATAAGAGTTAGGAGGACTCTTGTCCAAAGTCTCCAAAATTTTCTTCCCGGAAGAATATCTGCAGGAATTATTTAAAAAAAACAATCATATGCATTGCTAACCTCGTAAGCCGCTGGCGGTTGCTGTTGATGCGTTGTTCAAGCTTTGCAAACCAAGTCATGCGGATGTCCATGTCGCGCAACTCTTTACCTTGGCTTCAAAAAAATTTGAGAATGAGTTCAAGCTCATGTTGTGTTCGACAAACCTTTTATCACGAGCAGCTTGGACACAAATGTTCAACATGCGTTGAACAACATAGTTTCCGTACTGGTGGAAAAGCATTATATCTAGCGCGTCTTTGCGGGTTTCACTGGAAAAAAACAAATGAGCACTACAGTTGTCAGAACTACTACTCACGGATGAGGAATATATCCATCGAAAATTTCATCCATCATATCCTTGAGGAGGTGAGGAGGAGCATGTTCCAAGGCTTTTTCCACAACATGAGAAGCATACTTCTCTTGAGACATAGAAAGCAGATTACGCCTAATACATATTAATTAGAAAAGTAAGGTTGTTATGTACTTACAAGAGGCATTTTTCAATGATTTCGTCTCGGAAGTGAGGTAGGTCTTTAATTATATGTTGGATAACATAGTTAGCGAACTCGTTTTGTGACAAGTTCTCGCAATATTGTATGAGATGCTTCATCAATCCTGATAAGAGTTCGCGAGCAATCAGATCTTCTTTGCTCTGAAACATGACTTCAGAAATCGATCACAAACTGTCTGCACCTTTTTCGAAAGTTGCTCAATAGAGAGCTGAACAACACGACAACCGTACTTGTTTTTTGCAACAGCAAATAAATGATCAGAGTCATTTATGAAATGTTCAATGATGAAAGCCCAATAACTAAGAGGGAACGCATGCATAATCTGCAAAGATAGTTTGAATGAAAAATCATTAAATAGTTAACCTTTTGAATAACATGGTTTGCGTTTTGGTCAACAGCCAATGCAACTAGATCTCGAGAATGTAGTTCTTCTAGCAAAACTGCTTTCCTATCTAGGTGTAACTTCTCGATGGCAGTTTGTACTACTCTGCACGAATAACGGTTGAGGCACAAGTCGTACATGTTGCTCATAAGCAGTCCACTGATAAGATACTCTTCATCCTCCGTAGAGTTCTTGATGATGCATTGGATGAAGAAGTTGCCAAAAACGTCCGAGCACAAAACCTTCAACAACACATAATTCCTCAGATCAATCAATCGATACATACTCTGAACAAATCCGGCTTTCGGAGTACAGCTTCCACCACTTTGGCACGAGCAGGAGTTCCTTTATGTGGGTAATTCTCTTGCAAATGTCTGTGAGAATTATATACTTCAGAATTTAGTTTTATAAACATACGTGCATCCCTGTTTATCTCTTGCGCATTTCTCAATTTGATCACTTTCAAGAATAGCATCGAACGATAGAACAATCTGGCCGTTATCCACAAGAGAAATATTGTTTTTAGAAGATTTGATGTCGCCATATACAGATGGGCTGCCGTCAATACTGTCATCCATGCTCAAACGAGCAAACTGGGCACTCATATCAGAAGGTGAATCTAAAGAAATTTCATTAACGTAATGACAACAATCAAAGAAACTAACTCATTCTTGGACCATTATTGTATCTGTTTGGCTCGAATCGGTGACCACATCTGGTCATGTTAGGAAAATGAACAGTATCGTAGTGATCAACACACTTAGAGTCAAATGGAACAACAGAAATTGGGCTTAATTCACCTGAATAACAAATTAGCACAAGAAGTGATTGAAAAATAAACCTGAATGGCTCTTAGACGAAGAGTTACTGGATTCAGAGTTATTTAACTTTGGATCATACAACGGACTATCATACGCCAGATGGCCAGCTGCTGCTCCGTAAGTATAAGACACATCATTATAATGCCTTATACCGTTATTATACAAAGAAAAACATGCCATTCTATTACGAAATCGGAAGCTTAACCGCCTCTCAATGGTACAAGAACTGAAAAAATGATCTTTCGAGATAAAATGATTTCCAAATTTTATTGATGACCGAACGAAAAGGATCTGATTAACGCAATGGATTCATTTATTTTAAGAAAATTGAAATTAAAATGCAAAAGCAGAAGCTAAAACTATTTAGGCCCGGAATGTCGCACTAGATCACTTAAAAAACTGTAACTTGTTAAGAAGCAAATATTGGCGCCCAAAATGCTATAGGCAGATCAAACTCTGGATCATGGCCAATCTGTTAATAATTCTTACGGTATTTTACTAAGCAATGGATTGTTTTTATGATGTGTTTATGGTTCTTAACCGCCATTACGCAATAAATTTCGAAAAAGGCTTACTGTGGATGACAATCGTAATATGTTTAGCTAGCTATATTGTGAAGTTGTTCTCCGATCTAAAATGAAATAGAGCAATAAGGAATATATTCTAACACTAACGTTTGTCTTTTTTATGCTGGAAAGATTACCTAAGATTGAGCGATCTGGGAAGAAATAGAGAAGGTTAATGATGGTTCGTTGTCGTTCCACGTGAATTTCAAATCAATGAGTTATGCTAATTTTACGTGGTTTTCATTTCCGAGTTTTGCGCGCCAAAGCGGTTGTTTACATATTGTGCTCAAAGTATATCTTCTCAAGTCTAATTGTGGATCGGAGTGAATTCTTTATCTGATATAACTTTTAGAATCTGTCGCTCATAACTAATTAACAATAAAATGAGAATACTTCGAATCTTAAACGGAGAGTAATATCCCAGTAATGAGATGTAAAGACATGTACAGGAATAATATAAAGCGTGCTTTCATATTATGTCACCAAGCTTAGTAATAATAATGAACTAAATATATAATTCGCAGTCAATTTTTGTTCAACAAACAGCGGGGCAAAAGCGAACTTTATTTTCTTTAAAGATCATTTGCACGTGTGGACTTGTACGTCGTCTATACATTCCTTACACTTGACCTGGCAACACCATACAAATTTACATTGGCATTGCGACTTTCGTCTTTCCATTCGTGTGTTATATCCTCTTCCACAACATAGGTGGTCGCAGCTTTCTGTGCTGTAAGACGATTGTAGACATTCTCTTCCAGTTGTTCCTAGGATGCCTAGAGCATTCTTCATTGATGAAAAGAATCAGAATGATAAGGTAACCTAGTGTCTCATTCCGTTCGCAATAACTGGGTGATCGTTGAACATACGCCATCTCATTACCACGCAAAGGTGTCTGTCTTTCGCTTCTTTCCTTTCTTCTGAGGCGCTTCTTTGCTCTCTTCGTGACCTTTAATGTATCATTTTATATGGAAGCGAAGGGCTTGATGAGAATAAAAAAATTTTTAAAATAGACATTGATTCGTGTATGCGAAATTATACAAAAGAAGTGCAAGTGCTGATTACATCCATCTCAACCTGAACGGCAAAGTGATCATATCGTTTCTTCAGCATAATGGCCACTTCGTTGAACTTAGGCATCTGTAGCCAGCAAGTTTTGAATTCGCATGATCCGGATACTCCATGACAGCGGCATTGCTTTCTGATATTTTGAGCTATAGCCTATAAACTCGTTGAGTATTTGCATGAATTTCGAAAACGCTGCTGTACCTCTCTACCAACAAAATGATTATGATTTTTAACCAGATGACTGACATTCTTTTCTTTATCAAATTGGGCTAGCTCCCATTCATCTAAGAACCTAAATGTATATATAGCTCTCTACTGTAGTGATATCTTTTACTTTTTGGCGAATTTTATACCGTAAGGGACATTGTCACTGCAACCGCCCCATGAAAACTGTTCCTGACGTCCAATGACTGGGGCGTCCTATAGTAATTAACTTGATATATTTATAATTTTGAAAAAAAAATTTACCGTTTCTACGTATCTCTGAAGAGCAGGTTTGCTGTGACAGCTGCACTCAGTTAAATTTCCTGAGTTGCAGCCTTTTGTAATAGCATGGACTATACTAGCTGATGCAACAGCTGTGAGGAACGCTGTTTCTTTTGTTGCTTAAATAATTGAAGTTTATTCATGATTCGCTAAATGTACTTGATCTGAGCGTTCTTCCCAAGATGTCCTGGAAGGTACCATGTGCAGTTGAAGCTATTTCTCTCAGGTCTGAGCAGTTCCATCTAGAATTAAGTTGCTACTGAAAGAACTTACTGCTAGTGTTACCTTTCATATTTGAATTGTTGTTGGCATTCATACAAAGCTTCCCGAATACCGCGTGCCACGAAAGGCATACTGAATGGATACTAAAGTAATGTTCCGTATTACAAAACTCTCAACAATCTATACCTGTTGACAAGTTGTTTTCTGTATAGGATTCAATCCCACTAAGCGATTGCATAAATCTTCATAATATCTTTTATCATATTGTCCTGTAGCTAAACGAGAAGGGTTGTATTCCGAGGTGCTCAGTGTAGCTAAAGACCTAAACAAGACACAACAATGTTCTCAAATAAAATCTATGAAACAAACAGCCAGTTATACGGAACTTGCGCTTCCACAAACGTCGAACTAAACAGTAATAAGATGACCAGCATACTGAAATGATCAACAAATTAATGCATGAAACTATGGCTATATGAAGCTAAGATGTCCACGATATAAAAAAATACGGTAGTTGGCATGCAAATTGAGAACGAAAACAAAACAATGGAGATACAAAAAAAATGGATTTGAATGAATTCGTTGCAATACCTTCTATGGGATGAAGAAATAAGGCTTTGAAATATGAAATCGATAGGTTTGGAGGGTAGAACGTGAATGGGACAGGGGACAGACCATTTACGTTTATGGCCATTACGCCTTGTATGTAGACGTGTGTAAGGATGTACATGTGTATGTGTATGCCCTTCAAATACCAAATAAGAAGAAATAGACGAAGACGAGCCAAGGAAGAGAGATGAAAAGAAAAGAACAGACGTTGTTGTAAACGGAACCATAGGTTCTGATAGTCCGTGGTTTACAAGAAATTATGCAATATACAATGCTTATATGGATGTGGAGGATGTGAGAGAAAAAATATTCACAGTTATCTGTTGAGCAGGTGGATCTCCATTGACTCATTGTCATCTTTCGCTTGGGTTCTATTGAGGTGAGGTTGAGGTTATAGGAGGGACCATAAAGTAGTCGTTTGATGTGTGGGGGGGGGGGGAGCGGACTTGTTATTGTTGAGACGATCAGACTGTACAAGATATAACGATAGAACTGAGAGACACCCTGATGCATGTGATTTCAAACTATCTAGAAAAATGGGAAATTGGTTGTACTTCGTAAGAAGACATATCGTTTTGGAAACGCTCATGAATAATGACAGATCAAAGATAAACATCGAGAACATAGTTTATCTAATGCACTGCTCTCCGAGTTTTCCCGAAGTGAGCATCAAGATATGGCGCATATTGTGATGTTGAAGAAAAACTCAAAAAAAAGTCTTCGAGTCGCTGAAGTTGAAGAAACAACTCTACTCTGGGTAGACAGATGGAATTTGAGCTCAGACGAGGAGGAGCAGATGCCTGTTGAACAAGCCGCTTGGCTTCTGTGGCCTCGGATTTATGTGAATTTTATGGAGAAACGGCGCTGTTTTGAGGCACATTAATCGAAGAGAGAGAGGCTGCTAACAGTAGGATAAGAAAGATGAAGTTACGGAAGCAGTATTCAGGAAATGTGATTGATTTCAGGCAAGAGAAGTGTTTTTAAGGCTTTAACTTTTGAAGCTTCTTCCAGAAGATTAATGGAGTTAATTTTGTATGAAAACTGATTTATGGGTTTAAGAAAGACGACAACTTAGACTCCCTTGAAAGGTTTTCGCATGTTAAGAGAGATGTTTTATAACATTTATGCAGAGCTCAATACAGTTTCACAGGTTTCAATTACGTATACGTGAACAAGAACGTTTTCTCATTTTATGTAAAGATTTTGAAAACATATGCTGCACAGCTTCATGTTTCTTAATCTGTTGACTCATCAAGAAGAAAATATTGAAAACCACGTGAGGACAACGTCGGAAAGACAGTGTTCAGACCGGATACAATTGAAGTTTATGAGCTGAAACGAATTCAAATTCCGAAAAGAGGACAATGTTGAAGTTTTCAGAAGAAAGGGTAATACTCAACTCATGTTCTCATAGTAAGTGAAATTGCAGAAGAAAACACTTCCATCTGATATGAAAGATTCGAAAAAAAAATGAATTACAAAGTCTAGATGTTCAATTCCCCAGCAACCTAATTCCCAGAAGCCTGTCCAAGTCCATTCATTGCTCACTGATTTCAAGACAATTCCAAAGAAAAGATGAACGGTGGCATGGCTGAATTTTTTTAGAGTTCGATCAGAGTTGGCATCTGCTTTTCCAGATGGACAAATCTTCTCTACTTCTCTAGCCATTGCTCCTTATATCATAACGCAGCTTTCAAAGTCTTCTTCAATATTACAGAGTTTAAGTTACATCTAGTATACGTCTAGCTCTTTCCTCTTTTCATTCATCTGAAGTCTCATAAAATACATCGACTTCGCCAGCTCCATTGGTAGGATTTTTCCCGTTTCTCACAAAATCCCGTTATTTATTTATTTAAAGAAATTATTTCGTTTGATCGCTTTCCTCCAACTTTTTAGTTTTAATGTCGTCGACTCGGAGGAAACTCAGATACGGAATAAATGGGAGAGCCTGTACTTCTCCTGCTCTGCTATCAACTTCTGTTAAATGGCAGAGGCCTGATGTGGACAGCCAATTATCCAGGTTTTTCTGTTTAAGGTACTCAAATACCCAGCTTCAGACTTACGAGTCAAACCTGTCGTGGTATTCCTCCTGATCCTGCTCACACTCCCTGCAAGAGGAACGATAATCCCAAGTTATCAATTTTACAGAGGCCATCTTCATTAAAACGTAATGTAGTTGATAGTAAATAAAGAAACAAATCATTACAGACGTTGTTGAAACGAAAAACTTAGTTCAGAAGTATGTAGCAGATTCAAAGGATAGACTGGATCGATGGGCTCAACGAAACAGCTCTTCTATCAGTTCCCTTCTTAAAAGGTAGCTCATCTAGAAGTGCAGAACGTGGCGACGAAAGTACAACCGCTCGTTCTTTTTTTTCGGTTCAAAATGAAATTTCATGTTCAACTAACTGATATCAGTTATTAAACCCTGCGAACTTCATTTTAATATTGAGGTGTGTATCTCCTACTGGTACTCCGACGGCCGTAAACAAAAATGAATCGAAACTCGAGTTTGATGAAACTTACAGAAGACCAACAGGAGCAACTTATGGTGTTAAGACAAGGTGAGAGAATACAATTTTAGTCGTTAAAGGAGTTCATCTGTTCAGCGATCAAACTATGAAGAATGATCTTATAAAACCAAGGCTCAGTGGGAGCGATATCAGAATCAAATGGGATGTGAACTGTTCGGAGAAAAAACCAACTGGAAAGACTTCATATATATCTCAAGGTATTTGCTTTATTTTGGCGTTTTTTTCTCGCTGAGTGGATGTGCATTTATTGAACAAGGACAATTCAATTCAGTTTGAATTTCGTACGTTGTTACATAGTCTTGTGCTTGTATCCCATAGCTTGGTCAAATTGTATTTAATAGGAGAATGCTCTTATTCGCTGTGAAAGATTAAGACTGTCAACGCTCTAGATAAGAAAGAATTGACTCAGACGTAGAAAATACAAAGAGAAATCGACAGAATATAACAGGATGAGAGAATTTCTGAAGCTGCCTTCAGCTTCTGTTTGTCCTCCTTCAGCCATCGAAGGGTGTATGCAGCTCATTGTGATTTTGGTTGGAATGGAGAGAGAGCTGAGCAGAATGAGTGCGAGATAGGAAGAGAAATGATAGAAATATTTGGAGAGAAGGATGCATACCGATTTCGAGCTCTCATACTATCTGTCCTTCAAGAGCATTCTATCTGTCGTTATACATTTTCTTCGGCATTCTCTCCTATCTGCCTCACTTATTCTCTCTTTTTCCTGTGTTCTATTAGTATATGTTCCTCTTAATGATGTCTGTACCAAAATTTTTGAGCTTTCCAACGACGATATTCAACATCTCTGATTATCTATCAGTTATTAAGCCGCAGTTTTTGACTCTACTTCCCATTCTTTAAGTTTCCGCTCTACCTTTTTGCCATTTTTAGTGTTTGTCTTTGATCGTTCAATCCAAATAATACTTGTCTCCAATTACTCGCAAATCGTTCTATCTACTTCTTTATGTTTCTTTTACTGTTGATGATCAGTCAATCACCTTCGAATAATACTCGTGTGAACAAGGAAAACGGAGTTATTATGTAGAACGAGTGGAATCGATCATTAGCGAGTAAAGATCAGTATAAGATGACATTAAGCTGAAAAGAACAAGAAGAAGTATACATGTCTTCTGTTTGTTTGACAGCATCACTTCAAAAACCCTTCAATACATTTAATTTCTAACTTTCACTACCAGTTCTGCTGCATGAGTTTAATAATTTGCATCTGGTTTAACGATGCTCAGAGAACATTGCGTGGTTAAAAGGTTTATGAAAATTCGGAAAAAAAAGTTTCTTATAAAACGATCAGGAAAAAAGAGTATCAGCTGTCGTTCTAATCTCTTTATCTCTTTCCAATTTGAAATGCTCTATGCTATTCCATCTTCAACTTCATTAAGTGGAGAAGCTAATCTTGTAGTTATTTTCTCCAAGTATTTTGTTTTATTCACGTTTTTACTCACTCAATTATGTAACCTTCCTGTTCCATCTTTCCAATATGAACATGTTGTTCTATTGAAAGAGAGAACTGAAAGGAAGATCTTGAACATAGCTCATGACATTCGTCCAGATCGGAAAGTTGACGGATTTCGTCGGATGCCTATGTTTACAAAAACTGAAATCTAGAGGTGCGCTTCAGAAGATGAACGTTCTAAACTCAATCTTAAGGCATTCCTGTCCTTTGTTAAAATCGTATAATCGATGTAAATCAATCGATAAATGTCCCTTCCTAGACCTCTTCCTCTATTTCTTCAATAGCTTCATCTTTCAAGGTTCCAGGATGATCAGAGTTGGGTGGTAACACCATGATAGAAACTCTGAGAGAGAAGAGAATCAGAGAGATATAGGACGAAATCTTTTCCTCTCGCAGCTGCTAATATTTCAACATCATTTTTACACAGCTATGTATATAGGATTTAAAATCGATGATGTTGATTTCTTCTGCTTCGAAGATATTTTGCCTAATTAAGAAGTTTTGGAAATGGCATGGAATATAGAAAGAGTTACGTTATTCTTACTTATATCTTAACATGGTTCTTACTGCGAAAAGAAGTAAAAGTAGATGGATTCTGAAAATCTCTGATAGAGTGGCCAAGTGAGCTTGGCCTAACGGAATTTATGCCACTGATTCTACAGCAAAGTATTACAAATGTTGTCTGTATGTTTTCTGGTGTTCCACTTAGCTGTCTTGCCCTCCTTTCTGTAGATGTCTAGCTACCTCCATCATTATCTATATCTCTTTCCATTGCTCTTATCCTATTCTCTGTTCTCCTGTGCAAGTTCAGATCTGCAACTCAACTATGATCATCTGCATTTCTTTATTCCATTAATGCTTTTCTGTTTTTTCGAGTTGTCTCTCGAGTATCGCCAGAAGTTGAATCGGAGCATCTCATAGTATTATGTACTTTCCACCACGATCCAGTTAATTAGTCTAATCGAGTGATATGTACACCTTTTGCTTATGATATCTCCAGTGTTGCTTGATGGCTTCTTTCCTTGATAACCTTGTTCAAAGTGTGTTTAATATTTCAGTATGAAATGTTATGAATCAGTTTGTGCTGTCCATCGCCCACAGCAACTCACTAACGTAATTTGAGATGTTTTTTCCTCCAAAAAACACCGCAGGCAATCATCATCTCATCGAACAGCGAGTTCATAATCGATTGTCGGTCATTCTGATGATACGTGACTCTGAATCAGATGCTCCTAACGTACCAACCACCCCCACATCCTCTTAGCCAACTGTTCCTAACCATCAGCCATAGGGTCAAACTTCATAACGAGAGCAAGCAAAAACGTAAAAAAGAAAAATTGCTGAGACATTGGTCATTGATTAATCCTTATTTCGTTATGTTTCCCGAACCAATTGCCGTCCATAGAACGGATTCGTTCGTGTTTTTTCATGTTTGTCGTTCTCCTTCATCAGCTCATCAGACATTCTTCAACTTATGCTTTTTCCTTTTTTCACAATTCTACGATCCGGATTAGTTCTCTAACCCATTATGTTTTGTTTCTTGTCGAATTTTCTTGTTTCCCAACTGAGCTATCTCGATTAGACAAACTCATGTCAGGAATATAACGGTTTTGATTGATCACCGTATTGAACTGAACTCTGGATTATAAATTTCTAGAAGCAACACTTTTCTTAGCATCGAAGTTTATTGGAACGTTAACGTTCTATAAAAGAGCTGAACGCATATAGCCCCCTATCGGCACAGTTTATAGCTCAAAGGCTCTCTCCAAACTTTCTGTTCTTACGTCCATCACGTCAGCTGTCGACGTTGTGTCGTCCCTCAGTTCTGGAGCAAAAGGTACTGATGAGTCGTCTGCTCACTCCAGGTTCTTCTATCTTTTCCTATCTTTCTTTGCAATATCAGACAGATTAAGTAAAATATAGAGAGAAACAGAAGAAGAGAGAAAGTGGGAAAGACGGGGATAGGAACAAGGAGTGTGACACATCCTCTCGACCAACTACTACCTGCCATTCTAGTTAAAGCTTTGGTCATTCAATTGTAACTTCATAGATGTTTTAGTAGCATCCAACAAACTTTTTAAGAAAAGTTCAAACAATTCCATTAAGTTTCCATTCGGCATTATGCAGATTTTATCATTTGAAACCATTATATTGTCCTACTCAACAGGGCAGTAACTCTGTATACAAACAAAGAATTCAAAAGGTTTTGGACCTCGCTCTCTCACCAATATATAAATCAGCCGGTGTCATGATGTCATCCTTGTTATTCATCTGTTACTTGTCTCATTCTTTAAACACTTCACTTAGATAACTTATATCGATCACCTCTCATCACTACTTCCCACTTTTTTTATTTATCTATTTTTCTTACAGGATCCATCGTCTTGCGTATGCCTGTAGCGGGCACGTCTTCCCGTTCGGGTAGATTGGCTCGCATCAGCCAGAGCAACATCCGACCATATGGCTCCGGTAATCAAGCTCCTTCCCAACACAGTGGCATTGGTGAGTTTTCATTCTGTTTTTTACTAGCCCTTTTTCGTTTTGTTCAAATCGAAATATTCTGCTTACATATGAATGACACACCTAGGAATTTTAGAATCTTTCAAGCCTTTATTGGGTCAGCAGTTGACCATCGAATTGATTTTATGTTTTCATATTTATTATTCAGTGTTTTCTCTTTCTTCTCTTACCTAACGTATGAATAGAATAGAGCAAAATCGTTACTCTGGTTGTTTTCTCTTCTTTCGTTATTCAACGATTACAAGAGTTATGCTTTGATTCTTCAAACAACTCCTATCCCATGCAAACGTCTCCATGTTGGGTTTTCTCAAAAAAAGATGTGTTTTTTTTTTTCATATCAATTTTCATTAGTTTGAGTTAACCTTTTCTTTCTCCTACTTAGAGCCTCACAATGACATACGGCGAAAACACCGAATTTTTACTTGTTGAACGAGCACAAGTCTAGAAATTTCTGTTTTGAGACTCTAACTCTATTCGAAACTAAAATTCAGCTCGTCATATGCTCTGAAGCTGGAAGTTTTTCTAACAATCTTTCTTTGCCCGTCATTCAACCCACTTCATCGTCTTCTGCCGTTTTTAGAATTTTCGGTGCGGGGTTTCAATATGCCCCAAGGGTATTCTCAGTTTTGTCGCCAAGCACTCCTTGCATGGCATTCTAGATATTATCAATTTCTTTTCCTCATTTCGTGTTGTCTCTTAAGTAATTTTCATACTCAGAGTGTCTTTTGTATAGTCAGATCTAATGTCTGAAAACTTCTGAAAAGTTGATCTCTGCTTATGTATAGTCCCAATGGTTAATGTCATTTGTATGTACATCAGGATATGTTGCTAAACTGCTTAGAAGGATTCTTTATGGTAATCAAGGAAGTATGTCTTTCTGTGTCCTCAAACGGAATACATTCCCCATCAGATGTTTCAACCATTTCAGGCGGACAGCCACTACCAGGTGTTGATGTGGCGCCTAGTGCGAGCTCCAAGAAAGAATTCCGCCATAGATTTGAAATAGTTAAGAAACTTGGTTCAGGTACATATGGTAAAGTATCTTTGGCTTTCGACCACAAATTCGAGAGAGAGGTGAGTTTCTATTCGTCTGTTTTTTTGTTTGTTGTTAGCAGTGAAAATATCTCATGCAATTATATCCTTTTGAACCCTGGAAGCAGAAAGAGAGTCTTCCAGCTTAAAAGCAACTCTCAAATTCGAAATGACACAAAATTATGCCCTTAGGAATTGACAAAAAAAAAACAAAAACTTCTTGAGACTTTTTCATCAACAAAAGTTTCTGAGCTTGAAACTCGTGAAAGAGGGTCTACTTATTAGTATATTGGTTCATTTTTTAATATGGAATGGATTCAGGTAGCTGTGAAGTTGATTAAGAAGAGTGCTATAGAGAATAAAGAAGATCTTGTTCGAATTCGTCGAGAAATCAGAATAATGTCAGCTTTAAACCATCCGAACATCATTCAAATCTTCGAAGGTGAGTCAACATGATTAGCATATTCCCCACGCTACGCGTCAGCAATATGTAGCTCTGCACAGCACTTGAAAGTAATTCATCCTTGTGTGTCTGGAGATCTTTTCTTTACAATGTTCTTTCTTTCACAGATTTCATATTTTCTTTGCAGTGTTTGAAAACAGAGACAAAATCATCCTGGTCATGGAATATGCAAGTGGCGGTGAATTGTACGATTATGTTTCCAAATCCGGATCTCTTCCTGAACCAGAAGCTCGTAGAATATTCCGTCAAATTACTTCAGCTGTTCTATATTGTCATAAAGTTAGTTTGGGACATACAAGGCAGTTTACATTTCCGTTTGTAGCATAAAGTGGCTCATCGTGATCTTAAGCTTGAGAATATTTTATTAGATCAAAATAATAATGCAAAAATTGCTGACTTTGGCTTATCGAATTATTTTTCCGATAAAGTGAGTTGTGACTGTACATTACAGACTAACATTTTTTTTAGTCATTGTTATCAACTTTTTGTGGCAGTCCTTTGTATGCATCTCCTGAGATTATAAACGGAACTCCTTATCATGGTCCAGAAGTAATTCAAAATCTTCTCCTAAGAGACCTACTGAAACTGTTTTTCAGGTTGACTGTTGGTCTCTGGGAATCCTGCTTTATACATTAGTCTACGGTTCAATGCCTTTCGAGGGACGAGATTTTAATCGCATGGTTCGTCAGATAAAACGTGGAGCTTACTATGAACCAGATACACCATCAAGTATATTTGAACTTGTAAGCGAGCTCGTACAATTGTCGTTTTAGCTGCATCTATGCTCATCAGAAATATGTTACGGGTCAACCCTGAGAGACGAGCAAACATTTTTGATATAGCTTCACATTGGTGGTTAAACTTGGAAGAGAATATGCCTGTCATTCAAGAGCTTCCAGAAAATCAAGTAGAATACTGATTTTTTAACTAAATATATATATGGTTCTAGATCATTGATCATACGCCGTTAACGGAGAGAGCTGAAACCATGATTGTTCAAGACTTGGCTGACGAGACGGACGTGTTCATGGAGTTCGGACATTTGAGTACGGAGACGCGTCATAAGATCGAAGAGTTTCGGCGTAGACGAAAAGAAGCAGAACACTATATTGATAACTCCCCGGTTAAACCACCAAAAGTATACATATATATATATAAATCCAGGCATAATTATAACTGACTTACTTTTCAGGCTAGGAAAACTGAAGGCGATGCTGAAGTTCCGGAAATGCGAACAGAAGAGAAGAGCTTGAGGGGATATACTGAGAAAGAAAAAGTTCGTTATCTCTTTTTTGTTGGTTTTAAAACTCGTATTTCTACAGGAAAAAGAAATAAATGATCCTCTGGAAAGATTGCGTCAAATTGAAAATAGGTTGGGACGGTCGACTCAACCAGCACCTGCTAAAACTGCCCCTCAAAAGGTATAGGTTCTGTTGAAACATTGTTTATTACTATCAACTTGTCACATGAGTTTTTATTACGGATCATTCTCGTACATAACGAACGAATGGTAGAGCTTTTCATTCATCGAAGCGACAACGTCTGATGCATGATAAGCTCTCGTCTCTAAGACGTTCTACTTCAAACTCTGGGTGGTTCTTGATCATGGCTATGTAGAAATCAGTGCACTTATCCGCGCAAGTCATTCCTACTTCACTACTGAAGTCTGGGCGCATTGAAGTTAAAATTTCCTCGCTGGTCCTGTTCTGTTTGACATTTTCAGCTACCTCCGTGATAGCCTGAACTTTGATAATATGAAAGTATCACACTGCAGCTCACTTCTGTTCCATTGTTTTTCGAGTTAGGTCTGGAAACGGCAATGACTATGAATGATGCCAAGAGGAATAATGTTGTCCAACGTATCATAATAACCTGAAATGATACTTGTGTTCAAAAGTTAAGAAACGAGTGAAAATGATAACGTTAAGTTTGCGAAGACTTTTGTGAGAACGTCATTTATATAGCATAAAATCATGAATCATTCGTGTTTCAAACGAAGCTGATAGACGTCTTTGTGAGAAAGAGTCATCTAGAAAAGAGATCAGTGATGACTGAATGGATAGAATTCGATTTTCATTTTTCACTCTATGATATAAAGCGATACAATTACTAATTGCATCTATATTTTCATATTTTTTCCATTTCAAGCGATTTATTACAGCGTCAAGAGAAAGAGAGTTGAATCAGTACTTAATAGATTAAAACCGGATAGATACTGTGAGTATAGCAGCCGATTTATAGTTGGCGCTGCAAAAACATATTGTAATGACAACTCCGGATATCCGGCTCCCCTTTACTTCAATGAATCATTATTTTAATATTTATTATCTGAATAATCCATAACATTACAGCAATTCAAAAAAAAACGTTTTAGTTTTTGAACTCAGTCTCAGCTTTCACATTTTCTCATTTGATTGCGAAAGCGTGTCTTACCGTAGCTTTCCCACATCTTTACTTCTTCTTCTTTGATATATAAATTATCCTGAATTGTCAAGTACACCTTTATCAATTGTTCCGTTTCAGCCTGTCGCCAAAGTTGAACAAGTCCCTGAGCCTCCTCGCCAGCCGTCTGTTAAGAAAAGTATTTCAGTCTTGATTCATGCCTTTTAATACTTATGTTTTCTTAGCTGCAGAGGTTCCGAAACCAGTACCTGAACAACCGGAAGATCCTGTTACTGCACGGACAGAGTAAGAAGCTTTTTTTGAATTGCACAATCTTTTTATTATTTAGTGGACAAGGCAATGAGAGTCGAGCACCCTCATTTGTGCCTGTATCGGCAAACTCTTCACCTCCTCCATATCGTAGAATGTCCGCTAGTACTTATAGAATTGAAACAGACTCTTTGAACATGTTGATGAATCAAGTAAGCTGCATTTTTTATCAAAAAAAACTCAGCAATTTATTTAGGTATTGGAACAGATGGATAAGGGGCCAGTCAGTCTTAACCTAGTAGCTCGTATCAAGGCGCATCCACTATATGATAGTAGGCCAATGGTTAAAGAATTATTGGAAAGTATCATAGGTGATTTTTCAACTTTCTGAATTTAATTCAATTATATTTTCAGCTGCTCAACCTCCTGCTGTTCAACGCCATGCTTCCAAAATCATTGAGCAACAGTCACAGGTAATAAAATACTCGACAATGTTAATTGATCTTTCACACACATTAAAAAAGCATGAATACCCTATACTTATACTGAGTCCAACCACTTTTAAGGACGTCGTTCGAAAGACTTCCGTGGGACATTCTACTGGTACATTGCCCAAAAAAGATACTAAACCCCAACAAGCACCAACATCACAGCGTCGTAGCGATGCTACTAAGAAAGCGATGGGAGAACGACCATGGCACAGTGTGGAGGTTTGTCATTCTTGCATGACATTTTTAATTCACAGCACTGAAATCTAGCTTCTGTTTAACAATTTCAGTATCATTCTTATGGTTTTTATTTTCAGGTTGGTTTTGAACAAGATGATGAATCAGAGCTCGAAGATGCCATGGTGCAGTCAGTGCGTAGCACGGCAACAGAAGTAACAGTTCAGGTACTGATATAGTACAAACAGAGAAAAATGAATTTTTGTTTAGGATACTTCGTTTGAAGATAGTGATGATCAAACTCAACCTTTGGAATCTCCAAAGACACCGGTGTTGAATGTGGAAGTGCGTGAGACACAGACGCAAACTATAGAAGAAGCAGATTCTGAAGATGAAGATGAAGAGTACACAGATTCAGAAATGGAAGAGCTAGCCGATGAGGTTATACATTCAAAATTCAATTGTATAACCTGCGCTTGCTAGGTTGAGAAAAAGGAGCCAGTCGCTGTTCCCGTTGTCGGCGAATTCTTGGAAACTTTGCCTCCACCTGACCCTGCAATTAACATACCACCTACTTCAGTCTCACCACAATACTTAGACGCTTTCGATCGTGGTTTGATAAAACGACAGAGCAAGGGAAAGTACCAGGTTAGCTTTTTGTAATTTAATGAGAGTCTAGTCAAATTAACAACTTGTTAATGTTCTACAAATGTTAATAGTCCAATCAAGAGAATAATCAATACCATAAAAGTACGTAAGCGTGTGTGTATAACTGTACCCGTTTCCGTACTCCAAACTTTAAACTGTTATTACTTCTTGCATGAACTAATTAATTGTGCTTGTCGAAGCTTCACGTTCAAAAAGAAGCTCTTACAGCATAGTCGAGTTGATATGTACGGTAGAGGTGTTTCTACGGAATGTGAATCTCCAACCCTCACTCGAAAACATATGGGAGGACCTCAACCAACTCCTGAGCAATCACCATTTCTTTTTGATACGGTATAGTTATCGATTCGCGAAAAAAGTTCTCTTCCTGCTTGATGCATAATACAGTGAGCACGTTCTAGATAATCATGATGAGCATGAACTTATTTTCTTTATTACCACTTCTTTTTCATATCGGAGAGCTAGTTGAAGAGTAGACGTGTCGAATTGAGAGAGAGTATATCACTTTGTGGACACACTAATATACTACCTAATTCTAGGCGAAAAAGTTGATTATGCAATATCCCACTCACCCTGATCCCAGACTCATCGAAAATGAGCTTCGTGTTCGACGTAAGAAAGATCTTTTGAAGGTTGATGGTGACTCACTCATGAATAGTAGCAGAAGCATGACACCTACAAGGTAATAAAACTTCGTCAACATTATTGAAAATCGTAAGTTTAAGTCATGTTGGATCCGTGCCGCCGCGCTCACCACCTCCTTTGAAATCAGACAGTGAGGATGAGGAAGACGAAGATGAAGAAGAAGAAGAAGAAGTAATAATGTACTCTTTACTTTGTTTTAATATTTTATATGTAAAGATCGATGAATCCGAAGAAGAGTCTGAGGAAGAAGAAGAGGAGGAAGTTGTTGTCAGAAGACCCAGAGCTCCCATAATAAACGCTGTTCGACGTGATGGAGGTGAGCTACTTTATTAGCGATTCGAATTGCTAACAGTGTCGTCTGTTTATTGTCGTCTGTCACAAGTCTAGTTTGTCCTGATTTTAGATAAAATTGAAACAACTGTGGCAGTCTTGAACGGTCGTCGATCCTCCTATATGCAAAGTGCACCGGCCAGCATTCATGCTTCTATGTCGCCAGGTTAATTCAGCTTATTTTCAAACTCTGTGGATCATGTTTAATTACTCGTTCTCATCATTAGTTACGTAATTCTAATTTTGAAATGGGATGATATGCTAGATTTAAATGTTAGCAGCATGCAACACGATGAATTTATATGTGCTTCTAAGTAGTTTCATTTGTTGCAGAGCCGGTGAGAGCTGTCACTCCACAAACATCAGCAAATGCAAATTCCAATGCGAAATACTTTGTAACTGTAGCAGAACTGAAAGTCAAACCATCGGCGAATTCAGCTACAGAGCCCAAGCCTTACAGGTAATTTTGAACTTAGATATAACTTTATACATGTTGTTTAGTCGTGTCAATATACAAGGTGTGAATGGGACTAAAACAGGCGTCAGCAAAAAGAGTACCGAGTCTCAGCTAAAAGAAGAGCTGAAAAACGCCTCTGTAACTACAACACATCCGTTGAAAGCTTCTACGCCTGTGAATGAACTTCAAAATGGCCAATCCAAGTAAGTACTTTTCTTACAACGGAAAACCTTTCAGTTTTATGTTGAAGCAGTTAATGTGAATATTAATGTCTGATTAGTCATTAATCACTAACATTAATGTTTTTATTTTTGACTTTTTTGTTCAAGATTCTGTTTTTCCGTTCTAGATTCTTTTACACAAATTTGTTGTTTCGAACAACAGAAATTCGCCCAAAAAGGTAGTTATTTTAATGAGAGACGCATAGAACGGTTGTTTCATTGAGTTATAGCTTCTCGAGTTTGTAATGCTAGTAAGCTAAACTTCTCCCACCCCCTTGTTCGTATCTATAATTATCCGTAGCTAATGCTTCTTGTATTCTTTGGTTGTCTGATTGCAGTAGTCAAAGTCCTGAAGGAGGCAAAGAAGCTTGGGAGTCTGCAGCAGCTTACATAAGAAGAAAAAATCGAGAAAGACGGATCCGCAATCTAACAATCGCTGCACCTGAAGAGATTTCACGGTATACAAAAATCATTTGTGTTTTGGTTCTTTGGAGCTATGACGTTGACATGCTTTTTGGTGTGATCCCCGTTGTTATTAAACTGCTGAAAATGCAAATTTTATCGAAAAACTTTTTCTTTATTTTCAGAGCCACGGAGAGAATAAATGTAAATAGCGGAGGTACTAGGTTATCAAAGTAGTCAAATAATTTTTTTTTAAGAACCATCTCCTGGATTCCACGGTGTAGCTTCAACGGCAGGAGACCAGTTCTATACCCACCATTCAAGTAACATAGAAACCTAAGAAATTTATAGAAAAGCTCACCTTCTTCAGGTGCATCAGGAGCTTCTTCTTTGTTGAACTATATAAGGCCAAGATATCATGATGATGTGTATCGTAGACGAGGAATTGACGCTGATGAACGTTCTGTTTCACCAAACCGATATAACGTATGTGATTTTTGTAACAAAACTTACTATGGCCAAAACAATTGCTCCCGGTGAGGCTCGAACTCACGACCTTCAGATTATGAGACTGACGCGCTGCCTACTGCGCTACGGAAGCACATTTTGTACCAGCCGGGTGTCTCATAAATTGGAACCAGTTTATATTTGAAACTGATTCCAAAAATTGTTTGTAAAGGCTTGTTATAGTAGATAAGCCGGTATCACATTAATTCGAATTATCTGAATGGACGAATTAGTTTCATGCCATCTAATTTCCAAACAACGGAATCAGCTAAAACAAGAGGCGTGTCTTAAAACTTAAAAGCTGGGCGGGAAGACGAAACCTGTTGGTTATAGTTGATTTCCCCAAACCTCAGGTGTCTAGCTTGTGAGTGGTAGTGTTATCTCCGTAAAGAAACCCCGTTCTACCTATCAACAATTTGTTTCAACTACTTGTTATATTCCCCTCTCCCACAATGTTGATTACTAGTGATGATTGGGTTGGTATAATATTTTTCTTTTCAAAAAAAGATTTCATACAGCAGCATGTATACAGTTTTTTATGAATGTTTTTGCAGACTGCAGCAGTTTCACGTGAAGAACGTCGCAGCTCTTATAACAATATGCATGAACCCTCTCCAGATAGACCAGATTACAGGTAAATAGATTAATAAAAGAAAAGGTGTTTTCCTGAAAGTTTGTGTTCATGTATGACATAAGAAAGTGAGAAAAAATACTTAATCTGCCAGTAGCAATCTCTTCTGTTTCATTCCTGTTTCACCTATGAAACAAGTTTTTGTTATCATCAGTGCCAGGGACAGTTAATGACCGTTCTCCCTTTTTTTTGATCAAAGCTTTATTTGAATATCTCTACATTTATATGAAATTGCTAATTAATAGTGTCGTAAAGTCGTGACATTTGATTGACATTTGATTGCTTAATGTACTTCTCTGTACAAATGAGATTTGACAGCTCTTGATAACTAACACATCGTGATTAGAAAATTGAAATTAGAGAAACATCTAAAGCTTTACCGAATGCAAAAGAATTTCTTTCAGATCATCAGCCTATGGTGTAGGGGATACTCGAAGCTATTATACTTCTAACGCCAGTCCAAGTTACACTAGGAAGTTTGAGAATGAGGTGAGCGATGTGAAACAAAACTTTCTTCAATTAACAGTTTTAAGAGAAAGTTCTTGAAATTCTAACATTGGTAATATATTGTTGTGATTGTCTTAATAGTTGTTGTAAATTACTGCAAATTCATACTACGCCCTTTCAGCTACAATCCTCTTCTTTACAAAGCTGGGCAACAGAACCGAGAAAATTCGAAGTTTATAAAACGAGAGCTGAACGTGATCGCGAAATGCACACTATGCATACAACACCGTAAGACTTTGTTATGGATACTGAAGACTCAGAACGTAACTTCAGAACTGCTGCTAGTTCATATCGACCCACTTCATACTATTCTGGAAGTGATAGACCATTAACCACTTATGGGTACAGAAGTCAAGATGTTCGAAATGATTACCGAGAACCATATCGTAGCACTAAATATGACGGAGATAATTACGGATATCATCGAAGATCAGTATATGAATATGATAACAGAGCTGGTAATGATTTTCTGCTTGAAATTGTTTGACATTGCTTTTCTTCAGTAACACCTGGCCTTATTACGTCTTCAATTCCATATGCTTCTGAGCAATCTAGCGGGTATTTGATATCCCGTCCGAACATTATAACAATCTTTGAATATAGGTATCGTCCGGCGGCAAGACGAGTAACATCTGCGCTGACTGATAGCGACAAACGGGCTTATAATCATAGAAGCAGATCTATGGATCGCAAGCAAGTCAACAAAGAGCATGATTTTTCAGGTTTGTAGGCATACACGTTTGAATTTCTAGAAGCTCTAATTTAGCTCAACTGCGTCACAGACTCATGACCCCAGATGGTGCTAGTGGGTCCGACTTCAGTTATATCAACTACCATGATTCCTCTAATGGCAGAGCTAGTCAAGGAAGAGACGATAAATCGAGTGCACCTCGCGGAATTCTTAAAACGCGTCAAGTATGCATCGTAAATCTTCTTGAAACCGCTTTCTCCAACTTTAGAGCAGCGAACAAGATGCTAGAAGCTCCGTGGATGCCTTAGCTAGCACAACGGGTGGAACTAATACTTCAAGTTCGGGAAACGGTCGAGGGTTGGATGGTGGGACAGGGCCGGTTCGCTCGGTAATCGATCGTCTAAGGAGACATCTTTCACTCGAGAAGAGCTCCTCTCCACAAAGACAACAACCGGCTCAAACTCAGGCTCAGCAAACCCTGACGACGTTGGGTCAGGTAAATGGAGTTCGCGCGCCATCCGCCGGCGCCAATCCGAAAGACTTGCAAGGACTCCACAATGGAAATAGCAGAGATGAGAGTAAGTTCAAGAATGAGAGATATACAAAATGTGGTCACTTAAGGTCCCAAGAAAAAGCGATCCTTACTTTCTTTCAACCGAAGAAGAACTAGTGAAGTTCGCCTTGGAGCTGATGGAAAGCTAATCACTAATGGGTAAGCAGTCATACACTCGTATATTTATAGATACATTGATGAATGCGTTTCAGCGTCGATGATCAATACAAACGACCTAGCTCTCCTATAGATAAGATCAAATCCTTATTCAGGAAAGGGGATGGGGCTTCGCAAGATCCATACTTCGCGAGTCGTTATGTAGCAGGATCGGATAAACCGTATGGTTATCCAACGAGTAATGTAGCATCTTCCCGCGATCCATACGTTCCTCAATACCGCAAGTTTCCAGGTATTTTTTCCGAGGTAACTGATATCCTAACTGAATAACATTGAGCAGGTTCTACTCCACGAGATACCAACGCAGCTTTGAATCGGTACAGCTACACGCCAGGCTTGACAGAACAGCGACGTCACTGGTTTGACGATCATAACATGTACTAAGCTCTACTACTACTGTTGCTCTTCTTGCCTCTGATAGTAACTTACAGACATTTATATTTCCTTCGAGTGTAAAATCTTAAACCCATCACAAATAGCTCACTTGATTGCTCACACCATAGCTTTCATTGAACACGCCTAGTTGACACATGCAATGACTTACATTATAAATGGTATGAATTTCTGAAATCAAAACGCGGAACGTTCAAAACGGTAGAAATTATTCGTTCTATCGATAGCAGAAGAGTTGTTCCAAGTAGAATCAACACATTTTGTCATATTGTCAACTTGTCAAACTAACACCCTATATAAGCTGGTACTATTCAACTTTTGTTTTTTTTAGATCAATTCAGGTCGTCTAAGAATCTATTAATTTCAGTTGTTAACTTTGATAAGCAAACATTGAAGTTCCTTAACTAATCTCTTATAAACTGTGTTTCCTTCAAACTTCGTTGGTACATGGTTCTACTACGAGCCACACTTCCAACTCTTTCTATGTCCGCTACACTCACCAATCATACTCCGCGGTGTTTCACGAGTAATCTTTTTAATTCTTTGTAACTTTCTTGAGTCCTTTGTATGAGACAAATGTATCTCCTCCATAACTCCATAGCAATGAATTTTTCGTTGTGACTATGAATTCTCTTAAGATCCGCTATTATCCGTGCCGAAACTTAGAGTTTAAATAAATTTTTATCAACTATCGTAGATTTGAATAAAAATATCGAGATAATATCAATAAAACATATTTCACCGTTCGAACGAACCTCTTCGCCCAGCAATAAAAAGATTTTCTGACAAGGCGCCAAGTCTCTTCTGTCCAATAATCATAAAATTGAAAGTAGAAAAATCAAACCTGGATGGAGACATGAAGAGCCGAAGGAATTGCGTCGAAGCCGGTGAGTTTGCCAATAGTTGTTTTGTCCAGAAACGTACAATTCGATCCTGTGTCTACCAAAAACCACACTTTCATGGCTGGCGCGTTATACTTCTTGGCAGGACGACAGTCGAGGTACACGATCAGGCGATTATTTGATCCGAAAATGAGAAGTTCCACTGGAAATCAAAATTCGTCCACCAAAAGTACCAAAAACACAGATAAGTAAGAGATCTGAGTTCTATTATGGACTCATCAGATAGGAATAGTGCTCCTCGAAATAAAAAAAAAGGAACCGTCGTCTACAGCACAACTGTGTCTAGCACACTAACTTCCCTTGTCTCTCTTAGCTGGTTTTAGTGAGACTACATCTTCCTAACTTTTACAATAATTATATTAAAAATGAAAAATTTGTTGGAATATTTAAAGATGAATCAGATGGTTTCATAATGAAAGAACTTGTAGCCTTGAAACCCAAACATTATACCTATAAGGTTGCTGAAGAATCTCGTGAAGATATGATACGATTCTCCGAGCAAAAAGTTCAAGAAGTAAAAGAAGATCCGAAGTTTGCAAAGATTACAAAACCTGGAGATGAAATAAAGAAAAGTGAAGGAACAGATTTTGTTTCAAAAATAGTCTTTTTGATAAGACTATTGTTAGAAAGAAACAATATTGTCATCGAAGTATCATACAACATCTACATACACAAGAGCAGGAGAAAGTTGTGTTTGACAACAAAGAAACTGAAACTAAATTACTGAGTTTCAAGGAGGTTATCATACCAAATTCATACGAAACATATGCTTATGGATTTAATCCTTTGTCATAGAATAATAGATAGAATTGAATGTGTTAATGAAGAATGTTCCAGTAACTTTAAAAGAAGTAAACAGTAATAACGAGAGCTTCGTATTCTTGACGTTCTGAAAGTGGATCTAATCCGAAAGTTATCTTTTATTTTGGAATAACAAAACCAATGAGTACCTTGACCATCTGAAGAATCTACATTCACAATACCTACTTCTTTAGAAAGTATTTGAGGTGGCAAAGTGTCTCTCATGAAAACACAACGGAAATTCTTGATTTTTAGTGTTTTAACGAGCTCTTCCATTTCATAGTTTGTTAGTGGTTTCAAGTCATTTGTAAAATTCATTTATTCAGAATCATTTTTGCTCAAAAAATTTCGTAGTCAACCACTGAATTCCAATCACGTTTTTGAAGTAGCGTATTCCGATCTTGTTTGGTGTGTGAAATACATATCATTGATATCCTGTATGACTTTAAACTACTGCACATACGGCTGTTACTAAGTCTGGAAGTGATCATCATGAAAGCTGATAATGATGAAAAATTAAAAATTAAAAGATCAGAGTTAACTTCTCAGCTACAAGATCTTTGTCTTTGAAAAGTCAACGAGAACGGTCGAAACAGTATTATAATAGCTAATTTAGGAATGAACGTTATTTTCTTCCAACAATATACCTCGAGTTCAAGTGATAAGCAACGCTTTAACTTTTGGCGGGAAATTTGCATATCTTGAAAAAATGCAAATTAAGATGGCGTGAGACCACGCCGCATTCTACAATTGTTTTTGCGATACGTGGTTGTTTTGATTTTGGACGTTGAATTAACATTTTTCTTATTTATTTGTTGTTCTAACTGAGCGGATTGAGCTGCTATTGCAAGCCTAATCATAGCTGGTCTTTGATACATGTGTAATTAGCTGACGAACATACTTTATCGTTTCATCTTTTCCAGAAATATCAAACGTATTAACACTCATGTCAAGCCTCAATTTACTTGACTCTAATTCATTAACTTCTCACGACGATTTACAAGATGAAAAAGTAACGCTTACGGAGACAATCAAAGTTCCGGTTGAAAAGTATCCAAGAGTATGTTTGCTAATACGTTTCTTCACCTATAATATCTTAACTCAGTATAACTTCGTTGGCAGGATCTTAGGTCCTAGAGGTATGACAGCCAAACAACTGGAAGAAGAAACTGGTTGTAAGATTATGGTTAGAGGAAGAGGCTCAAGTAGAGTTTCGGTAGTAACAGACATGTGAAAGTTCCTACTGACTATTCATTACAGAACAAAAGAGAGTGTAATGGAGAAGTTGCGCCACTGCATGTAGTGATACAATGCGACGACTTCAAATCTCGAGCACACCAGAAAATGAAAAATGCAGTTGAAGCTATAAGTCAGCTCCTACATCCTCCGGTATTTTTTGTTTCATACACTGAAAAGACATTTTTTTCAAGCCAGAAGGCAAAGATGAGCTGAAAAGAAAGCAACTAATTGAACTCTCTATAATTAATGGTACATACAGACCAACTTCGGCAACCAAAGTTCCCATCCGTAGGTTGTTATTTAAATCTCTAAACCATAATCTTTTCAGAATCTCAAAGAGTGATAAGCCAACATGTGAGTAGTGCAGACTCGAACTCCGATTCTGAAGGCACCCGAATAATTTCTTCCCTGATTGACTCGTCAGCAAAACACTCCCGAGCTCTCAATTTTAATCAGAAGCGTTTGTTAGTGAAGCGAAATGAAGAGAATCCTTCACACTGTATTTGCAGTGATCTTCCTGATCAATCTTCACAGCAGTTGGCATCAATGGCACATATTCTGTCTATGCTACCTCCGTTGCAGCAGCAGGCTATCAACTCCTATTTACTGTCAGAGTATTATAAATGCTTATTATCGTAAGTTATTATGATGTTTATGATACGACTATTGTTATTATCCAGTTTCCCAAGTCCTGATCCAAAAAACATTGCATCGCTCATGCCAACTCAGCCCATGGAAGCGTTCAATAACCCTAACTCAACGCTTCAGCCTCATTCTATGATTGCGCAGGCTAATCTTCAACAGTATTTACAAGCAGCAGCAATGTTGAACTCCGTACCATTTATACATGATGGCTCAGGTGATTTTCAGAAGCCAAAACGGTATTAGCCCTCTAGTTATTTTTTCCGTTTAAACTGTTACTTCCCTTTTGAAGTGGTGCTGTTACTAATATAATTTATATATACAATCGTTTCTCCTTGTGAATTTCACAAATCTGTACCTTTGTTCTTGTAATTGTTTGTGTTATGTGATTTTTCCATTTTTCTTGGATCACTTTTCTTTGTATAAGATTAACCGGAGTTAACCTCTTCTCGGAGTAGACCCTCACTTTTTTTTTACACTGTATGAATAGTTTCCTGTTCACGTTGCATCTTTCTCTCATTCTTTGTGGTCAAGAAGATGGCTAGACGAGAAGAGAAAAAGTTAGAGACGCAGAGGGGCCAAGATTCCGACGATGCTAGGCCGCAAACCTGCAGTTTGCGACTAGTCATCGTTCGTTTTATTCTTGGTCATAAGTGAAACGTCATCTATCTTCAGAATAACATGAAAATCACCTGCTGATTTTACCTCATTGTATTCAATGTTTTGTCTGTTCCTTTTACAGTTGCTGCATTTTTTGCTCTACTCTGTCGAATATTTTTTTTCGTAATAAACAGTTCCAATAATTTATCTTTCAATATTGATTTTGACTTTTTCTTTTTAATGATAAACATTTTTTAATTTCAGACATGGCTGATTTATTCAACAAACACATCAAGAAAGCTACTACTCGAACAAAAGAAAAAGTTTGTACAGTTTTTTCTGTGTGTCAGGAACTTTGTTTTAGCTCTTGGAAGGAATCGGTAAAGCAAAAGCTACTCAAGATGAAGTTTTTGATATTCACGCAAACAATCTACTGAAACAGAGCAAGGGAGCCGAAAAATTGTACAAAGACGTCAAGGTAGGGTTGCACCAGAGACTCCAACTCAAGTTATTTCCATTTAGGGTTACACTCAAGCTTTAAAATCATTGTGTCAGGCTGAGAAATCTCTCAGAGAGACTATCAGAGAAGCATACGAATCTGATTGGCCTGAACGAGAACATTTCACCGCTTTACTTGACGTTCGTTTATTATTTTTTTGTATCGCGCAGTGAAGTCAGGTTAGATGCGAGTGACTTTGCTTTCTGTGTTCATCTTGTTTTCGAAAATCTGCAAAAGCAACTATGCATGAAATCTACTTTGTTTTATCAAAAAGTTAAATATTTTTCTGTTGTAGAATCTAGACATACAAACAAATCAGCTTGAAAAATCCGTTGGTGACGATTTAGTTCAGAATGTTTCTCAATATGTTAATCAATTCAGTGACCTTAAAAAGAAGGTAGATTATATATCCGATTATATAGTTATAATCATCATCGCTCTTCAGGTTGACAAAAGAGGAAGAAAACTAGTCGACTATGATCATGCTAAGAATACTTATACTTCCATGACATCTTCGTCGAAGAAAGTTCGTTTTATTTCATACAAGTAGGGGGTCTATTTATACTTCTAGAGTAGTTCTGATCCCAAAGTTTCGAAAGCCTTAAGCGAGCTTCAACAAACTGAAAATATGTACAAAGAAATTAACAACGAGTTATTGGAGGTTAGAGCTGCACTTTTCTTGAAGCTATCGAAACAGGTTTAGATTCTTCCCGCTACGTACGACGGACGCATCACATTCTTGGTAGATACTTTGCAAACTATGTTCAATGCTCACAGTATCCATCAAACTGAAGCTGGATCTGTAGGAAGCTTGCGTTTGAGAGCATGAACATTTTTGTATTATTTTAGATTAATAAGCAAGTCGTTTCACAGCTTGATAAGCTTGGTCAATCAATGGATTATCTCCGAGTTGCTCGTCCTGAACCTAGAACTTTAACACCAATAGATACAACGGACGTTTGTATACTTCTCAGCTTGTTCAAATATTACTTTACTTCAGAATGTTTCGGCTTCTCCAGCAAACTCTCCGCTCCCACAATCCACTTTGTCTGTGCCATCAACTCCACAAAACTCTGCTCCTACCCCAACACCGGTTTCGCCGTCGCCAGCTCCTCCTGCTTCAGAAGGATCTAATCCTTTTGACGAGGACGAAGAGAACGTTGAAGAGGAAGTTTGTGCAAACCGAGTTTATCCAGTATGTTATTTTTTGATTCTTTTCCAAATGATTCTGGTCGGCATTTGCTTTGGGCTCCGAACAGAGATGTAAATTGAGATGAGCAGAGCCTTCATAATATTTAAATGTTATAAACTATTATTTCTGTTAACACAAGGCCTGAAGCTTAAAATCATAATATTTGAACAAAAGCCTAGTATCAAACACGTAATGTAAACAATCATATAATTCACTTTTGTTCGATAATGTTGCCCTAAAATCAAGTTATTCATTCTTCTGTTTTATAGAAGATTACTGCAGCTCCTTCCAAGGCTGAGGAGGCACCTGCACGACAAGAAGAGAAAGACCCAAATAATCCATTTGACGAGTCTGAAGATGAAACCCCAGGTGTCGATCAAGCTATAACATATACACCAGAAGAGAAAAAAGTTTGTTTATGCGTTGACTTTGTTCCATTTCCGGTCATTTAGGTGCTCTATATGGTAAAATCCACTCATGCATATCAAGCTAAGGATGTGGATGAGCTGAACTTCACTCCAGATGTAGAAATCAAGGTTAGCTCACTTTGATTCGTTACGTCAGCTAAATAACTTTCTTACGTTTTATAACTCATACTTGCTGAGTTTGTTCTTGCAATCCTGTTTCTTTCCAGGTGCTTGAACCTAAATCCTCTGAATTGTTGGATAAAGGATGGTTGATTGGAGAGTTACCCGATGGCACAATAGGGTTCTTCCCAGAGAACTTTACGAAGAAAGTCTGATATAACCATTTGCTAAAGCTGAGTGAAACGAGTTGGTGGACACGTTAGTCATATTCTTGTCAAGTCTACTTATTTCCTAATCAAGTTAATGAGTTCAGTTCGAAAAAAAAAAACGATAAAAGATAGTTTTTCAAATACTTATAATGATTCATCATACTCTCGGATAGGGGATTACAAATACTTTCCTTATCAATATGTTTGATGGTTGTGCTTTTCATTTTCTTCATCTGAAGTCTAGTGTGGCGCTGGTTGAACTGCGTTAGACGAGTGTGCCTTTATTGCGTTTTTCTTACAGAAATAGATGCTTATAAATTTTTATGAAAATCTTCGTTTTAAGATTTTAAATCATAGCAGAGTTCCATTGGCTGCAGATTCGTAGACACTCAACTAGAAGAATTGAATAGTTTTAGGAGAATCGCTTCCCGGATAATCTTACCAATGCTGCTAATTCCTTTATACCTCTGATTTTACTCATTTTATAAGGATTGATGTTGCAGAAAGTGACAGAGGGAAAGTTCGTTTGTTTTAGGTCAAGCTGAAAGGAAAAGTTTCAAAGTAATCCAATCATGAAACAAACATTCAATCTGACAAGTTTCTCAAATCTCAAATATTGCATCAGCGTATTTGAGAACAAGAAAACGAAACCAACTGCACAGAAAGCTAAAATTATGGACCAAATTACCATTGATATGACCTAATATGATATACAAATGAGAAAATCTAAATAAAACTGAAACCGTATTCGCTTGTGACAAATGTGGGATTCCGTGGCAAGACGAAGTTTCTCCCCACTCACGAACAGCACATTTGACTTTTCTAAATTACTACAAAAGTTCTGCTTTCCTCAAAAACCTCTTACGCCCAACGACTGTTAGGAACATGGTCTCCCAATTTATCATTTTCAATATCCTGAACGATGTTGTCAACATTTTTTTCATCCTCTGAATCTGTCGAGAAATCTTCATCGGAGTCCTTAAAAAATCATTTGAATTGAACTAAGCAGCTAACAAACCAAGTAGGAATTTTTGCTTTTTTTCTCGCCGCCAGATGATGACATCCTTGCTGAAAATGAAAAGGACGAAGAACATCTCAGAGTGTAAGGGCTATAACGATAACTCTACTTAGCAACGAGTGTAGGCTGGTAGAATAATTCAGAATAGAGAACTATCTTTCTTTGTGCATAGCTACAAACCTTCTTCACGCAAAAAGAATGACTCAAAGAATAAAATGGAATAATAAGAGTAATTTCTAAAGTTTTGTTTAAACCAGCATTTGATTGTCTACGTGATGGAAGCCTAATTATTTCGTAGGAGATATGTTGTTTCTTCATCTGGTTTAATGTGTTTACGATGACAACGGCATCTGTCATTTTCGAGTTTTCTTTAAATTATAATTATAAATGAACTAGAAGATGATAGTTTATGATTCATTCAATGAGCAATGCCACAAACCTCACCTAATTGGAATAGCGCATATACTTGATAATTGCGTGACCCGATTTGTTTCATTTCTTCAAGGTTACCGCGCGGAATCGGTTGTGTTCAATTCTTGCCATGAACTTGTGGAGGTTTGTGTCTCAGTCTCATATCGAGAGTTACATCGAAAACTTTGTTTCGCATGAGTCGCTCACCAAAGAACAGCTGAACGGTACGCTGATCATTACATCCGTTGTTTTACAATCTCACTCTGAGTAGGACCATCTTTTCTTGTAAGAAAAATAATCGATAACTGCTGAACATTCTTACTGTTATTCTTACTAAAGTTCATTCATCTCAGTTGATTTAATATCGTTTTCCCAAGAGTTGTTCATCCTTTCTTGTTTTTTTTCAAGGTTCTCTTGGAATATATACGTGGTTCAGAAGTTTCTAGAAGGCGGCCACGTGAGTACGTGACGAAACTGGCTCTTCAGAAGCATGAATGGTGTCACACTTGCGCGTTTTCTCATTAAAGCCCTGGCTTCAATCCTCCGTATATAGCTGCTAACAAAAAGATTCGAAATTTCGTTTGAATCTAAATTCTTTTTTCGAAGTAACCCTTTTTTGATATTGCCCCCGACCTTAGTCGATATAAAGTAAGACAGTTGCTTTCAACAATACTGCCAATTTCTATGACCCACAGATTATCCATCGAAATCTTCTTCCTCTCCTCCCTTATCTCGTTATCTTCTGCCTTTTTTAATGATTCTTATGGTCAAGGGTATAAGACCGCTAAATTTGCTGTCCATTCGACTTTGGTCAAGAGAGAAGACATTCGTAAGACTTTTGAAATTGAAATTGTTTGTTTCTAACATTCTTGCTCTACTTACAACATTGTTCGAAGATATCCGACCACGCCCTGAATATCTTCTAGTCTTCATTAGTCAGGAGGTCGTTGTTGTACAGCCTATGCTCATCTTCTGTTCTATTGACCTCCCTTCTTTATTTATTTAAATATCTCACGTTCACATGTATTATTTTGGAGCTTTGGCCACTATTTATTGGATCAAGTTGTTATGTCCTGACTTCATAGCAATTCAGTCCTTCTGTTTTCATTTCTTATGGAATTTAACGTGTTCTTGATCATCTTTCGAGATCTCTCCCCTTTTCGTAGTTTTTTCAAAAGAAAACTCTTGAAAGAGATAATTTCATGAACAAAACGTATTTTGGTGGTTTTCATTCGTCTTGTCTCTCTCTTTTTCTCCGTCTTGACAGGGATTATTTCCAATCGTGCACTCTTCCTTCAAGTCTGACCCATTTCAGTTTTTTCCAAAATCGCTTCTCTATAGCTCGAGGCACCAGCTTGATCAAACGTGAAGGCTAATTTGTTGAATATTCTTTTCAACCTAAGGTTTCTACACCACTTTCTTTCTCATCAATCTATTATTCGATGAACTTCTGCTCTTCCCATTGTTCCTGACCCCTAAAATTAGTCGACCGTCTGTTCACTCTTTTCCTACCTACTGCTGCTTGTAGGTTTCGAAGATTGTATATACGGATTGCTTGAAGTATAATTATTAAAGAGCAGAAAGCTTATTCGTTCCCAACTATTTCGTCCGGAACTCGATTTATTGATCTGTTTGAAACAGGATTATTTCCTTAACTTCACAAGTTCCACGACATATGTTCGTCTTAAAACGTATGTGTGGACAAATTCCAATCCATTTTATCCGATTGTATTATTTGGATGTTGTGTTTTCTTATTTCTCTGCTTGATTATCACGCTCGTACCATTTTCCACTCAAGCAGTGATTGGTAAACTTGATTTCGCGAGAAAATTCTACTTGAAATAGGAATGATTATCACATATTGATCCGTATATATATTTACACAACTTTTGTTCTAACCATTTATGTGTTTTTGGATTTATCTTCTCATATTCAGATAATGTCTTGCTTGCCATGGGTGGCCTTCATTGGCCTGGTGGCTCTTGCTTCAGCCGATCTCTTCACGGCTATTGCTGATATGGAACGCATGTTAGGCCACGAAAAGGATGTGACTACAGTGATTGACCAGTATATATCTTCCGAGCAAGAACGTTTACAGGAACTTAAAAAGTGTGATACATGTTAACTTCTAGAGTTTATCCACTTTTCCTTAGGTTCGCTGAAGAATATGTGAACAGAAATAACCATGCAGCTAACGTCGGACCAGAATTTGTAACGAATCCTATCAATGCTTTCCTTCTTATAAAAAGACTCACCTCGGAATGGAAGAAGGTTCAGTTTCTTTTTCAATGTTTTTAATCATAATCAAATGTAGGTTGAGGATATCATGAAGAATAATAGAGCAGATACCTTCATTCAGAACATCACTGAAAATCGTCTCCGTGGTCAAGTATGACGCTTCCATATCTCTGATTTTTTTAATTTCTTTTAGGTAAAATTCCCAGGAGAAGAAGATTTATCTGGAGCAGCCATTGCTCTTCTTCGTCTTCAAGACACTTACAAACTTGATTCTCATGAGTTAGCAAATGGCTACATGAATGGAGAGAAAGTTGGACATGCTCTGACGGCTCATGATACATTTGAGGTTAATACGTCTGATTTTTCTTCATCAACATTATTTTCAGATTGGAAGAGCTGCTTACAATCAGCATGATTACTACCATGTTGTAATGTGGATGCAAGTTGCTTTGAATAAATTGGAGAATGAATCAACTAAGACTATCGATGAATCAGAAGTTCTTGAGTATTTGGCTTTTGCTTTGTATAAACAAGGAAATGTGCGACGAGCATTGGCTTTAACTAAACGATTAGCAGAGATTTCACCTAAACATCCCAGAGCCAAGGGTATATACTAAGTCTATAATGGTAAAATAAACTCAATGATTTCAGGAAACGTTAAGTGGTATGAAGATATGCTCGTAGGAAAAGATCTTGAAGGAGATTTACCTCCCGTTGTTAATAAGGTTTGATAAAGCAGAATATTCCACTACTGTTGTCTTTAGCGTGATGATAATGACGGTATCGATGAAAGAGATGCTTATGAAGCCTTGTGCAGGGGTGAGGTAGAACCTTTAGATCCTGCTGAGGAAAAGAAGCTTCACTGCTACTTGAAGGTACCATACATTCCGCTCTAACTCCTATCACTGTTATATTTTTCTCAGAGAGATAAGCCTTTCCTTAAAATCGCTCCCATCAAGGTAGAAATATTACGGTTCGATCCTCTAGCTGTTCTGTTCAAAGAAGTCATCAGTGACTACGAAATCTCAGTTGTGAAAGAGCTTGCTTCACCAAAGGTTTGTTTTTTTTGATTGCCGCTGAACAAAAAAGCTGCGGGTTAGGTGTTTTCATTACCCTGTTAGAGATAAATCCTACCTTTTCTCTGACTAAATGTTAAAAATAAACTTTTGAGCTCGAGAGGGCAACAGTCCAAGGGAGCAACGGAGAGTTAGTTACTGTGAATTATCGAATCGCAAAAAGGTATCCAGTTCTTTCAACAGATTTTTGCTACTACCTCGTGTTACCTGTTGTGTGTGAGCGTTTGATTGACTTGTTTCTCTAATTAATACTTGCATGTTGCTTGTTTCAGTTGAAAAGAGCTACAGTCCAAAACTCTGTTACTGGAGAATTGGAGACTGCCAGTTATCGTATTAGTAAAAGGTTTGCTCAGTTTTTGCACTCAATTGTCCATCTTGAATGATGTTTGAAGCTGTTTTCTTGCTTGTTAGTGTCTTTTATGTTAACATTTCTTTCAGCGCTTGGTTGAAGGCTGTCGAAAGCCCTGTAATCGAGAGAATCAATCAACGTATCCAAGATATGACAAACTTGGAACAATCAACTTCTGAAGATCTCCAGGTATATACTCGTTCACCTCTCATCTAATCAATTTATTTGAAGGTTGCAAATTATGGTCTCGGTGGTCATTACGATCCTCATTATGACTTCGCTAGGGTATGTTTGAAGTTTGAAATAACCTACAAATAAAACTAAAGCTGCTTATTATGTTACTGGCTATTCATAGTACTAGAATATGTTAGTCTCGTATCATTCACTTTTTCGTGTGCGATATGGAAAAACAAGAAAAGTACTTTTAGAACCGGGGACAGGATCCGTACAAAAGCGGAAATGGCAATCGTTTAGCCACAGTTTTATTTTATGTAAGTATTCAACGACTTTACTAAGTTTTCATGTTATAGAAAGAAGAAAAGAACGCATTCAAGAACCTCAACACCGGAAATCGTATCGCCACAGTGCTATTTTATGTGAGCTAACTTGATGTTTTTGAATTATATCGCCGGCCTCGTTATACCCTTTTTTTTTTTTTGAAAGTCACTGTCTTGTAACTTGTGTTTGTGTTTGGAGAGAGATCTCTGTGTGAGCATGTACTGCATCCTTAGTTTCTAGACTTTGTCAAGGAATTAGAGCTTTTCACCTTTGTATACTATTAGTTCCGCTAACCCACTTCCATCAATTTTTGTTATTCACCTATCTGTGACCAACGAGGCCGGTGATCCGGAATTTGGCGATTACACTGACGATGTTTTAATAGTTCTTAACAATCTGACTTATGCAAGGGTAGAGCTGGAAAACTCTCATACTGTGAACGTTCCGAAACATCGGAACGTCTGAGTTGAGAGCTTCCTCTTCTATCTCCCCTCGAAAGAGATTTCGCAATGCTATCTGAACGTCATGTTGTTTCAGATGAGCCAGCCAGAAAAGGGAGGTGCTACTGTTTTCAATCATTTGAATACTGCCGTTTTCCCTACAATGCACGATGCCTTGTTTTGGTATAATTTGAAGAGAAATGGAGATGGAGATTTGAGAACAAGACATGCTGCTTGTCCAGTTCTTCTAGGAGTCAAATGGGTATGTTTAAGCAGCTGTCTTCTCTTAGATTAAGCATAACTTAATTCAGGTTTCCAATAAATGGATTCACGAGAGAGGACAAGAATTCAATCGTCCTTGTGGCTTGACTGAAGACGTTCAAGAACAGTTCATTGGAGATTTGAGCCCATTATAAATGTGATATCTCTGACTTCTAACTTATTAATACTTTAGATTCTGAATATTATGGATTGTTTGTTAAACTTTTATTTTCGTTCGAATATCATTCATCTTTTCTGGGTAGAGTAGTAGTTTGAAAACTACAAATTCTTGTCTTATGCTCTAATTACGGTTCCTTTTATATATCATTTCGTTACTCAAATGTTGAAAACAAGTTTCTGTCTTCAAGATGAACACTAACACTGAGAAAATAAAGGTTTTATACTCATTTTGCTTCTTTTGTACTAAGCCACGTATTGAGTTAATAGGGAGGACGATAATAGTTTCAGTTGAATGCTAACTTTTTAGAGTCAAATATCGAAACTCTCGCAAAATTATGATGAATAGGCATTTGTCTCTCTTTCAAGCTTTCCCCTAGAATCAAGCTGACAAATAACTGATCCAGCCCAATGTATATGATGTATCAATTTCCGAGAATCTGTTCGAAGATGTTGAATAATGATGGATATCACGAATTATTAGGACTACGTTACTTCATCTGTGGTCGGTGAAAACGGCGGAAATCTTTGAAGAAATAATCATTTCTTTTTTGATGTTTCCCAGATTTCAAACTTCTCCATCGTGTTTCTTTCTTGATGCGTACAGTCTGTCATTAAGAATTGAGATGAAAATGTTTTTTATCCTCAGATGGTTCTCTCATTAATACGTTAATGTGCTTAAGATGAGACAAGGCAACAAAAAGTTTATCCTCTTTCGGTTTTCCTACATTCTGAGAGTTATTTAATGATTTTAAAGCAGTTTTAACAAGCTTTTCTTGGAAAATTTTGGTTTAAAACATTGTCGCATGATCGCTTTTTGGTGCTTCGTGTGCTTGACAATCTCAACAGTTATTGTTCTATGAAGCTCTTCCTGAAAAGGAAAACGATTAAAGCTGACGTGTACTTTGTCCGTTTAAAGTTGCAAATCAGGTTTTGCCTGCGGTTATAAGTCAGAAACTTCCTCTGCTTCACTTTACTTCTCTTAATCATTTATGATAATCACTCCTTTATTATTATCTCGATGAGAAATTTGACGAAAGGATAAATCATAATATTTGTCTGGTTGAATGACTTGTGGAACGATAGTGAATGAATAGAAAGAGAGAGGAAAAATCTGGAATTAGACCAATGGCTTACAAAAGGATAAAGAGAGAAGGCAGTAGCCAATCAACACCATCATCATTATCATTCTATTCTTCTTATTATTCTTCACTAACATGTTCTTCTCGAAATTTTTGTAAAAGATGAAAGATGAACGAGTCTCACTTGCTGCTAACCTATGAGACCTAATGTGCATTCCATCTTTATCAGAATATCTATTTATAATTATCATGGAAGATCCTCGTTCTCTTCCTTTGTATATGCCCAGAGTTAAACTTATCTTTGATCTGACCACTCATCGTTCAACTGACTTTCAGACTTCGTCCTGTCTGAAAAAATTATAACCGAATAACTTGTATCATTCATCTTCATCTCCCGAATCGCCTAGCTTCAAGTACTGCCTGTTAGCTTAAAAGATAACATTCCCTGCCTTCATTTCAAGATTCTTATCAACATTTCTCGACTAAAGCTTACCGAATATCTTTTATTCCAATCCTTGCAATTTAGCATCCGCTACTCTGAACATCTTATTGACAACTGTGTTTTATACTTCATTAACTGTTTTCAATTTTTTCTCATAAATTGTTTATCAGGTCACTCCAATCAGTTCATGGGGTGGACTTACTTCTTAGCTCTACTCTTACTGCTTGTGGGTGCACAGGCAGCCACCTATCCATGTGGTACAAGCTTCACACCATGTCCATCAAAGGCTTTCGGTGTACGAACAATAGCAGGTATTGCCAAGGTTTTCGCTTCACGTTCTTCCATTCCTTACAGACATTTTTGGAAGTAAAGACTTATTGCTATACAAAGGAAAAGAAAGTGATCGAGCAAAAAATAAAGAAGTTCATTTGATCATTTTTCATGATATAACTAGATATACTTCAGACGAAGCGGTTTGTATCTTTCACTCAAATATCATCTGCAGCTCGAGAAGGTGTGCGTGAAATGTCATACATGTTCAATAACACTGAAAAGAGTATGATGAAGTCGATCAGAGGTCTTTTTGCTATTCCAATCTGTTCAATGACACCTTTTACTCAGAGTCTACCTTGAATCCTTCTGAAATAGCATGGCTATCGTTCATGAAAGCAGATCAATATGCAAAATACTTATCGTATTCAGCACTTGTTTCTTTGACTGCAACTAAAAAGCTGTTCAAGTAAGTAGGGAAGCTGATGCTTGATATCATACAAGGTTTAGATCAGTGTCTTCAATGGATTCCCTTTCTTCATCGAATATTTCGGGAACAGAAATAGAAAAGAACTGTCCTATCAATCAGATCGACGAATGCGTTGCGGGAAGATATAGGTAGTATTTGAACACTCATAATTATGATTTGTAATCTCAATTAGATCATATTCTGGACATTGCAATAATATTCTTTCTCCCTTGAGAGGAGCTGTTTATGAGCCCATGAGGCGACTGATACATCCTGACTACGCTGATAGTAAGTCTATTTAGTTGTCAATCTTCTATATTGTTTCAGAAATATCCGACCCACGTGTGGCTACCAGTGGAAAAGTTCTACCATCCCCCTTAGTTCTAAGTAAGCTTTTCACTCCTGCTCCTTCTGGCCATGTAAGCTGTTCGCTTATGTTGGCACAATGGGCATCGTTCCTATACGACGATCTTGCCCATATTTCAAGTAACAGTCTCTTCAAAGGTAAAACTGAACACGTTATGTGCAATTCCTCCATGTTTCTTAAAGGAGCGTTTTACAACCTGGATCATGAGTCAACTCAAGAGCATATCCCTATGCCATGTTGCCAGAGTAATGTAACTCATTCTGAATGCTATCCTATTGTGAAGAACGGCTCAGATGGTTTGTGATTCTCCTTGTGTTCATAAACTAAAGCTCTATTCAGAATGTGTTTCTTACACGAGGACCATACCAGTACCTCGAGAAAACTGCACACTTGGCTTCAGAGAACAGGGAAACTTAGTACGTTATAGTCAACACATTGTTACCCATTCAATCATCCAGGTTACAAGTTATTTGGATGGTAGTCAATTATATGGTTCTTTCACTGAAACAACTAATAGACTTCGTTCTTTTGAGCAAGGTTTGTTATGAATATTTTTCCGTGAGACTCTGAACCTCCTGCAGGCAAGCTAGCAATGCGAGTTTGGCCAAGCTATCGTAATGGAATACCCATGGATGCCAGCTCTACAGATGTGTTCTGTAGATCAAGCAATCCTTCATATAAATGTTTCCTAACAGGAAATCACAGGTAATGATGAAAAACTATCTATGTCAGCAGATCAATTCAGATCAAACTTCCTGCCTAGTTCTAACTCATTCTATACCATATGGATGCGTCAGCACAACAGAATCGCTGAAAAATTGAAAGTGAGTTTAAGTTTCTCAACATGAATCTATTTAAATTAGAAACTTAATAACGATTGGGAAGATGAGCGTATTTTCCAAGAGACGCGTCGCATCGTAGTAGCACAAATCCAACATATTACTTATCGGGAGTTTTTGCCTCTTCTTATTGGTAAAAATAATCTTGTGAAGTATCAACTATCTCTTAGAACGCATGGTTATGACAGCTCATATGATATTGTAGGTTTTCTTGCCATAACCAGCGTAGTAAGATGCTTTTTTAGAAGAAAGATGGTTCAGTTTTCAATGAGTTTGCTACAGCTGTGGGACAGATTTTCTTGACTCTCCTACCTGACGAGTTAACCACCATGAATCTAGACGGCACAGTGACTAAACGCATCAAACTGGAAAAGGTTTGAGAAAACAAGCTGATCAAGTTGAACAACTTAGTTAAGATGTTTAATGACCCTTCGCTTCTTTATGAAAATGGCCGTATCGACAGTATCTTACGTGGTTTATTACGGACTCCTATTCTGAAGCCTGGCCTGCATATGTCTGATCAGCTAAAAAATACCTTTGGACAAAGTCACTACAAATCATGAACTTCTGTTAAAAATCGTATTCAGATGTCAAGCAGGGTGTCGACTTAGCCGCAATGCTTGTTCAAATGGGAAGAGACCACGGTATTCCTGGCTATTTGAAGTTCAGAAGACTTTGCCAACTGGAGAGTGCCGAATCCTTCGGAGCTCTGTCTACTCAGGTTCGACGCTGAATATCATCCGATACCAATTGTTTTTACAGTTCAAAGACTCAGTGAATATAACAGAAATACAGAGCATTTACGACGATCCCAATGATATCGACTTGATAGTCGGAGGATTAGCTGAAAAACCAGTAGCTGGAGCTCTTCTTGGACCAACGTTTGCTTGCCTTTATGCTATTCAGATGCGCGACGTAATTCTTTCACTTATTGAATTCATAGAATTGAGTTTTCTATATTCAGACAAAACAAGGAGATCGTTTCTGGTATGAGAACTTCCTAGCTCCATCAGCCTTTACGGTGAAGCAAGTGGATGAGCTTCGGAAAACGACACTTGCTCGAATCCTATGTGATAACACCGATAATATAGGATTAGTCCAACCCAATCCATTTTCTTTACCAGATATTTATGGGTAATCATTCTATTTTCTTTTTGAATTTTCTCGTTTATTTAGAAATTGTCCAATGACCTGTGAATCCTCAGTTCTTCAAGGACCGAACTTTGACACATGGAAAGATGCTGAGCTTCCTCCTAAACTTCCTACTACTCGGGTATTACTCTTATTTCACCTAACATTGACTTTAATATATTCCCAGGCCACACTTGAGAAAGCAATTCGTCTTGGAATAGAACAATACACTAGACTACAAGAAGCGGAAGGAAAACGATTAGCTGAAACACCAAGTACAAATATAAACTTAATACGAACTTTCCAGTTTAAATTTTACAGTTTCTGTTGGACCATCGTCCTTGTTCTCACATGCTGCACTTTTGGCTCCAAAACAGAAGTCGCTGGATATTGCTAAAACCGCTGGTGTTCTGCGAGAAGCAACAAACATTCTGATAACTGGGTTTGTACTGAGGATTTTAACTTAAATGTGGTTTTTTTTAGAGAAGGTCTTTCGGACGATGAGAAGCTACCAGCTGAGTTAGATGCTGCAACTCTACAAAAACTTTTGCCATCAATAGAAGTCTCATCCATCATAGGAAATTTCACTCCTTACTTAGGTGCATTCATTAGTACATAATATTTTAACAGCATGAATAGGCCGTGATCCTCTGCCAAAGGAACAATGCTTGCCACAGCCTCTGCCTTGTGATCATACGACTAAGTATCGTTCATATTCTGGATGGTGCAATAACCTAAACAACCCCAAATATGGTAATGCTTTCGAACCGATGAGGAGAGTTATTGAACCCGCATATGACGATGGTACTGTTAAGTCTCTATGAATCAAACTTATTATCTTACAGGTTTTGATAGTCCTAGAATGAGATCAGCTTTAGGAGGTGATCTTCCTTCTGCTCGTACTATTTCGAATGCTGTTCATAATGATAAGCCCATATTCCATACTCGCTTCTCCCACATGTTGATGCAATTCGGACAAATTTTGGATCATGATATGGCTCACTCTCCTATAGCCCGAGGTTAGAAAAACATTCTTGAGTTTCTCAACTGGTTTGTTATAGGTGCCAACAATACTATCCTGAACTGTAGTCGCTGTGATTCGTTTGATACTTTATCCATCCATTGTTTCCCTATAAAAATCGACGAGGGTGATCCGTTCTTCCCTCACAAACATGCGGATGGCAGCCCTCGCTGTATACCGTTTGCTAGATCACTCCTTGCTCAATTGACTTTAGGATATAGAAATCAGGTAGATAACCTTGTGAACCTGAACTAATATGTTTATGTTCAAGCTGAACCAATTGACTTCATTCATTGATGGTTCTTTTCTTTATGGATCAACAGAGTGTGAAGCTAACAGGCTCCGTTATTTTAGATCAGGCAAATTGAATTTCACCAATTTAGGGTACTGGAGGATACATTTTTTCGGTTATGCTTTCTCTTTTTTAGGTTTAACAAAGAGGCTCTACCTCAAGGTAATCAGGAGCGTGATTGTCGTTCTACTTTGTTACAAGGCAACAAAAAGTAGGACAATGTTCAGAGTACTCTCTCTAAACCTACATTACAGATGTTTCCAAGCTGGCGATGAGCGTAACAATGAGCACCCAGGGCTCACAGTAATTCATAACATTTTCTTAAGAGAGCACAATAGAATTGCCTCGAAGCTCGAACGATTAAACAATCTGTGGAATGATGAATTGATATTCCAAGTATACCTCCAAATATTCCAATACATATAGTGTTTATTTCCAGGAAACAAGGAGAATACTCATAGCCAAGATCCAACATATCGTTTACAGCGAATGGCTTCCGATCGTGCTCGGTTGTAGCACAATGGAGAAATACGATTTGAGGCCGTTGGCTAATGGATATTACACAGGTAAACTTTAGGCTTACATTTGTTCAAACTAACTTCATAAACATGAAGGATACGATGAAAACTGTGATGCAACAATGAGTCAAGAAATGTCTACATCGGCTTTCCGTTTCGGACATACTCTCATTCGTGCCGAGTTTCCGCGAATGAATGATCAGTACAAAAACGTCAGCTCTTCTGTGATACTGAAGGTAAAATTGAGAATGAATCTTTCGAACCGATAAGTTTCAACAGGACCATTTCTCCAATCCTTCTCCCTTATATGATCAAAGAGAAGGACATTTAGAATCAATTCTGATGGGTCTTCTGGGAGCAGAAAGGTTTCTTTTTTTTCTTTGACGTAGTTCATGTACTTCATCTTCAGCATGTCCTTTGATCGCCATGTTGTTGACGCATTGAGAAATCATCTATTTGCAAAACCTGGTGCTACTTACAGCGGAATCGATCTTCCAGCAGTAAATATACAGAGAGCACGGGATCATGGTGTTGCTGGGTATAACAGATACAGGTAGTCATCACCACCCTTTCCAACCACTCCTTGTTCATGTAGAGAAGTTTGTAAGTTACGTCGTGTTCATCGGTTTGAAGATCTGAAGGATGTTATGGATCCTCAAGCTATCCAATCTCTTAGATCAGTATACAAGCATGTTGATGATATCGATTTGTTCCCAGGAATAATGAGTGAAAGGCCAATGCTTGGTATGTATAGCTGACAGTTTCCATCATTGCTTCCTATTGTTATTCAGGAGCACTGGTAGGACCAACACTTGCATGCTTGATTGCGGAACAAATGAGTCGACTAAAGAAATGTGATCGATTCTACTATGAAAATGATATTCGGATGACTCGCTTCACTCCAGGTAGGAATGTTCTGTTTTGAGATATGAATTTTATGATATCAGACCAACTGGCCGAAATACGTAGGACAACAATGTCAAAACTAATTTGTGAAAACAGTATTTACGCCAAGAACGTCCAACCTAACTCTTTCTTACTCCCTGACGACTTACAGTGAGTTCATTATATTCTTATTCTCGACTCCTTTCGTATAGAAATGCTCCAATGCCTTGTTCATCTTTATCGGATACAGATCTGTCACCTTGGGCAGACAGAAGTGAGTTTTTTTTTAAAAGAAAGTGTCCAAACAATTATAAAATCAGAATTCTGTATTATTGATGAGAGAGTTATCAATCTGGGTAAAACTAAGCGGATAACTCCTTGTGTATCGTGTACCTGTACAATTGAAGGAGTAAGTGTTCGAAACGAGTTCAAACAAAAGCACTATATAACAGGCTGAATGTCACTCCATGACTATTGAAAACTGCGGTGATTTAGTAAAATCTTTCACCAAAACTGAGCTGTTAAAGGTTTGGGAATGAAAACTATCATTAACAAAATATACTTTGTTTAGGATCCTGTTTGTCTCGTACAGTGTGCAGCGCTTATCACAAGGGCATAGAGCATTGAACTATTAGGAGAAAAAATGTTTTCTTCTGTTTGCTCAAGCCTATTTTCGATTCTTGTCTTTGTTTTATCTGCGTCTCAACGTTTAATCTCGTTCACTTCTCTCGCTTAGATCTTTCTGGTCAAAGTTTCTGAAATCCAAACGTTGTATATACTCATGACAAATACTCTGTTTTTTTTTCTCTAATAATATAATTTATTCGCGAATTAATGACCATAATTTGTATGCGTTTAACTGGTTCCATTGATATAATCAATGTAGTCGATTGTAGTCCTACTCTATGTTCGGTTAACTATTGATTTATAGTATAGAAGAGTGTATAATAAATAAGTATATCAGTTTGAATGTCAATGATAAGATTCTTGCTACTTTTAGCCTTCTCTTCGAGAACCTAAGATTCAAGAAATGTCTGTTTTCCCTAATGATTTCATTTGGGGTGTTTCTACTGATGCTTACCAGATAGAATGCGGAGGTCAAAATGATGGTTTGTTTATGAAACAAAATGCCTATTTTAACTTCATCTCTTGTTTTAGGAAGAGGAGTAAGCATCTGGGATGAGATTCGAAAAGAGCCTGGTCGAATCTTGGACGGTTCTGACCCTACAACAACTATCAAAGGTTATGAAAACTGGAAAGAAGACATACAGTTAATAAAAAATCTCAATGTATGAAAGAAGTGCTTCGCTGCTGTACTTATTTGTCTTGAATAGGTTACTCATTATCGCTTGTCTTTGAACTGGTCTAGAATCTTACCATATGGAGATATCAATTGTATCAACAAGGAGGGTGTTAAATACTACCGGGCAATCTTGGAGGAACTGGTAGCAAATAATATTCAGCCTATTGTTCAGTTCATATGTGATCTTTTGTAAATTATTTATTCATCTTAAGGTTACGTTGTACCATTCTGACATTCCTCTTCGGTTATACCGCAACGATTCCTGGTTGAATGACAATTCAATCAGTTGGTACATGGATTTCTGCCGTCTCTGCTTCGAAGAGTACGGAGATTTAGTAAGTTTCGTTATTGCTCTTCTCATCTTTTCAAGAAAAAAATTAATTAAGGTCAAAGTATGGCTCACGTTTAACGATATGTCAATGAGAGCTTGGAATGACTTGTCTAAGCTTCAAGTTTGTTACATTTTGATGCGTTTTCTTATGACTTTCGAAATAGGGAGAAGCCTTTTATGGAGTTACAGGAGTATTTGAAGAAAACGTGAAGCGAGTTCCTTATAAAGCTGCTCATCAAATGCTTTTAGCTAATGCTAGGGTGTACCACATGTATAAAGCAGAGTTCTTTGATAAGCAGCAAGGTTATTCATACAACCAATAAAAGTGATCAAACACAAAGTTTCAGGTAAAGTAGGTCCTGGGCTAGGAGGAGACTGGTTTTACCCTAAGACTTCAGCTGACGCAGAAACAGCTTCTCGTGCTCAAACATTCCTATTTGACTGGCTGGTAAGTTATACTCGTGTCTGAAAAGCTAGTTGATACTGTTTAGGTTCAACCCATATTTGGGAAAACTGGAGATTATCCTCTTGAAATGAGAGAAAGTTTAGGTAAAGATAGCTGGGATTATTTACCTGAATTCACAGATGAAGAAAAACAGGAGCTGAAAGGTGCTGCTTCAATTGTTTTCAACTTATCTCTTTTTAAAGGAAGTGCTGATTTCCTTGGATTCAATTACTATCGTCCAACAATGATTGAAAACGGTGTAGGAGAATCTACAAAAGAAAAAAATGTACAGTTCAAATACTCCGTTGATGATTGGGAAAAGTAAGAGGGAGTGATTTCTGAGACGTGTTTATCAATCTGCGATTTTTTCCAGAATTTGCGGAGGTGACTTCTGGCTTCGCTATAAACCAGAAGGATTGGAAGACCTTTTAAATTATGTTAAAGAGCATTACGATAATGTACCTGTTCTCATAACAGAAAACGGCTGTGCAGATCTTCTTGATAAAAGCTGTGATCCTTTACAGGATGATCATCGTATTCGATATATTGAAGGCCATGTGAATGTTGTAAAAAATGGTACGTTTACTCAATAGTACACTTGATTTTTGGAACTCTGTAGCTCTGAAAAATGGATGCAAAGTGATTGGTTACATTGCTTGGACTTTGCTTGATAATTTCGAGTGGACAGATGGTTTCGATATTAAGTTCGGTTTATACAGGTGTTGTATTGTCTTCATCTCAGAGAATATAGTCTTTATTTCAGAGTCGATATGGAAGATGAAAACCGCACAAGAATTGCGAAAAAGAGTGTAGAATTCTACAAAAACCTCATAAAGGTTAACTCTAATTAATAGTCCGACCGCTTCCTCATACCATCATATTTTGAATTTTATGCTTCGAAATCATAAGTAATTGGGTTGTACATCTCAGTTTGTCGAGTCATATATGTGAGTAAAATAACGGAGTGATAAAAAAAAGTTCTTAATGCATCAAACCTTATGTGTCTTACGTGTCACTCTAGTGGACACAACCGGTAAAGTAGGCGTAGAAGGATGAGAATGATTCTAACTCTGTTTTCATTCTCGACTTTTCCAATACTTATTGGTCGTGCATTCATGAACAACTGCTAAGTTAACATTTCACAAGTAAATGAAATACAGGATTTTTTCATTTTCTGCGTCATCATCTACATTGAGCGGTCGTATGAAAACTTATGTACACAACCTAGACATGTAAGGGTGAAAATTGGGAATTTTACTATTGCTCCATTTTTTTTCTTCAGTCACCGAAATTATCGAACACAAAGGAAGATAGGTTGTCAAAATGGTATTAGGAAGAAAGAAGTTATCAGAACAACTGCCGACGATGCTCCTCGGTCTCGTTACCATTCACCAACTCCTTTCTATAGGGAACTGGCTTTGCAAGCCCATATAGACCATCATTCAATTCCTTCTCTCATATTTCTGAGAAGGGGAAAGGTTATGATGGTTATACCTGGTTTAACTAAGTGATCCAGAGGGCGTTCTGAGTTCTAACCATTGTAGCCGTTGTCCAAAGATCCGAATGAACAAGGATTTGAGCTCTGGAACAGGATTTCGTTCTGGGCGTATCTCTGTTATTGAATGATCGTCGTTCGCGACGAAAAATGATTTCAATTCTGTTTTCATTTGTAAACTTCTAGTGTTTGGGGGTCGAGCCTAAATGAACCACTGCTAACATAACATTTTACATGTAATTGAGTTGAGTTTGTTCCATTTTCGACTTCACAATCTATAATGAGAGGCCGTATGAAAACTTTTGTGCCTAACCGATAAACTATATGGGTAAGGATGAGAAGGATTCATGAGTTGTTTCATTCACAACTTATTTGTTTAAAGGAAAGCAGAAAGAACAAAACGAAAAAAAGCTTCATCTCTATTCGTTAATTGAGCTCTTTTTTATCGAAATCAATAGAAAAACGTCATTCATAATACAACAGAATTTTCTGCGAAAGTTTTATTCGATGATCAAAGATAAGAAGTATCGAACTATCGGAAATTATATTCTTTCGATATATCGATTTCATCGGAAGCTATTTTATGCGCGCTTGGCGGCTCTTCTGGCTACAGCTTTGGCTTGAACTCTTCTTCTGGAAACCTTTCTTCTAGCTACCCGACGAACAGCAGCGGCATGACGATGTTTTTGCTTGTACTCGTTCAAGGTTTCGACCTTTGGTTGAACAACCTCGCCATCTCTGGGAGGGCAAGGACAATACTGAGCGTCACCACCAGGTTGTCCAGGCTGTCCGGCGAATCCAGGTTGACCATCAGCTCCTGGAGCTCCTGGTTGTCCGTTTGGTCCAGCGGGTCCTTGAGATCCTGGCTTTCCTGGATGTCCTGGTCTTCCATCTGATCCTGGCTTTCCAGCATCTCCAACAGATCCTGGAAATCCTGCTGGACCTCTCTTTCCAACTTGACGTGTTCCGTCTCTTCCCTTTCCTCCTGGAGCTCCTGGTTGCCCTGGTGCTCCTGAAGGTCCTTTATCTCCGGCAGGTCCAGCAAGACCATTGTTTCCTGGGTTTCCATCATTTCCGGGAGCTCCTGGGTTTCCGTCTGGTCCTGGAGATCCTGCCAAACCTGGTCGTCCTGCAGGACCTGCTGGTCCAGCTGGGCAGGATAAACATCCTGTAGAGCGATCGAGAGGAAGTCCACCTTGACCATCGTTTCCATCTTGTCCATGGGGACCATCATGTCCATCTTCTCCGTTGTTTCCTGGTGGTCCTTGTGGCCCAGGAGGTCCTGCTGGGCAAAGTGAAGCAGTAAGCCCACAGCCGCATTGTGAAGCTTGGCGCTTAGCACGTCCGAAAATGATGTCGGAGATACTTCTCTGTTCTTTTACTGGAGCCATTTGAACAAGTTCGTGCCAAACTGTGTTAGCATCATCCTGAAAAAAAAGTTTAGAGTACAGAATAGAGCTGGATCGACTCACTCTGAAGATTTCCATATCATGAACAACTTCATCTCGGTAAGCGTTGATATCGTTGTAAAGATAAACAACTGTGGAAATAGAAGCCAGGAGTGCCAAGACACTCGCAAGAGAAGTGATGTTAACCAGAAGAGTAGTGGTATTCATTCCGATGCAAACACACCTTCCTCTCAACCTTTTATAGTCTTTATCGTCAAGTTCCAGTTGTTCAGAAAGCTATGGAACAGTTCCAGTAGTTTTTTTCCTCAATATTCAAGAAAATTTGGTTTACACTGCGAACGTGAGCTTGATAAAGCTTGCGAAGCCCACCAACCCATCTTCCCAGCGAGAACAAGGGCGGTTCAAAATTATTTTGATATTGACTGTTTTAAACTAGGTTTTATTCTACATTGTGTGGTTCAAATCTACTCTCGCAACTTCTCAGAAGACGATTTATTTTGAACTTGTTCTAAATTTGATCTTCTCCATGGTCATAGTGTATGAAACTATGCGCATCTGAGAACAAGGCGCAAAAAGATGAGAAAAAACAAAACAAAGAGAATTACTTGAGAAAGATTAAGCTTGTAAAGGACAAACAACATTTCTTGAAGAAGTTTGTGCACTGGTTGTAGCCAATCATACACCAGTGTAATCATCTGACTTGATATAGAATCACCTGTGATGTACATATATGACAAGATGTTTGATGCTAGGATTTGCCATGCTAGGACACGTTTATTCATTAAAGCAGCCATTTATCAGTATTTATGGAAACAGGAATTCAGAACAAATTTCAAATGACAATAATGTCTGCTCTTGGTTGTTGACAATAAGATCAAAACGTTCTTTGCGGGCCTTGGGGTGTTTTGTTATTATCGATGCTAAATCTTTTCTATCTTTGATAGATTTAATCCTAATATGGAGAAAAAGAAGAGAAGTGTTGACGTGAATTCGCATCATTTCATTCAGTCGTGACGATTGATTAATCGATTATAATACTTCCCATCGTGTCGAAATGGGAGAAAACCCCTGTTTGAAGTGTGGTTGCACTAATAGCCTCACAAGGTAACAAGATGATAAGACTCAGCGTTGCTTTATCATTTCTCGTTAACAATAATTTTCTATTTTCTGTATACATAAGCATATGTGTATGTATATACATACATACATGCATTTCTGTTCCCATATACTGAGAATGTTTCAATATTCGAAAATATAATAAGCAATTCTAACAACTGCATGGATAATAGGAAATTTTAATCTGTTCTCAATGTAATCTCTAGTATTTCATCTACCCTCTTGTGTTCTCTCGTTATTCTGTCCCTCTATCTCATTCTTTTCTATTATCCTGATTGAACCACTTTTCTCCTTTTACCTATGTTCACACAGAAACATAAATGAACGACGATACCGCAACTTCTCTTTTGTTACACAACTAATCGAGAAGTTTCATAATTGATTTCTTTCCAGTCCTCTCGATTTCTCACATTTTCTCATTTTCTAGCTCAATTTCCAAACCTTATAAGCAACTTCGACAATGGTTGCTTGGCGATGAGACCATGTGGGCTGAAAATATGATCGTTCTCTGCGTCTCAATCCTTTTTAATTTGCACGTATGAGCATAGCGAATATATAGATATGTTGGAAAAATATCCATTTTCTTAATTGAACTTGCGATAGCCTGTCTAGTCTTTGTGTTTCCATTTCTTTTTTCAGCACAAGGAAGGTTTCCCCTTCTTCAATTATCTGTTCTTTAGTATTCTTTCAACCTCTTGATTGATTCCTCAATCATTTATAATCATTCATATGCTCATACATAGTGTGTTCTGCCTTTTTTTCATAATTTTTCAATATTTTTATTTTTTTTTCACACATTTTTCTCACTGTGTCGCAAAAAAAGCTCCCAACGAGAATAGTAACGACAAACAAATACAAAAAACCTTGAATATCTTTTCTGTTTTTATAAAAAAAATAAAAAAATCGGTAGGAAAAACAAGTTCCTGTGACTGCGAACTGACGTGATAAGCTAAAGTCAAACATCACCTTTTTTTTAAATAAGGTATTCTCATATATGCCTCCTGTACGTTGATGCATGTGGAAAGTGCTTATGCAACAGAAGCTTATCATGAAAGTTGAGTTTTGCTTTTCTTCAGTTTCCATGGAAAGCTCATGTTAACTACAACTGGTCTAGACGTCTTGAATTTCAAATTCAAGTTAACAGTAATTGCTAAGAGAATTATCATTTCTATTTAATTGTTCGTTTACTACCTTTAGACGGTCCCGTTTTTTGTTTTGCAGATTATTATATCTATCGATTTCTCTCTATATGGATGTAAATCTTCGTTCAGCTGATATTAACACTGTATCCTACAGATCGTCTAAAAACCTGAATCTTCTGAAAATTTGAGCGAAATCTTCCCCCTAATCATCACGGACATGTCGTCCTGTGCTGTTTGTGGTGATAGAGTATACGGAAATCGCTACAAAGCACCCGCATGTCTGGGATGTATTGTTTTTTTCCGACGTTCCGTATGTAGAGAAGCTAAGTACAAATGCCTGAAGGGGAAAAATTGTGTCATCACAAGCGGTGAGCTGATTCAGTTCTTCAATATACTGATGCTAATTTCAGAAACCCGATGCATCTGCCGCTTTTGCCGTTTGCAAAAATGTCTGCTAGTAGGCATGAGTCCTGAAGGTTTTACTCATACGAACTTTACTCTTAAACTCTCTATTTAAGCTATTCATCGCAGGGACATTATGGGGCCAAGGAAAAAGAAAGCACCATTGGCTCATTCGCCTCCTGACAGTTCATCTTTTGCAATTGATACGCCATCAACAAGCGCTTCAATCCATTCTAATTACGGTAGAACTACTTAAGTGTTTGTAAAACTATTCTTCTCTGTAATAGACAGTCCTGCTCCTGCTAGTACATGGATGTTAGACCAACTTGTGAAACTACAAAGTCGGCAACGAAGTCAACATTACTCGTCGGCTTGTATGATGGAAGACACAATTGGTTGTGGACCGGATATATTCGATAAAATTTATAACTATGTAAGAGAGAACTTGATCTAAACCTAGATGAGTTACTATCATAGATTGCGAATCCTCCTTTCCGTAGAGCACGAAAGAAAGACGTCAATTTCATGCTTCGAATTGCTCTGATGAACGCATCAGAATGGGCATTACAGTTTATTCCATTTAAAAACTTGAGTATGAACATGCAGGTAGAACTGAATTTCAAACCTTGTTTATTAGAAGATTGTTCCAGAAGTCAATACTTCTGGAATACGGGTTTGCATTTCTTCTTGTTGACCAAGGATGGTTGACATCTGAGTTGAATGAAAGCTTCAAAGATCTTTGGGTTATTCAAAACAATACTTATATGTGCCCGGATTATCTGAAAGGCCTTCCAGAAGTGGATTGCTATGACAAAGAAGTTCCTACAAAAGTAAAGTATGATTTGAACAGTTATACTGATATATCCAAACGAAACTGAAATTTAGGCTTCATCCCATTTTTGTTCAAGATACACTCGACTCCGTTGGCAAACCAATGCGAGAGCTTCAGATTGATGAGTACGAAACAGCTGTCTTGAAAACGCTCCTACTTCTTTCTCGTGAGTTTACTAGATGACGATAGTTCCTCTCATTAACAAAAGAGATTCTTTGTTGTTGTACAAAGGAACATCGGACTCTGAGATAAGTATAAATGGTTTTTCATAGATTCTCCTTCTACAGACAAGTACATTTTTGGAGCAGAGCATGATAATGATATCAACCTCCTTCAGGAGAGAATCACATCCGAGTTAATGCAATATTGTAACCGGAAGCATCCTAAAGATGCTGCCGTTCGAATGGGATCGATTCTCCTGCTTATCTCTGGTGTGAGAGTAAGTTCAATATCATATGAATCAACATAATTGAAAACCTTCAGTGCGCCATAAGGTCTCTATACAACCAATTACGGGTTTCCGATGTCTTTAACTTCATGGAATTTCATTCTCTCATACGGGATGTATATCTTACATAAACACTCCTCAGATGGTCTCAAACGATTCAACTCAAGAAATTTTTCTCTAAAAATATTTTTTGTATCAAACCTGTCAAACAGGATAAATATTTAGAACAATATCAACAAATCTAATAAGATGAACAAACAATCAAATCAACAAAAGTAACAAAAAAGTTACACATTTGCATTCCGTTTTCTTTTCATTTCACGGTAAGCCTGAATAACTTTGAGCCTATCCACTTCACTTGCTTTAGTCTTGTTATCTTCCAGATACTGTGTTTTAACTCCAGTTTCTTTCTTCATTATAGAATGTAAAAGCAAATTTTTTCCTCCAGCCTGAAAACCAACATAGCTTTCGAAACATAATGCCTTGTTAGGTACCTTAGCCATGAGAGGATCAATTGTTTTCTTGAAAGTACCTTCAAACTTAGGTGGAGCATCACACCTTTCACCAAATCTGATGATTTCTAAAACCGAACAATGCCAAACTTAGAAACAAAACTTGAGATCACCTTTGGAGTTCATCAATCCGTCTAGACGTTTTGCTTTTTTCTCCATTTCTTTTTCTTCCTTCTTACGCTCAGCTCTCTTAGCTGGCTTATTCGATTTCAAAAGAGGTTTTTGTTCTTTCGTAATAGGTAGGATTTCCGAGTCGTTTTTTGATGTTCCAGTCTCATTCTGAAGCATAATAAGTGAAAAGACAAATGAAATAACTCACTTCTGCCTTGATCAAAGCCTCCAGCTCCTCTCTTCGTTCTTCTTGCCTCCTTTTCTTTTGTTCCATTCTTTCCTAGAAACACTACTATCAAAGAACTGACAGGATTTGGATTCACCAAAGCGATTTCTTCTTTTCGTTTTCGTTCTTTTCTCGCGGCATCTATTTTATTTTGAACTTCTCTTTTCTTTTGTTCCTTCTGCCTTTTCTCTTTATCCTCTAGAATTTGCATATCAGCATCTAGCTCTTTCTGTGATTTGGCTGCCGTTCCTTGTTTTACCTACATATAATCATTGAAGCTGATAAATGTAAAAAACATACTTTAATATTATGCTCTTGAATATCAGACGAAAGTGTTCTGAGAACCCTGACTAGAAACTGTTGCATTCCCTCAAATCTTCCTTTAACAATTCCCGCTTTCTTGGCTTCGGCTAAAAATACCTCAGTTGGATTAATATAAATGAAAGTTAGACAGACCCAAGACTTTATTCGTCTCTCTCTTCTTAGTTTTAACGGTCTTGTCTTTCACACTATTCCGCGCCTCCTCCAGCTCGATCAAAGCCCTTGTAAGAGGTTGCTCGTCAGTGTTGGGCTCATGATTCAATTTTCTAAACAACGAACTTTTTTGGAAAGTAAGAGTGAATGTACTGTAGCGCCTTGGATCTCAGAGCCGCTCCTTTCTTATTGAATGGATCCACTTGTTTCAACTTCTTGCGATTGGCCGTTGGTATTTTCTTATGACGCATCTGAACTTTTCCTGATTAAGCACAATGAATTACATTAGGAGAGTTCGCAAATATCAATCAGGTTGAAACCTAACAAATTAAAAAATGGGTTAAGAGAATGATTTATTCTGACGCCGTTATCGTAGCAGGGAGGTAAGGACATCCAGGTCCTGGCAGAGAGAACTATATCCGAAGTCCAGCCTAAAGGAAAAAACGTTAAACACAGAAGACAGCATTTTTAAAAAGTATTTGAGGAACGAAACCTCTTAAAAAGGTAATGAGTGAGAAGATAAGTTAAAGATTCTCTTTGTAACCAACAATTTAACAATTTTAATAAATAAGGTCATCGTGACGATATAACGAAGATACAGTTTGAAACTTTTAGTAGAATTTGGGAAAACTTGACCTTTTTTAAAACTATGAGAAATCGTTGCATGAAACAGCTATGCGTTTAATAATACACTTGCTGTAACTCATGACCAGTTAAGGCTTATTTGAACAGATTCAAACGAATAAAAAACTAAAAAACTTTCTGCCTGCAGCATATTGTATGAAACATATTTTAAGGAACACGTATGGTACGAACACTTAGGGATCGGAGGATTAGTATTGGACTATTTTACAATTTGATTATGGTCGACTAAAGCGAACATAAGTGGATGGAACAAATCCTTCTTTACCATCCAACTCAGCTCGATATTGACCGTTATCCATTTTTTCTATTATTTTAATGCTACGTCCTTTCTACAAAAAATCTTAGTGAGGAGAGCTTGCTGACGTGCGTTACCTGAAGTTTTAACTGCGTAGAGTCGTAGGCGTTGGGCTGTCTGTCATAAATAATTTTAGCCATGCACGGAATGGAGGGCTTTGAAAACATATAAAACTTGTCATATTGATGAAGGTACCTCAAAATGATCTTCTTGGCTATCGCTTCCTGTAGAGATAGCACTACATCTTTCGTCCCCAGCAGAACTCTCATAAGATGACTGACTTCGAACCTTAGCTTCCCTGTCATTTTCTACTATCTAGACGCTTGAAATGCTGAGAGTTCGAAAACAAACACTCACAGGAATAACATAATTAGCGGGGATGAGACCTATAGAGTTTAAAGCATTGCGAGCTTGCCACCATTGCGTTCCTGTTTTTTCGATAATCTCTAGTTCCTCGCCAGCTTCGAATGCCAAATCGCAATCTCTTTCTCCATCGAAACGGTGTTTCGCAGTAACCTCAACAAGAACAATTACAAACGAATACAGAGAATGCGGAACCTTTTCGATTTGATCTTTTCTATAAGGTACTGTCAAAGACGCTTGATCCAAGATTCTCATTTTATAATGATTCAACAGTGTGGGAATATCGAAAAAGCTCTGTTCAGCTATCTTAAACACATAATACCAATCACTGTAACTGTCACTTTACTCACTTTGACCTCAGTAGTTCCACCCTCTTTCTCTATTTTGCGAATCAAGTAATGCCTCACCATATTCTCATCGTTTGACTCTCTGAACAGACTTCAGAAATGTCTACATAGTGCTTTGCCGAATACCTGACACTCAAGGAAAAGTCACCAGGGTAAGAACTATCTCTTAATAAAAATGTTCCTATAGCTACTCCTTCACGCGAGAGTCTACGCTGTGCATCATCCCTACTCATCTTTCCGAAATAGAAGGATTTCCAGTCGTAGGGATCGAAGGTTCCCCCCGACATTGTTTATCTGCAAGTTGAGGTTAATTTCAGGTTGAACGAAGAATCAAAGTAAAAAGTGTGAAAACACTTCAGAAAGCAAAGAAATACAATTATTGCTCTCAATTTATAGTCTACCAATGCAACCTTAGACGAAAAACGCATTGGTTGTGAATGCGTAAGTACTAAATCAACATACGAAGATAATCTTCAACAGGATCATGAATTCAAAACAGAATAAATTATAAAGAGTTGCAACGGTGCTTCTGAAAACTGTGATATGAGGTTAAAACCGGGGAACTCGATGAGAAATGAAGGGGAGATCCGCAATAGCAACTAACAAGTGTGATCAACAAACAAGGACAATATGGAGATAACAGCTATATATATATCATATATAGTTACATGAATTAGCATAACGTCTAAGGATCTATAACAATATCCAAACTTGTAGTAGCTTTTCTTAACGTAAACCGTTCAACCGATGAAGCAGAACACTCAAAGGTGAACTTAACTGTCTCAAGGATGGAGTAGCCGACACCAGTCTTGAATCCAAAGAGAAAGCTGATAATAAGGCTTCGCAGCTACCAACCAATTCCGCTCTTTAAATGTCTCATAGTTTTTTTTTTAAATCTCCCATCAACTCACTTTCTCTTCAAGTCGTTAGGATTTTCCAACAACGCCTCGGCATGACATATACCTACTTTCACTATGTATTTCTGACCAAACTCGTCCTTGGACCAGAATGGATCACCATTTCTAAAGAAATTTCAGTCAACGTTCACATGAGGCGTATACCTATACTCGTCTAGAAGTAAATTGAGGAATTGGCTCGAAGACATTGAAACATCTTTGATTAAATCAAAATAGAAGGATGGATCAATCGTTCTACTGGTAGCACCCTTAGCCAATAAACGGCGAACGATCCACTCTGTGAACAAGAGTATTGAGAAGAACTCTATACAATCAAACCTGTCGGGAAGTATTTGGTTCGGTTGAAAATGCTGTGCAACTCCTTCAATGAACATCGTAGCCTTTCAGCCGGGTCATCGTTGATATTTAGTTCTAAGAAAAAACTCGATGAGAAGTCACGACCCTTGTATTACCAGAATCCAGGATTTTCTCCCATAACTCCATTATGGTATCTTCATGATAGAGTCTACCACAGTGGTAGATAGAAAGTTGAATTTTGAACAAATCCAGTGGAACAGAAAAGTTGAACAACAAATCTTGGAGAGGAAGAATAGGTCCATCTAATGTACGAATAGCCTCCCTTTGTGTAGGTGATGGATTTGACAATCCTTTCAAGCAATCTCTGCAAACATAAAATGACCACACCGTCGTTTTTTTCATGAAACCGTATAGAAATTTGGATCCGAGCAACTTCAACTTTATCTCTCAAGTCTTCCAAGCATGCACGTGTCTTTTCATCATTACTTGCTTCAGCGCACATAATAGCATGAGAAAGATAGGAGAAGCGCTGAGAGAGCGACACCTCAGACCTAAATCACATTATTTTAAGGGGAAAACTGTGTGTGATGCCAACCGTGTGCTATCAGCCAGTCTTGAAAGAAGGGTAGCGGCTTTATCGTAATTTCCACTTTTCTCGTACCATCTCCAGAGAAGGTCAAGATATCTTTGATCACGTCCGTTAGAGATTTCATATGTCAAGAACTTCTCGACATATGGCGATTTGCTCTGAAAAGATAATTCCATATAGTTCATTGTATTACTCGATGCATGCGTTTATAATGGAATCTTGCTTTCTTTTTCCCCCAGACACAACTCATCTACATAGATCCCTGAGAAGTCACAACCATGAGATGTGAACACATGACTCAGCAAATATTATCACTCAGCAGAGTATAATTCTGTCTCTCTGTCTATTTTATTTGGAAAAACCAAAAAATACTCCATAACTCTATTTCGAGAAACTTTTTACATATCGTGTTATAACCTCGCTCAGTAAATTAAACGAACGGCAGATCTGATCATCTCGAGACCAAAGTTATATACTAGCATTCTGCAGTACCTTTTAAAACCGCATGTATTTTAACAACAAAATCCCATTTTCTTTCTCTCACTTTCTCACTTGAATGCAATTTCATCTCGTTCCTTCATTTATCTACATTTGTGTTCAACTACAATTTTCCTCAACTGGTCAAACACATGCCTCTCACATCATCTGGTTCAATGTCTCAGCGGTGTTAGTCACATACATGTGACTCAAACCATCCCTATTCTTCACACGTGTTATTTGTTTCCGACACACCAAAAATGTCTATGTGTCTACAGATAATAAAAACTAAAACGTTCACGACGCATATGAACGCCATTATTGTTATTGTCGCTTCACATACATACACGACACACTAGCTATCCCACACGCGAGCTCAAGCTGAAAGCGGGTGCTTGGCGGTCGTTATGCTATTTCTCCCTCTATGGCTTCCTCTCTGCCTAGTTCACGATTTCTATCTATTGTATCGTCCGCACCTCTGTCTTTTTCTCTCTAACCACTCACACACACTCTATCGCTCACTAGCAAACGTCACGCTCGGAGACGTCACGTGTTCGCGCCATTGATTGTCGACCTCGACACGCACACGCACACGCACACGCAAACGTCGTCACACACACACACACCACGCGAAACACGTACTTTACTCAAACTTCATTATTTTCTTCAAGTTTTCTCTTTTACTTCGTTTTCTTCAAATAATACGGAAGTTCACCTTTCCATCATCCCTTACTACTCATCCAAACCTCGAAAAAAAACTGACCACCTCTGTGCTGAATGCCATAACAGCCACGTGTCAAGCATGCTCACAAACTCAAATTTCATTTACAGTAACATTTGTCCCTTCACATTCTCACGTGAAATATTTTTGTACTATATACCCTTCGTCATTAACTATCATCTTTTCAAAAAATAGTGAAAGTATTCTTTCAGAATGGTATATGTGATCGTGGAGATCGATAAGAGTGATGTTGGGGATATTGTTACAAGATTGGTAAATAATCCATGCAGATAGGCTCTTATCTCTCATTTTAGCTAGGAGCGAAACATAAAATTACAGTAGTAGACGACTTACAAACAGCTTGTGGATGTCATGATAACCCGAAAAGGAAAAAAATTGAAGCACCATCACAATCAGTGACGGTCTCATCAACAAAACAAATCCCCCTGACCAGTATTGGAGGAGTTATAAGTGGAGAGACTGGCGAGACATTCGAGGAAGAAGACGATGAAATGGAGAATGAAATCACACTGATGAACGCTTCTTCAGCGTTGCTTGATCTCTTAGAAGATCCTCTTTTGAAAGTTTCAAACGCGTTAGATGATAGCAAGCCAGATGTGAAAAACAATAAGAACAGGCGGAATAATGGAGTCCCCTATCATCCCGGAACTCTTTGTCCTCAGCTTAGGAGAGGTGGAAGTGGTGATGGCGAAGAGGATATTAAAGATGAGTATCAAGAAGGTGTTGATATGGCAATACGTTGTATGGTAAGCATAGTTTATAAATGACAAAAACCATGATAATTTTAAGGTATGCACCAAAATAATAGCGTTGGGAACTCGTCCAGCGAACTATAGTACAAGGAAATATGCTCACGCGCGTTCTCATGGATTTAGTGATAGGTACGTAGTTAGAAGAATATCTTGTCATTGTCATGCCTCCTCTTCAAGATTTTCGTGTAATATTTGTCATGCTGTATTCAAAAACAAACGATCTATATACAGTCATCAGAAAACGTTTCACGATACGGATATCAACTTTAGGATAGTTGATAATTGGTTAGTTCTTAGTTTGACACTCTTTCACAATTGAATGTTAATAGGAGCGAGGAATCGCAAAGAGAATTAATGAACATGGTTATGAAATGTTTCCCGAAAACTAATAAGCCATTCCCAAAGAGAGTGTTAATGTTGGCTGATGACGGGTACACACCTCCCAACACACAATCTCTCACTGATCAGCTCATTCATGCTGTTAATCAACAAGAGGAAGCTATGAGAGCGATTAAAAGAGAATCAGAATAAGTTCTCAACTCAGATCTCATAAACGCAATTTTATGCTTGTATGAAAAGAGTATTCTTGTTGTTTCAACGAATTTGTATCTTCTGATATATGTTTTTATAGATATATTGTTAATTTATGAATGAAACTATTAACTACATACATCCTCTCTCTCACACGATAAAACTAAAATGAACATACCTGTAATATGAGATTAGATTTGTTTTTCTCAATCATCCATCTGAACAGCGAAGCGTGAGCCAATTCGTCATCAGAAGATATGATTCTAGTAATCATCAGGTCTCTATTCAAGGACTACAAAATTTTGATTAAAAGATATCAGTTTTACATGTTGAACCTGTTCATTACTCATGGGAGAGTTGCTGCTGATGCAGTTCTCTAACTCAGTGAGAACATCCGTGAAAACCCTTAAGACATTTATATAGAGTGAAGAGAATTGAAAAATGATGGAAATTACTTGTAAGCCTTCATTCTTTTCTCAAGAACCAAATTCATCTCGACGTCATCAGTACAACTTCCTTTGTTGAACGCTACAAGAGCCAATTGCCTAGGATCTTCTTTTTTCGCGCGTAATAAACAAAGATCAACTAGCTGTTCATAACCATTCACTGAAAATATAATATGAATATGATGAAGTGTTTGAATGAACATACATGGTATCAACGTTTGGCTGATAGATGGCAAGTCCACTTTCAGAATTGAAGACGAGAGCATTTGGCAAGCATTTTCAATGAGTTGACGACGTTGTGGGCCAGGAAGAATATTTGTGGCAGCTCCTAACTGTTCCATTGCATTTGTAACACAGGCATCATCCTACAAAACCCGTTAAGATCGTGAAAGAAAACTTTGATATTACCGCGGAATACAGAGTAGGACAGTCCTTTCTCAAACGGTCAGATAACTCGCGAGTACCGGCTTCATCCCCAAGGAAGTACCTTAACAAAACACAAATTTTAACAAAACTTCATGAAAACAAGTACTTAATAAGAGCTCTAATCAGGTCAGCATTCAAATGATCAGATTCATTAGCCAACTGATAAAAACGTCTATTAGCCAAGAGTTGTAGGGTTTCTAAATTCATTCCGGCTGAAACAGCATGCAAATCAAAACTGTTCGAAATCGACCAGAGTGATAACGTTTCCTGTGAAGAATATTTTTTTCTGATTGAAAACTATGAAACATACAGCTGAGAGAGTGACTAATTTCCTTAAAACAAGTAAGGATTGTCTTTCAGCGTTTGAGTTGTCGTCTAAATCAGTTTTGTACACTTAACGAGAATCAAAGTATCAAAACTTCGTATTCTTCCAACAGCAGTGTTCCTAAAGCCTGCCTCGGTGGCAGGTAAAAGACGGTACTTCTCCATAACTTCACACAGTTTACGTAGCTCATTTGAAAGCCAATCTAGTTCCTCCTTTGAGAGTAACGTAACGAGCTGAATACTCAACAATAACATACATAAAACACACAAAGCATACTGATTTGTTGGATATTTTACAGACAGGATGAGTCCAAACTGAGGATACTAAGCGTGAGAAGTATAAATATAAGGCGTCATGTCTGTGAGTAGCATTCAATGCATGAGGGACACCACCAACCATTGATTGATTGCCTAATAAAATGAAATAAGAACGTGAGAAGAGAGATGCATACCTGTGGGCGATTTGCAAGCAGGGGTAGAGAAGAAATTAGGAGAAGCAATGCTATGCTCGGGCGTCGAAGCAAACAGTGGAGCTAAACAATTATGATTCAGCAGATTATCACAAAGGAAAGCACTGACATCTCATTCGATTAGCCCAATCAGCAATACTGTCTTCGGCTGGGTTCCAGGAAGGGTTGTGTGTAACGTCTCCTTGTGCACTTGGAAGATCTTTCAATGTGTAGAACAAAGCAGCAGCCTGGAACGGACCGTTGAAAGAATCAATTGAGTGTGGGCAAACCTTATCCTTGACGCGCTCATCCTTTGGAACATCGCTGCATAACAAACGCAGAGCCAGGAATAGGAGCTCAGTCTGTCCGAACTCTCTTAAAAGATCAGCTGTTGCCCGTCCATCAGGACCTCCATCTTCTAGAGCATGCCAGAGAGCATCTGTCGGAGTGAACTGTTCAAACTCGTGAATACCCTGTTTTGATGGTTATAGCAAGAAAGATTAACATAATCTAACCTCATTAGAGCAAACTAACAAACGAGAATGTCCTGTTATAACTTGCCGTAAGAAGTTATGAGCAAGGGCTCGAGGAACAAACAGCCTATCTGTCTGTGCGAAGGGAAGTAGCTGAAGTGAAACTATATGTACAATCTATGAATCTCATTACCTCTTTGTAGAGAGGTGCTATAGCCCAAACATTTCCGTCAACAATCAATTCAGACTGAAAAGAACATTTAAAAAACAGCTTTGCACATAATTAAGTCTTTCATCATTTTTTTTCCAAAACTACGTTCTGTGTGAAGCAAAAGTTAGACTAACATAATTTAACATGAAATATTAATCGAACCTTGGCTTCTCTCAAGAACTTTGCATGAGGGAAGTAGAGATCTGACATGGACCAGACGATTTTTCTGTTGACAGTAGCCATTACACATAAAGCTGTATGATAAAGTTCGTAAGAAATGAAAAGAAGACAAGCTCACCATGGTCAGCATAAGCAACAGATACACCCTGCATGCCTTGCCCGTAAACTGAGGAAGGCACAACACCGGGAGCGAAACGAATGTGAGCAACACGTAACTTCTGAACGCGAGCTTCTTCTTGTGTCAAATTCTAAGAGAAGAGATATACAAATTGAACGTAAATGCAAACCTTATGATACACTCCTTGATCATTTCTACCGTAAAATCCCACTTTACGTTCCAGAACAGAGAAGTAAATACGAACACCTTTTGAGGTAACAGCAACCTATCGTATGAATAGAAAAACAAAATAAAAAGACTTCCTACCAAATTCAATTGATTGGATTGATAAGATTCTAAAGCAGAAATGGAGACAATGCTGGAGAAATTGTTTTCTTCATGTCCATATTGTGTAAGCAAGTTCGCTTGAGCCTTGAAAAGAATATTACTATGACATTACAAACTAGTCTTACAGAGATTTGTCCCGACAACAGAGCACAAGCTCGTGTGCACTGTTGACCATCGAATCCAAGATCGAAAACTTGAATAGACCCATTACGGCCCAAGCAATATAGAATATGTCTAGAGTTATCAACCGAAAGCTGCTCGATATCTTCTGAAACTATAGAGTTAATAGTTTATGTTAAAACTAGAAACCTGCGGATGTGCCGAAGAAGGGTATCAAAGTGGATAAAATACTAGCTGATTGATTGACGATTCTGCACCTCTTGCCATCTCGGAACCAACCCTTCTGATTCTGCACAAAAGAAGGTAATTTGCAAAAAAAAAGATCAAAAACAAAACTTACTTCATAAACAAATTCGTACAGCTTGTCGTCGGCAGAAAAGAATACTCTGCCACTTGCTGTACTAATTATATCGTTGATAGTATTGTGTTCCAAAGCAACCTATGATTAGTATTAGAAAAAAAAAGTTGAAGAAAACAAACTTTGAAGTAATGCGTTGGATCAATAGAAACATCAGATTGGACAATCATAGGATAAAGAGTCAAGTCGGCAATAGTACCAACAATCAAACCGTAATTAACAGGAGCCTGAGTCATAGTCTTGAATCAATAGGCATAAACAAAGTTACCGAAAAAATTCCAGGTTTCACTTTAACTAGAGCTATTTTCAGTACTGTGTTTTGAACAGCGTCAAAATAAGCGAGATCATCACTACAAGTTGAACTTTCAAAAGAAAACGTATGCAAGCACCTACTTCGTTTCATAATTCCACATGAATATGTCATGGTCGACGATAACCCAAGCTCTAGAAATCTCTGTGAACAAACCCATGCTGAATTGACTTCTCATGTCTGAAAACCCGTCCCACTGATCAGAGAAAACAAAGCTGTTTGCTTACTTTTGATTTGAAGCTTCAACTCTTCAGGAATGGGCAACTTCCTCTTCAAGAGAAATTCTGGCTGACCTCCTTCTTTATAAATATTTCCTCCTAGACCAGATACTGCTGTTGTTCCTGAAGAATACTGCTATCGTTAGAATTCACAGGTGTAACTAACCATTCTGTGTTAAGCGATTGTAAATATCTCCAGTTTCTATGTCGTTCTCAATCTGCTCCATTACTCGCTGGGCTGCATTATCCGAAGATTCGCCTACCACACTTTCAGCCATCCCTGTTAAAGCTTTATATATATCGTGTTATGTTTTATTCATTCAATAATTATGCTAAAATTGAAGTTATCGATACAAAACCGAAGAAGATGGTTTGAAAATTGCGCGCGGTTTTTTTGACTATAATTGTGTAATTCAGCGTGTGCGTTCCTTTGATGCAAACGGTAAACTACGGAAAAGCTTTCATAACTTTTCATATTCATATTAGAACAAAATTTAATAATCAAAGTTCCTATCTTGTAGATAATTGAAAAGAAGCGACACGACAGCTCAAACTCCAGTTGCTCGTGTTAAATTAGAGAAATGGGAGTTGATGTAAGTCAAATATAGTGTTCGTGTCTAGCAACTTATTGTTCAGAATAATATATTTTCAAATGTGCTCACAAGTAGAAATGATCTTCTTGGGGAAAACCTGAAGGCAGGTGCCGATGCGAACTTACATGATGACGGAGGCCGAACTGCTCTTCATTACGCTAGCTTTTTGGGGAATATTGAATCTATTGAATTGCTTATAAGTATGAAAACAACAAAATAAGAAGTTTCACAATCATGTAATTGAAGAAAATGGAGCGAAGTGTGATGCCAGAGATAAAGATGGCTCAACTCCACTCCATAAAGCAGCGGCTATGGATAAAATCAAAGCAGTTAACAGACTATTATCAGCAGGTTATACATCGAAGCATAAACATAAGCAATCATCCTTATTAAGGCTGTAAAGTAAACCCTAAATGTAAAATCTCGCAAACTCCTCTTCATGCATGTGCTATTCATTTCTCGTACGATAGTGCAAAAGCTTTATTAGCGAAATACAGTAACATGATAGGTCAGTATGATCGCTTGTATCACCTCTTAATATCTTGAAGTACAGATAAACAGGATATAAACGGTTGTACAGCTTTACATCACGCAGCATATTACGGTCATTGCCAACTAGTAGACTTATTCATACAAAATGGTGCCGATGTTGCAATAGGGTAAAAATATTTTTTTTGCTTTTTCATCTCTAGCTTTAGAGACAAGAAGGGGAGAACAGCTGCACATTGGGCGGCTATTGGAGCCAAGACACAAGTCTTCAATTTACTTTTGAAAGCTGGCATTGATATTAATGTTGAGACTCTTGATAAACAAACTCCGTTGCATTATGCGGCTATGTCCTCTTCCATGGAAATGGTTGGAGTAATTAGTGCCCACATAGATACACTCATTAACGCTGTTGATAACAAGGGATACACTGCTGTTCATTACGCTGCGGCTGATGGTGGTTTGGACATGATCAAGGAGTAAGTTCGTTTCATTAATCATTTGTAATGTTACTTTCTGAAGGCTGGTTGCCGCCGGCGCTAAGTTGGACATCCCTGCTGATGATGGCACTACACCACTTCATGTCGCCGTGAAGTATGCTGATAGAAGTATCACCAACTATATTATTTCCGTGAGTAGAGTATTCACGTTTTTCAATGCTATGAGTCTTTTAGAACTTGTCCGTTAAACGCATCAACGACATCACCAAGAATGGAGCAACTGCTCTACATTTAGCATGCTTGTCTGAAGATTATAAAAAAGCGATGAAGCTGTTATCAGGTTTGCCAAAGTTTCTTGCTATTGTAACTGTCTGTGTTGTAGTTGGCGCTCGTGTTGATGCTAAGTGCTGGGATGGTAGCACCCCTTTGCATTATGCATGTCTGAACAACCAATACATCCTGATAAACGCCTTTCTTCAAGCGGGATGTGATATCAATGCGTATGACTTAGTTCACGTTCAAGTATTCAAGTAATTCTTTATATAGAAAAATGACCAATGGTGTAACTCCATTACATGTCGCGGCTATGCACTGCTGTGTAGAAGCTATTGATTTACTGATCAATTTGGGAGCTAAAATTGACATGAAAGATGAGAACGGGATAACACCTTTAATGTTGGCTGCCAAAGATCCTGTAAGTACAGCAGCAGCTAGAATCTTACTGGACAACGGAGCTGAGGTTAATCCACGAAGCAGAGAAGGGTGGACCGCTCTACACTTCGCGATTCTCAATTCAAGTAGAGAGATGGTTAGCGTTCTCATCTCAAATCTTGAAGTCCAATCAATTTTATTTAGATAGGTTGTTTACTCGAAGGAGGAGCAGATATAGCAGCTGGTGATAATAAAAACAGGACTCCACTTCATTTCGCTGTTCTCGGACAACGCGATGATTCTAATGTTGTTATAGCCAAGGTATTCGCTGGGTTATTTTCACCAATCAGCTTTTGTACAATTCCTTGTAGGCTCTGTGCGAATTCAAACCAGATCTATACATGACTTTCGATTCGAGTAGGCTTTTGCCTGTTCATTATGCAGCAGCGTTTGGAAACTCGGACTGTTGCATACTCGTTAGTAGTAGCGATCACTTAACTCTAAATATTTTCTTTCAGTTCTTAGAAAGAATGTTCAATGAACATAAAGCAACGTTTTACCATTCAGGGTTAACACCACTCCATTTCGCTTGTATGCACAACAAACCCGATGTTGTTGACGTTTTATTGACTTGGGAGGTACGTATTTCCTTTTTCGGAGTCATAGTCGACACATCTTTCATTGCAGCGCAATAAAATCACTCAACAATCTTTAGCTCAGCATGCGGACGCAACTCATAAGATTCCACTCCATTACGCCATGCAAGCCGGTAAATCATCAAACTGTTATTGAGGGTTCCAAAACGGGATACTTGTTAGGTCATTTGGAATGTGTTAAACTTCTTCTGCAAGTTAATCCTAAATCGCAGCTGAATTGGTATGATAGTAATGGAGCTACCCCTCTACATTTGGCTGCTGAATCTGATCAAACAGACTGTATTGATTATTGCTTGAGCTTGCCTCCAGAGTATTTAATGGTTAATATCTTGGATAATTCGAAGAGGTATGAGATCTAAATCTTCGAAAATAACGTAATGAACGACAGAACATCTGGAATGATTGCATTAACTTCTTGCAAGATGCCATCTTTACAACTAATTCAATTGTCCAACAAGCATCTCGTTGATAAAAATGGCAGAGGTTATCTGCATAGGGCTGCTGCTAGCAAATGTTCCGAATGTTTCGAACTACTCCTTGGCTCTTGTGATCTGAACGCCAGGTAACTTAACTTATGCTATCAGTGAAAACTATCCGCTTTCAGAGATAAGCAGTTGGTTACTCCTCTCCACATTGCTGCTGCCTTAGGGAATAATGACTTTGTTCTTCAACTCATCAATGCTGGAGCACAAGTTGATGTGTTCGATTATAGAGGATTATCTCCTGCAGATTGGGCAGCCTGTCATGGCCAAGTATTTTATCGACTTTAAACCTTGTTTATTTTATTCAATTAAGGTTAAAGTTTTGAAGCATTTAATGGATCCATCGAAATGGACGAACGGTCAGCTCCAAGCAAACGTTAGCAAAAGTAGGCGTACCTGAATTTCTATCTGAAAGTTGCATTCAAGGTCCTTTATCTGATAAAGCATTGATTTTGGCAGCGATGGGGGGTCATCATGAAACAGTTTCCTATCTCTTTGATGAGAGATATAGTTCACTGGGAGCTACTGATCATATGGGAAGAACGGCTTTACATTGGGCTGCCCACAGTGGTCATTATGAAGTCGTTGAATACTTGGTTGAGAAACATGCTGATTTGGATTGCTTGGATAAAGATAAGAAAACTCCTCTGATGCTATCAGTAGATAAGAACCAGTATTCAACAGTCACAGGTAAAAAGGGTCTTATTTGAAGTCGTTCATTGGAAACGTGTTATAGACCTGCTTATCAGTAAAGGATGTGATCCTCTGATCCAGGATGTGAATGGAAATACAGCATTACATCTAGCGACTTTAAACAAAAATGAGGAAGCAAGCAGAGTGAGTCTACAGATTCATGTAACCCTCTGAAAAGCAGTTATTCAGATTATATTCGACAGTCTTTTGAATGTGGCGGATAAGGACGTGTTAGCGACCAAGAACAATAATGGAGAAACGTACGGAAAAATATCCAAGCGCCTTATAGTTTGTATTTTCAGCTTTGTTCATTGTGTGGCACAATCAGGTCTATCTGACTTTCTGAGTTATATTCTGCCACACTGTGTCTCTTCCGTTTTCATGAGAGTAAGTTGGAGCAGGGCAAAACAATGTCATCGATTCTTTGAAGGATAAACGTGGACGTTTACCGATTTGTTGTGGCATTGATGATGAGAACATCACGGATTGCATAATGCTGCTGTACTACTTCAGTCTCCCAGAAGATGAATCGAAGCAAAACCTTTCTCGTTAGTCTTTTTTTGTCTGCATTTGCTGTAAAAGTCATGCTTTCAGATCTTTCAGCACTTTCAGCACGGAAGTCTTCACAGTCTATGGGCGAAGGAGATGATACATTTTAGTTGATTTGCTAGAAATCTCAAAACATCTTATTGTTATTTTCATTTTATCTCAGAAACTTCACTTTTCGATATCATTCTGTTTTGTGGTTGTGAGTTTTTTTGTGTGACTTATCCTCTAGTCTTTCATTCCTAAAAAGCCGTGTGCTCCTTGCGTGTTATTAGAGTCGGGTTCACATCAATCTTCTTAAATACATATACTGTACAACTTTGCTCATTCCTTTATTGTGTTCATCATCGTCAGTGGAATTTTTTAATTTTTTTTTCTACAGATTTTGTTTTATAAAAACTAGTTTCATTTTTGTTTTTTAAATCTTATGGACACGTGCGTGCTCGTTTTCATATCGATTGCTGTATATGAAACTTCTGTATTCGTTAGGATTTAGTGGTAAACCGAATGCTGAACCTTCTCCCTGTTACTGTTTGGATAGAAGCTGTTACTGGAGAACGGTGGCAAGAGAGGATTCGTCTTTTTCAAACTGTTGCTGAGCTCAAAAGTTGTATTTGGAAAAAGAAACGGATTCCTCCTTCCAGGCAAGCATTGGTAAATTCTTTCAACCTTTTCATATGAATTAGTAACATCACGCTCTTTATTCAGGTTTATTGTGGTAGAGCGTTGTCAGACACCATAGAATTGGACGTTATCGGTATTCGAGAAGACAGTGTTGTCAAACTCGTAGTTATGACAAGATCTGGACCAAACGGAAAAGAGGACATGGTTCCTTTGAGCGATGAACCAAGTGACAGAGAATACAGCAGAAAGAAGCATTTTGGGTGTGTAGCTGAATATGTATACTTTTCAAGTTACAGTTTCAGTGGTGTTAGTGCTCCTGAAGATACATCCGCGAAAGAGAGTAGTGCAGGAGAAACTGAAAGGGAGGGGGATGATGAAATCGGTCGTCGGCTTGTTAGGGTAGCGGAAACTAATTCAACTGGTCGTCATCCACGAAGGCTTCGTACGAACAGTCGAGGGCAAAACAATATTAATAAAGCTGATGGTTCAGATGGTGATGGTGAGTTCATTTTGTAGGAACAAAGTGAAGGTATCCTTACAGAGTCTTCAGCTCAATGCAGTGAATTGATGGGATGTAATGAGAAAGGTAACATAGAAAGAGATGACAGTAAAGAAGAATCGGAAAAGGTACAATTCCTTCGTTCAGATGGCAATAAAGTTCTGGGTTTTCAGGAAGATAACTTAAATGAACCATCCATGTCGGAAAATGGTATCTCTGAAGAAGGGTCTGAAGTATCATCAGGGATTATTGTATGCGATCTCACTAACGAATTCAGAAAACTCAAGGTAAGATGAAAAGAGTTGCATTTCTTAGTTTGCTTCAAGGTGCGGAGGCATCGGCATCCTCCCGTAGTCAATTCGAATAAGCAAAGGAACAGAAGTAGAACCAGAGAAACACACGATGTCTCATCTTCAGAGGATAATGATGCGAGTGTAGAACTGCCCCCAATTTCTAGTGTACAGGTTAGCTCTCAATCTACATCAAATTGAAGTCTTATCATTCATATAGCTTCCTGCCCGTCGCAATTTCTCTAAGCCTGTCCGAGGAATTAACGTGAGAGGAACTACTTCACGATGTAGCATATGTGCATTCCGATTAAGTAATGGTTTTTATTGTCGGTAAGTGTTCGTCTAGCTCAAGAAATTGAATATATTTGTTTTAAGATGTGGAAAAACTCTCTGCTCTCGTCATAAGTCTGCCCAGTCGCATACTTGCTCGAAAACTAGAGTGAAATTACAGCAAGTGAGTGACTGATAGAATATCTAGTCATCAGTTAGAATATGTCAATTACTCATGTATTTCGAACTCTGCTTTGTAACTATGTTTGTACGATTCATTATGCTTTTCTGAATCCATCCCTAATCGTTCGAGTATATCGATTGTATCGATTGTATATAAGAGCATGATGCTACTTTTCTGTGACTTAGCGCATTTCTTCATATCGTAATCTAATTACATTCGAAACAAGAAAACCGCACAATATTTCCCGTCATACTTGTACTTGTAATACTCTGATAAATGAGAAACAAGCATTCCATGTTCCGTTTTCTATTTGACTTCATGAACTCCTGAGTAAGCATGGATATCACCGTTAGGATTAAAAATTTCGAATTTATTAGAGGTATCAAGAATTGAGTTGTACAATTCCACTCTTAGTTAAAGTTTTGAAAGTGAGAGGTCCTGAATTCTTTTTCATATTTGCGAAATGGAAATCTCTTAAAGGGGATGGCTGGAACATATCACAGATCTGAGAAGAAAGATTAGAAATATAACAACATCATACTCACCAATGACCATTTCTTTTTTTTCACCCGTTTTTCTGTATTGTTTTCTACGTACTTGACAACAATCGCTGTAAACAACATCTCACCGATTGAACAGTTTTGAGAAACTACCTTTGGCAGATAAACTTGGAAACTCAACTTCCTCGATTCTATGAATTCGACCCAACTCGTTTCCACAGTTCAATTGTTTGCAATATATTAATGCAACACCGGCATATTTATTTTCCTCTATATATTCTTTGGCTAGTTCTGATACTCTAACCTTAATGAAGATTGTTACTATCGATCTATAGCTGCCGAGCTTACATCTGATCTCAGTCCCGGTCTCGTAACAAGGTAAAGGTTCTCTCTATACACATTGATTTCATCACTTTTGCACAGCACAAAATCACATTTGCTGCAAAAAAATAATAATCTCAATCGTCACGATACTGAGATGTACCTGCAACACAGTGAATAGTTGTGGGATAAACTTCTTTTATATCTCTCGGCTTTTAAAGCTCTCCTTCTTCTGATGCTGTCTATTTCATCGTTAATGGCAGCATCAACCTACATGAATCAATCAGATAATTAAGGTAGAATAAAGTACTTTTTGCTCCAAAATGTAAGGTTTTAAGTATTCCAGAGCTTCTTCCATCAACTGTTCCTTCATACAGTTCGATTCTTCCCGTGACTGTTGGAGAGAGCAAGTAGTGATTAGAACGCACCTAGCATCTGCAGCTCGACCACGTCCTGGAAATTTTTTGAGAATTATTATTCTCAAGATCAAGAACAAACCTCGACGTTGAACATGTCCTATCTCGTTCGTGACATAGTTATACTTTATCACGAGATTGCATTTAAGTATATCCAGTCCCTCTTCAGCTGTTGAAGTCGTGACGAGAACTTTTGAAACTCCATTAGTGAACCTGTGATCTCCATTATATTTCATTTACCGGATTTTATCTCCAACCTTTCAATAATTTCAGTCACTTCACTTTTGTTGATCTTCTCGGTACAGTTCTGCCTATTCGTTCCTTGAATTGTTGAATGTACGACTCAATATGATTCTAAAGAAAGAATACCAAACAGAGCTTCGGAACGAATGCCAAGCGCCTTGAGCGCATCATGTTGATTGATAATATTAGATAAAAAGGTGGTTCCAGCTCTTGTTTTCACAAAAATAATTGCACGAAAATCAGAACATTGTTCACTCTTCTCTTTTAAAAGTCTGTAATGATATGTGAAATGAATAAATGCAGTAAGGAACAGACTCTACAACTTGATCAATCATTTCACTGGAATTTGTAGTCTTCATTTGAAGATTGGAAAATGTGACTAAGAAAGAAACTGAACGAATGAACACAATTTTAGTTACCTTGCCATAACATCTTCAGATCTGCGGGCATTATTAACTCTTCCATATCGCTTCTCAAAACTCCTAAAGCTATGGCGGAACTGAAATTCTCGTGAATTGTCATAGCTCGACTGCAACTCTGAAATCTTTCACTTGTAACATAAGAAGAAGAAGCATTGTTTCAAAACCTGAAGAACTTCAAAGTATAAAGTTATAGTTTTCTTTATTTCACTCCCCACACAACTTTCAGGAATGTTTGTGCCCAGATGACAGCTAATGAAATGCTCATAATTCTCCGATGATGGGTTTGGAATTTCACGAATCCGGTAAGGATTAGTAACCATCAGGTTTGGTACACATATAGACGTCCTTTCAAGATTATTTCTCTCTGGAAGCAAATACTATGGAAGTTATTAAGACTAGTTTTACCTAGCACTTGCTTGCTTTTTTCTTCAACGACACACATAAAATCTATCAAATGTTGCAGAAATTGCTGCCGTATACGACAAGAGTCTTCAACCTTATAGATTTCTGAAGAAAAATGGTTCAAACTGAAACCATGTTAACCACACCATCGCTTGCTCGTTTGACGAATTCTTCCATTTCATCCTTGTATTCCTTAACTCGACTGATGATCCGACAATCTAGTTTGGCGCATATCGTAACGATATGCTCCACTGCTTCATCCAAATTTTTTGATTTTCCGCCAACGCCTAGTGATGCAGTTAAACCGACAATCTGTATAAATATTAGGACTTGTGATCGATTTGCAATGCACACCTGAGGTAAGGCATGGCGCCCAGAAAACTTCGCAGTATGATATCGTTGCATAAGCTCTGTAGTTTAAACGTTGCTTTGACAGTTTTTCAGCTGTTACCTGCGTAAGGTGAAAGTTTCTTGGTGTTGTGACATTCGTCAAAAACTATTAAAGAGAATTTGGATAAGGAAAAAGGGGCGCGACCTTGGTTTAAGCCATTCTCAGCATCCAGAAGTAAATTCCTGTAAAATGGAACATGAGACAAGTTCAGAGCAGTCATAGTACACAATGATTTGAGGTGTACAGATCAAAACATCCTTTGTTTCAATCAGTAAATGTACTGGATCGCTTTGAAGACCTGATGTACATCCAATCTAAGAAAGAGTCAGTACAACATGTTCATTAGTGAGGTTGAAGTACCTGAAACTTATGGTTCAGAACTGTTTTAATTACTGATGTTTGTTGTTGGAGAATGGCAGTCGAGTTCACAAGAAATAGAACCTGAATGACCAAATATGAATGAGACACTTTTCAATCCTGAGACCGACTTTGTAGTACAAATTCTTGTCAAAACGTTCGAATAGGTGCTCTTTCACAACATAAGCTGCTACGATAGTTTTTCCTGAACCGGTTGGAGCTGCTACTATACAATTCTTTCCTTCTATGGCATGTTTGACCAGTTCTTTTTGATAACTTCTTAACACAATGGGTTTTTCTGAATCAAAGAAGTGAACACAAAAACACTTTCATGATGAACCATTGAAAGATCTGTGCTCCAAAGTATCAAACAGACACTTCTTCATCCCTGTTTTTGGTAAATCATCCCATGATAAGTCAACGTCAATAACTCCTCTGCGAAAAGAATAAAGCCTATGTTAACTCGACTCACTGCGTGTCTTTTTGTAAAATGGCTAATTCTGATAACGGATAGAACTTTACTAGAGATTGTGGTTTTCCCCTATCAGCATCTTCAAGTTCTACAAGAAGAGTAGATCAGAAAGGTAGTAGCTCCAGTAGCATACCGTAAATGTGGGAGAACCCTGGTTGTATTTTTTCTACAAACTTCGAACCATCTTGAGAATCGTATAACGCTTTCAATAAATCCATGCATGCCATTTTGCCGAAGAATGGGATAGTTCTTATCACAATTTTCTTCTTTATCAGTTCATTTTCAACTTCTGGTGAATTGCAACTAATAGAAAAAAAACAACTGAGGTCTTACCTTCTAACGACTCCTTTAACTTAATACAAATCAGTTCGTAGTTCTTGCTTATATCTTGCAGCTTATTAATTGTATGGGCTACGTCCAGTAGCTCTAATATTTCATCAACATGTTGAAGGATCAACCTGAATCTTAATGTTGTGAAACTCCAACAGGCTTTATGAATAACCCAAACGAGCAAGTTCGGACATTCTCTGATGTCATGCTGATACATTTGTGTAGATTTTGATTGACATCTCTCACGAAATTCAACACTGTTTCATACAAATTCTTAATAAGAGGGCTATCGAGCAAGTCTTTCCACAGTTGCTCAGCGAACGAACGCTTATCGTCCGATGAATCCCTTAGTTCATTTAAGTGACTTTCTTTCAGTAAAGCTCTAAGTCCTTTCACCTGAAAGTTACATTCATGATGATCATATGAAAGTTAACAGACCAAAAATTCATCAACATAAGCACATTCGAGTAGGCTAATGATTTCTTCCGAATAAAGCTTCAAAATGCCAAGTTCTTGCTTAAAGTTAAGGTACATCATTTGATCTATAAAAACGAATTTATAGCTATTACATTGGGCAACATATCAATTGAGAATCATTGTTATGAAATGATTCAACAACAAAAATCAATTTTGTCGCGTTGTTCACTCATGAATTAAACAATTATTGCGAAACGGTTCTGTCAGGTTTTTAGCATAAACTTACGTTGAAGTTTAGCGCTTCCCGCTTATCTCTTTTCTCGACTCTTTTCAATTCTTACAATGTGAGAAGCATGACGATATCGTTACTTCCATTCTCGATTGTTTGCGCGTTTTGTGACGTTAGCGTTGCCGTTTCTCCAAACTTTTCTCATTTTTCCATATTCTTAGCGTCAAGGCATGGACAACTGTCGAACACGTGCTGCTATTTCTTCTTCGATTGATACAATTTTTAGAATTAATGCACCCCCTGTCATCCACTTATCAACAAATGGCCAACGATAGCAGTTAAAGAAGTTTACTTTTATCTGTATGCTTTTCAATCAATTCCAATTTTTTGTTGAGCATGGCATGTCACATCCAATTTGACATTTTTCAGACAATTGCCAACGTTTTCTCATCCTTCTGAGCATTGTCCAACATGTCTTCTCTGACTAATGAACGTAAGTTCTCATTATAAAACTACAAATGGCTTATAGCAATATGTGCCGCGTTCAAATTCCCATATGTTTTAGAAGCTGCTGCTCTTCTAAAACCATTTGTTGATAGTTATGTGGAAACTTTCAACTCTGGCAGTTTCGCGAAGATGGAGGATTTTTACGATGCCAACTCAGTAATGGTTGAGAAAGACAAAAGTGTTTTGTATGGGAAGAAAGGTCTGTCTTTCTGTAATGGCATCAAATGACTGAAAACTGCTTATTCAAGACATTGCCAAATCACTCGAGCAATTGGCTACAGACTGCGGAAAGACTGTTATGAAGGTCGTTATTATCGAAATTCTTCTAGTTACCCATCCTCTTTAGATTTTCAACTCCAAATATGAAGGTGTTGGGGATTACATCAACATGTTCACAGACTTCGAGTTCCATACAGAGAAGGTAAGACCAGCATTTGTTCATAATCATTCAATTATTTCAGTCTGGCGTTCTTAAAGGCTCATATATTCAAATCTGGAGAAAGGTTAATGATGTTTACGTTATCTATCACGATGAGTATGAACTTATCTAAATGTTTTATAATTGTAATAAACGCTTATTGTTGGGTGTCATGTACCAGAGAAGAACAACCACTCACTCGCGTCTTCGAGTTCAAAATGAACGTTGCTCAGATCAGCTTAACTACTGAGTCCATGGTGAGGAAAGAGGTGTAGATGTTTGTATGCCTGTGTATCTTGAACTGTTTTGCATCTCTCAGATAAGAACAGAAAAAGACGTTATTAGAAGTTTTGGACGTGCAAGCATTCAGTAATTTTTGAAAAGCTAGTTGGACACGTTTTCATCATGAAACATGTCCTTATTCAGCTCCGAACAGTGTCAGCTTGATCATTATCTGTTCAAACGTTTAATATTCAAATGCGTAGAAACTTGGATCTCCTGGTAAGAAGATATATGCGGAGGAGGTGAGATAGATAGTTAGAACATCAGAGAAACTGACTATGTATTACCGTGACTGGCACCGGACAGAGCTCGACATCCAAATCTCATTGACCCCGACTGTGCCGGCACGCACACGTTGTAATATGGCAGAAATGTGCTCGCAGATATAATGCTATTCGATAGAAAAAGAAGAAATGATGATGATGATAGTGGAGGAGCACAAGATGAGCAGCAACAGGAGGTCTGTGGTGGTTCTTTCATCTGGACGTTGCAAGAGAATGTGTGATTCTGTTTTGCACGTCTGTCCAGCAGCATCCAATAACTACGACATAGAGAATTAGAAAGGAGAGGTCATTCAAACCCCCTTTATCACGCAGGCAAAAGCATCAAATGAGATGGAGCATCTGCTTGTCTCCTTTGTCCGAATGGCTTATGACCAAACAACAACTGTCCTCTTTCTAACCTTCGGGCTCTAAGTAAAAGTCACAAGTTTCAATGAAACAATTCGGCAACACTTGAGAGATAGACGAATGTTTCAACAACAATAACAACAAGTGGTCAACGGTTACTCCACTGACTGACTTTTGATTTCTGTCATCCAAATGACCTCACATTCTAACTTCGCAACTGTTCGGTCATTAAATTCTAAAATCAACCACAAACTTTATGAGACAGTTTGAAACATAAACCATATCACACCATAAAAGGAGAAACAATGAAAACATATTCCTGGTCTGCATCGAAACGTTAGTTGGTTATAATGAACTTCTTTTCTATACCACCTTCCAACTTTTCTTTGTCAGTTTTCGCGATTCAACAAGTGAAAGTATAGGACGCTTGGCCTGTCTGTCTCTATTTGAGCTCTTTTTTTGAGTTCCGTGCGGAAGTTCATACAGATGTTTAACTTTTTCTTTGCTCGCATGAAGTTCGAACTGAAGAAAACAAGCGTTTGTCACGAGCAAATTTAAGGAAGGAAAGATCAAGATCAATAGTGAGCCATTACTCTTAATTGTCAACAAAATAAAACTCAAATGACCAAAGTGCTGAGAGATCGACCTTATGAAGACGGTGTATAGTATTGTAATAAGGAATTGTCTTAAATATAATATTTATGTTCATATATATTTATGAAATATATTAAAATATATTAATACTCAACAAGAATGTCCGTAGCTTCTGAACATGTAATCATAAGGGTGTAACATACAATATACTAATTGAGGGAGTTTTCTGTCCTTTTACGGACTATATGGATCAAAGGACGAAAAAGCCATTGAACTCATGACCAGATTCACATTCAGACTGTTCAAAATAGGGAAATCAGTTGGAAGCATGAGCTATAAGATCTAACAGAATGCTTCAACAGCTAAATTTCCTAATCAATAAATAAAGGGGGAAAGGCACTGTAAACACAGATAAATAAGGCAATGAGTGATAATCAACTAAAACATGAATTTAATACCTAAAAAGGGTGAAAAAGAAAGGAAACTGTACAAATAAGGCACGAAAGGTGAATGTGTTGAGGCAGAAATAATTTCATTGTTGATTTCAAAACAAAATTGTTTCATCAACATAAAATAGCGCAGAATTGTAGATAAATGGGAAAGGATATTTTGATGAACTAAAGCTTCAAACTGGAAGTTCTCCTTAGCTTCCAAAGGATAAGACTTGGAAGCTTTTTTGACCTTAAATAGTCATAAGAATACACGAATGTGTTTGAATTGAGCACATATGGAATTGTTGAAATTCAACTTCAAAGCAATGAAAACAAACGACAAAAACTCTCCTAAAACGGAAAGAAACGCTCAATTTAGATCAATCGTACAGAGACCGAAGAAGGGTAATCAGGAGTGATTAAACATACAACTAGAATATAACAAAGATAAATTAAATTTGGCAACATCCGAAACCAAAAATGGCGTTTTCTGGATTCGAGCAACTACACGTTACCACCCGGGTCTCGCTCCAGCAAGTCTAGCCGGAGCTCTCAATCGCAAAATAGTTCTTTGAAATGAGTTATTCAGATGTCAACAGCGTCGATTGGAGCTGATTGAAAATGTTTTTTGTGTGGGCGATGTACACATTCTCAGTGGAACATTGGTTTAATAGATGACCAGCTGTAGTGACAACCTGGAGTTGAATGATTAGCATGAATGAAAGCTAATGGAAAAGAACTTACAGCTTTCATCATATCTTTATACTTTTGTAGCTCATCGGATTTCTGCCTCAAAGCATTCTCTAACTCTTCTGTTCGGTTCTTGTGAACTTCGCAATCCGCACATGTGTCACTGTGTTTCATGTCATCTAATGTAGCCTTTTTAGGCGATAGAGGCGAAGCTGCCATGAAAGTTGCTGGTGAATGTGACGATACAGGAGAAGCTTTCAGCGGACTAAAGTACTGGGTTTCAAACATTCTAATGACGTTAATTATTACCTAGAAGCACAGGAGGAGTTGGTTGCTGTTTCGCTGTGAACATTAATCATCTGCTCTTCATCCTCTGTCTTGATAGGATTAACGGGTCCGAATAAGGATGAAGTCAGAAGGGGAGTTGTGTTCTAAACATCATTCTGTGAGAAAGAAAAAGAGTTTAATCTGTACCTCTAGATCGTCTTTGCACGTGGAGTTTGTTTGAACATGTGATGTGTACATGTGAAGAGTGAAGAATTGCTGATTAGGGAATTGTTTGTTACACACCATGCACATATATGGAGTTGGAGTAGGAGCTACAGGCTGCGAGCTCGTTGTGGGTGAGTCCGGGAAATCAACAGACGTTGACGAAGCAGAAGAATAGTTAACAAGGTTTTGAACTTGTGGAACATTGGAAGCTGATAAGAATAATGCCGAAAGAGCCCTCTGCTGGTTTTGTTGAGCCAAAAGGCTCTGTGCCATTTTAGCCATCTGGTCAGTAGTGAAGTTGAGGACAGACTGGTTGAGGAGTGGGAAAAGCGAATCCTGAGATGGACTTAACGAGTTTTTGGGCTTAGTAGTAGCCGCGGTGGGAGGGAATCGGAAAGGAGAAGGAGAATAAGATCCAGGTGGAGTTCGAACAGGGGAAGAGCGAACAGCCATAGATTTTCCTTTGCATTTCATCATATGCTCATCAAGGGAATTCTGACGTTGAAAAGATCGACCACATTGAGTGCAAGAAAATCCACGTTCAGCATGAATCTTCATGTGACGATTGAGATCGAACTGAATAAGAAAAAGGTGAGGGTGGATAGAGAATGTTTAGAAAGCTACCTTGAAGATGAAAGTTTTCTGGCACAACTCACATTGGTGAGGACGGCCCCCGGAGTGGATCATTAGATGTTGGGTCAAGTGACCTTTCTATAATAAAATGAAAATTAAAAAAAAAACCAAGCGGTTTCACCTGGAAAAATGCTTTGTTACAGTGTTTGCAAACATGATTCCTTTCTCCTGTATGCCACATCCAATGCTTTTTGAGAAGCTGTCTTGTACCGAACTCTTTTCCGCATTGAGTGCACTAAAGTAAGATTTCGAAATTGTCTATAAGATATGAATATCTACCTTATGTGGTTGCTCTCCACTGTGTATCCTCATATGGGTTGATAGTTCTCGCTTTACAGCGAAGACGGTATGGCAAATTTCACATTCATATTGTGGCTTATCACGATGTGTGTGAGTATAGTGAACATTCAGTTGACTTTGATCATCAAACGATTGGCGACAGAAACGACAATGATATCCTGGTTTCAAATCCATCATGCTGTCTTCCATATCAACGTCTAGCATTATTTCATCATCGCCTCCACGAGCAGATTCAGAGCTACTTGGGCTATGTTGACCCATTTCTTCCTGTAAGAGCAGACGTTAAGTTGATATGAATCTTTGCCATTTTAAAATAGGAAGTAAACTAATATTTTATGAAAGATAACAGCTGAGTTGACTATTACTCTTCCATTTTTCAGATGTTGGATGATTCAGAAGACAGCCATTAAAACAATTTTTTAGCCGGCTGTTTCTGTACAACAACGATTTTGGCATATACATAATAAATTGGAAAAGAACAAGAGAAAGAAAGTAAGATTTCCAGTCAATTTTTACGAAAATCATTTTATGAGCCCATATTCCAACTCGAATTACAGTTGAATAATGAGAGTTCTTTTACAACTTCTAGAAATGTTGAAATAAGAGAGGATGCACACGTAATTTCCTAAATCATAAATGACTTAAGTGAGGAAAGCCAATGAGTTTCGAGATGAACGTGTGCCAATGGCTACTCTTCTCTGGTCCTTTTTCGCTTCTCTCCTTTCTTCTTCCTTGCTCTCTCCAGAAGGGTTTCTATCTCTATCGGATGCCAGAACTACATGAGGCAGAAAAACTTTTTGTGATTGGTGGCGGCTGCTCGGATCTCATCTTTTGCTTTCAATCAAGATCCCATTCCAGGTCTCCGTCTGTTTTACCTCTCTAACCTTCTCTCTCTTTTTCTCGAACTTTGCTTTCACCCATCTAAAGAACTATTGAAATGAAAGAAAGACAGCTGTGTGACCGGAAGACCATCGGATACTTCTCTCATCAGTATGATCATAAGTAATTTTATAAGAAGAAAGCACCATCTTTGGTCATTTGGCATGGAAGTTTTTAAAAATGAAAGTCTTACCTCTTCGTGTTCCTCATTATTGTTTTTATTGTGTCTGAGCAAATGCTTTTCCAGTTCATTTAAGGAGGAAAATGAGTTGGGGCATTCAGTACAGACATAGCAGCATTCCGAAGAAGATGAAGTCGACACGGATGAAGTTGTGCTGTCCACAGTCATGGAGGACATCCTGTTAAAACAAAAAATGAGAAAGTGAAGAAACATAATTTCACAAAAAATAAGAAAAAAGGAATCAAGAGACAAGAAAAACTTTTGCGTCACATCTGTCAAATCACGAATTGCATGAAAAGACAAGTGGTGCGGATAGAAGAACCTGAGGTTCAGGGATGGAGTTTTGATGGGAATATGGAAAACCAACAGACAACTCATTAAGATTTTAAGAAAAATGAAAAAAACTCATCAAATCAGTCAAAAAAGTGGAGGAAGATGAAGAGTAACTGAGCAAACAATTAGAAGAGAACAGGTAAAGCCTACTCCACGGAGCTGTTCGCATAGAAAAGGTCTTGCAGGCTCGTAGTGAAGGTTGATAAGCACTTCCACCTCAATGATCAAAATACAGTTAATTAGAAAAAATGAAAGCAGTGTAGGAATGGCAAAATGAAGTTTAGTGGGACATATGCTGGAAGCATGTGCACTTTGCGAAGCAATAACTATCGTCTCTTGTTCACTTTTTGCCTCTTTCTCTCTTCCTCTTATTATCTCTTCTTCCGCTTTCTTAACGCTTTTGTCTTTTTAAGTCATGGCCACAAAAATTTCAAATATTTATAAAACTGGAGAAGCGCTTATGGCAATAGAAGCTGTAATAAGGTTAATTGCTCAAGCCGAACAAGAAAAAAGACGTTTCCCGCGATTTAGCAACGAACAATTGGCCGAGCAAGTACTGAGGATCAGGAAAAAAAAGATTGCAAAGTGAAGCTGCATGTTTCAAACGTGAAAATCATTCAATCCATTCATCCTACGTGGTAAGACAGACACTGCAAGATGAAGAAGAAGGAGACGCTTCATGCCATGCGGTTTGCTCACTTCATCGAAAGGAGAATGATGGAGAGATTTAGAGAAAAAGCGAGAGAAAGACGAGAAACTTTTGAAATGAAAAAGTCTGAAAGAAGAGGAAGATCATGCCTACAAATAAACTTTTCTTTCTTCTCTCTCCTTTTTCCCTCTCTTAACCTTTCGCTAAAATTCTTTTACTTTCTTTCTCATTTTCTCTAAAGATTTCGCTTTCTTTCCGTGTCATACTCATTTCTTTCAGCTTAACCCCACCCACTAAATCACTAGCAAAGAGATACACACAAACCTCACTCACACTTACTCAAAGTGATCATACAAAGAAAGAGAAAAGATAGAAAATGAGGAAGAACATTCACAACAAGCAGAAAAAATAAGATGAACAAAAAAAAGAAAGCGAAAAAAAATAAACGAAGAGAAGGTTTTTATTATCACCTTCTACTGCAACATTTGAAGTTATACTGACTGTTCATGATCATAAGTGCTGAACCATGTACGGTAGGTGTGTCGCACGTCTGGTCAGCAGTCGGCATCAGGGGCGGGACGGACTTACAAGCAGACTGAACAGGCGGAGGAGGAGTCGTTTGAGAGTTCTGTTAGCCCAACCCCTCCTTGCTTCGGTAGCTTTCTAGGTCAAATCCGCTGGCAGCAGTAGTAAGGGAATGGTCAAGAAGCTTAGAGAATTGTGAGAGATGAAGCGACAGCACGCAAATATGAGGCAAAAATGGGTGTTGAGAGAACTGAGAGAGATAAACGATGACGACGAGCACAAAACTAAGTAAATGGAAAGCAAAAAGGAAATCAACAGTTCATTGCGTTTCTATACCGAGAAGAGAAAAAGCATCAGCACCGACTTCACAAACTGCTTTACCCTATCATCGCGTAGTTATCTTGAACCTTGAATATTTTAATGAGTGAGAGTGCCAGAGTTCGATTAATGCTCAGATTGACCTAAATGTTGTTTAGGCAGAGCTTCTGCCTGTTTCTCTCTTAAAGTCTTTATCTCAATGTGTGTGAGTGTGGCTGGACAAATGTGTGAGAGCAAATGTGGTATGTGACCCCTAAGGGTTGAAAGAGAGGTCGTGTTCTGTTAAACTAAGGATATGCGCAAGATCTTTTACTATATCCTCCTATCTTCTTGCTTAACATTCCACTAGATAGAGATATATGCTAGAGAGTAAGGAGTTTCACGACCCACATAGTTTCTAAGCGGCATAAAACAGAAAAGAATGTAAGAATTCGAGAGGTTTATAAAATAAGAGAAAAAGCTGTAGGTCAGTCATCTCAACCAAAAGCACAAATGTTGCAAATGAAAGAAGCTGTAAATAGAGCCTCCGTATTACTGATCTCGTAAACAAGTCATACACTTTCCGACCAGGTGCCATACACTAAATTCCCACAATATGCCCTATGGTCATTCTAAACTGCATCAAAATCCTAATTCTCACTGTAACTCTTTCCAATAATAACATTCAATAGAATGATGGATCAAAAGTTTTCAAGCATCAGAGATAGTAACTAATTACGCTCATTTTATTCACGATATCAAGATGTCATCATACGCTTGACATTCAAACTGACACCCAAATAGCAAAGATATTCTGCGCCGTATACCAACCGGGTAGAGAGATGCTTATCATGAACGAACTTCAGCAATCTTCTATGTGTAGCCTTCCCGAACTTTATTAACAAGTTTGAGACTGAGTTGTTTGAGAAAAATCAGCTCAATATATTTGATCAATATGCACTGAAGGCATTTGCTCGTAGAAAAAATGATTTGTCTTCTTTTGACTGTTCTTTTATCGTTTGTTGAATGTATGAAATAGAGAAGAGAGTTAAAGATAGGGAGGCATCCGATAAAGTTGAGAAAACTAAGACGGACACGTCACGCAAGTGATTCATGCCTCACGGATTACGGTAGCGATTAATGGAGAGCAGGACGTCAAACGAGGGTTGACGGCGATTCTCCTGATGCGTCCAGCAACCGTCTGGCGTCAACAGGATAGGTCGACGGAGATACATAGTCGGAACGTGAGAGAGAATAGAAAAAACATCAGAAAGGTAGCAGAGAGAAGCGAAACTTCTCGTGATCAAGCGGAAGCTCGAGCTGTAGTCGAAAAAAGGAAAAGTCAAAGGACAGAAATCTTGACGGCCGAAAAAATGGGAGGAGGGACGATTAAAACAACCGAAAAAAAGCGTGGCTCGCTAAGCGAATAAGCTGTAAATGAGTTGGTAAGTTCTATTTCTCTCTGTTGAGGCAAGCAGACGTCATGATTATTACGGAACTTTACAAGGGGTCTGCAAAATCACAAAATTATGACATATCTGTTGCCCCATAAGAGACAACAATAGAAAGTGAGAAAACAAGAGAGAGCTAGACGAGAGGCGGATCAAAGTAAATGTGAGGGTCAAATCTGCTCGAATAGCTATTATGAATTTGTAAGAGAGAATGTCTGCTTGTGGGTGAAAAAGAAAGTTTTCTTCTGTCCACTTGCATAAGTTTTTCATCTGTTATGATGGGCACTTTTGCCGTTCGTAGAGAATCTGTTGCCAATATCACCAGATGACATTCAATCTGTATGTATGTTAAATGACATAAACTCATCAGTTTGTATAAACAGAAGATGTGATAGCCATGATTTCTTTTGGAGACGGACCTATTCGTTTCATTTCAGCGAAATGAAAGAAATCAATTAGACTATTTTCAGCTACATTGTCATAGATTGAGGTGCTCACCTTGGATAACACTCATACATAGCAAATATGAGCCATGAAGGCACAAGAAGCCGGTAAAGAACATCTTAAAGACGTCAAAGTAATAGTATGAAAAGCTTCCCTATGTACACCATGTAGAGGATGTAACTCGATGCGGCCATGTCCCATCTTATTACCTGAGCTTCTGTACGTGTTGGCATCATTTCATCTTCATCTCTCAGATCTCTCATCATCCATGTACACTAAGGCTATGTCTATGTAACTTTTACTTGTTAACCACTCAATAAGGATTCTTTAGAAGAGATAGAAAGGGTCAAGCTTCTTCTTCAGAGCATCGTGTGTCTTTCTTTTTCACTTATTATAGCCTGACACACACAAATCAACAAAATACATACAAATACATACAGAAAACTGGCCGATCGGCAGTGTGCCCAAATATGTACTCACTTCATGCCATCATACTCTCATTATTCTTTCATCTCCTATTCTCTTTATCCTCTCAATATATCTATTCCTCTCTCTCTATTGCATCCTTCATCTCTTCTTTCCTTAGCTCTCTGTCCTTATACCTTCATCTTACCTCAATTCTCTTTTACTTGGTAAGGTATATATGGACAAGAAGCTGCAACAACAGAATCGGACAAACAAATGATCGGACAGCTAGGCTGATAGCCCCGACGGCTGTCTTCCTGTTATGCGTGTACGGTATAGCATTTTGTTAACTTCGTATCAAAATGAACCGCTTAACCACCCCAGAGATATTTTAAAATCAAAAAGAATGGCTTTAAGTCTCCCGATTTTATTGTTTTTTTCTTTTCTTCCACTCATACTTTGCATCTCTCTCATTCACTCCTATTCACTAAATTGTATTGAAGACAGATGCTCGAAACATGATGAACTAACTTTCGAATTTTCATTTTTTTCACTTCAAGAATTGGTCATTTGGAAATCTTCAACTGAAACTGGATTACAAAACACATGCGTTACACTTTGAACTCAGCGAAAACGATTAAATTCTGGTGGTCCCATAAAACATAGAAAATACAGTACGCTATGCGGATTGATCCCATTTTAGTATGAAAGTTGGAGAGCCGAAGAGGAAAAGAGAGAAAAAAGCTGGGAGAATGATTGTTGGAAAGGGAAAACAGAAAAATGAAATGGAGAGGAAATGAAGAGCCGTCGAACAATTCTGGTGAATGATGGAAAGCATGCTCACGTCTTATTTCCTTGGTACTTTTTTTGTTGTATAACTTCTCTAATAATCTCGCTGTTGCTTATTATCTTTTCTGGGGCGAAATGTCTTTTCGTTTTCACGGTACAGCTAGAGATAGTAAGAGATAATACAAAGAAATAAGAGAAAAAATAGATAATAAGCGTCTACTGATATATGAGGAAACTAAAAATTAATAGAGAATCTAAGAGAGAAATGAATCGGGAGAGAGAGAGAGGCAAAAACATACATGAACTGTTGGATACACTGTTCAGAAACAGGAGGTTATGAGAAAAAAAGACAAAACGGCGTGAAAAAATGGTGATGAAGAGTTAGAGCTCGGTTGAGGGCAAGGCAGTGAAAGAACAACACGCTCAAACGTTTTTGTCTCGCTTCTCCTTTTTTCCGTTATATTTTGAGCTACAAATAGAAAAGCAAAAGTAAATACAAGGCACGCAAAAGATTGTCGCTCGGGGGGTGGTAGCTACTGGGCCACCGGGGTGAACTTGACTTAACAACACACAGACCTATTGAGAGAGATTTTAGAAGAGAAAAGAAAAGATAGAGAGGGTAGTAAAGAGTGATGTGTAGATAAAAAAGAAACTGAGTAATAAGAGAAGTATAAGGAAGAGAAGTTATAATAGGGTAACATGAAGCTTGCCTCTTAAAAAGAGAGAGAAGGTGATGAAAATGAGGGGGGTGGTGAGGTATACAGAAAGAACAACCGTTCACCACGTCATCAATTGCTGTAAATGAATGACTATGGCATTTTTACGTGTAAACGTAATGCTTATGTGAATTAGCATAAAATATGACTTCATGCTAATCATTTGAGAAACAGCCGTGCGTACATGTTGAAATGAGATTGAAAGTCATAGGCAAAGCCAGATGTGAGGACAAGATGTGGACAAATGAAAATTCAAATTCCTCTGAATGCAGTGCTGGCTCAACACGAATAGTAAAGATAAGTAAAGAAAGTTGATAAATTTATTCACAAAATCAAAATAAAATATTTATGTGATTTTTTTTGAATTTTCCCCGCTTGCTAGAACTTATGAAAAATTAAAAGTTGTGTTAGACGTTGTTCAGCGTTTGAGATAAGCATGAATCACCGAGAGGCAGTAAGCTTGGCCAGATGGCTCTCAGCATTTTCTGGAAAACTTCAGAACAAAAACTAAAGTCTTTGTTGTATTTTTCCCAAATAGCTTGACTCAAATAAATTAATGTTGACCTCCTCGTCTTTTTGTGTTCGATAGTGTCAGAAACATTTGGAAACAAAACTCTCATTTTATTCATTTTAGTGATTTGATAATACGTGAGAGATATCTGACATTTTGAGGACAGGCTTATTCTGGGGGGAAAAGCTGCAAAAGCACAGCAACAGGCTGGTACTTGCTTGCACCCACGTACACGGGACCTATGAATCTTCGGAAAAGATGAAGAAAAAGAAAGAGAAAGAAAAGTCAAATGAAACTTATAGGTGGTAGTTTTGATCATTGAGAGCCAAACAGGCAATTGAGTACGAAACATCCAGCTGTTTTTAGCTCAGTAGTGAACAGTGAGATGGATTGTTGCCAGATGATGACCCAGTAATATAAGATGATCAAGTTTTTATACTTTAAAGATCAAATTATCTTGAAAAAGTGGGCTCATCTGAACGAACTATAGAAAGGAGCAAGAAAAAAAGAAGTTAATGATGAAGGTGAAAAAAAGAGCCAGGAGGCATTGGCAATAACCAGCACCACTTCGGTAAAGACATGTAGATGAGAGAAGCAAAAGAAGTTGCTCCAGATGGTTCAAAGTGCTGGAAAAAGATGGAAAAGAGTGAGATGGGAGAGGATAGAGGGCAGTATGAAGAAAATCCCAATATCATGGAATAATTCGGTTTATAGGGTGAAAAGAAATATAGTGAACCTTTGATCAGAATCAGCAGAAGAAGGGGGGAGGAGAGCTTGAATCGTTCAATGGACATTGAAACTAAACCACGATCATAACAGTGCCAGGAAGAGAAGAAAAAAAAAGAAATTTAAAGACGGAAAAATTTGACCTTTTTTTCGCCTGTTCACTCGTGTTTCCAACAAATTCAAACAAAAAAGAAAATTTTGTTGAGAGATGTGGGATCATGAAGAGCAAGAGGTGAGAGATAATTTTCCAACGAAAGTGAACCTTTTTTACTAACTTTTTTCACGAAAGACTTGAAATGATCGGATAAGTTCACGTTCAAGAAAAACATTTATGAAGAATAGAACGATTTATATGCTATTCATATAAGCGTAGATAATACATGCTTTTCTTAGCTTTTTTATTGGTTTTAGGGGATATGAAGAGAATTTTATGATCAAATATGGAAGCCATGAAGGGATTTGACACTTTCTGATGTGAGTTGAGACAGCTTCGATGCGGAAGTGTCAACAGGTAGAAGTTGTATCAAGCTTAAACTATCTTATATTGTGAAGCGTTCTGTTGAACTGTCTGATTGATGCACAGAGAAACAGTCAAAAGTTATCCTAGGTACACATGAGACCAACAGAATCATTTGGAGATTAGAGAGGCTGAGGGAAAAAGGATAGAGAGAATGAGTAGGAAAAGAGGAGATATGCAAGAGGTTAAGGTGCTCAAACCGTGTCTGAGGGTTTGGCATCTGAGAGTCGGAGCTATGGGAAAATCAAGACTGTATGATCTTCATGGGCAATTTATAATAAAAATCAAACAGAAATAAAAAAAGGAGGATAGGAAATCATTCTTAGTTGCATGAAGGAAAATGTGAATGACAGTGAAATTTCCAAAGAAGATTAGCGAAAAATGACATCAGTTTGAGATGGATTTTCATGTTTTCGCATTCTTTTTATATATTTCATCTGAGAAAAGGAGAAGAGAAACGAAAGTTTTTTCTTTTTTCAATCTCATGCAAATTTATCTTTTGTGGAGATTCGTTGTATTAAGCTCATGGCGAAGCCAAATATAGAAATACATGATTGAATTGACGTGTATTTTACGTGTTGTATGAAGCTATGCCTTTTTTGACTTTCGATTCACATGTGTGGAAGAAGAGTTTTATTTTAAGATTATGATTTGCAGCTTTTTGCCATATACTCTTCCTCTCGCCACTCTTTTTCCCATTCTCTGTTTCGCACCCTTATTCCCTCAAAGTAAGGGTGGGATAGAGAGTATGAATATAGAGAATGGAAAAGAAAAAGTTAAATCATTGAGTTTAAGATGGTCATCAAACATCTCAACTACTAGAAATGAGAAATAGCATCTGGATAGAATTTTAGTTTGGGACAAAGGACTTCTTTCCGACGAATGATGAAGTTGGTGATCAGACGATGAACGAGGTAGAATACGTTCCGATACTAGATCGTCGGCTTTTCGTTAACTCTGTGTGCACCGAAAAAGCCTAATTGTCGGCTCCGTTTTAGGGTTTACATTACGACGCAAACAGCTGACAAGTAAAGCGATTACGGTAAGATTCATCTTATAGCTATTCCGACAGAACAACTGCTCAGTCATGAAAATGGGTTTGAGAGTTCGGTAGAGAAATATTCGACAAAAAAAACGATGAATAGTTCCATGTAAAACGTGAAAATGGATTGAAAAAGTTGTGAAAACTTCAAGATAGATCGAATGAGCAGATTGCGAAAGGTTTAAAAAGAAGAAGCAAAATCGTTTAGAAAGAAAACAGTTGTTCGTAGTAACACGTACGATGTATGGATGAAATGTATGTGAATCATTACATCATGAGAGAGTTTCTTAAACTTTTTCCAACTTCTCAACTCTTTCTGCTATTGCTAATTAGGAAATCAAAAAGATGAGGCTTAGAGAGGGCAAAACGGAAAGGAGAGTTTGAAAACAAATAAGGGTTTCGATAAGTGAATATGCTGCTACTGCTTTCACATCACAGCTTAACATGGACTTTTGAGAAGAAAATAATTTGATTTAGGATGATCTATGACTACTGTTCACGAAGGTTGAACGGAAGCTCAAAACGAAGCGTTTTCGACTTTTTACAAATCGTGTCGTTCATGACACTCCAAAAACTCAAAAGTCTGAAGACGTGAGAATTCAAGTACTTTTCCTCCATTTAATAACTTTTATGAAGAAAAGTAAGGAAGAACAAACTTCTTTATGTACATAGAGGGTCAGAGGTGCACGTATGACATTCTTCTCATCAAAATGCTCCTCTTACTTCTTTTTTTTGTGTGATTGTTTGTGAAAGTTTGCGTGTGATGACCGTTATCGTTTCAAAGTGTTGTATTGAGCAGTTATTCGTTTTATACAGATCTCTCCTACTCTCTTTCTGTTGGTCTGCGTACGAACAGGAGCGATTTGTTTCACGTTTCAGTACAAAAATGAGATAGAATAAACAGTAAAAAGGCTACGGTGTTCATAGATGACCACACGTTGATGTGGACAATTACAAGTTTGCGGATGATCTTCCATGTAACTTGAGACAATTCAATCGAAATCTCATGAACTTCTGTAAACTTCTGATCGCCTTGTTTGTTCATATCGAATTTCGATAGTATGTAAGTAATGGAAATAAGGTTATCACCATTCAACCTTATAATCTTATTAAACTGTTTGCTTTTTACTTTCAATTAACGAATAGTATTCTGAAGCAAGGAAGGAATCTTTGAGGGAATAGTATTGAGTTCGTTTGGAATATGGAAATTTCATGACTAATGTGGAAAGCTATGTTCTGTTAATACTCAACTTCCTCACACATATGTATCTACTAAGGATATCGACGACACTGCCATCGCTCCAAAGCTCATTCTCTCTTTCCTTTCTCGTCTTAATCAACCTACCGTTACATTTGTTACATTTAATAAATCATTCACTACTATTTGCATAAGAAATCATGAGATCTGTGAGCAAATGTCTTATTCAACATACTTAACCTTTGACTAAAAAGCCGCCATGAGTATCCGGTTATTAAATGCATATCTATCTACTTGTAACTAGAAAAAGTATGTTAGACAAACGATTATCTTCGGCTTATCCACACTCGTAGAATCGCTTTGCTTTTCTTCTTTTTTCTCTTAAGGAAGTTATAGTTAATCACTCGGACAGGGGCCAACATTATGAAACATTCGTTGGAGAGATTCACTACAGAGAAGGGTGCTTCATCATATTCACGTGAATATCTGGTCTCAAGTGATATACATCTGAGTTACTGCTCCTACGCGGATCAAACGCCGATGAGAAAGAAGAAGCCAAGTTTAAGGATTACTTATTTCAGGATTTTTCAGGCTTCAACGGGAGTTCACGTCACAACTTTGAAGCGTTCTACGTATTACTTGTCAAACTCAAATCAGACAAGCTGGTTACATATAACAAGTGAGCCAATCGTAGCCTTTTTCTGATGTTTGTAATAAAAATGCGGTAGAATAGATGGAAGGGTTGACCTATTAAGACTTAACATTAAGATATAGTAATGATTGACATAGAACAGAAGCTAGTAAAAGTATAGAGAGAGAAACGGATATATAAGAGAGTCAAAAGAAGAAGAACGACATGATGATAGGACAAAATTTACTATTCTCATACATCTCAACCTGTTATTAGTTTATCCGATAAGCAAACTTTGCTAGACGACTGACAACCGTCGGCCGCCGTGACGAGATAACCATTAGCCGGAAGCAGATAAGCTTTTTCCTTTTTTAGTATTGACATGTAGAGTTGTCGAATATACATCATGATCATGCCCAAATAAGAGAGAGAGAGCATGTACAATCTTTCATTAAATAACATTTATCTTGAAATATTAAGCTTCGAGGCTTATGTAAACTAGTAATCCGTCGGTTCTCTGAATAATCTGATTCCATATAGCTTAAGCTCAAACCGATCGAAACAGCAGAACTACTATGATTAAGCGTTTAACATCTTGACCTTTCAAAGACGTATGAGGTACTCTTCACCTGATACTCCATGCTCGTTGAACTATCTCCACCATACAGCACAGGCGGACGCTCTCTCCTTTTTTCTCACTCTCCACGGTGCTCATAGTCTCTGATGTTCTGAAAGAAAACTGTCGGGATGATGATCAACTACTAGAGTTACTTCTTTGCTTAGAAAGAACGATAGATTACAAACGATAGCCGCACCTCGTTTAGTTATTTTCTTCAAGAAAACTTCCGACAACAGGTGATATTCTTGATGCTGGCACCTATGACGGAGGAAATGAACACAAAAGACAGTCAGTCAATTAGAACAACTCCTTTTCTGAAACGAGAAACAGGGAGATGTCGCATTTGATTTAACAAATTAGCTTACAAATTTTCTGATACGCATATGAGGTTATAAAGGGGCTACTTGTTGGAAACTTTTAATAGATACTTTCAAGCACACAAGCGGAAATCTGAAAGGTAATATACGTTTCAAAATGATAAAAATTCACTCAAAACCAATTTTCGATCCAATGAAAGACGGATTCCAGGATTATACTTCTGATAGCCTACCGTCCAACTACCACAAGAGATAAGTGGATCAGGGATGTAATGATCAACTGTAGAATTCACTGCATTTCTTCTTATTTTTTGTTTCGGATTGTCGGATAGATTTGAAGAGAGCAATCTTATTAGCTGCCTGAACAAAATTAAATCATTGAATTTCAAGTATTTTCTGTCACGATCAGTACTGTGCTTTTTACTCGAATTACAAAGCATGCTTCAAGGTTCATCGAGAACTTCAAGTTCCCCCAACTTCTTAAGTGAAGTACAACAAACCTTCCAGTGAGTTTTGGTACTCTGCAAGTTTTGATTCGCCTTATTTTCCTAAACTATATGTGCATAAGTAAGCCAATTTGAAAGTTTCGAAGAATCTCTTCATTTTTTAAATCCGCAACTCTCGTTTTCAATACTGATTCGATATTCGCATTGAGTAACATCTTGTGAACTGTTCAAGAGACGGTGACGACGTTTACGATTTGTAGCTACATTGCCTCAACACTTCCCGTGATCCAACTGTTACTCAGAGAAAAACATTGTGAAAAATAGTTTTCTTATATTGGCTTTTCCAACAAACATTTTCCAGTTATGACTGTGATAACTGCTGTCAGAGGATTGTTCGATTGTATCACGAGCAGTCATATTACGAATTTTTCGGTTCATACTAATTGGTTTCCAGCTAAGCAGACGAAGGAAAGTTCGCATGAGTATACATCATGCCCAAATAAGAGAGAGAGAGCATGTAGAATCTTTCATTAAATAACATTTATCTTGAAATATTAAGCTTCGAGGCTTATGTAAACTAGTAATCCGTCGGTTCTCTGAATAATCTGATTCCATATAACTTATCAAGCTTATCAAGCTCAAACCGATCGAAACAGCAGAACTACTATGATTAAGCGTTTAACATCTTGACCTTTCAAAGACGTATAAGGTACTCTTAACCCGATACTTCATGCTCGTTGAACTATCTCCACCATACAGCACAGGCGGACGCTCTCTCCTTTTTTCTCACTCTCCACGGTGCTCATAGTCTCTGATGTTCTGAAAGAAAACTGTCGGGATGAGATCAACTACTAGAGTTACTTCTTTGCTTAGAAAGAACGATAGATTACAAACGATAGCCGCACCTCGTTTAGTTATTTTCTTCAAGAAAACTTCCGACAACAGGTGATATTCTTGATGCTGGCACCTATGACGGAGGAAATGAACACAAAAGACAGTCAGTCAATTAGAACAACTCCTTTTCTGAAACGAGAACCATGGATTTGTCGTTCCAAAAACCTGAGCTCGAGTATAATAATAGGAATTTGTGAAAAACATGACAGTGCTGAGCAAATTATTCGAAGCTGAACAGTGAGAAGTCTGATCACTTAGAAATCTTCCTTTTTACTTTCGTTCCTATCATGAAGTTCGATGACTTCACGTTAAAAGTCGTTTCCGGGATATCATCTATCTATTCTGCAGTTGCTATAATCGTTGGATGTTTTTGTAATAGCCTTGTAATTTTGATGGTCATTAGAAACAAGCAGTTGCATACAAGATCAGGTATTCAGTCGTTCAATTGTGATGAAAATGTAAGATCGTTTTAAGGATTCTTGATGATACTACTTGTCTTCTCTCATAACATTTGTCTTTTATGCGAAATTTCTCATGTTTACACTTTGATCGCTAAACAGTCGATGGATTCCAAAACATGCTTATTAACTTTGTTTCCAATTTACTTTTTCACTCAATTTCAAGTAGCAATCGTTTCGACCATGGTGTCTGATGTGATCCTGGCAACGCTGAAGCCAGTATGGTAATTAGAGGGAGTATAGAGAACACACGCGTATATATGTCTGTTTCAGGTATAACAGCTGCGATTCAAGAAAATATCTGCTAGCACTTCTGACGCCAGCCTTTCTGTATGGTACCGCGACGGCGGTGGGATCCGCGAACAACTTAGTTAACGATGTCCTACCTGAATGCAATATGTTAATTTTTAGATGCTAATCCTATTTTTCACTTCCATTTCCTTCTACAGTGTTGAAGGACGAGTATGCGCAAACTGAGATGATGGTGGCTATGTTCCTGAACATACTCACTTTGGGAGAATATATATTTCTTCTTTACATTTTGAAAAGAAGTGATTTCATCTTATTTGTTCAATTAGGAAGAAAAAAATTTAGAAAATTCTGCTGTTTCAACCAGCCTTAATCAAGTCATTAGGAGCCTGATAGTCATGGTTTTCTTCTTCCTCTTGAATGTTTTCGCAGTATATGTGGCATCAGCCACGTTCTATCTTTACGTTGAAGATGCGCGAACACTAGTTAGCCTCCAATCAGCTTTGGTTAGTTAACAGTCACTAGGTCTAACTATACTGTTTGGTAGATCGTTCCGGTTGTAACTCATTATTGCATGAATTTCTTCATTTGTACTTATCGATCGCAGATATATAGAAATGCTTTTTTCGAATTGTTTTCTTCAAAACGACGTACGTTCCGTAAACGGCAAGTACTTCCGTGCATGGTTTCTTTGTTACAGATAGTACGATTACCCTTGTACCCTTGTCTTCGACGCGTGTTTATTAATGTATCAAGTCGTAGAAAAAAAGGTGTCCCGCTGATGACCATGGCTCTCGAAAAGGTTTATTCATTCCATGCTATAACGCTTAAATAGTCATATAGAGACTGATTAAATTATCTTTCACCGCTAATATGGTAGTAAAGTTGACAACTCTTCTAACTAAACCTCGAATGTAAGTTTCACTTTTTCGTTTTTGAGGGTAGATTGAATTATCCGTAGAACATATTCTGACTCAATCGGGTTTTCTATTTCAAGTTTTTTTGAATTTCAAAACTAACCAAATGCTTTTTTCAGTAGAACCTTCAGTACCTTCCTGCATGAAAGGCATAGTTCCTCATTTAATGACGAGTACACTGAACACAATATGCTTAGTGAAACATACCTGGTTACGAACAAAAAGCCTCCTCATCCAACTCATGGATGCTCTCGATGGTTTTATCGTGGCAGAACGTCAAAGCTCTATATATGTAGATTAAGATTTGAGATATTTGGAAACCTACTTATAATGCTTCCTTGAAGTTGTCCAATCAACATCGGTAGGTGACATGAGACGGTCTCGACATTTTAATTTGTTAATAGTCGAACTATTAACGAACTAAAATTGGGTAACGAACAATCCGAGCGAAGTACCTTCACAGTTTCTTTCTTCAAGAAAACTTCCGACAACAAGTGATAATCTCGATGCTGGCACCTATGGCTGAAGGAAATGAACACAAAAGACAGTCAGTCAATTGGAACAACTCCTCTTCTCTAGCGAGAAACAGGGATTTGTCGTTTCAAAAACCTGAGCTCGAGTATAATAAAAGGAATTTGTGAAAAACTGAGATGATGGTGGCTATGTTCCTGAACATACTCACTTTGGGAGAATATATATTTCTTCTTTACATTTTGAAAAAAAGTGATTTCATCTTATTTGTTCAATTTGGAAGAAAAAAATTTAGAAAAATCTTCTGTTTCAACCAGCCTTGATCAAGCCATTAGGAGCTTGAAGCTCATGGTTTTTTTCTTTCTTCTAGATGTCTTCTCAGTCAACTTCTTATCAACGATGTTCTACACTTATTTCGATGATCCACAAACTCTCACTTGTCTACAATCTTCTCTGGTTAGTTCATACGCTATCCTGAATCTAACTATGTTATTTGATAGATCGTTTTGGTTGTAACTCATTATTGCATGAATTTCTTCATTTGTACTTATCGATCGAAGATATATAGAAATGCTTTTTTCGAATTGTTTTCTATGAAGGGACGTACGTTTCGTGAGAGAAAAGTATTGTCAAGCATAGCTCCCTCGTTACAGAAAACACGGTCAAACCTATTTCAGTGCTGTCCATGAGCGCTTATTAACGTTCTTAGATAATCTGAGTACTCGGTATCTTGTTGGTGCCTTTCAGTTATAAAAATATTTATGTAATGAATAAATTTTATTTAAATAATTGTGATTCAACAAAATTGTACCCGGAATGTTTTTGAAGAGAGTTCTTGAGATGTGAAAGTGAGGGAGAAAGCCTAGCGATCATAGAGTAACTTAGTATAATAAAAGAAACAGTAAACGAATGAGAAGGCGAGAGAGAAAAAGTAAGAGAGAGAAGAAGAAAGAGATATAGGTATATTGCTGATAATTTGAGAACTCTTTTGATTTTTAACAATAAAATGTTAAATAAGGTATTTTATGTCTCCATTCAGTTGGATGTCCTCTCATGTTCCATCCAATTAGTTGTAATTCAGACTGAAATCATCTTTGATACTTTGAAATAACAAAATATACGTACAGAATCTGCTGTGAAAACATCTTCTTCTGATAATTCAGGAACAGCATGCAAGTTAATTTGGCCATCACAAATCTTGATAGATCCATCTTTCTGCATTGAATCAGGATTTTGGAATCGAACATGCCGGTAAACTAACCATAGTACATTTCATCGAGCACGCGAGACGACGCCCATCTTCCAATATGGAAACGAAAACTCGTACTCCGTTTTTGTTAAGTAGAGGATTGGGGGCCTGAAATCGAGTAACTGAGAAGTTTATTTAAGAGTATGATACTTTTATAAAGAGTATATTTGGATCGTAAGGTGAAAGTGCTAATCGAACAGATTGCGTCCATATCGCGCCAACGTTACTCTCAACTTCTACCTATAAATTGAAAAAAAAAACTTCTGAAGACACTACTTATGACGAGTGACCTCAAGCCCTTGCTGGTTTTTTCTATGAAGCCCTACTCGGAGCCAAACGCTGTCGTCAAAAGATGGAATCGGCTTGGTTTTTTGCGCCAAATCTGAGATCATGGCTGACGTGACCATCTAAGCATTTTAATATCATTGAACACACATTATAGGTTAATAAACTTTTCGAGAGCAAGCAAAGACCATATACGGTGCTGAAACAAACAGGTCTTTCGGATGAACAGATAGATCAACATCAAGGAACCTGGAAGTTTGATTCTTTATTTTGTATAAAACGCTTGAAGTAATTTACTTTCTCGAGCTGAACGAGTGAGTGTATGCTATGGGAGATGAAGCCTCAAGACGATACCCTATTTGGAGGTTTGGTTGACAAACCTGCAACAATACAATTTAGAAAATGGCTGTTTGATGCAAAAAAAATAATTAATATATTTTTCTAAAAAAAGATGCGAAAAGAAACCTGATGCCTCTCAACAGTGCTGTTGTAACAGTAAGATTGGCAATATCGTCCATTTTGATCACGCGCTTCTAACTGAACCTCTTGAACCATTCCGGCTCTTGGCTTTGGAAGGGGTAAATAGACTGTTCCCTGAAACGTCTCCTTGAAAATTGAGTTTATATTTGAATCAATACGGGGATTTCCGGGAAGCTGAAATTCTCTTCGCTGAAAACTGTTATGTTTTTCCCAGTTAGTTTGTTAATTATGGTTACTTGAGCAGCATGAACACCTGAAAGAGAGAGATATTTTTGAACTGTTTTCTGAAGTTGAGAGATGAAGAACCTTCTCCGTCTCTGTCAATCAAGAATGTTTTGGTCCAGACGTTCTCTAGCGGGGAAGTGACAGGTTGTTCCACACGCAGTTTCATAGAGCTTCTAACACGTGGTGGTACAGTGCATAAACCCTAAAACTAAATATTTTTAAGTTGTGGTTTTGACGTACCTGTTGACAGATGGAATTCAAACATATAGGCTGTCCATCATATCCTGTACAGTTTCCTCCAAGAACTACCTATGTATAACACTTTTTTTTTAAATTCACATGAATGTTCTTGTTTACTTTACTACGACAGCGCCACCTTGACACATCACACCAATAATATGGTGAATCACAGTTTTCTCTTTCAGGAGTGCAATGTCGAACTTTCTGGTACTCGTACCTTAATCATGAATATCAGCTCTGTTTTTACCTAGTTTAGTTAATGAAAATAAAATCACAACTTATACTCGTATGACTCCAAACTAAACCCACCATTCATCAGTGTATCGATTGCTTAATCCATCCCGATTTTGTATCCGGAATGGTTTCATTTGTACGTCGTATGCATGTAGGGGATTGCAAACATCCTTGAATGATACAATTAGCAAACAAAATACAAAATAGTTGAAACTTTTGCCCACTGCGTTTCCCGTTCAGTTCGGGTTTGTTGTTTTTGGCGAAATTGCTCCCATAAAAAGTCAACAAACGCATGATGCATGTAGAACATGGGATCGTTGGGGCTAACCCTGCAACTTGTCAACTTGAAAAAGAAAACGTTTTAAGTGAAACATACCTGATCACGAACATGAAGCCTCCAACCCACACATGGCTCAACCCATGGATGCTCTCGAAGGTTTTATCGTGGCAAAACGTCAAGTCTCTATATATACAGATTAAGATTCGAGATATTTGGAAACCTACTTATAATGCTTCCTTGAAGTTATCCAATCAACATCGGTAGGTGACATCAGGCGATCTTGTGCTCTTCCACCCGTTGATCTCAATTGCTTCACAATGAATAACGATTATATTAGAAACTTTCTACCTATAAAGTTTTTTAACTGGAATCTGACTGAGAGGCATTAACACGTTTGTATCCCAATCCTTGAAAGGTCCGGTCTTCACATATCCGTTGCCATTCCCGAGAAGTTCATCGGTGAAAAGAACGCTGTCCGCGGAGTCGGGAAGACCTTTAAAAAGTAAGAAAGTTCACGAAGTGTTACAGCGAAATACCTTCATCCAACGTAGAATCCCAGTATGGAAGACTAACAGCAGGATTTTCTTGTTGTAGAGCGATTTCAAATTGTCGGAGAAACTCTCGATGCCAAGGAAGGAAAGCTGCTCCCCAATGAGCACCTTAAGCGGAAAATGTCGAAATCAAAGAGATTCAGTGTACAATCGAATTATAACGATGACATAACATAGCTGATACATAAAAAAGTGAAAAGCATGAAAAAACTTTCGGTTTTCTTGATTGTGAGTCATCTCAAAGCAATTCAGTTACCTGGCGCGCTATCAGGATAATGAACTAAGGTATGAAGATCCCAGGCTGTGATGTTATCAATCATCCTCCCTTTTAAAGCATTCATAGCTTCGAATAAATGGTTTCGTTCTTCTGATGTGAGCATCCGAATCTCTTTTCGAATCGACTTTTCAGTTGCTCTTTTCTGCAAAGAAAATATCGAACCTTGATTATAGGAAAAAAATATCTTACCCGCCGACGGACTTCCTTGACACAATTCGTACGTGTACAATCTTCTATATTTGACAAATATTGAAGTTGTTTATCTGAAATTGACAATTCATTGAGTTAAGTTTGATTCATATACTCACATGAAGCATCTGACCATGTTTTTGCTTTAGAATCTCTTTCCTTGAGCCAATGGCGACGATGCTGGCATACGAAATCCATTTGTTGTGCTGTGATGAATCCATTGGCTGGAGGCCGTATGCATGGATCGTCTGGCTCGGAATCAGGCCTCGTGTGGAGACGTGATGATGAGTAATCGATTAAGAACACGACAAAAAATAAAAATAGAATACTGGTAGACATTTTGACATTTGGTTCGAGAATTCAAACAATATTGTCCGTGTTCAATGAACTTTTCTGAAAAGTAAAGAATCAGTAGATGTCTTAAAGAAACTAGCAGGGAAAAGTTCGATAAGCCGCATTATGTTGGTATAGGAAAAAAGCGAAAATGGGCAGCTTGGAGTGGACGGAAGAGAAGATCTTAATGGTAGAATAAGGACGATGTTCTTCTTTAAAAAAAGGTGAAACGAGATACATGCATGAACTGAATCATGATTTGGCAAGGTTATCGTCTATATAACATCTAATACAGACAGTTTGAATAGAGAAAGAGAAAGAGAAACACAGAGAGTGATCAGTAAAGTTTCAGATAATGGGATATCAGTAAAACGACGTCAAAGATGGAAGAAGAAACTTGGTGACTAATGATGAAGCTTACGAAAGTAAGAACAATCACGGACTATACTTATTAGGAACAGAAGAAAACAATCGTTTTACTTCTTCCTTTTTTGTCTTTGAAGAATCCAGAAATAACAGTTCAGATGGACAATATGCCTGATTGAGTTCATAATAAAGGAGAGAAGAACAAAGGGTATTTGATAATTACAGCTTAAGTGTGCTAGAAGCGGTTAAATTTGACTTTCTAGCTGTTTCTTATTCTTCACAAACTTTCTTTTCAAATTTCCGAATATGAGGAGGGTGGGGTCGAAAAGAGAGAGTGAAAGTACGAAATATGCGTCGGGTAGAATGGAATCTTTCAATCAGACAAAATATAAAAAAAAAGAAAGTTGGTAATGTTGAATGACAATGAAGAAGCCTGTTTATCAACAGAATGGATTGCGAAGGTCACAACTTCCCAACATCATCATCGTCGATATGGAAGGCCGAAAATTACAAATATGAAGAGACAATAGTTGAAAATTTAAGAAATATATGAACTATTTACAACTTCGAATATAATTGCTTCTTCTTCTGCCCTGCAGCGTCTTCGTTCTGAAAGGGATAGGGTCAGGTAATGTAGAAAGAGAGAGGTAGAGAGACACAGAGAAAAAGAAGAACAGAATCTCGTCTTTTTCGTTTACTCATCGTTTTTTTTTTCGTTTTCTGACTCTCTCCGTGTTCTCGTCATTTCCCTCGTTATAGTATACATTTTTAAAACGAGTTTTCGTTTTACTGGACACTTGGGATCAGTCAACTGAAAAATTCAATGAAACCTTTAATTGGAAATCCTTTTTTTATTTCAATCATTTGCAATTTAAAAAAAAGTCCAACTTTTCCCGAATCATCAGCATTTCACGTGACTCACGTGAACGACCGTGAACCAACTCCCTCGCGAGATAGTTCATTTGTTTTTGATAGGACGCATGAATCGGTTGACTTCGCACTGGTTATCGCATCCGTCTTTTATAGTTATACCAGAAAAAGCTTTATAACTTTTGAAGAAGAAAAAATGCTTGGAAAAAAAGCAATCTAAGTTGTTTGTTGTGTTGTTGATGGATTGAACAGTATTTGGGGCTTGAGTGGTTGAAAAAGAACATCATCATCATCATCATCACCGTGAACTGATGAATGACAGAAGAGAAAAAGAGAGGTGAATAAATTGTACTATCGTAGAAGGAGCAAGAGTAAAATTAGCTTATTTATCTATTGACTTCCCCATATTCTGTTCGAAAGATTTTTGTCTATGAAAGTTGACAAGCAGTCTTTAGAAGTATGTTCCTTCCGCAATCTATATATAGCATGGATATGTACGATATGCGCATGTACATACGGAGAAGAGTTAAAGAGATTATTAGTGATAACATTAATTCTTCTTTTTCTGTTCTTTTATTTTTTTCAAACGGTTGTTATAACAGGCAGAACCTGCTTATGATTAATTCGAAGCAAAAGCCAGTAAATCTTATTCAAAAAGTTTTTTATGACGAAAAAGTGTCAGAAAATGGTTTTTATCAATCTTTCTTCGTATGAGCTTAAAGGCGATTAACTAGTTATGACAAGTATTTCAACTTGTTATCACCGATTTCAAATGTTTTTATAACATATAATACGATTATTAAATTAATCAAATATGCTAATTAAGTCTTGCTCTGCTTCATATGAGGTGTCGTGTCAAAACCTTCTTTGTCTCTCTCTCTTTTCTCTCTCTCTTTTCTCTCTCTCTTTTCTCTCTCTCTTTTCTCTCTCTCTCTTTCTCTCTCTCTCTCTCTCTCTCTCTCTCTCTCTCTCTCTCTCTCTCTCTCTCTCTCTCTCTCTCTCTCTATGCATCGGCCAAACTAATCATTTTAGTTTTTTATTTATTTCAGATGACACAAACATACTGTATGTGAAGTTTGATAAGTTTTAATTGTTCATAAATCAAAAGGAAGTCATGTTAGTTTGGCAAATTTTGTTGAAAAAATTTGCAGAAAAACGGAATTGAAAAGAGCAAAGGGCTTTTAAGCAAATACAAACTATCTGTATAAAAGGATTGCTCTGAATTATGATCTTTACATTATATTCAACAACCAGAGATGAATTCAATTATTTCCGGTAGTTTCACAATCATATTTCTATTTAGCTTGAAGGTAATTGTTGTACTTAATATCAGAGATTAATCGTGAGAACATGAAAGGTCAGTGTCGCTTCTGAATGTTGCCGACCAGGTGGCTTCTGGTCTGAGTGGAATGGAAATGTGGCCGACTGTGCTGATACTTGTGGAGGTATATTCAGCTTCGATCCTCAGATTTCTAATAGCTTTTCTTTTAAGGTTATGGAACCTATACACGAACCAGAACTTGTTTATCAGAAGCGGTTGGGTGTGCCTGCACGTATGTTCAAATTTGAATATGTTTGAATTGTTTTTTTATAATGAAGTGGGGAGTCTGCCCAGGAAGCTATTTGTGATCGGACACCTTGCATCTTTCCACGTAATCTCACCTGTGCTGAGGGACTCAGTACTGGCTTGTTTGCTGGTAAAATAGCATGCAAGAGAGAGGTATTGGTACTTTCTTTTCAGCGTTATTTTCCCTTTAAAGAATGAGGAAGCTGTGATCGAAAGTCCTGAAACATCAGATTGCGCTTCATGCTGTCCACCAAGAGGAATTTGGAGTGAATGGATTGGACAAGGAGTTTGTAGTGATACTTGTGGTTCATTCGGCGTTTTGACTCGTAATAGAAAATGCCTATCTTCACAATATAACTGCGAGTGCCAGTTAGTTTTACCTGCCGTACGTGTTCATAAGTATTCATTCTTGCAGAGGTGAGAATCAAGACGAGGTTCCGTGCAACCCCAAGCCGTGTACAAATACAACATCCTCCTGCAACGAAGGATTTGGCTTACAATACAATGATAAAGTTGGATTGGTGGAATGTGTAGCTATTAGTCCTGTCGTAGATGAAGTAATTCCTATTTCCAACTGTTGTGATCCAGGTGAGTGAATATGGAAGAACATAGATCAAGATGATTGAACAGAAAATTTGGGATTATGGAACTCATGGACGGAATGGTCCCTCTGCTCCGCTACATGTGGAATGTGTGGGAAACGTATCAGATCACGTACATGCGCTAGTCAAATGCATGGATGTGCATGTGTGTATGTACTTTGGTTTTTTTCTGATAGATAAACTTCTTTCATACAGTGGGTTAAACAAGGAAGAAAAAGCTTGCGGATCGGCAGAATGTAGTGGAAATGATACTTGTTGCTCTCCAGCCGTTCCAGCGATTGCGTTCGATGGATCAAAGATCTGCACTCTAAATTCAGATGATTCGACAACAACAACAACTAGTATAACAGAAGATTCCATGTTGGGCAGTTGGTCAGAATGGATAGCTGTCCCTGGATCAACATGTAATGACACTTGCGGATCTTGTGGAAAGCTATCAGCTACAAGAACTTGTCTTCCTGATGGAGCTACCTGTCTGTAAGTTTCAAGTTTATTGTTGTGATCTTCTTCCATGTATTCCTTCTTTTCTTATTGTCTATTTTCCAGTGGAGAAAACGCAGGACTGATATCGTGTAACCCAGTAGTGTGTGCTTTTCCTCGAAGCACATGCTGTCCAGGATTCAGAAAACATTTTGATCAAGCGCTTCGCATGTTCGACTGTATCCCTGAGAACTGAGTAAACAATTGGCGGACAATAGAAAAGAATCTCGTTTTTCGTCTCGAAGATAATGTTTTATTTAAATTTTATCTCCGATACATACATGGTCATAAATAATTTGATTGTTAGTACGCAACCTCCTTATGGGAATTTGATTTCAATTTGTGGGAAACACTGATATGTTTTTTCTTCACAGACATGCTTATCGGGACATAAGTTGTTCACGCAAGGTCCGATAGCTTCCGATCCTTCTATTTTACGAGCTTAAATCATTAAATAAACACTACTACTGAAATAAGGTTAACCTGGTGGACGAATACATTCCTCTTCGTGACAACTATAACTGTCTGGGCATTTGTTATTGATACATGGGCCGATAATTTGCACTGAATTAAAATAGGTAAAACAAAGAAACCAATCTGTACTGACTTTTCGACATATCTGGACGACAACGAGAGTTTTCACACATAAATGCCTCAGGGCATTTTCCAGCTATACATGGTCCAATAGCTAATTGATTTTTATAATCTCAAAAAAGAAAACTATACAGGAATAAAACGCTAAACCTACACAAATCAGGTTTAATTCCAAACAATTGTACAGTTGGAAGAAGAGCAAGAAAGAGCAGTCCAACTCTAAGCATTCTCGAGCTTATTCTGACATGACGGAAGTGACCACGGGGGGTGGACGAACTCGGTTGAAAACGTTCTTTTCAAGAAGTGTTTGTTTAACATTTCGAACAAATCTTCTTAATAGTTCAAGAGGTTTATTTTCCAAAAAGAAAAAAAAACCTTTCTCAAATCCAATTGTCATAAGATAGATACCCATTTGATTTACCTTCTTTTTTCTCTCCCTCTATCTCACTCTCTGTCTCTGTCAGTCTCGTAACCTGTTAACTAGGTAAGAGAGATAGTTATAATTGACATAATTTCTTTTACGATTCGCCATTTCATTTAATTAACTCTTCTTCCTTATACGTAATTTCTCATAGAGACGTGACGTCATTATGAAGGCAACCAACCGCTTCCTACATCTGTTTCATCAAGAAATGAAGAGAACAAAAAACATTTTTATTTCACGTGAGAGTGACGTGATGTATGATTAGCAGGTGAGTCATTAGGCCAAATGAGCTTCGTTTTTCTCGTAAAATACAAACAGAAGTTTTTTTTTTTTTTCCTCGTTTTTGCTTTTTTATTTGTTTTTTTTAATATCCACTTGGCTCCACTGACGATTCAACTGCATGCATTTCCTGATGAACAGTCTCAGGTACTTGTTCGGCAGCTTCACTGTCCTGCTGACTTTGAGCTCCTCCACCGACTGGAGTGACTTGTTCGTCTCCATATTGGTTATTTCTTCGGAACCTTGAACACGAAGAGCTCATGTATGTCTAACTATCTTCGGATACCTGTAACCACTATGAGTGACATCCGTTTGAGTCATTGGAGATTGTTGAACGGATTCGGCAGTTTGTTCGACTGCAGCGCTGAAAGAAATTTTTCGTTCTAAGAAATTGCAAAAGTCACTAACTCGTATGACTGTGCTCCTCCACCTTGAGGAACAACAGCCTCATCTCCATAAGTGTTGCTGCGTCGTAGCCGATAACCACTAGCAACGCTCTTGGATGTGCTAGCAGAAGTTTCTTGGCCGACTTTTCCAACATCTTCTTCAGGCGCAGTGTTAGAACTCAAATCAGCTCCTCCACCCTCAGGTAAAACTTGTTCATCTCCATAGCTGTTTGATCCTTTACCTTGAACAGAAAAAAAAATAGCTGATGCTCTAAATGAAAGGACCTTCTTACCTTGAAGAGAATGGATTGTGAGAGAGAAAACTAAGGAACAAAGTAAGAAACGCATGATCAGAGTGAAAAATGAATAAGATTTGATAGAAAATTTGAGCTTTGCCAGCCTCTTAAATAGAAAAAATGGTAAAGAAGAGAACCAGTTGAGGTTAATAAGACCTCAATGGCGTCACACCTTAGGTCGAACAAGTGCATAATAGTACTTAAGTATTCCTTGCGATAAATTGTTGTTTCCACCATCGGGTGAACTAATGCATGTTCATTTTTATATTTATTGTTGTTGTTGTTTATGGTTCAAGTATTCCTTCTTCATCGTCTTGTGTACCTCATTAAGAATTGTCGTTAATGTGATAATTGCGTTGATTTCAATACCATAAACATATTAATGGAAAGCTTCAAGAAAATAAAGATCAGAATGAAGTGATATATTTTGTTTTCACTAATATATGAGAATATTATGTACGGTAGCAAATTAGGAAACAGAAAGATAGAGAGAATAGAGACTGAAAAAAAAGTGCCGGATAGTATTCAGTAAACCGTCAAACTTGCATTTCATTTTCAGCTCAGGACAGAATGCACTGGAATTTAATGCAACTGACTTTTCTTTAGCTTTTTTTTTCCATTTTCAAACAAACTTATCAATCATTTCGAAAGCAATGAAGACCTAATAGTTGAGCCACAAACCAGTAGACGCTTTTCTATTGTATTTCGCCCTACAATTCCTGTTCTTTTTTCCAATCAACGGATATATAAAAGGATATATAAGAGTAAGTAGGATCAGTATCTTCGTAGCCATGCGCTCCTTCTATATATTACTTCTTCTGCTACTAAGTACTTTAGTTCTAGTTGAATCAAGAGCACGTAAGTTCGGCTTCTTTATTTCATTTTATATCAGTTTTTGTTTTGAAATAATTTGAAGAAACTATCTGAAAAAAGTTTTTCCGTTCTCAATTCACACTTTTAGTGTTCAAACGACAAGCAGAAGAGGAAGGAGAAGTCGGCACAGGAGAAGAAACTCCAGGGGGAGATGGCGAGGGCGAAGTGACTGTTGAGGAAGGAGAAGAAGAAGTACCAGAAGAAGGTGGAGAAGAAACACCCGACGAAGAAGCAACTGATCCCACCGAAGCTCCAGAAGCAACTGAAGCTACTGAAGCTCCAGAGGTTACCGAAGCTCCTGAGATTACTGAAGCTCCAGAGATTACTGAAGCTCCAGAGATAACTGAAGCTCCAGAAATAACCGAGGCTCCAGAAATTACTGAGGCTCCTGAGATTACTGAGGCTCCAGTAACTGATGAACCTTATCACCCAGAAGTGACAACAAAAACATATGTTGATGAACCTTATGCTCCCAAAGGATTGAAAAAAGTTGGTTATGAGAACAATCAAGAAGATTCTTACAACACAATAAAGCAAGGATCCGCCAATAATTTGGCCGTTGTTGCTTCTGGTTATAAAGTTCGTCGTGTTAGACGTGAATACAACGATGAGGAAATCACCCCAGCCCCAGCTACTGATGGATACGAACCACCAGCAGAAGTTACCTCTGAACCAATCGATCAAGGATACGGAGAGACTCAAGCTCCAGTTGAGCCAGCCGGATACAGAGCTAAGCGCGAGTACAACGATGAGGAAATCACGCCAGCACCAGCTTCTGATGGATATGAACCACCAGTAGAAGTTACCTCTGAACCAATTGACCAAGGATACGGAGAGACTCAAGCTCCAGTTGAGCCTGCCGGATACAGAGCCAAGCGTGAGTACAACGATGAAGAAGTCACACCAGCCCCAGGTACCGATGGATATGAACCACCAGTAGAAGTTACCTCTGAACCAATTGACCAAGGATACGGAGAGACTCAAGCTCCAGTTGAGCCAGCCGGATACAGAGCCAAGCGTGAGTACAACGATGAAGAAGTAACTCCAGCCCCAGGTACTGATGGATACGAACCACCAGCAGAAGTTACCTCTGAACCAATCGATCAAGGATACGGAGAGACTCAAGCTCCAGTTGAGCCAGCCGGATACAGAGCCAAGCGTGAGTACAACGATGAAGAAGTCACTCCAGCCCCAGGTACTGATGGATACGAACCACCAGCAGAAGTTACCTCTGAACCAATCGATCAAGGATACGGAGAGACTCAAGCTCCAGTTGAGCCAGCCGGATACAGAGCCAAGCGTGAGTACAACGATGAAGAAGTCACACCAGCCCCAGGTACTGATGGATACGAACCACCAGCAGAAGTCACCCCTGAACCAGTTGACCAAGGATATGGAGAGACTCAAGCTCCAGTTGAGCCAGCCGGATACAGAGCCAAGCGTGAGTACAACGATGAAGAAGTCACACCAGCCCCAGCTACCGATGGATACGAACCACCAGCAGAAGTCACCCCTGAACCAGTTGACCAAGGATATGGAGAGACTCAAGCTCCAGTTGAGCCAGCCGGATACAGAGCCAAGCGTGAGTACAACGATGAGGAAATCACTCCAGCCCCAGCTACCGATGGATACGAACCACCAGCAGAAGTCACCCCTGAACCAGTTGACCAAGGATATGGAGAGACTCAAGCTCCAGTTGAGCCAGCCGGATACAGAGCCAAGCGTGAGTACAACGATGAGGAAATCACTCCAGCCCCAGCTACCGATGGATACGAACCACCAGCAGAAGTTACCTCTGAACCAATCGATCAAGGATACGGAGAGACTCAAGCTCCAGTTGAGCCAGCCGGATACAGAGCCAAGCGTGAGTACAACGATGAAGAAGTCACACCAGCCCCAGGTACTGATGGATACGAACCACCAGCAGAAGTCACCCCTGAACCAGTTGACCAAGGATATGGAGAGACTCAAGCTCCAGTTGAGCCAGCCGGATACAGAGCCAAGCGTGAGTACAACGATGAAGAAGTCACACCAGCCCCAGCTACCGATGGATACGAACCACCAGCAGAAGTCACCCCTGAACCAGTTGACCAAGGATATGGAGAGACTCAAGCTCCAGTTGAGCCAGCCGGATACAGAGCCAAGCGTGAGTACAACGATGAGGAAATCACTCCAGCCCCAGCTACCGATGGATACGAACCACCAGCAGAAGTTACCTCTGAACCAATCGATCAAGGATACGGAGAGACTCAAGCTCCAGTTGAGCCAGCCGGATACAGAGCCAAGCGTGAGTACAACGATGAAGAAGTCACACCAGCCCCAGCTACCGATGGATACGAACCACCAGCAGAAGTCACCCCTGAACCAGTTGAACAAGGATACGGAGAGACTCAAGCTCCAGTTGAGCCAGCCGGATACAGAGCCAAGCGTGAGTACAACGATGAGGAAATCACTCCAGCCCCAGCTACCGATGGATACGAACCACCAGCAGAAGTCACCCCTGAACCAGTTGACCAAGGATACGGAGAGACTCAAGCTCCAGTTGAGCCAGCCGGATACAGAGCCAAGCGTGAGTACAACGATGAAGAAGTCACACCAGCCCCAGCTACCGATGGATACGAACCACCAGCAGAAGTCACCCCTGAACCAGTTGACCAAGGATACGGAGAGACTCAAGCTCCAGTTGAGCCAGCCGGATACAGAGCCAAGCGTGAGTACAACGATGAAGAAGTCACTCCAGCACCAGGTACTGATGGATATGAGCCACCCGTAGAGGTTACCTCTGAACCAATCGATCAAGGATACGGAGAGACTCAAGCTCCAGTTGAGCCAGCCGGATACAGAGCCAAGCGTGAGTACAACGATGAAGAAGTCACACCAGCCCCAGCTACCGATGGATACGAACCACCAGCAGAAGTCACCCCTGAACCAGTTGACCAAGGATATGGAGAGACTCAAGCTCCAGTTGAGCCAGCCGGATACAGAGCCAAGCGTGAGTACAACGATGAAGAAGTCACACCAGCCCCAGCTACCGATGGATACGAACCACCAGCAGAAGTCACCCCTGAACCAGTTGACCAAGGATACGGAGAGACTCAAGCTCCAGTTGAGCCAGCCGGATACAGAGCCAAGCGTGAGTACAACGATGAAGAAGTCACACCAGCCCCAGGTACTGATGGATACGAACCACCAGCAGAAGTTACCTCTGAACCAATCGATCAAGGATACGGAGAGACTCAAGCTCCAGTTGAGCCAGCCGGATACAGAGCCAAGCGTGAGTACAACGATGAAGAAGTCACACCAGCCCCAGCTACCGATGGATACGAACCACCAGCAGAAGTCACCCCTGAACCAGTTGACCAAGGATATGGAGAGACTCAAGCTCCAGTTGAGCCAGCCGGATACAGAGCCAAGCGTGAGTACAACGATGAAGAAGTCACACCAGCTCCAGCTACCGATGGATACGAACCACCAGCAGAAGTCACCCCCGAACCAGTTGACCAAGGATATGGAGAGACTCAAGCTCCAGTTGAGCCAGCCGGATACAGAGCCAAGCGTGAGTACAACGATGAAGAAATCACACCAGCCCCAGGTACTGATGGATACGAACCACCAGCAGAAGTTACCTCTGAACCAATCGATCAAGGATACGGAGAGACTCAAGCTCCAGTTGAGCCAGCCGGATACAGAGCCAAGCGTGAGTACAACGATGAAGAAGTCACACCAGCCCCAGCTACCGATGGATACGAACCACCAGCAGAAGTCACCCCTGAACCAGTTGACCAAGGATATGGAGAGACTCAGGCTCCAGTTGAGCCAGCCGGATACAGAGCCAAGCGTGAGTACAACGATGAAGAAGTCACACCAGCTCCAGCTACCGATGGATACGAACCACCAGCAGAAGTCACCCCCGAACCAGTTGATCAAGGATACGGAGAGACTCAAGCTCCAGTTGAGCCTGCTGGATACAGAGCCAAGCGTGAGTACAACGATGAGGAAGTAACTCCTGCTCCCACCGACGAAGGATATGCTACCGATGCACCACCTGAGAACACTGAAGCCCCTGTCGACCAAGGGTATGGTGCCACTCAACCACCAGTTGAGCCTGCTGGATACTAGAGTGTAGTAATTTATTTCCTAATTTATTCTCTCTTCAATAAACTTTTCTTTACTATGTCTTTGTTGAATTTGATATCTAATGTAACAAGAAAAGAGAAATCAATGTTTATTATTACGCTTTGAGCTTACATGAAAGGAAACCTGATTATTTTGAGATACGAACGAGCGGTTCATCATTTAGCTTCTGTATCCGGATTCCTCAACAGCGGGTGTTGCAGTGGCAGCTGGAGTTGGAGCAACATTACAGTCTGGAACTGGAGCTGGAGCTGGAGCTGGAGTCTCTTGTGGGACGACAACTGGAGCTTCCTCTACTGGAACGGCTTCAGTGACTTCAACGACTGGTTCTGGAGCTGGGGTGACTTGTTCGTCTCCGTAAGCGTTTCTCTTTGATCTGTAGCCGGAGTCAACAACAGCTGGAGTTTCTGGAACAGCTGGAGCTGGAGCAACATTGCAGTCTGGAACTGGAGCTGGGGCTGGAGCTGGAGCTGGAGCTGGAGCTGGAGTCTCTTGTGGTACGACAACTGGAGCTTCTTCAACTGGAACGGCTTCAGTGACTTCAACGACTGGTTCTGGAGCTGGGGTGACTTGTTCGTCTCCGTAAGCGTTTCTTTTGGATCTGTATCCAGAGTCAACAACAGCTGGAGTTTCTGGAACAGCTGGAGCTGGAGCAACATTGCAGTCTGGAACTGGAGCTGGGGCTGGGGCTGGGGCTGGAGCTGGAGCTGGAGTCTCTTGTGGTACGACAACTGGAGCTTCTTCAACTGGAACGGCTTCAGTGACTTCAACGACTGGTTCTGGAGCTGGGGTGACTTGTTCGTCTCCGTAAGCGTTTCTCTTGGATCTGTATCCAGAGTCAACAACAGCTGGAGTTTCTGGAACAGCTGGAGCTGGAGCAACATTGCAGTCTGGAACTGGAGCTGGGGCTGGGGCTGGGGCTGGAGCTGGAGCTGGAGTCTCTTGTGGTACGACAACTGGGGCTTCTTCAACTGGAACGGCTTCAGTGACTTCAACGACTGGTTCTGGAGCTGGGGTGACTTGTTCGTCTCCGTAAGCGTTTCTCTTGGATCTGTATCCAGAGTCAACAACAGCTGGAGTTTCTGGAACAGCTGGAGCTGGAGCAACATTGCAGTCTGGAACTGGAGCTGGGGCTGGAGCTGGAGCTGGAGCTGGAGTCTCTTGTGGTACGACAACTGGAGCTTCTTCAACTGGAACGGCTTCAGTGACTTCAACGACTGGTTCTGGAGCTGGGGTGACTTGTTCGTCTCCGTAAGCGTTTCTCTTTGATCTGTAGCCGGAGTCAACAACAGCTGGGGTTTCTGGGACAGCTGGTGCTGGAGCAACATTACAGTCTGGAACTGGAGCTGGGGCTGGAGCTGGAGCTGGAGCTGGAGTCTCTTGTGGTACGACAACTGGAGCTTCCTCTACTGGAACGGCTTCCGTGACTTCAACGACTGGTTCTGGAGCTGGGGTGACTTGTTCGTCTCCGTAAGCGTTTCTCTTGGATCTGTATCCAGAGTCAACAACAGCTGGAGTTTCTGGAACAGCTGGAGCTGGAGCAACATTGCAGTCTGGAACTGGAGCTGGGGCTGGAGCTGGAGCTGGGGCTGGAGTCTCTTGTGGTACGACAACTGGAGCTTCCTCTACTGGAACGGCTTCCGTGACTTCAACGACTGGTTCTGGAGCTGGGGTGACTTGTTCGTCTCCGTAAGCGTTTCTCTTGGATCTGTATCCAGAGTCAACAACAGCTGGAGTTTCTGGAACAGCTGGAGCTGGAGCAACATTGCAGTCTGGAACTGGAGCTGGGGCTGGAGCTGGAGCTGGAGCTGGAGTCTCTTGTGGTACGACAACTGGAGCTTCTTCAACTGGAACGGCTTCAGTGACTTCAACGACTGGTTCTGGAGCTGGGGTGACTTGTTCGTCTCCGTAAGCGTTTCTCTTTGATCTGTAGCCGGAGTCAACAACAGCTGGGGTTTCTGGGACAGCTGGTGCTGGAGCAACATTACAGTCTGGAACTGGAGCTGGGGCTGGAGCTGGAGCTGGAGCTGGAGTCTCTTGTGGTACGACAACTGGAGCTTCCTCTACTGGAACGGCTTCCGTGACTTCAACGACTGGTTCTGGAGCTGGGGTGACTTGTTCGTCTCCGTAAGCGTTTCTCTTTGATCTGTAGCCGGAGTCAACAACAGCTGGGGTTTCTGGGACAGCTGGTGCTGGAGCAACATTACAGTCTGGAACTGGAGCTGGGGCTGGAGCTGGAGCTGGAGCTGGAGTTTCTTGTGGGACAACAACTGGAGATTCCTCTACTGGAGCGGCTTCAGTGACTTCAACGACTGGTTCTGGAGCTGGGGTGACTTGCTCGTCTCCGTAAGCGTTTCTTTTGGATCTGTATCCAGAGTCAACAACAGCTGGAGTTTCTGGAACAGCTGGAGCTGGAGCAACATTGCAGTCTGGAACTGGAGCTGGGGCTGGAGCTGGGGCTGGTGCTGGTGCTGGGGTCTCTTGTGGGACAACAACTGGAGCTTCCTCTACTGGAGCGGCTTCAGTGGCTTCAATGACAGGTTGTGGAGCTGGGGTGACTTGTTCGTCTCCGTAAGCGTTTCTTTTCACAACTTAAAGAGAGATAAATAAGACTTGAATATATTTAAAGTTCATACCGTATCTCGCACTCACAAAAGCAGTCAAAGCGAGAAGAAGGAAGATGCCTCGCATGATTGTTGCCGAGTATGTCTCAATTCAGTGTCCGCCCAGCCTTTTATATCGCACTATACCGACCTTTCAAATAAGGCAAACCGGAATGACTATGAACGGTTCCCTGATTCTTTACTTTGTAACAATCAGCGAAAAAGTTATTTCGATTTCAAGATGGTTTGACATTTTGTGAGTGGGATAGGATTGGTTTGTTTTCAGTTTGTTTATGAACTCAGAATGCAATCTACTGTTTGTTGTTAAATGTTCACAACTGAATAAACTGTTCTGTTCACAATTTTTATTTTTCAAGTATCAAGATTATGGCTTGTAGTTTAAAGATTTCTGACAAATGAATCGGAATGCTTTAGATCTGGGACGTATTCCCCAATATCCGAATACCAGTTGATTAGTATTAGGATGAAATCTGTCTGTATACATAAGGACTGCAGGGTTCATTTCAGTCACATTGTTAATCTGAATTTCATTCCCTGCAAAAATATTATGGCAATCAGGCCTCTGATCAGTATGTGAAATACCTAGATTAAGATTTTGCCATCTTAGATATCGAATGCTATATTTCGTTGGCATATGAATTTTCCAGTTTTGTGAAGTAAAAGGTGCATATAGAATGGAGAGCCATATGGGACGACCATCAACGTTATAGTTTGTGAACCTCTCATTTGCCAATTCTTGAATAGTTCGTGCATATATGATGAACTATTAACTAACATACGGGCCAAAAATCGATTCTCCCGATCAGTCATAATAATAGGAAGGTATGATCCACGAACAGCGCAAAACTCCTGTGCATCGGTGATGCTTAGCTGTTGATTTACAGGCAGATAGCAGGAACTCCCGAAGTAGACCCAATCGTTGTTGGGACAAATAGAGTTCGGCAGTTCTCCAAATTACTCTGTACATGTTTTGTAGATAGGTCCACACAAACCTACTTGGCAAAGATATCCTGTGTTAACGGAATTATCATTGTTGAGAGTATAATAGTTATTCTTGGCTTCATACGTTACTCCATACTTCAATAAAAAATTATGAAGGACCTTCGGTGTTTCTTTAAAAAAACAGCAATGTTTGTTTTTAGCAGCTATATTCAACAGCCTTCTTTTCATATCAAAAGATTGCAGAAGAACAATGATAAGTTTCAATTGCTCGTTGCGCTTGACAGTTTTTACCTCCAAACCACCTTGTTTCCTCAACTCAAATATCTGTTCTAACACATCATCGTACTCAATTGGTTGTTGGCCAAAAATCGTTGGCAGCAGATTGCATTTTGTCTGAAAAAAAAAGAAAATGGATTCAGTTGAAGAACCATTCTGATAAATTTCTTTCAGAAACAAAAAAAGGAAAAAAGAAAAGATACAGAGAATGAGAAAGAGACAGATCATTCTTGTCAGCCGTTTCAAATGTATGACGTAAGTGCTGTTTTCGCCTTCGTTCATATTTTCAATAAGTATGTCAGGTACGACCTAGACAAGAATTACGAAACAAGAAGCGCTTCGGAAATGTAAACTTCTTGTATTTTTTTTTGTTCTGAAACTGTATTACTTTTGATATGATGATGCAACGTTTATCAAGAACTGATGTCATATAAGGCAGTCTCCAGCAGCTCCTCTGAGCGTTGATGTTGTTGTAAGCATAATCTGGAATGAGAAAATGATGGATTCATACTTCCTTATTTGCATCATTTCAACGTTACCTCTCCTTTCTATCTTACATTTTGTCTTATTTGTAACTTTTATCAACTTTTTCTCTTTTTTCACTTCTTGATGAAATTAGTAAACTTTCGCCTCTGTTGCAAGCCTTCTCTTACTTTAATTATCTTTCTTCTCTTCGTTTCTTTTTGCCTCTTCTGCCAGGATGGGCAGATGCTCTCAAGGACACAGCACCTGTGTATGGCTTAAAGGTTCCACCAAACCTCATGGAAGTCTAAAATTTCTCACAAACTTTATTTCTCTCAACTTTTTTTCATCCTTTCCATTTTTATTCTTCTAATGTCTATGAAATATCATTTCTTTATTCTTTTTGTCTCATTTTTCATCTGTTTCCACTCTTCATCGCTTTCGTGATTCGAAAAGTAAATGAAATGATAGAGAAATAGAGTAAGGAAGGGAACGAGGAAAGAAGATGGATGGAGGAAAATGAAAGAAGTATGGAGAAAACGCTTGATAATTCGTTTGAACTTCTTTTCAGCGAACTGTTGGAGATGGAACTGCTGCGAACGAAACGAATGCGAACTCATAATAAACATAAACAAATATTTCTCTGTCATTCAGATTATAAGAGAGAGGAATAAAATAAGAAAAAATACCAGTAACATCCTCAAATGAACGAATGAGGCTGATAAACATCGTTGATATCAGGAGAAGCCGCATCATTCGAGCCATAGTATAGAGCTACTAGCATGAAAACACACAGCTCTGCGCGGATTTCAGAGCAAAATTCTCAAACGATAATTTTTATTTCTGTGGGAAATCTGTTTATGCCAACAGTTTTATGTTCAAAGTAGTTTATTTGACAATATACACGATATAGACATACAATACCAATGATTATCAATATCATATTGACAAGTATGAGAACCTTCAAAATGCACAGTAGTAGCTTACAATGCAAGATTATTCTGCTCTAACTTCTGTCCTTCTCATCTGGGTCCGTTCGACAAATACCTGTCTTGCGCATAGCAGCTACCAAATCGTTACCCGACTCTTTAGGAATCAGCTTGAACAAGGGATGTCTACGAATGATTTTTTTAAACTCCATCTCGTCTCCGACAATGCCAATTATGGTCAATCGCGCTGAAATGACAAACTCAATCAGAAAATAAAGTTCTCTTGTGCTATTATAAAGCATGGTTTTTAACGTCTTCGCAAACTGTCCTGGTCTTTGATTTCGATTTACAATGAGTATAATTTTCAGAAGTTCAGTATGGAAAGGTGTTTCTCTTGCCGTATACGTATATTTTCATGACAATGACCCCACAGGGAAAGATAGATGGTCTATTGTGAAACGTCATCGAAGATGATTTGATTTCTTTTTTTTCTTACAAACAAGTTCACATTGGGTTCAAAATCAGATCACGCCCCTGTAGTGAAATGTTCAATGATTTTCACACTCTTTCAAAAAACGGTTAAGTTCCGAGACGTTACGTTTGGACCAATAGCAGACTATAAAAATCAAATCTTTCTATCAGCTCCGTCACAGGTCAATTCAGTTTGTAGCAATCTAATAGTTTCTTCTAATAACTAAATGCTACTTACAAAAAAAAACGTTGACCTTGCGAAACGTTTAACAACCTATTTTCTCGAAAACACATTGAACAACACCAGAATGGTCGAAAAGCGACCTCGAGAAGCTGTTTTGTCCGCAACTATTATCCAGGGTCACTAACTGGGAAAATAGTATTCGAAAATAAAACCTACTTATGTCATCAATTGGAATCCCTAACTCCGAGTAATCTTTCTCTGATAAATCCACATCGTAAACACAACCAACGATCATTTTTGTTGTGACCTCGATGTCATCGAGTAGCCTGAAGCTAGTAGGTTGTATCCGGAATGCTGACAAGTATAGAACTTGTCACGAATTCACATACTTTTGACGACATTCTTCATAGTTCAAATTGCTGAAATCCGAAGCCTTGCCCATATATGACAATGTTGTCTGGAAGTTTTCAATACGTTTCTTCCTACACTCTGACTATTTCTCCCGTATGAAGAATATCTGGGAAGCTTGATGAACTTACAGAACATCCATGTACAGCAGGAAGTGGGAAGAGGGTGTAATGCTTGCTATTACGAACACCATGCACTTTCAAATCGTCTTCTTCTTTCTTATTCTCCAATACAAAATATATTTCAGGGATGTTATAAATCGGTAGAATACCAGTTCCAAAAGTTCTGTTGACACTTTGAAATGAGGATTTCCTTTTTCAGGTGTGAAGTCATGAACAGAGACGGCCTGATTGTAGAAAGGACGTAGTCCAGACTTCTCTAAATCTCCTACAAACAACAGTTCACGTTCTACTCTGTAGTTCTTCTCACCTTTCAAGCCATCATAGAAATATGTTAATGGATATAGAGTGATATCATCAGACTGTTCGATGATAGGTTCGGACATGCATCGAATAGAAACTTTCAGACCGTGACAATCACGAGTACGGAACTGTTGACAAATTGTCAGAATCGTACACGATTCACAATCTCGAACGAAAACGCTGAAAAAAAAAGTTAGGAGAAATTGTAGAAGAAACACCGAACGATCTTCGGTTCTGTTCGATTAACTCTTCTGTTCTGAAGATTAGTTTGTAACTTGAGAAAAACAGTGATGAACTTCAAAAACCAATTATCAGTAAAAAGCGGAGTTTCTTTGTATCATCAAAGAAAATAGTTAGCCGAATAGTATCAGTTGAATTCAGCAACTGTTGGTTGGTTTCGATTCCGGAAAATCCGAATTATTCAATTGACATTTCGTGATAATGGTATCTACATTACTTTTCAAAATAGGCAACAATCGGCACGTATGCTAATTAGCATATTGGTGAAGCCATTTCAAATCTTCATTCGTATCGCAGATGATGCTGAGATCGGTTGCATTCACAATTAAATACCTCTCCGATTAATAAAATAACTTTTTTTCATTTTATAAGTTGGAAATTCAATACCTTCCAGTACACGGACCGAGAACTATTAGGCAATCACGACAGTCATCTATGTTAATACTGGCTGTATGACTTAAAACGATTATTGTGCTTTCCTATATAAACGACGGTTTGAAAAAAAAAGTTCAGTATTAAAATTCAAAAACCTTGCAATTTTCAATAACAGCCGGGTCACCGTTGAAATCTTTCCTCAGTTCAGTTCCGTTTGCAACATCTTTCAAGATGAGGTTCGCTACATTAGACAGCTCTCTCTTGTCCCTGAAAATGTTAAATAATGGAAAACCGAGCACAGCTTGTTGTTCAGTTTGCTTGAACTATTCATAGCTCGAATATCGACAAAAAAACATATATGAAAGGTATTATTGAAAGAAAACTATTCACACGTACCAGGAAAATTGTGTTTCTTGAGTGTTACTAGAGCTTTCTTTCACTTTGTACTGATCTTCACGTTTAGAACGACGTGATTTGTGGGCGCAACAGATCCAGGGCATATTACAAGCAGTGATGATGATCTCAGCTCCAGCTAACAGCCTTATGCAGGTGTAGCTATGGCTTAATCGTCTGCTCAGGGCTTTTCTCGAATGAAAGTGTTGCCATGGAAACCTCGTCGTCGTCCCTCCCTATCCGCATGGCTACGTGTATTCTCTCTTCTCAAAACAGGATAAATAATCCTAGTACGAGAAAAATTACTCTATCAATAATTCTGTGGTTGCTCATTCTGTTTCACTCTGAGCGAACATCCTTCATTGGTTTTTTGAAAAATTTTAAAGTCATCCAAGTTGTTTTCAAGTTCAAGTGCTCTTCTTTTTTCATTTTTTTCTGGAAGTCTCGAAGTATAAAAACGAGAATCTCTAATCTAGCTTCCGTATGATCAACAACTGGTTCTACAAACCAAGAAGAGAACTCATGATATCTAGCTTTCATGAGCTGGCTAATTATTCGACACGTCACCAATTCGTCCGATTTGTGATCAGCTTATCCATGCTATCAACGTTATAGGCTAATACTCCCGTATAGCGTTCAAAAACTGTGGATAAACCCTAGACCATTTTCTTAACACCCTAATCTCAAGACTTAATAACATATCAAATCTGAACTGAGGACGATCAAGCAGATTTCCGATGCGCAAGACAATAAGTAAAAAACAATCTCTTTATATTCTCCCACTTTCGACAATGAATGTTGCAAAAATCGCAAAGTATCCCACACATGGAGTTAGCATTTAAGTTCAGCAAGGACATCAAAATACAGATTCGAGAAAAAACAACGATTTTCTTAAAATTTAGTAACTCAGAAGTGAGATAATATTTTAGAGATCTATTCAGTCTTGGGACAATCACGAGAAATATGTCCTGTTTCTTGACAGTTGTAACAGCGCTTGGCATCAACAGATCCAGTCTCGCTACATTCACGAGAGATGTGGCCAGATTTACCACAGTTGTAGCAGCGTCTAGTGCTTCCCCCTGCAAAATACAAAATTCGATTATAAATTTCTATAAAATTTTCTTACCATAGTTTGAGCGTCCACCCGACGGGCATTCACGAGCAAAGTGCCCAGTTCCCTTGCATTGATAGCATTCAACTCCAGATCCAGAGTTTCCTCTGCGAGAATAGCCTCTGTCTTCTTGTGGGCATTCGCGAGAAAAGTGTCCGCTTTCTCCGCAAGAGTAGCAAGCTGTAAAATTTCAAGTTGAAAAAATTCTGAGAAAAAGCCCCATAAGCCGCGCACTTCAACACCTCCAACCAGATCAAAAAAGGTCAGAAAACCCAAGACTTTCGGAGGAAGCGAGAAGTATTACCTAAAAAGCGCAATACACCCAAAAACAAGACCAACATCGTCCTCCTCCTCCTCCTCTACGGTCATCCTGGCCGCTTGGGCAATTGCGTGAAATATGGCCAATAGTTTGGCATTTATAGCACTCGACGTCGGACATGGTTCACCTAAAGAGTTATGAAATTCGCTATCAGTATGGAGAATTGGATAAGAATAATATTTGGTTTTGAGTAAGAAAGAAGAACAAAATCAATCTAGTCTATAAAATATTAGACAATTATTTTATGAAAATATATCCTAAAGCATCACATGCAGATAGACAGTCTACAAGCATTAACTTATTAAAAAACATTCCATCAGCCTCGTGAGTAAATTTTTGATGTGCATGTTACTACGGTATCTCAGCGCTATTTCAAATAGTCATCTTTTGACAATAGAGCGCACTACATTCGCAATGGAGCAAACAAACTAACCTTTATTTTCTCAACTATTTTATAATCATCGTTTATTGCTTCAAAAACTGTTACGATTCATTTTCTTTCGATAATGGACTTTCTTTTGCTTATGTTTTATGCAGATTTCATGTTTTAGCCATGGACACTATGCCTGATGAGAAACGTGAAGCTATCCCAGCTATTGGTTTCTACCCTCAAGAGCCTATTAGTACTGGTGTAAGTCATACTTCTTCTGTATATAAGAAAAAAACTATGTTTAATGTTTTTAGACAACTTTGATTGCTATGGAGTACGATGGCGGAGTAGTTGTTGGAACTGACTCTAGAACCAGTGCTGGGTATAATGTTCTTTTATCATGTCGTATTTCAAATAATACTGTTGCAGAAGCTTCATCTCCTCTCGTGCCACAAATAAAATTACTCCTATCACTGACAACTTGGTCGTTTGTAGATCAGGATCCGCTGCTGATACTCAAGCTATTGCTGATATTGTAAAATATTACTTAGAAGTATTCAGGTTTGATGATTTAGCTGTAATCATGTGTCATCTTACTATCTTTCAGTTTGAGAGAGCGTTCTCCAGTTTCCGTTTGCCGTGCCACTCAAATTTTCCGCTGGTTCTTGCATAAATACAGGTACGGAACTTTTTACAAACAATAAATGATGGGCATTACAGGGAGTCTCTATCAGCTTCTGTTCTTGTTGCCGGATGGGATGAGCATGATGGAGGTCAAGTAAGTGACGGTATCCATTATCATTGTTACTGCTAACGTTCAAGTTGTTTGCTATTCCTTTGGGAGGTTTCGTTACTCGTCAACGCTGTACTGCTTCTGGTTCTGGTTCAACCTTCGTTCAAGTGAGTCTCACCTTGTTTCTGAATTATCTAAATTATTGTTTTGAGGGTTTCCTGGATAATGCATGGAAGCCAAATTTAACAAAAGAAGAGTGTAAAGCTATTGTGAAGCAGGCTGTTGGTCTCGCCGTTTTCAGAGATGGGTGAGTTAATATATTTGCAAAAGGTATCTACATGTTTCTTTAGATCTTCTGGTGGTGTTGTTCGAGTTGCAACTATTGATAAGGAGGGAACTACTTTGGAACTTTTCCGTCCAGACAAGCCGGGATTCCCAACTGTGGATGTCCCCCCTACATACTCGACTCTTGCTTCTGAGCTCTAAGGTATTCCACATGATTATCGTGTAGATCCATGGGTGTCATGAGGCTACTGGAGAAGTATGTCTCGTTTTCTATTTATTGTATACAAATTTAAATAAATGTATTCTGAAGCCCTTCTTGTGCTAACTGAAAGTGAAATAACGTGTGAATGATTGAACAAGTCCACTTTTCGGAAGTCTACTTTCAATTTTATTTTACCTTTTCATAAGGTTGACGGTCTATGAGTAATTATAATATTGGCGGCCTAGTTGCGGTCATTGCTAACCAATTGTTAGATGCGGCCGGAGAGTGACCAGTATCATAACCGGATTTTCGAGTCAAATTAGCTTTGAAATTTTTCGAAATGACAGCGTTTTGATTGGCAATCTTATGAAAATGATGACCCAGTCAGCATAAATACAAGTCCCACAGTACAAACCATTAGAAAGTATTTAATAACAATATATATATAGGAATAATAGCAGTTTGAAAGAGATTTGGCTGTGAACAGAACAGTCCAATAAAGATCGTTGAAAGCTTTTCGGGTGTAAAACTGATGAGTATATGAAGAATGCACAATTGGGAAAAAAATTGAGTCAATCTCCCTTTCCGTTAAAACCTGCAGTCGACGAACTGAAGTATCCTGCCCAAAATGGTCCAAGTGTATTGGCTTCCTCCAACATTTGTGCAAGTTGCCAAAAGACTAGGAGCTGCTGAGATCGATGCTCTTTGCTGAAAATGGTCGTTTAGTTTCTTAAAAACAAGAGTTGTTTTTTTCCCAATATACTGATATGTAATGCGTGAAGTTGGGGGATGTTTCTATAGATGGACATTTGAGTGTATCCTTAGAAACGAGTTGGTTTTCAAAGACGTAGAAGACCTTCGTATAGTTGAACTATGAACTGCTTTTACCCTATACCTAGCTTAGAAACAGAAATTCAGTAAATCTCTGAACTAAAATAATAATTGTCTCTTTCCAACAATCTCCTACACATTTTGTAAACAAGAGGATCACACCATGCAACAATAACAAACATCGGATGAGACTATCGGTCTTTTGGGTTGGTTGTTGAAAACTCACTTGATCATATCCTTCTACTGTAGCAGGCTGTCCTCCAGTCGAGCAAGTGATAGCGACGGTAGCTCCTTGAGCATGGGTATTACCGAATGAAACGTCACTGTAGTCAAATCTGAATTTAAAGTTGAATAATTTTCTAATTGTATACGTTACCTGTACTGATCGCTTTGATCAACAGCTGAAACGGGGTAAAGTATAAGATCGGAACAACGAGCTCCGACTTGTGCTAAACAGATTATCATTACAGAATTTTTCCATTAGTATAGTATATCTACCTGGGTCACTACTCTGAACGAAGCCAGGTGGAGCACAACAGTACACTAAGGAGAACAACGATAGTAGAATGGGAACGGGCGAACCCATTTCGTTCGAAGATGACTAGATAAAGGTCTGATTAACTTCTGAAACATAAGAGGTTGAGTGGAACAGGAAACATTTGCTTTGATACATGAAACATTATTTTGTTGATTTAACGGAGTGATGATCACTTAAATATGAAATGAAAAAACGACAAGTGAAACGATAGAAAGAATTTGAGGGTTATATCGAGTTAGAAGACTAGTTATTTAGGAGTAATAGAGGGTAGCTGGCTCTCCTATTCTCTGGATCTCTGGATTTGTCCTCTCTCAGCATATGCTCTTCTGGGGGCGGGCTAGAAATTAGTGAACCAACCTGCGGACGGGATACCTCCGTATCTGGTAGACTAGAGTCACATTGTGGAATGGAAAGCCGGTTAGATCTTCTTTTTTTGGTAATAAAAGGTTGAAGTAGAGAAAGTCTTTTCTGAACGTTTTCGAAGCGTTTTTTTCCGAGGGACAACGTTATTCAGCTCATCTGGCTTGTTGTAGACCCAAGAAGTTATAGTGCAGATTACATTATACTAATTTGTAGATATATGGTATAGTATGTTCAGGCCTATATGTCAATCGAGCATACGTACTGAGAGTTTGTTGTGAAAATCAAATGGCCCACAATTAGTTACATCTCTCTTGACTGCTGTATCTGAATACGTCTCCTATATAGAAATAAGAAAGCTACTATAACTTCAAGATATCGAATGCTTTTTTTCAAAACCTTAACGGCGAGAAAAGAGATGATAACTGATTGCTACTGTTGTTAAGCGAACTGTGGGGAACACGAGTGAGAAATACAAGCGAATTGTTCTTCCAACTCACCTACTATCACATTAATAAACGATGGCGGCAAAGATCAGCATGAGAAGAGAAAAGCTTTTGAACTTCCTTGTTAGAAAAACCTTTTCGACTATGATTGATTATATAAAAATGATCATTCTTTGCCTAATACATTGGCGAAAGAGAAACACCAGCATCTTCTTTACGTCTTCATCATGTTGATACACACTATTTCTTTGAAGTTGTCAACGCTCATCTTTTCGTCGGCACAGCTTGTCGAAAAAGGGCAGTGAAATGCTGCAGCAAAGATCACTGCGTCTCTACTTTCTTTCAGCACATTATTACACAAGTCGTTGTATATAAGCGTAAGTTCCTGATGAAAAGATCAAGAAATATGAAGCTCCTCTTCGTTTTAGTAAGTTGTTTGCTTGTATAACTTCAGTTGATCTCTCTGTTCAGTTCTTGGCTTTTGTCGCCTTCAGCGCCATCGACGCTAGACGCAACCGTTTCGACAGAGGTGAGTAATCCATTTCCAGCAATCGCTTACGTAACTTACTATGACTTATTAGTTTACATATTCAATCTGTGGCAATATTATGAAATTGTTTTCAGTCGACCGTAACCTTCGTGGAGATCCATGCGATATCATGTGCCCAAGAAGAGACGGATGGGACAAATGCGAAATCGTCAAGGAGCGTGGAGAGACATCTGTGAGTCTAATTTTGTGAACAACCCTTGTTATTGTTTTCTTCATAGGTAAAATGCACTGACAACAGACCAGACCCACCACCAAGCTTCGGACGTGGACCAGTTGTTTCTCCAGGCTTCGGAGGACGTTCTCCAGTTTTCCCACCACCACGCGGTTAAATATGAATCTCATAAGCTCTCTTTTTTACATATCGAAGTAAAAACATAACAAAATAAAATTTTGTTCAATAATAGTATTTTATTAATGTTTTGGTGAACAGCAAGTACTGTGAGCATAAATAGAGATTTACATTAAGTACAACAACGGAGAACTTATTTGCTGTTAATAGGCCGTTCCTGGAGATCTATACGTTGATTCATAGCGAACTGTAACAGAAGAACTAATGATTCAAATAAGGTGATCTTCTATACCTGAAACTGACAAGTTCCTTTACTGAGCAGATGAACTTCCCTGTTTGGTGTAACAGATACTATTTGCTTGATCTGAAAAGAAGAAAACTTGAACATGATAGATTGAAATTGTGCCGACTTCTTTTTTGCAGTTGTTTGAATTCAGAAGCGTCAAGAAAATCTCGGAAATTTGAGCTCGACCGACATGAACTAGAGCATTGTCTTTACGTCTGAAATGAAACATTTGATATGCAGTTGTAGAACGCTTTCCCAATCCCCACTCCCCTCGCTTCATTGAGCATGAGTGCAAACGAAACTGTTCAACTTCCTCTAAAGGTGCCGATCATCTGGTTAGAGTAGAATAATAGGTTGAAGGTAAAGACAAATCCTTTCTTACGAGTCTATTCATAACTGTACCCCGCAACATCAATATGTCAATTCATCTCTATTCATTCTTCTCTTTATGTCTGTCCGTTTAGGATAGTGTTTACATTTAAAAACATAATTGTTCTTTTATATTCTTTTGCCCTGAATCATCACAACGTTAAAACTTACTTGAGAGAATCCCAAACAAGTGGTCATCGTGATGTAAACTTCAAAAATCAAATTATTGAAGTTTTTCAATTCTCTCATTCTTTTAAAACCCCATATTGTGTCTTGCTGACAGAAATTGTGATTATTCTTATACCCCTAAGATTGGGAAAAGTGAGCAAATACAGGTTTTGCTAGGCATCCTACAGGGAAGAAACGTGTGGCAAACAGTTGCATTCTCACATTTCTATTCATGAAATCATTGACAAGATATAAAGGTTTTGTCTTCGCCATGCAAATTCAGATTAATTGAACCCTTTCTATCACATCAGAGAAATGGCCTCACCTACGAATTGATATGGTCACCGCCCCAAACAACTTGCTGGTGACAGAATAAGAGCCACGATAGTTCATTTCTTCAATCACAATACTAGCTTCAGTCATATAGTGAGCAGGAACCTAAATTAAAAACTATTCTATTGGCACAAGCTTGAACAACATACTTGTACGTTGCTGTCTACTCCCCAAGACAAAACTTCAGTTTGACAATTCTCACTAAGATTATTGAAATGCATTTCATGTTTGAAGCCGGCTTTCAACTCGGCAATTTCACCTGCAATGTCATACTATAAGAAACGGAAAGTTATATTTTGTGAAATTCACTCCATGAAACCCCGGGGACGAGAGACTATTAACATTACTATGTGCATTGCAGAAATTAAACACCAATTAGAAGAAATCATTGGAATTGAGAGAAATAAAGAAGAAGCTAAGCAGAGGAAAACGAATAAGTAAGCAAGCAACGTAATCCATTGGGATTAAAAGCTGAAAATGGAAAATAAATTGACAAACGCAATTTCAAACTAATAAACATGATAATTCAAATTTTAAGAGCTGGGCAGAACGTTTACTTTCCTGTATTGGACCTAGAGCCTCTCAGGATTGAACCAATTTTTTTTTTATAATCTTCCGTGTTTTATACTTACAAGGTGTTTTCAATGTCAGCTCAGCTTCTGCCCCGATCGTATAGCCCTGTTCTCTAGCAACGGCACATAAAGACTCCGTAGTTCTCTCCGTTTTAAAAGAGTATTCTTGAGGCCTAGATGGGAAAAAAACAGATATCGATAATCATGCATGTAGTTACCTATCGGTGTTGTTCGTATAAACCGATTTGAAAAGAGTGTATGGTTTTGCTCCAGCAGGCATCATGTGTGAGTAGGCAGGATCATTATGAATAGTCACCAAGTTTTTTCGATTCTGTAAAGAAGCCCCCATAAGCTATTTTCATAAAGAGGTTTCAAAGTAGAGTTTTTATTTTCCGAACTACTCGAATGACAGAGATGATATATGGCTTTAGCTATCTTCACCATCTCTCTTTTTCTGTTTAAGCTGGCCAGCTCACATAATTACGGAAACGGCAGTTATTCTAATGTCACTAGTACTAAATAAAGGAAAATGTGTTGTGTTTTGGGGAGAGACAGCTCTCTGTTCCTCAATATGCTGAACTCAATTCTCTGATTATGACTCTGGAATCATCTAATCAAGAGCACATTCTTACAGCTTTATAAAAGGTATTCAACAGGGCTAATTAGTTGTTTATGTGCTATCTACGGGAAGTCTAGTTACGACTCCCCGAATGAAAGTATCAGCTTTTGATTGAGAAAACTATGTTTAATCATTAACTCGAAATATCATTTCAATATTGGGCTTATTCATCAGCCACAGATCATTAATATTAATCCTCATACTCATTAAATAAACAAATATATTATATTATATATGACATTAGTCAAATTTATTTTTGTTTAAAACGCATAAACATCGCCCTTGTGTCTTTCATTGTGTGCAATCCTTTATATTCAAAAATGGGTTGAAACTTGAAGTTTCCTTTTATGGAGTGAATAGGGAGGCCTGCTCGTTAGCCTTACTCACACATATCGGCAGAGTTGTAAAACGAATGCTAAATAGCAATTGAAACAGAGAACTGAATCTACAGAGGAGAGATGCAAGACTATCACAACTCTAGAACAAAATCTTTCCCATGGGAGTCTTCTCTTTCTCATCTTTAAAATCAGTACATCCCACTCATTCATTGTTCAATTTTCAAAAATGCATGACTCACGAGACCAATCAGTTTCTTATCATCATGGAGTATAATAGAAGCTAAAACGTGAACCAATCCCTATGTCTTAGTTGATTGAAAAAAACTTTACAGTTGTTTCTATTTCCGTTCGGAAAGAAACATCAAACCTCCCCTAATGTTTCCTCTTCACTGCCACTTTTCCTCTCATCTTCTCTACGCTTGCCTATTCTTTTTCCACCCTCTTTCTCTCATTCTTATGTTTGACGATAATCTTCAACTGATTAATCCTCTTTACGCCGAGTATGCTATAGAAAGAGAAAGATTGGAGGACATACATAAGAATTTATACCGAACTCTTTCTAGAAGTCATGTTTTGTATTTTGGCACCGCCTCGAATAAATACAAGGTCATCGATGTTTCCACTGGTATCGTGGTCAACATCGCTTCAAAAAAGTTAGCATCTTGAGAAAGATTGGTTTCAAGAAAAAAAGGCTGAGGGATTTCAGTCGGCTTCTCTCTTTTTTTTGTTCAAAAAAAAGTCTGAAGATTATCAGTTAGATATCGCGCCGCTTGCGGTTATTGAAAGAGAGTATGGCCCTGATCCAATTTTCACTTCAATTCTACCCTCTTTGGAATATATTTGAATACGAGAAGACAATCCAAATGAGAGCTGACAATCAAATTACTCCGATTTAATTATTCGAGAAAAGTCGGTTCGAGGAAAAATCAGGTGGTTTAGCTGTCGAAGCTCTCTCGAAGAAAACGTCAAACTGACAGCTGGCAAACAACACTTAGGGCTATTACATAATAGTCAACGATTGTCATGTCATACGCCGTAAATCCTATATATTTTCATAAATCATAGAAAAAACTTACAATAACGAATTCACAGTCGTCCCTATCTAAGTTCTTGAAGTCATCAAGCCGAGTTTTGCGTACAGATTGTATGTCTTTGAAGTCTTTCCAGGCATAATCCTCCAGGATTTGATCCACATCAAGGTGATACATTCCTGCAAAGAAAGATAGCATAAAAAATATTGACCGGAGGATGAGAAACAAGGAGTTGACAAAGTAGATGGCTTTGCATTGTTTCGATCGAGAGGTACACGAAAGTCTCAAGAAAAAATATAGGAGAAGGAAAAAAAGTTTACATTCACACGTCAAGAACATCAAAAACAAACAGCGAAAGAATTCTATCCACTACAATGCTTTATGAAGTTAAAAAAGTAAGGTGACTCATGGAATCTAGTTCTGAAAATCGTTCAGGCTGTAATGCGCGAATTTTCATCCTCTACGATAACATCGAAACCTTTGAGGGTTCGTATATCTATGTGAAAAATCAAGAAGATATAGCAATCGTCTTCACAGTTGTCACACAACCGTCCACTTCTATAACCTAATATATCAATTTCGAAACCACCGTCGTTTAAATATATCTGACGTGATTCGGAGAACCTAAGTTGCGTTGGATCACTAAATATCATGAGCAAATACCAACATTTGAATAAAACTAGGGTTGAGAATATAAAGAATGGCAGCTGTAAAACGAAATAATGATCTATCCAGTCAGCAAACTACTCTTCTTATCATCGATAAGATATGCTGTTGTACAAAAAAGGACTCATTCCGTATTAATCATAAGCAACGTTAGGATCAAAACGGCAATAGAAATGTGTGGAGGAAAGGCCAGCACACATATGCCCCTCCTCTCACTAGAGGGAAGGCGGAGCCAGGACTACGAAAGAAATCAATGGTTGTCTTTCGAATTGCAGGAAGAAGCTAGTAATATCTTTAATTGAAACTATGGTTGTCACTGAACTGTATTTCAAATGTTATGTTAAAATATTGACAGCTCATTTCTCATCGCGAAACTAACACCGCTAGTTATGAGCTAATAGGATGACGCACTCCACAGGAATTAGATCTTCTTTTGAATGACGAATGCAACTATGCTAATGTGAGATGAACCTCATCTTTCATGATTTCATTTCATCGTTAACAGACTAACAGTGCGGTTGCATTCTATTTCATTCTTTCAAAGTAGTATAGTACTGATTTTCGACCGTTTTTCGTGATTTCGTAATGTTTTCAAAAAACATAACTAATTCCGCAACACTTGTAACAAGCTTCCATAACAATTCGTGACTTCTCTTACTCATTAGGTGTGATGTTGATGTCCTTCAATACGAATGTTTCGAAAGATAATATAAACAAAGTCTTTTATTTTCTAGATTTTTATCAATTTTCTAAAACAAAAGTTAAAATTCACAGATGATTAAGTAAGGCAACTTTGAAAGAGCAGTCAGTAATCGGGTGAAAACGCAATCGAAGGCAATTCAGAAAGATTTGGTACTTTTCATGTAAGATTCATTTAAGAGCTAGAGAGAGGTTGCTCTTCTTCTGCCACACCACTGTCCACCTCCCTTTGAGGAGATGGTGTGTCTTCATAAGGTTTTTCAGTTAGTAACTGAGCGATACAACGAGGGAAATATCCTTTCGTTTTCTCAGATCCTTTTTTATGACCATACAGCCAATGTTTTTGTCCTCGAGTAACAATCCATTTCTCTGATTTGTTAACCTGGAGAGTTTAGAAACCCTGTTTCATAGTTACAATAATCTGCTTTACCTGGACTCTTGGATCTTCTGACCATGGCTGGCAGAAAAACACTTTGAAACCGAACTTAATACTACCGAACACGCCACCTTTGAAATCATCTGAAGAAACACAAAACAGAATTTTCAAAATCTCTTAAAGCATTCAAACCATTAATAAGTACAACCCTGGCGTTACTACGTTTCAATTCTTTCTGTCGTAGTTGTTCACTCTAAACGGAAACAAAATTATAGATACATGGTGTATTACTTACAGTTAATGTGTATTGGTCGCAACTTGAGACGACTGGCCACCAGATACCATTTCCGAGAGTGCTAAAACACAAGACATGAAACCAAAAATATCTTGCTACTTACTGTCCAGAAAATGTGCTTAAAACTTCGCGTACATTCCTTCTCCATCCGATATCGTATGGATATACCCATTGAGGTTCTTCATCGTCCTCATCATCTTCTCTTCGAGCTAAGGCTTTGCTATCTGAAGTAAGTAGTTCATGAAAATAGTTGAGCTAAAAACGCTATCCTTACCTATGTATTCTTCAATTCCAGTGCGATTCTTGAGAATATATTTGATTTGCATATAAAGGAGTACGCTGAGCCCTATCGCAACACCACAAGAGAAACCGAATGCTCCAATCAAGGCAACCGCGGACCAAATGTTCATCTCTATCAATGGTTCTGAGCCGTTACCGTATTTGAAATAATAGGACTGGAAGAGAAACAGTTTCTTGATCACAAACACTGTTTCTTACAATATGGATAGCATGATAAAAGCATATACAATGAATCACAGCAGAGTGTACACATCCAAGTATGGCACCAGCAAGAAATCGCACAAACCAGGCTTGGTTTCGGTGTCCAACACAATTGTTTATCCAAGCTTCAACATAAAAAAGCTGAAATATTCAAAGCTAAACAACTAACGACAGTGGTGATCCATTTTGAGAGAACATCTTTTACATTTTGAACAGTGATGAGATCTTGGAGCTTTAAATCCTTTACAAGGAGTACAATATTGTAGAAAATCTTCGTGGCTTTTCTGATTTTGAGAAGTTTGATGACACTTGATATCTCCCATTCACCTCAGGTGGAGACCAACCAAATGGTACCCGTCCAGGACCGTTACTTGATGCATTTATCATGTTAGAAGCTGTTAAATAATTCCAGAAGAGATATAATGTTAAGTGCAAGAAGCCTCCTATTGACGTGACTGGCCACCACATCAAGAGAAAATGGGTAGTTGAGCTACTAATCTGGAAGAGGAACCGATGCAATCTCGTCCAATATTGAAAAACAAACAAAAGCTATAATGGTAGCAGCTATCATCGGGCCCCAGTGCACAAGACGTCCTGCGTCCACATCTTCTGGAAACCCTCTCACTACATCTTCAGAAGGCCAATTTGGTGCTTCGCTAACTTTGACTCCTAAATATCATTGCGACCTCTTCAACATCCCGAACTCACCTTTTTTAATCTCTTTCCCTTCGGACGATGGTTTTTCCAACAAGTCCATGGATATTCTAAGGTCAAAAGAGATTGAATTTACTTTTGTATTTGGAAAAATAACAAATGAATAAAAAACATAATACAGAAGAAGGAGTTCATGTACTCAGAGTTTTATTAAATGACAACGAATTTAAATATTGCGAATGGGAAACACATGGATTTCAGTAACAACTTTCGAGATATATGCAAAATACACAACAAGATATCCAAGATTCAACAGGTTTGAGATATTCAAAATAGGTTAGGCTTTAGCAGTATTCATATACGCATCAAGTTCAGCATCAAGTTCAGCTTCAGTCTTCTTGGGTTTGTTTTCGCTCTTTGCTCTTCCACCAGCATTACCTCCTCTTGGAGCGTTGCTTCCCCTTTTACGGTTTCCTCCTATTGAAATCTTCGTGTAACCACGGTAACACGTGCAAGAATTACTAACCATTTCTGTTAGGGACTTCTTTTCTCTGAACTCCACGAGATCTATGTGAAAAATCTAGTCTACTTCCTAAATCTTGATTTCCATCAACTAGGAACATTCTCATAATCTAAAGCAAACGTGGAATGTAAATATAGTAATGATACTAACTTGTCCATCTAAAGCAACACCAGCAAAGTCTGTAATAACTCTAAGAGCGTCTCGCTTAGCCAAATGAATATCACCAGTTCCCAGTGACTGACCTGAACAAGACTGTAACATAAGCATTAAGTTTTCTAGCTAACCGTATTCATTATGATGAACTAATGCAGCCTCCACTTTATATTTAGAAAACAGTTCTTCTAAATCACTGGATAAAACGGAAGGAGCCAAGTTAGTTATATTGACACGCACGGACTTGTTCATATTTCCACCTGAACAAGATATCAGAGATGTATATGATAAGAAGTGACTTACTTCCAGCGATTGGTCCTCTGGCAGCGTCATGATCAACAAATTTTCTCTGGGGTCTTCTATTATTACTGTTTTGTGGGATCTGTCTGCCACCTCTACGACCTCCTGTGGGCCGTCCTGCACAAAAAATATCGATAATCGCAATATAAAATTAGTTACCTGATACTCTTTGCTTCTTCTGAAGAGCAATGATTTCATCTAAGGACATTTCAACGTTGGCCATTTTTGAAACTACTGAAAAAGTAGGGTATAAACCGTAAAATAGTGATATTAATTATTTGATGAGATACACGCTTCTCACATAGCATCTTCCGTCGCAACGAAAATTGCATATTCAATAAGCACAGGCCATTGCGTATGCTAAGATTGCTAGATATATAGAACAAGCTTGAATATGTTATGATGAGCATAATTTGTAAAGAGACAAATATTAATTTTAACTATATGGAAATTATAAAGAGAACAATGGTCATCTCAGTTACCATTTTTAAAATTGATAGAAACGATTCATTAGTCAAATCACGGCCAAACAGGTAGGGCACGATGGTTTAAAATGTATACGCTTCAATGAAAGCAATGGATAAGTTAATCTAAGCAATCAAAAGATTGAAGAAAGAATAAAGGAGAAATTCGAAGAACAGAGTAAGTATAGGCGACCCAAATGATTGTTTTGAAAGCTATTTTACTGACTGCCCCTTCCGCTATCACTATCATACTCTGAACGATTTTTTTAAACACCAAAGTAGAGGTTTTTGATACAAACAAGGGTGAGTTAATTGATTCTTTCATGTTGCGTAAGGTTTACTACCGTATAAAGATATTCTTAATGTATGAATATATGGTATTATTGATCAGAAGTGATCCCTGTGTGAGCAGAAAGAAGTAAATGAGTATTCCTTCTTGACTAGACTTTACAGATCGAACATCATCTGTTAATCTTACTAACCTGTACCATCAGTGATGGTTGAGAACAGTAAACCTGTGGTACGCTCAGCTTTTATCTAGAGTCTTTTTAGTTTATAGTTCAAAGGTTGGCAAGAAAAAAAACCCTTCTCCTTCCGTTTCTGAATCGACAGCTTGCCGTCAGTCGGTATTCGCGAAAGTTAGTTTCTCAGTTCATCCACAATTCTAGGAGGTATCAGTTAAAGTGAAAGATAATCCAGAAGAGTATCAGAAGGCTTGTGATGTTTCACCTGAAAGTTCGGATGAATCAGAGTCCTCTGAGGTAAGTACAAATAAGAGATTGCAGCCAGTTTTCATAGGATGAGAGTTTCGACCACGAGATGTTCACTTGCGCTAAAGACTTAATCATGAAAATTTACATTTCTATTTATGACAAATATGTAGAAAAAAACAAGAATTACTTCAGGGTATGTAATACTCGGCATTTCATTGTAAAGCTTGAACCTTCAGACCGATTTTAGAGAGCATATCAAACAATACATGCCTAAAAGGTATCGAACTTTCAATGACACGCCAACTTCATCAGATCCATTAACTCCACTCCGTTTAAGGAGGTTCGACACTGTTTGTATGGTATGATTCATCGTATTGCTCATCATCATTGTGTTTTGAGGCAGAGTCTCGTTCTTCAGATATGTTCCCTTGTCTGGTTCAGATGTTCCCATCTAGTGCTATGTGCCCCAGAATGCGTTATTACATTCATGTTGATAGGAATATTCAGGTAGTATTTCATCAAGAATATGTTCACAAGCCCTGCTCCAGACAGACGATACTTTAAGACTTTCCAATTTTCCTTATTCGGAAAATAGTGAGGATTTAGACAAGTTTTACCATGAACTCAGAAAAGCTTACCCAGAGGTTGTGACTAGCGTGTTCAACAATATGTGTAGTTCAGGGTATTCATGGTGAAAGGAGAGGTTGGGGAAAGCCTATAACAGATGAACTTCTCTTCTTACTTGTTCAAGAAGTATTGAACGTATCGACAAAAGACGATTTCCGTAACTATTTCACAATTTAACCAGTGTTGTTCTTGTTTTTAGCTACTGCATATATTTTCAAGGCAATTTATAAACTCTTTCCGACTAAATTGATGGCTGGAGAGTTAGAAGAAATGTATGTTTGAGATCATAGAATGTTGAATATTGTCGTATTCAGCTACCCTACGTTAGCAAGAAGATTTGATAAGAGGGCGAGTGTGAAGAAAAGTATCAAATCTGTGGTTTGTCCATTTCATGCTACTAGCTCAAAGAAATCTTTCAAGACAGATGTTGATCATTCTATTAGTTCCCTTTATTGTGGAAAATGTAATCAATTTTTCTGCGAACTTCATGGTATTGAAGTGAACAGTTTTTTTATTCTAGCTTCTCTGTTTTAGCGTTGGATGGTACCGATAAAGTAGCTATTAATAGAAATGGTGCATGTAGTGACGATGAGGAAATAGAAGCTTGTAGTCCTGATTGTTACAGGAAGGGAAACGAACTGAACGTAAAAAGAATAGAACTTATTTTTTTTTATTTTTTTTATTGAAGATGAAAGAAGTAGCGAAAGATAAGCTCGCACTAGATAGACTTGGGGAAGTATACAAGGATGGAGAGCCAATAAAGTTACTTGAAATGTTTCTGAACTTGAACAAGTTGGTTTCAATATATGAAGACCAAACAGTGTGGCACATTTTCTTTAATGATCACTGTGAAATTTCTGCCGTTTCGTTAAAATGAGTTTTTGTAATGCGAACACCTACGCGAGTGCGTCAGATTTTGAAGAATGAATGAACGACCACTAAGAACGCGGCAGATTCTGGAAAATGAATCAACGACCGCAACGTGCGCGTCAGATTTCAAAAAATGAATGAACGACCTCTAAGAACGCGTCTGATTCGGAAAAATGAATCAACGACCGCAACGTGCGCGTCAGATTTTGAAAAATGAATGAACGACCGCTAAGAACGCGTCAGATTCGGGAAAATGAATCAACGACCGCAACGTGCGCGTTAGAATTCGGAGAATGAATGAACGACCGCTAAGAACGCGTCAGATTCGGGAAAATGAATCAACGACCGCAACATGCGCGTTAGAATTCGGAAAATGAATTAACGACCGATACAAGCGTTTCAGATTTCAAAAAATGAAAGAACGACCGCTAAGAACGCGTCAGATCTTGAAAAATGAATAAACGGCCGCAACATGCGCGTTAGAATTCGGAAAATGAATTAACGACCGATACAAGCGTTTCAGATTTCAAAAAATGAAGGTATGATCACAGCAAGCTCGTGAGATTCTGGAAAATAGAGAATGTATGTATGTAAATGTACCTGAATGAACGCTACGAGCGCGTCAAATTTTACTATAATAGTTTTCAACTTAATATTCTTCCCAACTACATAAACTCATCAAAACTCATTGATTTTCTGAAAATGCTCACATTCCGATCCATTTTGAAATAACAGAATAATGAGTGTCAGCAATGGGCTTTCTTTCAGTTCAGTATTCGATTTCAGATTTTCATCGTGCTGTTTGGCGAAAATTCTATCCAAGCATGATCCTAATCGATCTTGGGCTTGCCGAGAGGTACGCTCTTCTATTGAATCTCAAATTGTTTTTAAGATTTACATTATGAATACTGCAATGAAAAGAAAGAAAGCTAATCTATCTCCCGAGGACACAAAAGAAAAAAAGAGGTTACCAGAAATTTTAAATTGAACTCGGAAAACTATTTCCTTCAGAATTCTGAAGGACTTACCGACAGGCCACAAATCTCTGGCAAGGATGACCAATGGAGAGGTACTCGTTACAGAAAAGACCTGTAATCCTATCGTACATATTTCAGATTAACAACAGCGCAAAATTGAAACCATGTGTTCATGAAGGAGCTTGCACGGACTGTGTTTGTTCTCAGGAGAACACACCGTGCACAAAGTTCTGTAAGTGCAGCGAGAAATGTAAAAGAAAACTGCGTGGATGTGTTTGCCTACCAGGTAGAGAGTGATGTCTCATTTTTCTTGATTTTTCAATCTTTTAGGTCAATGTGGGACTAACTTGTGTCCTTGCTATCTGGCTAAATGGGAATGTGACAGTGATAACTGTAGGAATTGCGTTAGCGGTGCAGATAAAGAGTTAAATAAAATATTTTTGATCAATTTCAGGAAGCTCGAAGTTTAGTTTACCAGTTCTTAAGCTCTACCCCCGATCTGATCCTGAGCTGAACTATTATGGAACGAACTCTGAATCTGCGACGTCAAGTGATTCAGAATCTTTGAAAAGCGATGAATCAACAACGGCTCGATCATTGTGCTCGAACGAGAATCTTTCCGATGCTGAGCAACTTTCTAAATTCTTGGTTGGTCTCACGTCAAGTCCTTGCGAAGCGAACTCAATCAAGCTTGACGAAATAGAAGACAGAAAATTAGAAGATATTGTAAAAAAGTTGAGTACGAAGTGCTCTAATATTATACCAAAGCAAACTCCGACATCTGTGAAATCTGATGACGGGGTGTCAGAACACGAAACCATCGAGGAACCAAAAGATTCTAAGGAAAAAAAAGTCCCCCTTTTTAAAAACCACGGTGAAATTGCGGAGTCTCTCACTTCGAACCTAACTGAAAATGTCAAGGAATGGCTGAATGATCTGAAATTACCCAAAGAGTGTACCACCTCCAGAAAGAAGAAGTATTTCAAATCTGGTCAAGAAAATTTATTCGCAGGTGTCTGTTTCGACAAAATCAGAAACTTTTATTTTAAGCAATGGGAGAACCATCGATTCATTTGGGTTCAAAGAAAAAGAGTCTAAATAGGCGGAAAAAACCTACGAAGTTCCACGTTATGAGCGTGCGGGCTTACGAGGAAGAGCAAAAAAAAATTCTGAGCAGTGTGTTCGGGAATGGATATCGTGAGAATCATCACAGTAAGCCCGAGAAATCAAATGATTTTAGTGGAAAGAGAAGGAATCAGGAAGAGTTACGGAAATGAATTGGAAGAGGAGCGATGTAATAATTGTCGCATACAGAACGGTCAGTTCAAACACCTGAAAGTAGGAGTTTCCTCTGTCGCGGGATTTGGTTGTTTTCTTTGTGAACCTGCAGCGAAGGTTTGTGTCTGAAACTCCTTCTAATCGGTATATGTATGATTAGGGAGATCTGATTGCCGAGTATACAGGGGAAGTCATTTCGCGTTGGGAAGCAGAGAGACGAGGTCTTATTTATGATGAATTCAAGTGTAGTTTCATCTTCGGTATTGTTTCTTTCTTTTCTGTCTAAAACATGCAGCATTGTTTTCAGCGTTGAACAATTCTCAATCGGTAGATGCAACAAGAATGGGCAACACCATACGTTTCGCTAACCACTCTGATAATGGGAACTGTTATTCTCAGGTATTTTTCTGTGAGATAGTTTTGTTGATACTCATTGTCATCAAGATAATTATTGTGAATGGAGAACATCGTATAGGGATATTCGCTAAGACAGATCTACCGAGTGGAGAAGAAATTTTCTTTGACTACCAGTATAACAAGAACTGTAAGGAGAAGTATGTTCCGAAGGGCTCGAGAGATGTGTAGATGATCTGTTAAACTATCTTTAAACTCAACTCAACAGTTTTCAGTTGCACGTATGAACTTTCTTTTTTACTTGATGTTTTCTATTATTGTTACCTTCAAAATGGAAAAAGAGCACCGTTCAAATATTTCTTTCGAACTACAAAGTATAGAGTACAACTTATCGCTTTGACGCCAAAGATAGAAGTAGGAAAAAAAGGCTCACAACATCAACCATAAAAACAATAAGCAGTCCGATTACTGAATGAACTAACTGGATTTTGCTTCAACCGAGAGTGGACTTTATTTGTTAATTGCTGCTACTAGTTTTCCATAATATTCTTCTTTCGAATCTATCATAGACTTCCCATCTGACGCTACAGTCTAGCCTGCAGAGGTGAGCGATTTATGGAAAAACTGCCGCCATGCGGGGTGTTCAATGTCCAAAGGTGAACAGTGTCAGATGCGAGATAGGTCTAATGCCCTTAACATTTATTGGCTATTAACTAATTTATGAGCGTCTCTCGACAAACATTGCTTCTATAAGAAGAACTTCATTATCTTCTCAATCTTCCACGTTTTCCTCGATCTCTTTATTTGTCTTCGGCACCTTTATTTCAGAGCTCGCATGAGTACATTCTCAGTACAGCACCTACTTCCGTCCTTACCAGTCCCTGCGCTCGATAGGACATTAAGCTCGTATTTAAAATCTGGTATCGTTGTAATGAGTTAATTTTTTGAATTTTGTTCTTTGAAGCAACAGCACATCTCACGAGTAATGAGCAAATTGATGAAATCAGAAGACTTGTGGAAGACTTCCGAAATCAACCATTGACTCAAAAATTACAAAGCATTTTAGAAGAGAGGGCTAGAAACAATAGAAACTGGGTACGTAAACAGTTCAACTTTCATATCTTTGTAATCACATAAAGCTGGAAGAATGGTGGATGGATTCTTATATGGAAATTCGGGAACCACTCATACCTTTTCTCAGTTTTGGTGCAAAAACGGAGCATCTAGTGCCTGAAGCGAATTCACAGCTACACAGAGCTTCTGATGTACTACACGAATGGCTTGGTTTTTGGTATCTTATCAGAACGTAATTGCTAATAATTAGCGTTGTGACAACTTGTTTTCTTGTTAAGAGAAAAAATTCCGGTGTTTTCTCGCATGAATGAAGTATGGGATATGTCGCAGTATCATCATTTGTTTTCCAGTAATAGAACGCCAGCCAAAGGAAAAGATATGATGAAAAGGTTTTTTAAGACAGGTTGATTTTGTCTTCGGAGAGTTACGTAATTATATGGTTTGCAGAGAAGGAAGGAAAATCTCCTACCCACGTTATAGTTCTGTACAAAGGTCAAGTTTGGAAGCTTGAGGGTATTAACGAAGATGGGAAACCCAAATCTTCTGATGAGTTTTACAATGTGAGATTTCACTATAATTTCATAGGTATTATAAGCAGTATTCTAGGCTTTAAAATATATAAAGGAAAATACCGTTGAAAACGATTATTCTGTTATTTCTTTAACGTCCATGAATCGCGATGAGTGGTCAGAGGTGAGCAATTTGAAAACTTTGTTTTCATTTCATTCTCTTAGAGCCATGATCAGTTGTGTGCTATTTCAAGTAATAATAGAGAACACTTGCAAAGTATTGAGGAAAGTATTATGTGTTTATCTTTAATTGATGAAAGTGAGAATTGCTGGAGAAATGTAAGCTCCACCCGTTCTACTCATCACTAGGTTCTTTTCAGTTGGTTTTCAAGTCCATGTTGAACAATACAGCTTATCAATGGGCTGATAAGAGTATATGTATAAGTGTTTATGGAGATGGACAAGCTACAATGCTTGTTGAAGTAAATATTTTCGTTTTCCAATCTTAACTAGGTTGACTTACAGCATAGCAACGTTGACGCTATCGTCGCTATACATGCTGAAAACCATGCCCATTCGAAGGTCAGAAAGGAGCTCTGGATGCCTAAAGTGAACTCGATAAATGTCTTGAACATATGAGATTGTTTCAGAAGGTTGAATTCGTTGAACCTAGATTGTTAGACTTCGAAATCAACAACACTATAATGAACCGTGTTGAAAAGGCTAAAAAAGCTTTCGAAGAAAAGGTATGCTAGTCGGTTCCTAGCCTCAGTGCGTGTAAAATTTCAGAAAACCATCTTGAACTCGAACATTTTTCAATATAACGGCTACGGCAGCCAGTTGCTTAAAAAACGTGGTCTTTTTCCTGATACTGTTGTTCAGATAGCTCTCCAAGTGGCGTTCGCCAAAATACATAACTAGTGAGAAGGGTGGTTTGCCGATAATTTCATGTAAAATAATGACAGTTTCGCTCCTGTTTATGAGACTGCTTCAACAAGAAAGTTCTATCATGGAAGAACAGAAACAGTTCGTGGACGTTCAAAAGAAGCTGTGGAATTTGGAAAAGCTTTTCTCCAAAACAAGCCCGTATGATTGTTTTTCCCGAGCCACGAGCAGTTTGCAAATTTCAGAAGGACGTATTGATCAAGCTGTTCCGAAAAGCTTACGACAGACACAATGAAATGATGCAAAACTCTATGAATGCTCAAGGTTTTTTCGATTGTGGTTCAATCAACATAATTCCCGCTTTTTAAGGGGTCGACAGACACCTTATGGGTCTGAGACTGATTCAAGGTTCACACTTTGCTCGAATTCCGAAACATCCAATGTTTGAACATCATTCCTGGAAAGATAATGGTGGGGACGGCAATTTCGAGCTTTCAACCAGGTGAGATATGCTTACTGTCTAGTCAACTATTTTTCTTCTTTACAGCTTTGTTGGTTATACACATGATAATCAAGTTAGTGAGAACGGAAACTTTTGCGCTCCTATGTGTCCGAATGGTTACGGTGTGTTCTATCGCATAGCTCCGAACAGGTATGAACAACGAATATTAGTGAAAGCCATAGTTTGTTCAGGCTCTTCTTCAATATGACTAATTATCGAGGAACCAACTCTAGTATGATTGCTTTCGAAAAAGCCTTGGAGGAAGTCTTAACCGCATTCATTGAAATATTTAACTTCTCATCGCTTTGAATTCACATTGTTCTAGATATTGAAAAGTTAAAACTTTTTATTTCCAAATGTTCATAGCACATTATAACATGCATAACTTAACTTGTAGCCCCATAAGCACAAGTAGAACCATAGTAGTTTTTGTAGAGTATATATCCGTTGCTGAGCTTTCAGTATTAGCAGAACCTTAATTTTATTTTTGAGAATGTTTCATAAGAGATTGCCTTACCGCAGTTTCTTGAATTGCCACTTATCACGTCTATATCTGAAAAGTATTCACAGACCCGATGTGTTAGCTTCAATCGTCGGTTGTTTCTTATAACTATGCTTCCCCTGGAATCTAGATAGTACACCAAAATAGCTGCGTAAGATTACTGTCGAAGAAGATTAGGTAGTATCTCAAAGATTCGAAGAGAAGTATTATTTTCTACAAGAATTGTAGGCTCCTTATCTAAATGACTGGTTTAACCTAGAAATGCACAATGAACAACCCGTGAAGCTATGAACAAACTCTAGGTCTTGTAACCAATTATTAGATAAAAGCGCTGAGTTCCGAATTTTCAAATGTCCATAAATCTTAGTGATCCTCGAAAGCTTTATGAATTTTGATATGTCGAAATTTTCGTCAATTGTTAGATCACCAACTAACACTGTATAGCTATTTTCAATACCTTCCAAGCTATTGTTGCGGATTATAAAAATATCTTTTGACAGTTCTTGATCTAGAAAAGTTGAATTCAGCTTGAAGATTTCGGACAAGTTACCTTCACACAGCTTTGCAACTATCTTTCCTCCAGCATTAGATGAAACACCAAGCTGATGTTCTCTGACTAGAAGACACAAAGATGGATTCCGGAAATTAAAAATTATAAGTTGTACGAAATTCTTCTCAACTGTTCGATGAGAATATAAATGTAATCCGTATTAACTAGACTATCCCATCTCAGTCTTGTCAGTTGTTTGTTTCCTTTCACTTCGATAAGTTGGCGATTGGCATTACCTAAGCATATGTTATACGTATTTGTGAGATGAGATATAAAACTTGACGGTGGCGGCAAAGAGACTTTTTCGACAGATTTCAGAAAACCTAGGTCAGTGTACGTTGAGTTGACCACAGATATAATACCATGTCTGTAATCATCATAATTACAACAAAGATCATGTCAAATTTCACTAACATTGTTTTGACAAAAGAGAATTTCTGCTGTAGTACTTCATAGTGTGGCTGATCATCTGCTGTTATTGTTATGTTACCTATTAACACTGTGCAGTTATCGGGTAGTTCTTCCATACTCACTGAGAGCTTCTCATTTGTCATCATACATCCTTTAATAGTATCTTAAACCAAGAAAATCCAAGGAAAATCTATTACCGCATACATGAGGCTTATCAAGTATTCTGAAAAATTGAGAGAATATTTCCTTCAATTTATTACACATTTGCTCATAATTTAGAATTGGATTATTCGAGAAAACCGCATGTGCAAATCGTTCAAATGAACCGTATATCTCCATTTTCTTCAAAATTTCATTGTTCTCTACTCGTAGGGTTACACCTGTAACATCATCATCGATAGGGGATAGCTATCATACCACAGTACTCACTATCATTGATAGGCTTGATTCTTAACCCGAGTTCAAACGTTTTCAAACTTGTGTTTCTTATTGTCAAAGATCCAGTCAGGGATAAACTGCGCCCCAAGAACATGCCAATTTCTTTGTTTGAAATATTCACAGTGTTGTCAATTATGATATGTCCCTAAATGGTTGTTAAGTTGGGGTTGAATGATTATGCAAATTACCCTAGCCATAGATACTCTTGATAGATCATCTATAGCTTTTTGAGTCAGAACACCTGAGTACTCGTAATATGTAGCGGTTTCTGTCGGCTGAAAACGAACATCGGTTTCAGAAAAACCTCAAAACAGTAATGATGAGCAGCATCTGAAGTTGTTCAGCTTACCTATCGCAAAGTAGATAATTGATAAAACGATAAGATTTGTGAATAGCATAGGTGAAAGAGTTTGTGTGGCTCACTCAGAATTCCAATAGCCTTATATAGAATGGTTGAGCTAACATATAATTTTTATGTGATTTCCTTCCACTCCGTTATTAGAATAGTGTTATAGTTATGAGAAAATTCATAATAATGCCTTTGTGGTTATAAAACGAAGTCTTGAACTGATATGAATGTGTTCGAGCAAAAAGCAACCGTAGCATTGTCTTTGTGAAATACAAATGAGATTACCTATTGCTGAAGTTGCTCAGGATCACGTGACTTAGACGTGAACTTGATACTTAGGAGTCTGTTTTCAAAGAGATCATCAAAACATGAACTTGGGTATTTTCAGGCTTCAGTGAGTTTGCCATTGTTTAGTTCGAAGCTGAGTTGTGTCTGATGACACAGTACGGGGCAATTTCAACACTTGGCTTTTATCTGGAACATAAAAAAATAACTTTTCTCTATTCATTTATGGAATTTTGTTTCTTTCATGAAAGTAATAGTTTTATTTGCAAAAAAAAAAAACAAAGATTTACATAATTGGAGGTTTAAACGTTTCTGGATCATTAAACATTTGAGAAATACTTCTGGTTGTAATGGAATTTGAATATCTTTTTGCTCACATCGATGATTCGTCCGTCTTTTCATTCTGAAACCCTACTCAGATGAAAACTATCTTTTCCTCCTATTTTATTCTCAGTTCCTTAAAACCTTTTTCACCCTTGTTTCATTCGGTAATTAATCATTTTCACCCGATTTTTACACCTTCACATCATCATCTGCTTGAAGACACTCGTCTCATATAAATGGTGAGTTAAGCCAACGAGCAGTTGAAGATGTTTCGTTTTCAGACATTTTTCGATAGCAATTTATCAGTTTTAGTGTTTTGTTTGTAAATTTGAATGTTCTCTCAGAGTTGTCTTCTTTAGTTCTGAGCCGTCATCTCTTCTTCTGCTCTTTCTTTAGAAGTATGTTAAAAGGAGAAACACGACAACATAAACTTCTGAGAGAAACATGAAAAAAGAGAATGTGTGAGAGAGATAGAGAGATAGAGAGAGAGAGAGAAAGAGAGAGAGAGAGAGAGAGAGAGAGAGAGAGAGAGAGAGAGAGAGAGAGAGAGGGAGAGAGAGAGAGAAAGAGAGAAAGATATTGTTGGACTATTGTCTTATTTTTGCTCTCGTCTGCCCATTCCCTATTCATCATTCACAGATTTTCAAAGAGTCCTGCAAATCAGATTTTCCTCTTTCAAGTACCAAACTTATGCTTTGATGTGACTACATGTGCTTGAATGATATGATTCTTAACCATCTGCTATTTCTTTTAGAATACATTCCTTTACCTGTTTCTATATATAACGATTTGAGCATCATCTGTCAACTGTCCGATAGTGCTAGGAGTGTGTGTGTGATCGGTTGAGAAAAAAACGAAATGAAATCCATCTTTATGTCAAGGATCTCAGCACAAGTAGCGTCATGGGAGAATAAATCTCTGGACGTATTCTTTCTATCTTTGATAGCGAAAAGTTTAAGCTTCTATATGTGAAGCTGTGGTTGCGTAGCTCATCAGTCATTTTAAATCCCAAGATGCTCATGATTTATGCGATTAAAGTCGCTACGTTTAGTTTTTCCATAACAAGAACACAAAAATCTTTTAGTAAAATGCAAATTTTTCTTCCATTTTATGTAAATATCTGTTGGTAAATGTACTATTTTTCTTTATTTCTCTCCTTTTTTTGCTTTTTCTAAAAAAGTCAGTTGGGAGCTACGTATAAAAGAACATTCATTGTTTGTTTCCGGTCGAATAGACGGATTTCTGAGAAGTTTGGTCAATCACTAACTTTTCCTTTAATTTTTATGACATTCCAACTCGATTTTGATATTTCCATTTCAACATTTCAGATGTTTATCTCTCCCCCCCCCCATCCCCCTACTACACTTCATCGCTCAGCTAACTGTGAGGTAAAAAACATATTCGCAACACTCCTCATTCAGTTGCTATGAACTCTGCCCCCGTATCCCTCCTCGAACTAACCCTCACTCCTATTTCTCTCATCCATGCTTGTTCTCTCTTGTTCTCTATACCTTTTTGAGGTCTTTGTTTTGCTTGACAAGTGTGTGGAATTCATAAAACTTTTGTATAGTTTAAGCTTTCTATAAGTATAGTCCGTAATCAAGTAAGGTCTGCTAGCGACCCACCTAACATTCATTCATCGGAAAAAAGGTTTCTTTCGGCGCAATACATAATTGGTCCGGCTGGCTGTTCAGATTCAATTTACTCACTTAACTTATCGTCATTTGAGAGAAACGCTCAATGTGTGTGTATGGAAATTTTATTTTTTGTTCCGTTTAATTCATTAAAAATGATGCAAATGATGGATGGGCGATATGAGATGATGTTTCATGGAAATGCTCCTCAGTCATCCATCCGCCCGGACACGAATGCAGTGTATAAAGAAGTTAGAAAGAGTTTCTTTCTTCTTCCAGTTTTAATCTTTTTGCCTTTTTTTGGCAAAGAGAATTCCTCAAAAGGATGTCTTTTTCTCAATTTTTACATGATTTATGCGCATTTCGACGTCTTTTTTCAAATAATTCGTGTCTTGGAGGTTCTTACTTCCACTTTTCGTTCAAGTAAACCCCCATCTTATCGTTCCAAAAATGAATTGAATCCTCTACTTTCCTCATCTCCTTCAAGTTCCCCTTTCTTATTTCTTCCTTCCACACATGGTTATTCAACATTTCCTCATTAAACTTCTCATCCCCTGCTCCTTTTTTCTTATTTTTTATAATACAAATCTCTCTATAATCCTGACTTTCCATCATCGATGATTGAATGTTTGGCTTAATGCCCTTATATGGTTTTTTTTCAGTTTTTCAATGAAATTTCTACCATCTTCGCGCAAAAGTTTCATAGGATGAGGCTTTTCCTTTTTTACTTTCTTTTTTATTTTGTTGAGGCTAGAGATTCTTGTCATTCACACAACTTTCACCATGTTTTACATCCAGAAAAAGATAGTTATTTGATATACGGGTTAACTCAGGTACATATTCTTTCAATTTACTTTGAAAGCTTCCTTCTTTGCAGGATTGTCAGATTATATTCCTGCGACCATCACAGATCGCTCTTTTATCAACATTGAATGTTAATATCTATAACGCTTATTGTCATCCAAATTTAGTTCAATTACATCTTCAGGTACAGCTTAAGTTTTGTTTTCCATCTGTTTATCTTCCGCTTACAGTCATCTGATTCCTTACTGCTGGTCACTAAGCAAGCAGGAAATCGCATTTGTACCTTAAATGTAACTATTCCACCATTCGATCTTCTTTTCGGAAATCACATATTTAGGTGAGATCCCAGCTCAATACGTTGTTAAAGACTGTCCTCTGATCTTTTCAGTTATTCAATTTTCAATTCTCTTTCATATGCCGTGTGCTCTCATTCACCACCAAACTCTTATCAACTGGAAACAGATTTATCTTTTCTCGACACATTTTATAATGTAAGAGAAGATATAGATTGTTTGAAAGATCTTGTACGGTTTCTAGAATGTAATCTATTTCATAAACGGTCAGTCCGAAGGAAATAAATGGAATGCTCTCCAGTTTCTTATAAACTCTGAAGGATATCTTCGTTATTTGGATAAGTTTACTATTGAGAATAGAGGGAAACGTGAGTTGGTTTTGGAATCCTTTTTTGTACCCATACGCTCCATAATTCAGGTGAATGGACAGGACCGGATATCGCAAATGAGTATGTAGTTGGCTTGGATACTCAACGAAACTTACTATTCAAGAGAAATCGATTCCAATCAACATACCAGTATGAATGCGCTTATGATCTCTTATTCAAGTCTGTTCATATTTAAATTTGCAAGTTTTTGAGATACTTTTGTTTCAGTCCTAATATGGTTAAAACCCAGTATGGCAATGATTCTTCGTTCACAAGCGGATTGTGGCTTAATTCATTAGCAGCCGATAGTAATGTTCTATTGTTTTCGGAAACAGATCGAACAGTAAGTTCCATCCAAATTGAATAGAGCGCAAAAGGACAGCAGAAATCGCTTTAAAAGCTTTTAATTTTTTTTCTTCTTCATCACTTCAAAATATAATTGGTTGTTTGAAAAATGGGAAAAAAACCAAATCTCGAATTACGGCATCGAAGCCGAAGAGGTCTGAGAACAAGATTAATGGCATTTTTTCAGCTTTCCCCTCCAATTACTTATGTACGATCTAAAAATATAAGTAATCCGGATAAATCAGCTACCTCTTACTGCTTGACGTCTATCCCTTTCAGTCTAGATTTGGGAATCGTTCGTGAAAGTACGCTGAAGAACATTCAGAAGAATCCATTACCACCCTTTGGTATAATGTTTGCTCTCTTTAAAAGGTTTAAAAAAGAATAATTTTCAGACACAAACACCAAACCGAAGAAGCCATTGAGTGTCTCATTAACAACTCATCGTCATCGTAAAACAACCTTAAAAGCTTTAGCTCCAGAAGTGTCGACCATCAATTCCATTATTACATCGACTTCTCAAATTCGACTTGAGTTGTCTCATGACGATATACATGAGGATTCAATAGAACAAAATGAACCCAGCGATGAAGAGGAAGAGGAGAATAACGAAGAAGAAGACGATATAACGAATGAATACTCAGATTCTGAAGACAGAAGGTTGGGTAGTTTTGTATGAGTTGGCAACTAAATTCTTTTGTTCAGCACTCAGCCATCAGACATCACACTCTCACCAACAGGTGAAGGGCAGAATTTGGAAAACTCTTCAGAATCAGCTCAAACGAAAAACATGACAGTGTCGTCCTCGTTGTCTTCGTCTTACCTTGCAGAATTTTCCTTCCTACTGATATTTGTATACTTTAGAGAATAATTTAATATGTAATTATAATAAAAGAATGAAGAGGCAGCTTTACAACAAGTTTCAATGGAATTCAGAGCACTTATCTGCCTATCATATAAATGAATTTGTACTAAGAATCATACAGAAATTAGTTCAATTTTAAAATTAATTTTCTTTCTTTTAATCGTTTTTTCGATAATTACAAGGACAGAACCAAATTTTCCCTACACATGGCCCTTCTTACTCGCCAATCGCGTCCACCACCAGACGTTTCAGTGAAAATTCAAATTTTAAAAATCTTTCTAAAAGCCTCAAGAATATTATATTTCACAGCTTTTCCTGCTTTATTCAGCAACTTCAAAAGAGGGTTTCCATACTTTCTTCATTTTTCCAAACATTCTTGTATTTTTTTCCGAAAAGACTTCCGAGAATGGAAGGCAAGAAAACGAGGAGTTTAAGCTTATGTAAATCCATCTAGAGGTCGTTTTCCCTTTTTTCAAAGTCATAAGTACAGCTTGCTAGGCTGAGCAAGAAAGGATTTCGTTTTGCGACTCGTTTCAAAGTATTGAAATCTTCTTTTTCCGCATTTTCTTCCAAATTTTCCCTTCAGTTAATGAAAATTTCCTAATTTTTCTTTGAAGAAAACACACATGCAACACATATCAACAAATCCATTAAACCCCGTGTAAGCAGGAAGAACGCAGAATCTGTGAGCGAACGTTTGCTGGTGAATGAACAAGGAATAGGTGTTCTAGTGAAGAGATCAAGCTATACAACAATGAAAAGAGAGGAGATTCAGAAAGCTGGTTCATAGTGAGTCACAAGTTTAAATCTCAAAAAACAGAAAGAAAGTAGAAAGGCTTAGGAGTTAATTGAATAACCATTTGAACGTATCACGTCAGTTTCTCGAAAAACTATTCTCCCCCTAATAAAGCAAATGCGAAAAAAAAAACGTTTCAGTCCAGCTCCTAATACATTATTCAAAGGGTTTTTTTTATAAATTTTAGTTCGCTTTTATTCATCTCCATTCATTTCCTTTTCAGTAAATACATCTTTAGACGATTTCCTCTCAAAAGCGATATGGATATCTTCTGTTTGCGCCCAAACAAACTGACGACCACGAGCTATATTAAGAGAATATTCCTTTCTTCTTGTTTCATGTGTTGAGAGTTCATTTTGTTGCCCTTATGCAGTTCTTCCAGAGTGTTGTATTCACTTTCCTTCCATCATCAGGGCAGTTATTACCTTTGAATGAAGAACATCAGCTCATCAAGTCATAATTGTCCTTAAAGTTAACTATTCACTACTTTTTTTTACTAAGCGAGAAAACTAATGACGACAGGATGTTGAGAGGAACAGAGAGGGAGAGAGGGCTTGAGAGAGAAAGGCAGAAGCCGGGGGAAGGAACAACCGTTCCGCTCATGTCAAAACGGGAGGAGTGACAATTCCCACCTCAAACCTTGCGTCAAGCGACAGCGAGTCCTGGCTCACTCCTAGAACTTTAAAAAAAAAAAAAAAGAAATTCAATGTGAAACTTATTTATTACTTAATTGAATTGATGTCTCTCGGATTTGCTAAGAAACACACATTCGTTTCTCATTTTCGTCTACTTCGTCGAAGTAGACTTCGGTCCTCGTTTCTATCTTTCTCAGAAACTTGATAGTTGAACTTTTAAGAGTTTTAAGAACTGCAGATAATATGTTTCCATTCTCTCACAATCCATTTGAGATGATCTCCTGAAATGAAATCTTCTTCTATCTTCTATGATAGTAATTGTCATCGAAGCTTTCTCGAAGTTTCACACCTTGTGATGATAATTGAAGAAGTTGATTACATTCATTAAAGGTCATGTGTTTCCTTCTTTAGAGAAAAAGTTGAAAAGAGAGAGAGAGTAAAAGAGAAAGGGAAGGTGAGAGAAAGAGAGAGCGAAAGATAGCTGGAGATATTTGTGTGGAATATTCGAGTATTTTGAGAAAACATTGCATTTTATGCTCAACTTGCCATTCCATCCATCCCGTTATTAACAGAATTTGCACAATAAAACCATTTTTTCTAAATTTTCCAATTTTCAATAGGAAAGCTTCTTCTTCTTCTTGTATCGTACCTTTTTCTGTCTCAAAAAATAAAACAAGAAGAAAAAAATTTCTGTCATTTGTTAGCTCATTTCGCTTCCATTGTCCTACCTCAGCCAATACCTTTTCAATTAACGATTTACAAGAGAAAGGTTATCCCATAAAAACAAATTTTCCTTTTTCTGTTTCTTTGATCTCAGTCTCAAATGCTTCCTGATAAGTACTAACCTTGCTAATCACATTCAGAGTTGGTTCATCGGAGTTTATTTAATCATTTGATTTATTTTATTATCAACGCTATGACAACGGCTCCGTATTCATTTACGTTCAGATATGATGAAGCGTTAACTCCAAAGTATGAGAGCCACTTCACTAGCTGTAAGACACAAAAAGGGAAACTTTCGATTTTCTCTCTTGTTTTTTGATTCAAATTTTTTTGTTTCTTTTCATAATACATACTCATTGTATTGCTTGTTCCAGAGATTAGCGTAGGAAGATGCTGAAGCTTCTACTTCCTCAGCCACTTGTTCAAAACTCAAAACACATGTTTGCCTTTTAATATATTTTCTTCACTAACTTCCTAGTACGTTTGAACGAATTGGGTTTTCTTCCAAGTTATTTTTTTTTATTATTTTGCTAATTAAGGGTGAATGTAATTAAGGGTATACCGGGAAAGACAAAAAAGCTCTAATAAACATTTATTTGCAGCCAAAAATTAAAGTGAAGCTTTCGGCTGTAATTAAAAAAAAAGTTTTATCCGTTGTTGATTTCTTTTTTTTGTTTCTGGTCGCGTTTAACGAGTAAGAAATTAGTCGAATTCAATTGTCTTATCCCACCCATATCCTCTTCCTGAAAACCTTTTCTATCACCCAATCTCATATCAAACAAACTTCTACCAACAATTACTTTTTTCCGTCCGTTTTCTCCGTCTTCGAATCCCAAAAAAATATATTTTTGCCTGCAAATCCTGAAGAACTATTGCCCTCATTACATGTAACAAAAAAAAAGAAAAAAATAGAAATTTAGTAAACAATCATCTTCTTTGACTTTTTTTTTTCGCATACAAGTCAAATGCAATTCGAAAGTTAGCGAACAAATTGTTTTTTTTTTACTTGTTTGTTGGGTCAAAATGTTTTTTTCAGCTTTTTCTTGTCAGATCAATTACAAGTTCTTTAATGTCACTTATGGGCTTGTGGGTTGTCGATATCACTTGGAAAATTTATTTTTTATTTTTCCAAAAACATCTCGGACACATCCCATTTCTCAGCTTCATACAAGCAGTAATCGACGAAAAGAACAGAAAAAAACTTTTCTGAGCATTCCCTTAGGTTCATATTTAATATCAAAAATAGAAAATAAGAAGATGTATAAAAGGAAACGAAGATGGAACAAATGCCTCTACAAGAGACCTAAAGAGAGAGATAGAGAGAGCAAGATAGTTTGGCACTGAAAAGAGAAAAAGAGATGGAAAACGGAAAGAGAGAGAAGGAAGAAAAAGTTGGAGAGGCGTTAACTTAAGCTTAGGTTCATGCTTTGACTTAAGTAGATGATGCTATTCTTCTTCCTCTATTCATATTCACACCTTTGTCTTTGCTCATTTGTATACATTGTAACAGAGAGGAAACTGTTAGGAAGAACTTTCTTTCACAGACTTTCGTTCAAAGCAATCAAACTGGATTTTTTCCATCTGTTTTTTTCTTTCAATTGTATAAACATTTAAAAAAATGGATTTTTTGTATCTTTTACCCAGTAAAATCAGCCTTATAAAGCTAATGCTCTTCTGTTTGTAATCGCCTACTCTTCTTCATCCTCTCTATTCACTTTCAGAATGACAGTTGAGGAGATTATGATGGATGAGCTACTAGATAACTCAACTGATTCAACTGATTCATTATGTCATTATATCCCACCACCTATGACGGAACTCAGATTTTGGCTTGTGACCGTTTTTGGCTCCATCATTTCTTTCGTTAGTATTGCTAATAACATTTTATTATTTTATAATTTCCTGACAAAGTAAGTTTTTCATTTCATTGAATCATTGAGAAGTTAAACGATTCACTCGCTTACAGGAAACACCATCGAACTAATTATAACATTTACCTAATGTTGTTAGCTTTCTTTGATGTTTTTGTCAGCATAGCTTACATCTTGCTCATGTCTGTCAACGTATTATCGGATTATCTTCAGTCGGCTCTACTCTTGAAAATGTGGTAAGAAATAACACGCTTTTAGTTGGGCATTTCACATTCAATTAAGGTACGTTTATATGGTTCCAATGATCACCATCTCACATATCGCTATGACATCATCATCTAATCTCATTGTGGCTGCAACCTTTGAAAGATATTGCATGACTGTCAATATGAAATCATTACCATTCGTGCAAAGGTGCTTCTCATCCTTTAACTTCCTTCATCTATCCTACTATTCAAAATATTCTTTGCATTTTCTATTCTTTACAGAAATCGCAAATTATTTGCCTTTCTAGCCATATTCCTCGGTATTGTCAGTAAAGGAACTATGTTCTTAGAATTTGAGGTTCGAAAAGGAAAAGAAAAAAGCAAATTTTTTCTTCCTCCACTTCTTTAGATATACGAGAATCCGGAATGCGAAGGAACAATGAGCGCTACGAATATAGGCTATCGTCAGTTTGTCTTTGGCACTCCATATCATATCATTTGGAGATTTTGGTTTTCAAAGTTTTAATAAACTAAACTAAACTCATATACTCTTTAGGTATCGAAGTTTCGTGACAATCTTTGCTCCTTTCTTCATATTAGCTATGCTTAATATACGTATAGTCAAAGCTCTCACAATACATACCAAATTGACTGTTTGCCAATTAGCGGGTAATGCTGCTGTGGAACAGGCAAAGCGAAAGGTATTCTTCATTTTTTCTAACCTCTTGTCGTTCTCTCTTACTCTCTCTCACTCTCTCACTTATTCTCATCATTTTTTGTGTTCGCTCTTGAGCGCTTCGAAAAGGAGATGCCAAGAAGCTGTCATATAGCATCAGAAGTTGTTTTTTGAAAGAAGACATAAGTTCTGAAAAACTCTTCCGAGTTGAAAACATAAGTTTTCGTTTTAAATTCAACTTTTCCCGTAGAAATCGGCCGAGCATGGACTAAACGTTGCTGAAATCAAGGTAAAACCGATTCGACATCTACTAATTAACCAGCGAATTAATCGAAAAGTTTTTATTTTGCATGTGAATCAGCATGACTTTGTCTTGAAAAAAGAAGACAAAAGAAACTGCTTCAGCTCATTTCCACTTGTAGAGTTAGTTGGAACCTGATGAAACCAACATATAGATAGTATGAATGCATCACATTCTCACAATAACATAGGCTGACTATTCATGCTTCTAGAAACTCTTTACTTCGGGTTTCCAGTTACAAAACATAAGAAATTATTTTAAGGCAACAGTAAGAGCAGCGACGAGGACCTTGGTGCTGGTTGTTTGTTGTTATCTTATAAGCAATATAATCAATGTTGCTTTAACTATATGGGAACATTTAGATAAGGAAGGATTACAATCACGTTACATCAAGTATGCTAATTATATGTAGTTAGTTATAATTATATGCTTATAGTTTATATGTAATAGCCGTTGATATGGTTTCCTTGTTAACCACATTAGCTTGTGCGTGCCGTTTACCAATTTATCTCTCCTGTCAGGTAGCTCTACGAACGGAAATTCTTGACATCCTCAAGAACCTATTTTCATGTAAATCGAAGAACAAAAAGGTTTATTTTGTTTTCTCTTTACAAATCTTTCATTCATATGCAATCATTCAGAACAAGGAGAATGAATATCTTGTGGGTAATGATAAAAGGTTCTCTATTACCATAACAACTAGAACAACTGCCTTTGAATGCTCGCAAGAGGGAAAGGAAACTCCTTTGGTATGATTTTAATATCTTTCGATGCGTTCATTGCACAATCCATTCTTTCTCTCTTTCTCTTTCCAAACAACGTGTTCAATATGAAAAGCAAATAAAACAAAAAATGCTACTAACAGGTAATCCAAAAGCTGCCTTCAAGTGGAACAAATGATTAAGGTTGTTTATGACATATATCTATCATGAGCTTCGTAATAGAGATTAGCTGAAACTTATCATATTTCCTTAGCTGTGTTTGCTGTTCCAGTTTTCATTTTTGTTTCATATAACTAAACGGTGGCTTTAATTGAATGCTCTGAGCTTTCGTCTCGTAACACACTTCCCAAAGCCCTCTTCTATACACCACTTCACTGTTCAGAGCATTCAAGATTTTTTTTTGCTTTTAACATTTCTTGATGTGAATTCAATTAGTTTAAAGAAAAAAATCCTCAAAAATCCCTCTCAACATAAATGTGATACAGATAGCAACCGCTCTCTACGTTAATGTTTTCGGATATGTCCACGGCTTTCCATTCACGCATCCACGTGGCTGCATGATATGCAAATGAGCCAACTAATCGTTTCAAGTTGAATTCATTTGAATAAAAGAAGAAAATATGTAAACTGCTTTCATTGTTACTGCAGTTGCTTTTGATTAAAGAAAAACTGGAAAATATGAAAAACTGAGTAGATAAGACAATTTTGGATATTTCAGAGCATTCTACCCATAGATGGAGACGAAGATGACTACTCACTAGGCAAAGAGAACATTCAAACACCTGATGATTTTAAACAGTTTTTACCAAACTCGTATGAAACAACTTTATAATATCCATTATTCGAAAATGATTTATAAAAAGAATTATTGTTAATCATGTTATTTATGATGAGGAAGTTGAGTCTTCTGTTTTAATCTTGAAAATAAAATTTCACTTAATTGCATGTCATTATGAGAGTTAATCCACAGGAAATCCTTCTTTAGTTTTCTCTAAGAATGATCCATTTCATAGGAGATTTCCGTTTTCATAACTAGCGTTGACCTGTTTCATCAAATATAAAAGGAAGAGCAGAACGTAAACGAAATGAATGAAAATAAAAGCTATGCAATTATATTTATATATTTCACTTGTACTATTGTTATCATCATTATCGCATTGCTGCCCTGGACTATTAGGTGGATCTGGAGGCGGGGGATGTTGTGGATGCTCCTGTTGTGGAGGTTGTGGTGGAGGTGGATTGCTTGGCCGTCGCAAACGGTTTGCTCTACCAGTTAGGATTTTAAAGACATTTGCTCATATTCAGATCCATTGAAGAGAGCTGCAACAGCGATGAGTTGAAAGAAATTTTATTGCAGGTTCGCACATTGAAAAAAATGAATAAATGTTTTTCTCAACTTTCAGAACATGTCGAACGATGAGGAGAAATCAAAAGAGCATATCATTGAAGTGTTATCGAAGAGGACGAGCTTCTATTCAGTTTTTTGTTCGAATCAGACGACAGATTTCACTTATTCTAATAACTTGTTATTCTGCACTGTCTCTAACTCCTTCTTCAGTTGCACAGCTCTATCTCAGTAGCCGTCCTGCACCGATTAGATATTCAGTCGAGTGAACCACCATTTCTTGAATTTCAAATAAATTTTTGAATGGCTTAGTAATAGAAAGCAGGGAAACACCAAATGTAGCACAGTTATAGATAGATACCACAATTCCTGTAAGTTGAAATGTGTTTAAGTCTAATAACTGTTAAGAACTCACGCGATTAACGAACATTTCCATAAAAGGGAATTGTGTTTGAATGAATTGATAATCAATTATAATGGCAAGAAAGAAGAAAAAAGCAATCAAAAAGTTAGCTTTTGTCATAAATAAGCTAGTGGATAAATTTTCTTTCATTTGAAATCGAATTGATAGCGTAGAGTAATGGAACCGCACGTAGTTGAGTTCGTGTTCAACGTTTTTCTATATAAGTTAAAGTTCAACAAGCTATAATCTGATTCTTACATAATACAGATGGAGGAAGATCATCGAGAATATGGCATTGAAGAAAAAAACGAGGAAGATCCACGTGTTGCGTTGATAGATAGTTTTGCTAAGTTCAATCACTTCGCATAAATGGAAGTTGTTTTTGGCTTGTACAAATGACGAAATGTTGAGGAATATAATGAATGGTAATGGAGCCCACTGAACAGAGTGAATTTGTAAAGAGAGTGAAGCACAGGTAAGAAGATGAATTGAGCAAAATGACTTACAGAAAGGATGAAGAATTGCTGTATTATTTTCATCCAACTTGTGTACTCGTACGAACGATAATTATGTGTTGCATAAACTCTTTCAAGTATTAATAAGAATGTAAAGAAACATAGCAGGAAAGATAAGAAGTGTGGGAAAGAGCTGTTGGCAGGACATGAAATGTCGGATGGAATGGTCATCAATGATTCCTGAAATCATTTGAAATATCGAGTAGTTTGACACTTCTTACCTCACTGACTGATTGCCAATCGGCTATTGCAAAAACTGATCGGAATATTCCAAATACAGAGGAGAAAACAAATATTAGAAAAATGTTCTGGATTATCAAAGCCATGTGTGGATGAAAAGAAGAATCATTCCTGAGAATAATTCTCAGGACCATACAATTCTATATGGAGAACATGTAGATGACTGAAAAGATACCAAGAAGCTCTCATGATAGTATTCTGTTCTGATTGATTCAACCAGGATAACGAATAATCAGGATGTACTCACGTATTTGGAGGAGACGCAAAGCTGTGAGGGATTGCATTTTCGTGGATTTTTCAAGCTATTCGCTGAAATGAAATAAATAAATGAAAAATGAAGCAACGGATGAATCATGCGGTCAGAATGATTCTCTTTGTTTTGAGAGAACGAGATGAGCACAAACGAAAAAAAACAAAAGAATTTCATAATTGAAGAAAAAAAGAACGACAGAAAAAGAGATGGATGAATCAGAAAAGGAAAAGCATAGCTCGACAAGTTACAAATGGTTGTTGTCGGCTATACTAAGCCTAATCAATAAAGTAGCTGCGAAAGTAGTGAATGTCAAGAAAATATTATTGGGAATGATGAGAATTGGGGTTGTCAGAGCTCCATATGCTCACCTGATCTTTTTATCTTTGATCTCTCTTGTTTACGAACATTCTCTTGTCTACCGTATGCAACTTGAATAATTTAATAGCTTACTCTCAGGATACAACGTCGTGTCTCGTACTTCTCTGAATAATACCTGACTAATTAGAATATCACGTGTGGTTTCCACGTTAACCATTTATACAAGAAGGTCGGCGTCGAACGGTTGAAATGAATCTGATCTCATGTACGAACTATGACAAAGGTAGAATGTTCATATGCTTTACCGATAGAATCAATCACTGAACGAAACAATTGACAAAAGGCGATTGTTCTATTTTTATTTGGAATTTCTAATTTTTTCATTATCATACAATAGGGGGGAATGATCATTCTATCTCCAAATGACATCATTCAAGCAAATATTTTATTTTTTCTTTTTTACATTTTTCAAATCAGCCTTCGACAGCTGAATCCACATTTAGCTTCAACCATGATATAAGATAGCTCTAGCAGTTAATGAATCACATTCAAACACATTCGCATCCATGCTCGGTTTGTTTCATCTTTCTAGTTCATTTAACCATTGAATGACTTTTATAGTTTTGATCTTTCTCACTGCTATTACTTCGCTTGAAGCTGCATCTCGCTTTGCTGATGATTCACATTTGATGATGAGGAACCGTCGCCAGACATATTATCTTTGTGGTGTTCATCCTCATCAGTACTACAGTACTGATCGTACGTTCACATAAGAGCATTGTTTTATAAAAACTATATTTAAGCTTGTCCCTCTAATAACATGTGTCCTAATGGCGGAACATATTTAAACGTGGGTTGTACAACATCAGCTCAATGCACTCCATACTTCGCGTATGTCACAATATATTTTATGAAACCAATGAGATTTTTCTGGTTTTTAGTGGAACTTCAACATGCATCAATTCTTGCTGCTGTACAGTACCTTCTACCCCCACCATCCCTCCGATCAACTTGAATAGATTCGGTAAAGCATAAATTATTCTTTTGGATCAGGTGAAACGTAAATATGAGATAGCTAATCAAGGCTACATAAAACCGACAACCTAATTGTATCTTCAAAAAACGCTGTTGTATTGATACCTTCCTTAGTCGTGCACGCATGTCTAAATAACAAACATTAATTACTATGAAAATATGAAGTGACAACAAATGAAAACAGAAAAAGTGGCATAGTATATAAGAAAAATAATAATTACATTTTTCAGGGTATTGCCCATCTGGCCAATTAAGTGAAGTCAGATGCAGTGGTCGCAATCAATGTCCTTCTGGTCATGTATGCATGACAGGACTATGTTGTGCTGCTACTTCAAACGATTTCCAAGGTGAACAATTATTATTCATCAACATCATAATAAACGATATTGTAGAAGCTTGTGGTAATCAGATGGCATTAGGCGTTTGTACTAGTGGTTCATGCAACGTTGGAATATGCGCATCATCCAACTATTGCTGTGAATGTAGTGTCGGTCGAAGTGGCGGACGAGCTCAGAATGTAAGAATTATTTAGTGGGTTCAATAGATGATCTATGTTTTCAGGGTATTTGTTCACCAGGATATTCCTGCAATAGCATTGGCTACTGTTGTCCTACCTGCCCAGGCAATGCAATGCCGTTCGGTACATGCCGCAATGGGGTGTGTGGGGGGGGACGTACTTGCCGAGCTGGAAATATATGTTGTTGAGATCGCAAATAGTTATTACTCCTTGATTACGTGAAAGGAGAAGAAGAACAATTATAATCATCATATCAACGAAATTGTGAATTTCCAATTTTCCTCTCATTTTTCTTTCGATTGCTTTCCGAAAAAAAAGCAAATGCCTTATGGGTTGCCTTAGAAGACTTAACTCACTTTTTTTGTTCGTATTCTGAAATAAATTTTGTTTCGTTAATTTTGTTTGAAATATCATACACAAATAGTTGGATAACTAAGAAACGCATTGGAGGGAGGAGAGACAGAGGAAGGGATAAAGAGAGATAGAAAAAGAGAGAGGGGTGGGGGATAAGAAAGAGGAGTGGCTTGGAATTTTAAGAGAAATAGTAAGCGTCATGTTAAAAAAGGCGACAAGCGGATTCTTTACACCTGGTTGATCTCATTTTCGGTTGCGATGTAACAAAATTTCCTGCGTTGCCCATAATGTGAAAACAGTCACCATCTCTCTTCCTCTCTTGATCTCTCCATATCTTCCATTCCCTCTTTTCCACTCTTTTATCTTCTTATATTTTAGTACATTGCTCTATTTGAAGAACGATTTTTTTCCAGAATTTCAGTAAAGTAGAATTTTTATGACGACGTTATCGAAGGGCAACATCTCAATCTATCTGAATTCTCATTCTCTTAAAATGGGGATTTCTCAAGCAGACCAGACTCCAATGAAACTCTATTATTTTGAATTTTTAATTTTAATAGTAAGTTTAGATTTTTTGATAAATATATTCTATGAAATGATGTGTTGGTTCAAAAATCAAAGAATCAAAAATTTACCTTCGCTCCCCATCTCATTCTGACACCTTTAAGCTTGGAGTTCTAATGGTCATTACGTCATTGAGGATCATCATCAGTAGAGGAGGGGTACACAATAACCTTCTAATAGTTGTGATCAGCACTTTCATCTATGCATTCTTCTATATTATGGCTCGTTCTGTAATTATAATGTATGAACTACAGATACTTCCTCTAAACAGTGACGGATCTTTCAAAAACTATTTTTTTATTTTTTTTTCAGCAAACCGAATAGACGTCATTCTTCTGATTGCCAGTATGTACAACTTCTTCATTCTTTACTACGTTCCTTCCACTTTTGTATCAGCATTCCTTGAACGGTACACTTTCTTCTAATATCTGAAGATTTCCTTTTTTCTCTTTTGTAGATCTGCTGCTACGTTCTTTCTTGTTGATTATGAAAAGACGGTTCGTCTTCATATACCATTTTTCTGTATACTTTGCAATACCATGATCTCCTGTCTCTGCTCAGTCTTACTCACTTTTAAGATTTCAAACATCATTATCATCACGGCATTTCTAATATCCATCATATCATTAACTTGTATAGTAAGTGTTTCCAAAGTATTCTATAACTAACAATGTTTCATAATCACAGGGATTTCTTTATATCCTATGGTACAACCACACTATGTTGAAAAACTTCGAGAAGAACACTTGTTCGGATCAGTACACTCTGAGTAAAAAGTTCCAACTGAACGAGAATATGAGGGTCTTGCACGTACTACCACTACCGTTTGTACCAGTTTGATGTACTCTTTCTAGCTCTTCAAACTCCTGGTTCCTTCTATGGGAGTTATGATATCTTCTATCTTGTCCATAGAGTTTTGGATATCCAACAGTTCAGATCACTCTTGGATTCAGGCCGAACTTTTTGAAATTCTGAAAGACAGGTGTTAATATTTTTTTTAACAAAAACGAGTTTCTTTCAGTCTAATACCAGTTGTCAGTTTCTCTGTCCTTATATCATATGACAAATGGAGAGTTGTGTTCTTACCTCATCAAATTACTTTATGTTTCCAACTTAGCCAAGCAAGTGTTGAAGATCATCGTGCTTCTGGTGACGTTTATTTTCATATTTTTAACAACTCTTGGAAATGATCTGTATTCACTTGTCGTAATTCTTAACTATTTTGTGGTCAGCTATCTCAATTATTCATCACGGGTGTTCATGTTTGTTAATTTGGTTCATAAAAATAATTTTTGTTTCTCGTTTACATCTGCTGGTTGGATAGTCAGCCTCTTAGCTATTCTTTGGAGCAGGCAGAAAAACATCTATTCTCTTTCTTTCTTCACTTTCGAAGGGGTGGGCGCTGTTTGAAATATTTGTTTGAACCATATAACAGAGGAATTTTATTTTTTTCATCTTTATTGAAAGGCTTATACAGTTTCATGTCTTTATCAAAGGATTAGCAATGCGTTCAGCATACATCCTCCCCAAAGACGATTTTCACCAATTCCTTGTTATGGAACTGATAACAGGTGTGAATGAAACACCAGCGAGAATTCCTGTGCGGAAAAAAATGTCAAATAAATACTTTTGTTAATACCTAGCATCAATGCGATAGAAGCCATCATTCCACTTATCTTTTGATATTGGGAAGGTACCACACTGGGTGTGTAAATAAGTGCCAAACTACTCAGGTATCCACATGAGAGTGCCATGATTGTGCATCCAAAAAAGGACCACCATTCGCTTTCGAAGAAAACCTTTGAATAACAATGAGCTGGTGATGATTGAGAGTTCAAACATACCTCGTGTTTTCGTGTGTCTGGTAAGTAATTGCAATACATGAAAAATGGAATGAACACCACTCTCAATAGGTTTGGCACAATCAGCCAACGGGGTGATGGCTAGAATACATTATTTTTCTTCCATTCAACTTTGAATAAACTTACAAACTGAACATAATTGGCTAATGCTGATCCAACAAACGCGAAAACATTGAAATTGAGAAAAGTGTTTATGGCGAAGTAAAGGTTATCTGAGAAGAAATATTAGATCTCCAGCGATCGTATAACCAAACCAGGAAACACAGAATGCTTATTCGTTCCCGGAGGAACATAGAAAGGTGTGTCTGTCATCATTGCGGGAAAAACAGTCAGGGAAATGAAATATACAAAGAAATTGTTGAACAATTGAACCCAACACTGGAAACTTTCTATATTTCATCGTTTCAAAGATCTCTCTAATTACATGTTTCAAACAATCCCAATACTGAGAGAGAGAAAGGTTGTCTGCATCTTCAGTTTTGCGGTTTTCTTCTCCAAGCTTTATATATTCTTTGTAGAAAGGCTGCAAGAAGAAGTTGGTGTTTTTTCGAAATTTGAATTTTGCTTTGAAAATACAATTTTAACAAGAATGTAGAGGGAAATGAGACAGCAAACGAGGATTCCAAGTGAGATAGCAAAATACAGTAAAGCATTCAGTTTGATGTCGTCAGGAGAGACTATAAATAGAGCTGTTCAGTAACTATATTAATTTTATATATTTACTCAAGGTTGTTGCAATGCTCATCAAGCTGGTGAAAATTCCACACAGGTTGTTTCCAATAATCAAAGCATTGATATAGTTGTCAGGAAAATCAGCGCAAATTCCATAGACAGAGCTCTGGTATATACCATTAGCTAAGTTCATGAGCATGATAATCACTAATGTCACAATATAAAACCATTGCATGTCTGTAATTTTTTTTATTTTTATGTGTATTATCAAGTTGAGCGAACTTTCTCCATCTGGACCAGGCTGTGAAAAAATGACGAACACGATAATAACACCGACAAGAGCGCAATTCACGAATAAAGGAACGACTATTCGAATCATTAAAGATCCACTGAAAAAAATAATAATTTGAGGATAAGTATAGATTTAATAATAGCAAGCTGTGTGAGCTGACCAGATAACTTACAGGTATGCCAAAGCAGCGTTGAAAAACATGATTCCGACATTGGGAACTTGTGAAGTCACCCCTATGACACTCATAAAACTCGTAGCATAATGAGTTTCTGTACAGTTAACAGGATTCTTGCCTGTGCAGTTGTATGAAAACCAGTAATCTCGATAATACTGTAAAGTATACAAAATGGTGAGCTGTATCGGTACTGTTGGACAAAACCTGAGGAGCAATAGTGATGAACATATTCCAAGACATGAGCATTCCTACTCCGTGCAATAGAAAAATAAGATAAACTGCATAGTAATGATCTTTTGCTCTAACTCCTGGTTTTTCATCAATTAACTGACTGCTGATAGAAGAAGTAGAATCTGAATCAGCCCATTGAATAGAAATAGATTGAATATTTGGAGAAGATGATGTGGCAATTTCGTCAGAAGCTTCTTCGTGATCCCTGACTTTGTACTTGGTTGTCATTATTTAATAGTTTAGATACTTTTCTATAACAACTATCATTAAAGACATTCATATATGTATTCGCATATGTATATCTGTGTAAAGACAAAGACACGTAAGCTTTTATGATAAAAATACAAAAAAGATAAGACGAAAATGATCACTTCAATATTTCTTTCAATTTTTCAAATAGTTCAATACTATTTATAAGATTCAGCATGGTTGAATGATTGCCGGATATTTGAATTACTTTCACCTCATCGCAGAGTCTGTAATTTGAACATTCATTTACATTTAAAGTTTTCTCTAATTCCATTTGCATATCGATTGATTGCTAAGTAATCTCTTTCTCATCATAATTTCATTCGAAAAACAACGCCGCTCTCTTCAATTATTCATTCACGTGAATGACTCACGTCATACGTGTATCTTCAAACTGTATGTTAACTTGTTACTCTTATTAAGTAAGGCGCTTGAACGGTTGACTCTCTCTAAACTCACTTTTTCCATCCTAAATCAGTTCCGTCAATCGATAGCTGATATACAGGTTTGTTAGAAACTATTCTATCATGTTGATGTTTTAAAGCCATTTGCATTAAATCCCATGAGTTCAACAAAATGTAATGGAAAGAACTAATCGAAGGGTCGCTCACAAACATTCGCACAGACTGAAACGAACAACTAAAAGATAGAATGAAGCACAAGATGTACATACCGATAAGTGCTGTTCAAATGAATAACACTGACTAGTTGTTGAAATCGAATCAATCATTATGACTGTGCTATTCTGAATAATGGAGGAAGAAATATATGCCAAGCTCCCTCCTAATGAAGCCCCCATCAAGTATATTTCTCCTTTCAAATCTTTCTTCAATTCATTGCAATAGTTCGAACATAGTTGCTTCAGGTTATGGAAATAACTTTCATCTAATGTCTGAATCTTGAAAGAGTTGGGGTGTTCGACACAAATTATTTGAATATTGCTTATATATTTCATTAATATATCGATGATGTACTTATAAATATGACAGCCACCATAGAGAGGGTGGAAGAACACTAATGTCTTATCGATGATGGAACTATTACAAGATATCCTTATGTTGGTCTTCTCATTGGTTCCCTCTTTATTCAATAATCCATTCATTTGATGAAAAGTTAAGTTATTCAACAAATCATCAACTTCGACATACGTGAAATCATCCTGAATAAGATTTGCCAATTTCATTAAGATGACTGAATTGCCACCAACTTCAAAGAAGTCGGAGCTTTCATTGAACTTCTGATGTCCTAATACCTCAATCCAAGCGGCTCGCAAGTCGAACACTTTCTTTACGTGTTTTGGCTTTTTCGACTTGTACAAATCTTTCAAAGGAGTTTCCGATAGAAGTTGCTCCAGCTTCGGACAATTTTGGCATTGTTTTGTTAAATATAATGCTTTCGAAGTATGACCACCATTGTGAAGAAATGAGAGTTCGAAATTATCGAAACCTTCTAGTTTAATAGTTTCAAGAAAATCTGGTTTTAAAGGTTGCATCTGACTTCGTAACACCTCTGTATCTATTTTAAGATTTGGGGTTAAAGGAAATTGTTCAAGGCAGCTGATATTAGTCGGCAACATATGAGAAGGTAGAACTTCCTTGCAGTATTTCATTATATCGTCAGAAGGGACACTGGTATGGCAGAAAGCATCCAAGCTTTGACTTTTCTCGTTCCAAATAAGCTTCGCTTGATGAATATTTTTATGTTGAGCTAAAATGGTTTCTATCTCCGATAGCTCCACTCGATGACCACGAATCTTCACTTGGTTGTCCTTACGTCCAACAAATATGATGCATCCATCTTCCTGTTCAACGACAACATCACCAGTCTTGTAAAATACGTAGTTCTTCTGTGTAGAGAATGGAGACTCATGAGTGTGAAGATACCCACGCATCAAGCCAACACCAGACAAGTACAAAGTTCCCTCTTGATCAATCCAGTACTTGCAGTTTTGAATAACTTTTCCTAGATTTTGAGGATTATCGTTCCGTCTCATTAAACGGCTTAAAGCATAAGCCGTGGTCTCAGTTGGTCCATAGTTTTGAATTGTATGAATACCGTAGGTTAGCGCTTTCTTTAATAGGCTTTCCGGCAATTTTTCTGCTCCAACAATCCAGTATCGTAAATGCTGAAAGAGTTGCAAAGTTTCTTCTCTCAGAATGGAAACGAAAGCAGGAAAGAGTAGACAAATTGTGATTTGGTGTTTCAAAATAAATAAACTAATTTGTTTTGGAGTACAAGGCACTGAAGGTAATGCTAAACATCCTCCGTTGCAACTTGTCATCCAGCTCTCCAGTATGCTATTGTCGTAAACAAACAGCGTTGCTTGCAAAATACAATCAAGATGGTTCAACCAAAAATTCTGCAAAAAAAAATGATATAAACGAGAATGACGAAAGGGAGAACCTTGGTACTGCCATTCATCATATGAATCAAAGATTTATGTTCAATGCATACTCCTTTAGGCTCTCCAGTTGTCCCCGATGTGTTTATGATATAACTTAAGTCGGAAATTTGACTTTTATTCCAAATTTTGTAACTTTTATGAGAAGTTTTACTGAAAGTTAACAATTTCAGGTTGATTCCTTCATAGTATTTTCCAAGATACACAGAAACATTTGGTATTTTCGATAATATTTTTAGTACTCTTAGTAACGGTACATCATCCATAATAGGCAAATAGGATGCTCCCGTCAGTTGTATTGCCATGATCCAATAGTGAACCTCCAATGAATTTTTGGAAATTATTGGAATGATGTCATCGTTCCGAACTGGTTGACCTGTTGTTTCTAAGAAATGCTTGTTTATTTCTTTGTAGATCGAAAGAACAGTTTTCTCCACTTCTCTGTAGAACCTAGTTCCACCATCGCTTGCAATGAAAGCTCGACGGCTTCCATAGCTCTCAAAGTTTTTCAGGATCGTTAGAGATGATGTGAACAGTGGATAATCTTCTTTTCCACTAGATTTTATTTTAGATGGGAATATCAATTCGGAAATTTCTTGGAAATTCCGAGCCAATCGTATCTTTTCTAAGTTCAGTTTCTTCTTGAATTCATCTTCCATTTCATCTACGAACTGAATAAAACTTAATGAATTTCCACCTAGTTGGTAGAAGCTATCAGACATCCTGACATTCTGTTCCCTCTTCAAACATCTTCTAGCAATCCGAAGTATTGAGGAAGTTGTAGAATCACCTATATGTCCTTCTTCGGTTTGAACACTGTTCGTTTTGTAGCTATCTGATACTTCTTGCTTCGTTTCTTCAACTATTGCGTTAGCTAGGTTTTCTAGCTGATCTCTCATTAGCACGAAGGATCTTAAAGCTATCACGTTTTCTGATCCAAACTTATCAACATCAATTTCTAGAGGGAATTGTGGTTGAAAAGGTAGTAAACTTTCGTTATAACTCTTCTTTTCCTCCAAGTCATAACGGAAGTTTAGGTAGATGTCGAAAAGTTTACCTTTAGTTCGTTTATGAAGCTCCAAGTAGGAATAGTTGTTTCTCAGAATTTCTGCCAGTTTTTCCTCAATTTTCCTAACATCGTCGGTCTCCTCTATGGAAATAACATAGTTCACCATGAAATATCCATAGATATCTTCAGTTTCTTTCGTTCTGTACATATAAGGAAACGCTATGTTTATTGGGCTTGTCTTGAATAATCTAAAAATTGCTGAACTAATAGCTCGAAGACAAACTGCAAAAGGTGAGCCTTCAAAATTGGGATGAAGTTTAATAACTTTCTCTATCTGATACTTCTCATCAATAACATCCAATGTAGAAAAGATACTTTGTCCGGACAGCATTTTCGATATATAAGTTTCAGGGATTTCTTCAGTAGGACAACTGTATTTTGTTGTCGATATGTGATCAATATACGAAAGTTTGTGAACTATACGTAAAGAAGGGCTGAACAGATCCTTCTCCAGAAGCTTTGTAGTCCATCCATCAGATACTATATGATGAAGAGCCAAATAGGCGTAAATAGAATTTTCAAATTCCAAGAATAAACAGCAAACGGGGTTTTGCGGAGTAACCGCATCGGAGTTCTGAAAGTTTTCGATGAAGAACTTAATATTTTTAGTTTTCATAATTTGATGTGAGATGTATGCTTCTGTAGCAGACAACTGGCTTTGATAAACCGATGACTTGTCGTGGGAAAACTTGGTTCGGAGCTGTTGGTTTATCTGGAGGATTTGCATGAACCTTCGATGGATGTTATTTGTTTCAGATGAATTGGAGAGTTTTATGACAAATGAGAGAACGAATGCAGCTTTTTGTTTTGTTTTCGATAAGAAATACATTTGTTGTTGCTGGTAAGACAAATCGTACTCAGATTTTCTGACTTCCTCCAGTTTCCAAATCGAAAGAATGCTAGTGAAGATCCGTACGAAGTTATTTATATAATCATCTGATACCACACTTCCTGCATATACTAAAATCAACTCATTGGTTTTGAAATTGTCTACTTGGATAGTTAAAGGGCATTTAACGTACTCCTCTTCAATCGCTTCACATTCCATATATGGGTTGGAGAAAGTGGAATAGTTATCATGCATCAGCATAAAGTCATAAAAATGACTTTTGTTTGAAACTGTTAGCAATTCGTCGAAACTGATAAAACTATGATCTATTGCTTCAATAATTCTGTCAGACGTATACTTAATATCAAAATGCGCTTTTCCAATCACATCTGCTGTGATAAAGGGTACATTAATCGCTAAGTCGACGACATTTTCATCTTCTGGTCTTCTCAAATTCAATGGAAACGCTATGGTCATTGGACTTTTATGAATCTGCTTCAATACATTACAAAGTATAGACATTAAGACATGAAAAGTAGTCACTCCATGTCTTTCAGATAACTTTAAAAGGTTCTCATGAAAACCTGGTATAGTTATTCTCCGTGTGGTCGCCTTACGATCAAAGTTTGGAGCAAAAGCTGTGGATTTTTCTTTTTTTTTCAACATTTCTCCCCAGAAATGATAATTTCTGTCCTTTCTTCGTTCAAATTGGTCTTGAACCCATGAGTTGAAATTATGGAAACTGTCAGCTTCCACAGAAAAACTATCAAGAGATTTTTCGAAATCTCTCAGTATAATAGCGAAAGATTGTCCATCCGATATCAGATGACTCATTTGCAATAGAAAAACTCTGCTGGATTTGCATACAAAGCTGAAGAGGTTATCGGAAGACATTGTACCTGCCCAAGGATTTTGGAAGCATTCTGTTCCTGAATGATATACTTTCACATGCTCATCATTGATAGCTTGAAATGAGAGTCGTAAGGATTGATGGCACATTATAACCATGTTAAGGCTTTTGATTATTTCATTTCTCGAGTGTGATTTCTTCATCTTGATATTAAGGTGTATATCGTACATCCGCTTGTTGGATTTCAGTTTGAACGATTTCAATATAGTTTTTTGGAGAGGAGTAACTTCATGGGAACATATCAGCTTTCTTTTTTCTATTTTCTCCACATCATTGAAGTTACGTAGAAGACTAGAAGCCATTTGAGCAGGCGTAGGAGACTCGAATATTCTTTTCAAAGGTATATTCAAAGAGAACTTGTCCTCCAATTGATATATAAGCTTTATGGCCAACAAGGAGTTGCCACCGACTTTGAAAAAATTGGAATGTTTTGTTATTTCCTTGCTTTGGAGGGTGTCTTTGAAAATCTCTAAAACCGTTGTTTCTGAATCTGATAAGCATTCTGGAGCAAATATGGGTTTAGGTACAGGTAACCACTCTTTATCAGTATCGTCAAGAAACTCTCGCAAGTTACTTAAATAGTAACTTTTTAAACTTCCGATTTTCTCTGCATCAAACATTTCTGTCGAATATTCGATTCGCAACTCCAATCCTTTCTCGGTATTATAAAAAACATAAGATAGATCAAACTGAGCATAATCAGGTAAAATTGTTTCAACTACAACATCTGGAAATGAGAAATGATCTGACGAAGTTGTTTGATAGGTGATACAGCAGTTGATGTCCTCTGATGACAGCTTTAACAGTTCAAGAACATCGACCAGCGAATCAGAAGAATTATCAAGCAGATCCAGAACCTTCTGCTTACAATAAAGCAGAAACTCTGTTTTACTATTTTGCTTCTCCTCGAAACGAATGGGTAGAGTTTCAACAAAAAACCCAATTGTTTCCATATTATCGTGATGCCGATTCGAAACCGTCATGTAACTGACGAAGTCACTCACTTGGAACACTTGCCGGAGGCTGCTCACATATGCCGCTACAAGAATGCTATAGATGGTACAGTTACGTAACTTGGAAATTTTTGAAAGCTGCTCTTCATAATCATATAAATTCAAACTAGAGTAAGAAGCTTTTTGACTCCTGTTGCAAGACTGCATTATCGGCTTCGCACAGAACCCTTTGAACTGTTCTTTCCAAAACTGCTTGTTAATGTTTTCAGCACGGGAAGTGGAACAATTTTGGAAATGACACGAATCTTGTTTAATAATATTTGATAACTGCTTGATAAGGATGGCGATGCTCTGTCCATCAACAGCGATATGATGGAAGAACAAGTAGAGGCTCGAATCATTGTACGACATTGTTATCAGATCCACAAGTGAAGGTAAGGAAATCGGGGACGAAGAGAAATACAAAAAGCATTCTGTCCCACTTAACCTTCTAATCCTTAGATCGCCTTTTTCATTGATATATTCGTTTCTCAAACTAAAATTGGCCATCCGAATCGTATTCATAGCTATTTCCAGCTGCCTAGTTTTTTCAAGATGCTTTAACCGTAGTTTGATCACATATGCGTCTGAGAGCTCATCCAACTGCTGTAAAAACCAAATTCTTTGCTGAGACTTATTCGTTTCCACGCATTCTAGATGAACTTCCTCTTCTAAAGGTATAACCTTTCTTTTGATTCCTGCTATATTCGTACAAGTCATAAAATCCTTCAGAGGTATTGAAAACCCTAATTTCTGCAAGTCTTGAATAATCAACAAAGCTTTCAATGAGTCTCCGCCATTAACAAAAAAGTTGTCTTTCTTACTTAAGCTGTTTCGTTTGAGGTGCTTTCTCATCAATCTCATCAAGATAACACTCATCTCATCTTCATCCTGCTCATTTTCCTGTTTTGCTACTGAACTTTCCAATGAAGGTTTCGGTAGTTTCTGTTTGTCCACTTTGCCATTCGTTGTTAGAGGATACTCATCCAAAAAATAAATAATTTTTGGAATCATGAAAGGAGGTAGTTTCTTGTTCGATAGTTCTAATATATCGTTTTCAGAAACTTCCTCATCTTTTCTGATGATGTATAATATCAGTTGAGTTGTCAGACCATCGGGCTTGTATGCCATGATGAAACAAGAGCTGACGGATCCCAACTTTGAGTAAAACGATTTTAACTGCAGAACATGATGATGAAAGTAAGAATAAACATGAGCTCACTTCTTCTATGTCCACGAACTGACCGTTTATTTTGATTTTCTGGTCATATCTATAAAGAAAATGTATTTTTCCGCCTCTGAACTGTCCGATGTCTCCGCTTTTCATGATTCCTTCACTAAACATCTCGTTGTTCTCTTTTGGTTTATTGAAATACCCTCTTAAACAAAAAAAATAAAACAAAAGTAAGAAAAATTTTCACCTGCACAACATCGATTTCAAAGTTATTTCACCTACACCATACTTAGGAAGAATATTAGAGCTGATATCGCTTAGTTGGACAGATATGTTGTGATAAGGTGTCCCTAACTCTGATATGTGGCTATTCCTTCTTAGCTTTTTGTAAGAAGAGAAGACGGTTTGTTCCGTCAGTCCGTACTCCTATGAATTTATAAGTTTATTTGATGAGAACAGAAGTTACTCACCTGGAACAACGGTATTTTCAGTCTCAAAAGTCTCTCTAGAGCGTTCGGCTGAATAGCCTCGCCTCCGAAGTGTACTGATTCATAACCTTCGAGACAGTTTAAGTCTTTTATTGTTGAGAGATAAGCTGGCATTATATAAGCATTTGAGCATTTTTTAAGTTCGTTCACTGATGGAATTTGATCTTTTGCCAATACACAAGAACATCCATTACTTAATATCTTGGAAAAGTCTGCAAAGAATATATCGAAAGCATAGTTGACAACCTGGAAAAAACAGTTATAAGTTATATACCAACTCATTTAGCCCACGAACCTGATATACTATTGTGCGATGGTTAATATTGAAAACCCTTGTATACTCGAGAGCCAAGTTGCTATGTCCTTTGAATGAAGTACAAACAGCTTTTGGTGCTCCTGTGCTTCCAGAAGTAAATGTTAGATAAGCCAAATCGTTCGAACAAATGCGGCTGAAGCTTCTTTTTTTGCAATAATGTTTGATATGTTTAAAAACACAGATGTTTCTCCGGTTCAAATGTTTTACAAGCAAATCATGGTCAGTAACGATCAAAGAGTTAGAAAACTGACTGATTGAGAGAGTTATCTGTTCGATTGGCCATTCATATGAAATCGGTAAAACAGAGAACCCTGTCAACCACGCTGCCATAACGTACAAGGGTAGTAACTTGTTCCGCTTACAAACCAAAACAAGCAGTCTATCGACCGAAGAGTACTCCCCGTAGAACGACACATACTGTTGAACAAAATCGTAACTCAGCTGATGAATTGTCTCTTTGATCTCTTCATAGTATAACCGATCGTTACAAAAGGCAAAAAAACTGGATGGGTTCTGCTGATTTTTGAGAAAATGTTCAAAAATAGTTAATTGAGGATAATCGGATCTATTCTTTAATTCTATATTCTCGATCAAGCGTTGTTCTTTGTTCGTTATGATAGGTATATCCGCTATCTTCGACTCTAGTCGATCAGAACACGATTTCAAAACAAATTGGAACTTTTGTGCTAATTTCCTCATATAGCTCTCCGAAAATATATCCTGTTGATACTCAATTATCAGCTTATATGAATTCTGACGTTTCTGAAAGTACCAGGTTTGCTCATACTTAGACATCAATGTGGTTGAGCAGTTCGTTGTAAGCAATTGGGCTTCATCGTTTTCCTTGGTATCTTGGACTAGCAAAACCTGGAAACAACTGTTCTTCATATAAATTGAAAACACTTCACCTGGAACAAAGACAGCGCATCGAAGCTACTATTAGGGGAATTCTGCTTCACTAGATCTCGAAAAGGAACTGATGAATGCTCACTTATAGATCGTATCCCCTTATTGATTTCTCTCATAAAGTCACAAATGATTTCATTTGAATTGATCATAGTTGTAAGAGGTAGTGTGTTGACAAAGCAACCTATGATTTGGGAAGTTTCCGCTTTTCTAGTGCTTACAGATATACCAACTGTCATCTGATTCAAAAAGGATAACTTATGAGTTAAAAGAAGATAAAGTGATGTGAAAACGGAGAAATCGGAGCAGTTTGTTACTTTTCTAATCCGTTTTAACAGTTCTGTGAGATGGCTTGGGAATATAACTTCTAAACGTCTTCCTAATGATGACTGTGGATTTCTACGAGCATATTCCGTTGGAAGTTTCTCCGATATAACAAGGTTTTTTCTCCAAAACTCCTCGTCTTTCTTTTCAACTACGAACGAACAGTTATAGTACTGCTTAGTGGGAACATTCGTTGGGGAGAGTAGATAGTTCATGAAGAGAGAAATGGAAAAAGCATCTATAGCCACATGATGAAAATTGAAGAACAACTCGTATGATTCCATATTTTCATTCGTAATTGCAATTTTCACAGGTATCTCGATGTGAAGATCAATGGTTAGATGTCCGTGGAGACAGTTATGAGTTTGTGAAGAGATGAAGCACTCGGTTCCAGATAATATATGAAATGGAATATTACTAGCTAGATCATAAACTGTGCGTAGAATTTTCTGATTCATAATGATGCGCATCAATGATTTATGAATATGAGAAGGCTCATATTTTTTTTTATCCAGAACAACTGAAAATATTTCAGAAAACTGCTGTCTCTCAGATGAGTACATTTCGTTCATGACCACAAATTGTATCTGCTGGGGAGAAAGTTCATAATGAGACAGTTTTTGCTCTGTAATTAGAGATGATGGTTCAGAGAACGATTGCAGATACTGAGTCAATTGATAGATAGTTGGGAAGGATTGTGTTAAACCATACTCGCAGTGGTAACGATCCATCAGAAACATATTGAATTCACTCATTTCTAAAGAGTCTAAGCCTATTTGAGTGAAACTCTCTTCCATATTATCACAAACGTACCCTAGTTTTTTTATATAAGCTACAATCGAGGATTCGATGGAAGTGTCCAGAAAACTTATTTCTTCCATTTTGGAGAGAACTAATCCGTTCCGGTTGTATAGATAGATGTTCAATGAGCTATTTCGCTTATTATAAGCTAGTGACAACTCTATTGAGCCATGTAGAATGTTTGGTATGACCAGCCTACGTATTGACTTCACCCTACGATCCTTGTAGGAGGACTGGTTGAGCATGAAATGAAAGAGCCTAATCATCTGGCTATCGTCGTAAGTATAAGAATCGTCAGCATCAACTTTAAGGAAGAAAACATTATCCCGAATGGAATATTGAAAAATCATGTTTTTCGACAATATTCCCTCCAGAGCATCCGTCTCCAACTGAGAAAAAGATTGCTCTCCGAGTTTTGAGCGCTTCTCTATTTCAATAGAAGTGCAACAAGTAGTTAGTGCATTCATCAAAGTTTCGTTTGTTTTTCCATTTCTACAATAACTAATTTGGACTAAACTATTTATAACGAAATACTCTACCTGGAATCTTTCGTGGTAAAAATGTTTTCCAACCATAATTGAAGATAATATGTAGTTTGCTCATTTCGAACCTTTGATACTAGGTGGGACAGATCTGTCCAAAAGTCTTCGTCAGACATGGTCCGACGTGATGCGATGTAGGATGGCAAACCATGCCTTCTTCTAAGATCCAAACAATCGCCAATCATTTCGATTATGCTAATCTTGTTTGTTTACTCGTTTCCTATTAAGATTAGCGAATTGTATTCCCCGCTCATGAAGTATTGACATGTGAAATCAATTCTAACTGTTCAGCAGTAAAGATCGGTTGTTTTTCATGGAAGATTTGATTTTTTCATTCTTTTTAAGATCATGCAGAACATTTTTTGTCTTTAACAACAAAACATGGTGAGATTAGGAAGATTAAAAGGCAGAAAAAGGTTTTGACTAATACTTGCTATCACATTAACATTCATATAATCGAAAAGCATTCCATTCGCATTCATGAAAAGCTTCAGTACTGTAGTCGGCAGCTTTTCTTTGTCTATGAATACTCTGGAAAGAGTGATTTCTTCTAAAGACGCGTCTTCGTAAGCTTACACTTGGAAGAAACCGAATGCAGATGACGCGGCAAAAACATATGACGAATACCTTTACGAATAGTTTTGCTCAACACCAAGTATATAATGGCTGGTAGTCCTTAACATGACTCGAACGTTACAATTAACTCTCTCCAATTGGCTAACCATGGGATAATTGCCAACCAATTTGAGCAACAATGGTCAAGTAGACTGATTCTTTGAAGAATTGTTCAACAACGTATAGAAGGCACGATACAAACATAATCGAGCAGATAAGGGAAGATTGTATGAAGATCTTAACGTCCAATATAAATGAGTTTAACTCATATAGAATACTTGGTTGTGGATCCGTCGGTTGTTATCTGTAGCGTTGAAAGTTTCTCTCATCTGATGGCCAACTGTCACAATGAAGAATATGTAGAGAATGATTATAATGCCGATGAACAGCATATTATTGAGAGTGAAGAATATATTATCATACTAGTAAGGAATGATACAACTCTTGTTTGACTATTCTTACTTGAGGAGATCTGTATTCATTGATGAGAGGATCAAAAATCCAAACTGCTTCTTTAGAGTTGAACACCATAGGTCGAGTAAAGAAAAAAAAGAACGCGCCGTAGAAGAATGATAGGAACACAATACCATGCGTTCTGTCTCCTCGGAATAGCAAATGATAAGTATGAAGACTGAAGCATTTAAATGTAATTCTCTATAAGTTAGACAAAACCTTATTTTCGAAATATCAAATAAACGGTTCAAAACCAGAGCCACACAGAGAAAACACGAGGTTGTCCATAGTACTGCAACATGGTAACTTCATAAAAATAGCGCAAACTGTCCAGAACTAACAAATGGAGACAGATCCGACAAAGTAAATAAATTCTGGATATGAGCAATAGACAATTCCTTTCAGGAGGAATGCGCCTTGAAAAGAGTACAGTGATCGGATGAGTTCATTAAATGATACCATTGATGATCGAATTGATGGCAACTGCTATCATATTTACAATGCCAAGTACAAACATAAGTTTGAAACATGAATGTCCATAATTCTTCTTAGTGCCGATCACTAACAAACACGGGATATACAAAAACTGAGTAGAGTATGTGATATGAATTCTTATCTGAACAAACCTCTATCAAAATCCCATATGTCAAGGAAAGCCAACCATGGAGCTCAGATTCTTTTCCATACTCCATAGTCCAGTTGTCAGAGCTTCTTTCACTGAATACAATAGTGAAGATTGTCCATAACTAAAATCCTCACCTGCAGTCGTACGAAGGAACATTGATGAATCCATCATTGGCGATTACCCACTCCATGTAGAACGAGAACTGAATGCTTTTAAAATCGTCTCATCTTATATATGGTGAAGATGAAAGGGGATTAAACAGTTTAAACTTTCATGCAATGAAATAACATGCAGCATTCTCCTTTTGAGAAAAATATCTTTAAAAAACATGGGAAATGTCAAATATTATCAGCAAACTAATTCAACGCTCAATGAGAATACCATTTTAAAGATTGGAGTCTACCTAAGTTTACTCTGCAGCTCTGAAGGTATCGCTTGGTCCATCCAATTTGGCGGAAGCATATTTATATGCTTTTCAATGATTTTACGTCATGATCCTATAATAACTTATTCGTATAAAAGCAAAAACAAATATTCGAGAAAAAACAAAACTTTAAATAGAATGGATCGAGGTTTTCAAAAAAGCATGGTGTTTTCAATCACGTTTCATAGAGATCTCTGAAATTCAATCGAATTTATCATATCTTCTTCTTCATTTTCTTCAAACCGAGTCATTCAATTTCGCAATGATATCAAGTACTTACCAGAGTTTTGAGAGTCTTGATCCGTGTATTCCCACAATTCGATCCATAATTTACATAGAATGCTCAAAAAACAAAACCCAAATTGACTCCAAATGATTTCCCTACAAAACTGTTAACCTTTTTCCGATATAACACCCCCGATCAAATCTTCAACGATCAGTTCTTCAATTCTTTTCATCAACCTAGCATGATTTCATCTTTTTTCGAAAATTATTCATGCTCGTGTGTATGTTTCCCTGACCTGAACACAAATGCGCGCCCCAATGCTAATGTTGAAAATATAACGCCATAGCTTGGTTTTCGACTTAATTAAGCTTGTTTCACATTTTGAATCTTCCCTTGCATGTTCTTCTTTAAATTTGAGTTGCTAGATGATATCGTAGTAGTTATTATTCTGTTTGATTTCGCTTTTACGTAGAGAACTCTTTTTTAAGGTTTTTCTGTGGCCGGCCTCTACTTCCACCATGGCCACTATTTTAACAGCTCAAGAAAGAGCTTTGAGGAAAGATCCTCCCAAAAACTGTGTAGTTATCCCGCTTCGAGGTACAGTGGACGATGTGAGTATTTCTTATTTCTTTACTGTATACGTTGAAATGAATAAGGGGCTTCTAGGCTATCCTCCTAAAAACCCTGCGAAGGTTTTCTATTGAAGTTTGGAATTTAACCCAAAACTGGATAGTTTGTTCTCGAACAACTGCATCTCAGATAGAAAAGCTAGTTAATAACCGATTGAAAGTTTTGTTCTCACGTAATTCCTACGCTTCTGATGAATTTTCTTCCGCGCATCTAACTGAATTAGAACGTAAGCAAGCCCTTAAGGAGATAGTAGAACAAATGCATAACATCAACGAAAATCTTGATAAATTGCAAAGAATTGTTGACAAATTTGGCATTGCCCTCACCCGCACAAACGCTTATTCTGAATTGTATCCAAATGCTGGTCCTCAAATGACTTTCATCATTTCCACCTTATTAGATTGTTTACCTCAAGTTATAAGCATGTATTCTACTGAGTTAGAGTCCAAACGTAATGGATTATTAGATATTTCCGAATTTGAGCATCAAACTGTATTTACTGCGATTTGCCTCTCGTTTAAATATGAGCCATTCGTTGATGAAAATTTGATAGCGAAACTTTATGCCTTAGTTTGTACTGAGACATAATGTTATCATCAATAAATCTTTGTTTATTTTTTTTCTTACTTCAACATGAATAATAACGTATTTCCTTTATAGGAAAGCATCGAGATCAATTTCGAAGACTTACCTGATGGGGATGAGGTTCTTCAAATTTTACGAGCTGAAAAGGCTTTTCTTCATTATTGGATTCGTTTAGGGGTAACGCTCCAAATTACTTTATTCGGTTATCTTTTTATTTAAGCTAGAATATTATCGTAGAGGCCATTATGAGATATTTGTACGTCTACTTGAAAACTCGGGTAGTGAAGCTTCCCTCGAATACGAAGATGTTTCAAATGATCAAATGAAAGCATTGGATATCTTAGCTGCCTATTTCGTTAGATTGGTATGTTTCCTACCGTGCTTACTTATTCAACTATTTTAATGAATTGTAAGGCTCACAGAGAAAGAGGAAATAAGGAAAAAAAAAGAGATCTATTCGCTAAAGCCACTCTCCTTTACACAACAGCTGATAAGCTCAAAATGTACGATACTGACCATCTCACTGGTAGAGCTTACTTCTGCTTGGTTGAGGGAAAGCAGAATAAATTAGATTCAGCAGCTCAACAGTTTAATTTCGTTTTGAAACAGGTTAACATGAATGTTATACTTCATCATAACAATGCAACCATTTCAGAACTCAAATGACATCGCTGCTATGATGGGTATGGCTTGTATATCTTTCAACAAGAAAGAATACAGTACGGCTTTATACTATTACAAAAAAGCGAGTAACTCTTCTCAAATTTAGTTAAGTGAATAGTTTTTTAGTGTTTGCGACAAAAACCGATTGGTCCTGCTGACTTCCGTGTTGGTATCGGATATTGTCTTGCTAGAATGAACAAACTTGAAAAAGCAAGGTTCTCATTTGTTTTATCTTCCTCCAGCTATTATCGCTCTTCTTAGACTCGCATTTGAAAGAGCTTTGGAGATTCTCCCAACTCACGTTTCTGCCTTAACTGCTTTAGCTATCATGGATCTCAATGAATATTCTGAAGAATCTTTACAGGTAATCTAGTTGTTCGTGTTCCCTATCCCCATTCCCATTTTTAGTTGGCCGTGAAAAGACTGAGTGCCGCTTACAAGCTTGAACCAGAAAACCCTGTTGTTCTTGTTCATTTGGCAAATCATTTCTTCTACAGAGAGGTTAGGTCTGCGCAATCTGTAGTATAAAATTCTCTATAGGACAGGGAACGATCCGAACAGCTAGCTTGGCATGCTATGTCTATTGCCGAAAGTGACCAAATTCGAGCCGAAGCGTGTTTCCAACTTGCTCGTTGTTTCCACTGTAACTTGGATTATGACAAAGCTTTCAAAGTGAGTGATCAAGTATCAACAGAATACAACGAATTTGTCTTCCCAGTACTACTATCAAGCAACAACGCTCAATCACCCTTCTTTTATTCTTCCGTATTACGGGCTCGGGCAGTTACATATACAGAGAGGAGAGTTCAATCAAGCCATCCATGCTTTTGAAAATATCTTGAAAGTTCATCCCAATAACACTGAAACTCTGAAAGTTGTTGGGTCGTTATATGCACATTCTGAAGGAGAAAACGCAGAAAAGAGACAGAAAGCTAGAGACGCTTTCACCAAGTATTTAGCTACCTATCCTGATGATATCGAAGTACTGATTGATATGGCTCAGTTGTTAGAATATGTCGATCCACAGGTTTTTGTTTCAGATTGGTTTATAGATACCGAACTTCTGTTTAGAAATCATTAGCTTATTATGAGCATGCAGTAGATCTTTTGGGTAAAGAAGAGATAGATTCTCCGTCTGAAATTATGAATAATATGGGGTCGCTTCACATGCACTTAGGAAACTTCAAACAAGCCTTAGAATGCTATGCAGATGCAGAACACCGTCTTTTGGTTTGTGTTTTGTTTTTCTTGACATTTTTATAGTTTTATTTAGATGGAGAATGCTATGGAAACTTCTGATGGACAGAATGTTTTGCTAACCATCCGGTATAATAAAGGAAGATGTTATGAACACATGTGCCTGTTTGATGATGCTGCTGAAATATACAAAGGAATTTTGAAGATTAGAGAAGATTACATTGATTGTAAGCTAATTTCTCTTATTTGTTTGAAAATTCCGTTTCTGCAGGTATGATTCGATTAGGATGTCTTGCCAGAGATCGCGGACAAATTTACGATGCTTCTGTTCAATTTAAAGAAGCTATGTCCATCAACCCTGGACATGCTGATGCTTGGACTTTGATAGGAAATTTGCATATGGCAAAGCATGAGTAAGTCGATCTCCCCATGCACATAGAAATGATTATTTTGAGATGGGGCCCAGCTCAGAAAAAATTCGAACACATTCTCAAACTCGGTGATCTCAAACATGATGCATATTCGCATATTGCTTTGGGGAATATATGGCTTGAATCTCTCTTCAATCCAATGAGGGACCGAAGAAATGTAACTCCTTATCTATGAGTCTTGAAAAGTTTTTGTATTCAGGATGAAAAGTACATGGACAGGGCAATCAGTATGTTCGCGAAGGCAATTAAGATTCAGCCCAAAAATATGTGGGGAGCAAATGGACTCGGATGTGTGTTAGCATTGAAAAAACAATGGTTGGAAGCTAGAGATATTTTTACGCAGGTATGGAAAGCTTTCCAGTAGATGTGAGTGCAAGGGATTATAGGTTAGAGAAGCCACTGCCGATTTCTTCGATGTATGGGTTAACATCGCTCATGTATATATGGAAACGCGCCAATTTGTTCCAGCTATTCAAATGTTGGTTCACCATGCATTATGTTTTTTACTATTTCTTGTCTAGGTATGTGAATGCTATGAAAAAGTTCGGAAAAGAGAATGACTCCTTAATGCTCATGTATCTGGCTAGAGCATATTTCCGAGCAAATAAACTATTGGACGGGCGAGAAACTTTGGAGAGAGCCATTCTTGAAGCGCCGGATAATGTACAGATCAAATTTAACCACGCTTTCATTCTTAAAAAAATGGCGAAAGACACACTAGCAGATGTAAAATCAACTACAACTATGGTAAATGGAGCAATTGACGATTTAAGAACAGCAGAAAGGTTTCTTTACATTTTTTCTTCATCTTTTCAATCAATCGCGTTCTCAGAGTATTAACATATATTAGTAATAATAAAGATGACACATTGAGTGGAGCCCGCTACGTCTCTCGAACAGCCGCTGGGGAAGAAGCTAGAGAATGTAGAGATCTTTTAAAACAAGCTCAAACTTACCTTGCTCGTGCTCAGTTACAAGATGAGGAAGAAAGTCGGCTTCGAGCTAAACAAGAAGAAGTAATTATTTCATGACATCAACCTTTTCAAAACACTGTCTTTCAGGAACGTTTGTCACTTCTGCGCAGAATGCAAGAAGAACAACAAGAGAAAGAAGCAGAAAGACTACGTAAGGAAGAAGAACTTCGATCATTACGTCATACTTATGTGTCAATGACCAAAGATATTCTCAAAATGCCTGAGGTTTTTGTTATTCCTTCAAATGTTTTTTCAATCGACCCAATGTTCCAGATCGTGGAAGAGAAGAAATCTCGAGGATATGGAAAGAAAAGAAAGGGAGGAGATGGCGATGAGTTTGTCAATGATAGTTCTGATATGGGAGATTGGCAAAATGGAGAAGAAGGCGGCGAAAAAAGGGAACGGAAGAAGAAAGACGTTTGCATTATTTTCTTCTTTGTCGGAGTATTTCTTTCAATTTTCAGAAAGAATCTAAGAAAGGAGAAAGGAAAAGGAGAGAAAAACGTATCAAGCGAGGCAGTGGATCTGATGATGGAGGAGACAAGAAAGCGGAGAAACGAAGGAAAAGAAAAGAAGCTGCCGCCCGGAAAGCCGCGGAGAAACAGGAAAAAAATAATCCAAAAAGTAAAATTGACGTTTTGTAAAGTATCTCTAATGTGTTGTTATAGTTAAAAGTAGACAGTTCTTGTCTTCTGAAGATGATGATTCCGATTCTGACAAAAAATCACCAAAGTCTGATGAGCCCAGTACGATGCATGTTCCGGATAGTCCTCCACCAGCAGTTCCGTCAAGTGACGACTCTGATGATAGTGTGCCAAAGCCTAGGAAGAAGAAGGTGATTTTCAAAATGTTTTGCTTCTCATCTGTTATCTTTCTTCAGGCTGCTGTTGATTCTGATAGCTCAGGTGAAGGCTCAAATGCTTCTCCTGCTAATGTCAGATCTAACGATGAAGATGAAGGTGATGTTGAAGATAAGGGATCTCAATCAGATGCTGCCTCTAGCTCGAACAGCGACTCAGACTAAATTTTCTTCCTACTCAATGACTTTATTTTATGAATTGAACTGTTTATGTACTACCAGTAAAACTTTTTTTTTCGTTCTGCCGCATATTGTTGTACAAATTATTTATTTCATCCTTATTGTTGTTCACGTTTGTTAACATGCTAAAAATATGAAATTATTTTGTCTCTCATGATAGACGATAGCGTCTTGTTGCTTTCTGATTTCTTAAGAAACGTTTCTTCAGTTCTCATATTCTTAGATGTCAGACGACGAGAATTTCTCACATCTACAAGCAGATAGAAACAGGAAGTTCAAAAAAGCTGGAGGATGGCAATCTTTAGGTTAGCGTGTATCATACTTCCGGAGATCAATAGTTCCCCTGTTAAGGACTCGATCACAATGTGTTTAAAGGTGTTGAGAAAAAAGGATTCAAGCAGCCAACCCCAATCCAGGTTTCGTTTCATCTACAAGCTCATATACCTTATCGTCATAGAGAAAAACTATACCATGTATCCTTGATGGCAAAGATGTTGTTGCCATGTCTAGAACTGGTAGTGGTAAAACTGCAGCGTTTATTATTCCCATGTTACAAAAACTGAAAGGTAGAGATACTACCGGTATACGTGCTTTGCTCATTTCTCCTACAAGAGAATTGGCTTTACAAACCTTTAAGGTCATGAAAGAGGTTTGTTATCATTCTTTTTGTTTTCACCTGGAGTATCATGCTTTCTAGTTGGGTCGGTTTACCGGTTTACATTGTGCTATATTAGTTGGTGGAGATGCAATGGAAGAACAATTTTCAAGCATTCATGAAAACCCTGATATGTGAGTTTACTGAGAAATCTGTAATCTTATTTCATATGTATTATAGACTTATCGCCACACCTGGACGTTTGTTACATGTGGTAGTTGAAATGGATTTGAAGCTCTCCCGTGTGCAATATGTGGTTTTCGATGAAGCTGATAGGCTGTTCGAAATGGGATTCCAAGACCAATTAACAGTTATTCATATTTCACGTATTTTTCTCAAAAGATCGTTTTCTAGGATACACTCAAAAGAATTCCCGAGAATAGACAAACTCTCCTGTTCTCGGCAACACTTCCAAGAATGCTGGTTGATTTTGCCAAGGCTGGTTTAACTGATCCTGTCTTGAGTGAGTATGCGAAGCTCAACTTTTCCTCAATTTTGTTTTAGTACGTTTGGATGTCGACGAAAAAATTAGTGAAAAGCTTTCGATGGTCTTCATCACGACAAGAGCTGATGATAAGCTATCTACTCTTGTTCATTTATGTCGTAATCTCAACTCGGAAAATAAACAAACAGTTGTGTTTTGTGCTACTATGAAGCATGTCGAGTAAGCAAGTTTTTATGAAGGTCCTATTAACATCCTTAACAGATACGTTGTTGCTGTACTAAGAAGAGCAGGAGTGGAACCTTCGTTCATTTACAGTCAATTAGATGCTACAGCTAGAAAAATGAACATTGCGAGGTTTCAAGAGAAGGAAAACAATATACTTGTGGTAACTGATGTTGCGGCGAGAGGAGTGGATATTCCTTACCTAGATTATGTATGTTGCTTCCTGAGCATAGATCCGAATAGTCCATTCATATTAGGCTATTAATTTCCATTTTCCTGGAAAAGCGAAGCTGTTCGTTCATCGTGTTGGCCGTGTTGCGAGAGCAGGAAGGTCGGGAACAGCAATATCTCTGATTGCTCCAGATGAACTTCCTTACTTAACGGACTTGTTCTTGTTCTTCGGAAAGCCAATGAATTTCGCAAAAGATTCAGATGCCTACGAAGGTTTGCACTTTTGCCTTCTAAAAATGATTGGACGTTTTCAGAAACTACAACGTTGATTGGAAGGGTTCCTGATGAAGTTGTGGCTCTAGAAAGCGAATTCTTAAACAGTATTCATGACAACAACACCGATTTGGTATGAACTCTGAGTTTCCTAGAATATAATCCCCGATGTTATAGTTAGATCTACGTCAAAAAGCTTTCAATGCTATGATGAAATACACTCGTACTAGACCTCCACCTTCAGCGCAATCGGCTAAAAGGGTGAAAGAGGAGATACGATTGAAAGTATCGGAATGCTCGACCCATCCCTACATTAGACTCAAAGGTGACCAACAGCAATATGATATTCTCAATAGATTATCGAAATTCAAAGCACAAACAGTTCGTTTTTCGAAAGTTTTCTTCATAACACCTTCTCTTCAGACTATTTTCGAACTTAATGTTGGAAATAAAGCTGAAGGTGTGAAAGTAATGAAAGAAAAAAGGAAACAGCATCAGATGTATATCACCGAAGCAGCTGAAAAGAAAGAAAGAGAACGAGAGGCTGTACTTGCTAAAGAAAATGAAGAGCAGGAACCAAGAAAAATAGAAGAAGTTGATGAATCAGAACTGGTTTGTCAGTTTCGATGACTCTCGCAAAGAATTATCTTAAGGAAGCAGTTTTTAAAGAAGTAGTTAAACCGACAAAGTTTAATCCGTCAGATAGAGCCGAGCAGCGTCGTCGTGAAAAAGTTTGCTCTCAATTCGTTTAAGCGAGCTCACTATTTTACTTTAAGGAACAGCATTATGTACCTTATCAGCCATCCGACCACACCTCTGAGAGTCATTTAGCTTTGCAAACTGTTGATTTTGCCAAGCAGGCGGAGGGAGCTTCTTGTGATCTGATTGCTGACGATGACAGAGGAATGTACAAGAATAGCCACGCTAAGAAATGGTTTTGTTCATATGATGATCTTACTTATATTTATATTACTCATTGAAGGGACCGAAAAAAGAAACGTTTTGTTAGTGTTTCTGGAGATGATCCTTCGCAGAAAAAAATACGAACAGAGGAAGGAACATGGTTACCAGCTTCTTATAAGAGTGGCCGTTACGAAGAGTGGAAGAAGGACCAAAAGATTGGATTTAGAAAGGTAAGTCGTCCTATACCATATCCCAAATGAAAATGATTTAAGAAGAAGGATGATGATGATGACGACAATGCCAATAGGAATAAAAGTTTATCCAGAAGAAATAAATGGGGCAAGCAGAAAACAGTTAACGTAGGTGTATCAATTAGACGGTTATCTATTCTCTTCATATAGAGCAACGCTAAAAACGAGCTGAGAAACTTCGATCAAATTGCAAAGGAGAGGAAAAAGAAATCTAAACTCCAAGATTACATGAATCACAGAAAAGTGGAAAATGTGAAAAAGAAGGCATCCATGGGAAATAAAGGACTCGGCATAAAAGGTGGAAGAGTGGGTAAGGGCGGAAAAAGTGGTAAAACAGGAGGCGGCAAAGGAGGAGGAAAGGGAAGAAGAAGATAATTTTGTTGAGATTTTTATTTGTTATCTTTGTTTCTTGTTTTTGTTATTCTTGTTGAAGCCGAAAATAAATTCTTATGTTATTTTCATTGGGGATTTTCTGAAAGAAACGTTAGATCCAGAGTACTACGTAATGGGTGCTATTTGCCATTGGCTTTATTCTGACATTTTCCACAACTTTTCAACTCATTTTTGTCATCAATGTCCAGAACAAAGTGCTTGCATCGCCAAGAGCAATAGGCAAGTACGGTATTTGAACAATTACGTGCTACGTTCAAAGGCGGGAACTCCTATTTCATTTTGGCGCGAAAACTGTACGTTCAATCAGTTGCGACATTCGCTCGTCACTATTCTCTTTCTGCTTGATTGTGTATAGTTTTAATATTAATATTCTTTAAGACAACTTCTAAGAAAATGTTCGAGGCTAAACTTGCTAACGCTTCTCTTCTCAAGAGAATTGTTGAGTCTGTCAAGGTATCCTTGAATTTTCCTAAACTATAACATGATATGTATAGGATCTTGTAACCGATGCACCTTTTGACTGTTCTGAATCTGCCATGTGCCTCCAGGCTATGGATTCTTCTCATGTTGCTCTTGTCTCCTTGAAAATGGAGGTAATTTCAAAATTCTATATCTTTCAATCAAATAAATCTTTCTTCCTTAGGTTGGTCTCTTCGAGACTTACAGATGCGACCGCACGATTAATTTGGGAATTTCACTTAACAATATGCTTAAAGCTCTCCGATGTGCTAATAACGATGATACCTGCATGATCAAATATGAAGAGACTGATGGAGATAGCATCACATTGTGTTTCTCTGATCCAAAGAGAGATAAGACTCAGGCAAGTGTACTTCAGTTTCTTATCAGGGCAAATGGTTTAGGAAGTTACTGTAAAAATGATGGATATTGACTGCGAGCACTTGGGTATTCCTGATCAGGAATATTCCGCTGTTTGCGAAATGCCTTCTTCTGAGTTCCAGAAAACTTGCAAGGACTTGTCTATGTTCACTGATTCTATGAATATCACAGCTACCAAAGTTCGATAAATCGTCAACTTCTAGCTCTGATAACATATTTAGGCTGGAATTACTTTTACTGGAAAGGGAGATTCTGGACAAAATGTTGTGACTTTCGCTCCAAGTGGAGACGCTGACAATGAGAAAGAAGTAATATACCTACAGCAGTTAATCAGTCGTTTCTATTTTACAGGCTGTTACTGTTGACGTGAGAGAGCCCGTCAATGTCAATTTCTCTATTAAATACATGAGTCAGTTTACCAAGGCTTCATCTCTTTCCGACAGAGTTCGTATCTCTCTTTGCAATGAAGTTCCCGTTGTCATTGAGTAAGTTGTTTTGCATATTTCCTGCTATTCATAGTTTCAACAGATACCCTATCGAAGATAATGGATATTTACGTTTCTACCTGGCTCCTAAGATTGATGATGACGAGAATAACATGGAATAACTTATACACTAACGCATCCGCCTTGTTTTTCATGCAACTTTTTGTAACATTGACAATTTTCGTTTGTGCGTGTGAATGAAGTTTGATCTCAAGTAGTCTATTGAATATGGGCAAGAAGGAATAGGGATAGGTTTGACGTTTGAGACGATCAAAATTGTCAATATTTTACAAATTCTCATGATCCGTGGATTACTATGTGTCTTTTGTAGAAACAGAAGCATGAACAACCTGAAAAAATAACCAAAAGACTGAATTAGGGGCAGGGAGGGAGAAGACCAGTGCTGACAAACAATGTATATTATACATCATGAGTGTTCGTAAAATATTGACAATATATGTCATCACTACTCGTTTTTAGGAAACCCAGTGCTCTCAAACAATAACATGACTATGCTAGTGTGTTCTATTAGTTTGGACTCTTCTTTGATAGCACCTTGTATGCGAAACAGTATTCCTGGTTCAAGAGTTAGCATGGTTCTATGTGGTAGGTGGAAACTTTAAATTGAATGCTAAGCCGACAACAAATCCATTTTTGTGAAGTAATACGATTTCTTGGCTAGTTGTGGGATGAGGTTGGCATTCTCTAATTCAGAGTGAGGGGGTGATAAAAACCTATTAAGCGGGTTAAGGTACAAGATCATTCTGAACTCTCCATCCTTCTTTGGAATGATGAATGGGTGACATCAATACTGTCGTGCCTCTCTACACTCCAGCGCAGCGCACGTGAAAAATGAAATCACGTATGAGACCGCTCACAGCGCAGCGCACGTGAAAAATGAAATCACGTATGAGACCGCTCACAGCGCAGCGCACGTGAAAAATGAAATCACGTATGAGACCGCTCACAGCGCAGCGCACGTGAAGAATGAAATCACGTATGAGACCGCTCACAGCGCAGCGCACGTGAAAAATGAAATCACGTATGAGACCGCTCACAGCGCAGCGCACGTGAAAAATGAAATCACGTATGAGACCGCTCACAGCGCAGCGCACGTGAAGAATGAAATCACGTATGAGACCGCTCACAGCGCAGCGCACGTGAAGAATGAAATCACGTATGAGACCGCTCACAGCGCAGCGCACGTGAAAAATGAAATCACGTATGAGACCGCTCACAGCGCAGCGCACGTGAAAAATGAAATCACGTATGAGACCGCTCACAGCGCAGCGCACGTGAAAAATGAAATCACGTATGAGACCGCTCACAGCGCAGCGCACGTGAAAAATGAAATCACGTATGAGACCGCTCACAGCGCAGCGCACGTGAAAAATGAAATCACGTATGAGACCGCTCACAGCGCAGCGCGCGTGAAAAATGAAATCACGTATGAGACCGCTCACAGCGCAGCGCACGTGAAAAATGAAATCACGTATGAGACCGCTCACAGCGCAGCGCACGTGAAGAATGAAATCACGTATGAGACCGCTCACAGCGCAGCGCACGTGAAGAATGAAATCACGTATGAGACCGTTCACAGCGCAGCGCACGTGAAAAATGAAATCACGTATGAGACCGCTCACAGCGCAGCGCACGTGAAAAATGAAATCACGTATGAGCCGCTCAAAGCGCTGCACAAGTAAAAAATGAAATCATGTATGAGAACGCTCAAAGCGCTGCACAAGTAAAAAATGAAATCATGTATGAGAACGCTCACAGCGCGACATGAATACTGGCGTCTCTTTTCCCACTCTTGAAAGTGCCACCTCCTTTTCCAATGACATAATGTGCTCCCATAGATTGGCATAACATGGAGTTTTTGTCAGAAACTTATGTCGCAGGAGGTGAGCTTTAGGTATGAACGTCATCCTTCATCCCACCACTATACTCCAAATTTTAATGTCTGATGATAGTAATAACCAGAATTCGTTGTATGTGGGTAATCGCTTACTATTGATAACACACCTCTTGACTTTTTCTGAGGTTTTACGTTCATTCTCTGCATTAGGTTTCTCATTGCGTCTGAAGATTTTAACTCCGATCTCAGTGTCTTGCAAAATAACTTCGGTGTGGTTTCGTTGGAGGTATGGTCGTAAATAATCGAGTTCTGTATTGTATTTCTTCTCATCCGGTTGTGGAGGTGACCAAAAAACAGAATCTACTAATGGTAGGCTTTTCAGTAAATTTACTCGATCCGCGTTCGACAATATCGTCCATCAGTTAGTATTCCAAACCGAGCAGAAACTTCTGTGGCCATGGAAATCCTGGTTATTTGTACTGGTCCTGGCGTGTTCGGTAAACCCTGTGTAGAGTCCACCACTTTATGATTTGTGGGTTTCTCATGTTATGTTGTTGAGGTAGGAACTTCTTCTATTTCAGAATCAGGTTTTTCCGATCTTCTAGATCTTCATCTGGTTATCAGTTATCTGGCGAAGACATATTTCCAAAGTTAAATGAGTCGGACATAATTATAGTTGGAACAGAGCTGACCGTCTACAATTGTCACAAACGAATAACTGAATTAGTTTTGTCGTAAGACCTTGTCTTAAAACGAATGAACTATTCATATAATGATAAACTGTTTTGAGTAACTATGGAGATGTTTCACTTGGAAAAGGTGTTATGTAGAGATGTAACAACTTGCAAGTGAAATATATTGGTAGAAAGTTAAGGGATAGTAAGAGAGCAAAGGTATAAGGTATTGCGATGTAAGACTAGAGAGGATAGACTAGGATGAGAGAACTATGGCTGATATCTATTACACTAGAAGACCGGGAGAATACTTGGGACAGAAACTGGACTCTACTGATTTTCCTCCTCTCTCACAACATCATTGCCGCAATGCATATGCCTCTGGAAGTTGATTTGTTCCAAAGAAATTTGTCTTTGAATTTTTTCTCCAAGCATTTTTGATATATGGAGAAGATAACCCCGAGGGTTTAGAATGTGCTCGTCGGAGATTGCTTGTGGAATATTCAAAAGCCTTATGCACCTTAGCCACGTTTGAGAGTTTCGAAGTTTTTGTTCTTTAAAATGTTTAGTTTAAAGTTAAGCTTTTACTCTATCACGATATCAAGCAATGATCGATTCCAGATGATGTTTGAAACATCTTTGAGAGCATCAACGAATTGACATTCTCTAAATTATTTCATGGTGTCTGAATGAAAACCATCTTGTAATCTATGCAAAGCATTTATTATTGCCTTCCTTTTCGTATTTTGCAGTTCTCCCCCTCAGGCTTTTCTTCTGTTTATCTTAATTACAAAACTCTTTCTAGCTCTCTTCAGTTGACAAAGCTTTTTCAGATACTAGCGGAATAAACCCGCAAATATAGAAGAGTTTATCTCCTTTTTCACGAGTTTTCGCAGTACAATGAGAATATGTGACTTTCACTCACTTCATTTCCACGATTGAAAAAAAAAACTATTTGACTGCTGTTCTTGAGAAACTCTCCAGTTTCGTTGTCGTCACCGCTTATTCTGTCATTGATTTTGAGTTTTTGAGTCTGTTGTGTGGTTGAACGATTGAAGGAACAGCTGTTGAGCGTAATCAGCAACAACACAATAATATTCAGCTCTTGAGGAGCTCTCCATTTACGGAAATGATTTTAGTAACTTTAGGTTAGTCTAACTACCTTGAAAATAATCTTCATTTTATCATAATAGTTTTTTTCACTTTGCTCTTCAATTATTCAAAAGCTGATGCTTGGAGTATCATTACTCAAGATAATTGTTTGGAACATCGTTCACTTTGTCTGCGAGATGAACGCTGTAGCCGCTACTTTGAGAGTTTTGAGAGAATTTGTGGCTATTCTCTGAGCAGTAGGCTCAGGTTGACCACCTTTCATCAAACTTCCATTGCAGGTTGTTCCATTCCTTCGCCATCGGACTGCGTCGTAATCATTCGTAAAATCCAAGAATTTTTTCCTTATCAGAAATGCGTGTGCTATGAAGCTTTAGGTAGCGCAGTAGAATTTCATAAATTAAGTAACGATTGTTTAAGGATTAACGGAAGACTGTGATTTCTTCCGCGAGTTGATATGGAACCATCCATGTGAAAGACAACTTGATGAAGCAGCTCGACAACATTTTCGTTCTGAGAGGTTCTTGGCTTTCACAATTTTTTCACAATATGTATAAGCATTTTTTCTGCAGACTAAACATGCGTTCGAACAAAAACGAAAAGGCCTCAACATTAACGCCGTACAGACGCAGAACAACTCGTATACCCCTCTCTGATCAAGTGAGGCAATGGAAGTCTCAATTAAGCGGAGGTTAGTATGTCATTCTTCATACTGTGATCCGAGCCAACCAACAATCTGTATAAACGTTTGGTTAGAACAAACATGGCTCTATTCTGTTTCCTACCACTCTGTGTTGTTCTAACAAAAACCAATGGTATTTTGAACTCATTGTACTTACAACAATAGTACAAAATGAAATGATATAATCTCGGTATTTTTCAACAGGTAAATCAGTGTTAAGATACAGAGAGCATCACGTTCTTTGAATCAGAAAAAAAATCATGCGCTTGTGCGGTTGTCATAGAGTCGGTAACAGTTTTCGACACTTTTGGGGATGAAACGGAGTAGAGCCGATGTGTGTGATATTTTCACAAAAAATTAAAAAAAACCTTGAGTTTGTAATTGAGTAAATGATATATTCGAAGATTTGGAGACACGAGAGATGCTAAGCAAAGGAACGTGTAATGAAGCACTGAACGATGTTTGCTTGAAACACGTTAGTTGTAGACAACTTTGGCGTTTGTTCCGCACAAGCTGTGGTGTCAACGAAGAGAACAAATGTACGATGGCTGACAGGTATGCTTAAAAACACTACTTTTTCCATCCTCGGGCTGTTTGCAGAGATATCTGCTGGCAGTCGTTTGAAGGATTGACATGGACCGGATTAGGTAACTGTAGGTGTGATTCCAATAACTCAGATTGTCATTGGATCCGATTACACACAAATTATAATAAATGTATTTGTGAGTTTAACAAATATTTCTAGATCCTATGTGACTAATTGAAAACATGTTTTGTTTTCTAGAGATCTGATTAAGTAATTGAAGATTGTTTTCAGATGAAATCACCAAGAGCGGGCATCTATCTCCTGCTCGTGCATCATATCAGACTGCTCAGCAGTATCAACAACGTTATGAAACTCGAATAGCAGACGACTACAGAAGAACTAAAGACGAACTACAATCCTCCCAACACCTCGTTAAACCCACTGTTCCTGTGGTTCCATCCCGAACCACTTCTTGGACATCGAACTACAGTCAGAACAATAGGTTTTTTTTCAAATTGTCTTATACCCGTACCATGAACCTTTTGAGAATTACGACAACAACAATTCCTCATCATTATGATTCCAATGTCAATTTAATTCGAACAACAAACCCCTCCCGGATGATAACCGAGACACCCGGCACAGCACATAATCAAGAGTCTTCTCATAGTGTCTTCCAACAACCTCCATCTTCTCATCACAGTTACTCTTCTGGAAATAATCAAATATCATCAACAGCTGCTTCAGCAAGCTATGAAGAATCTAAGGCACCTTCTATTTATTTTCTAATTTTGTTGCTAGTCTTCCTAATAGATTGAATAGTTGTCCTCGTTCAAGCATAGTAAACCCATGTTTCAATTCCTTTTGGTTTGTCTGTTTGTCCATTTTAATAAAGTGTCGTTAAGCTGACATGTTAACTTAGCATTTTCTAAAACGTTCTCCTTGTGGTTTTTATGTTACCTGCTTTGCTCAGAGGTTATTCGATTCATAATTATTTCTTTTCTCAGGTTTTCTATCGTCCTTTGTTCAATAAGTCAAAAAGCAGTCACACTGTTGGAAGCCTTTTCAATTCTTCTTCTCAAGATCCAAGATATTCAAACAGCTTCCGCTCTTCTTCTAACTCTCAACCGTATCCAAAAGAAACGCAAAGAATTGATCGACAAGAAGTGAGTATTTCTTCCAGTTTCTGTTGTAATGAGTTTTCAAAGTTTCAAACTTCTAGTTTCAGGAAACAATTAAGCAACAAACGCTAATAAGTCAAATGATAACTACGCAGCCCAACCTAATTGCCAATAACAACAACCAAACAAGGTAACCGAAGTCTACTCGTCTAAACCAAGAAAGAAATGAGTTTAAACGAAGGCAATTATATTACGGCTTATTTTTTTTCTCAATAATTCTCATGTCTTCCCGAATTCAGACCTTCCACACCCCATACTTCAAAAGAGAAAAGTCAAATTAGCCGAACTTGGAGTAACTCGAACAGTGAAATGTATGGAACAGAAAGCTCAAGATTTGATGTTTGTTTGTTATGAGAAATTAGAATCCTTCTTCTTCTACAGAACAAACGAAATGGTTTTGTGATAAAAGCTCATCAGCTTGAGACTATCAAATATGCGGATAATCATCAGCAGGCTTCTAGAAGCAGAGCTTCCTCCGAGCATAAGTTCTATTCTACTGATTCACTTAACGGTCAATCCTCAATGAATCCATCTCCCCATGCATCATGGCGTCTACCGAACAAACCAGAACACCAGGAGCAACGTTACGATAATAATTATCGAACAAGCACTGAAAACCATTTCAACAAAAACAGTCAGATTATTCCATCTAAATTTAAACTAACTGCTCAGGTGAGTTGGAAGTAGAGAAAGTATATATTGCTCTTCAGAATATAACCACAACCTCACATCTGAGCAGCTCTGGAAAGGTGATTGTAAAGCCCATGGAGCAAGATATTTCCAACACATCTGAATCTTCTACAACTATTAGGCCAACCAAAGGAACGTCTACTCTCGTTCCAAGTACACTGATGCCTGCACCCACGAAGCTGAGAATTGAATTTCCAGTCGGACTCGAATTGAAATCTCCCGCTTCAAGTTAGTTTTTTCTTCTTTCCCCGGTGTTTTAAGTTCAATCAAAGACAATATGGAAGGGGAAGGCTTTTTCTTTGTCTTTCGTTCTGCCATTTGAATAGTCATTGCTTTTGCTTGAATGATTCTTTCACCTTTCACAAAAAACGTTTTCATGAGAGTTTAGAGAGAAAGAATTCCTAAGTTAGCTCTCATCAAATATAAAACAGCTGCAACTACTTCTTAGTTTTGCATTGTTAGAGATGTTTTTTGTTCTTAATTTGGATTCTCTCGCTAAAATATGTCAAGCTAAAAAAAAAAGAAATTTAGCAGTTAGGTTAAAAGTGGAAGTATAAACATATGCCCTTCTAAGCAGAAACTGACTGTTTTTTCAGTTAGAGGATATTTGATCTTCTTGAATTATAACAGTAAAATTCCTGCCCAATTTGGTTAAAACTTAGTTGAGTTAGGTCCAGTAATTGGAGCATTTACTCCAATTTTCTCAGAGAATGTATTTTTGCTGAGAACCTTGCAGAGAACGATGATAAAGAAAGAATTATTCTAACTTTGTCTAACTTGTTTCCTCACTCTAGTCGCAAGAGGATACTTATCTTCATTTCCATCGGCCTCTCACAAGTCATTACTGTTTGGGGACTCACAATCACCTGGGTGTTCTTGTTTTCAATTTTTCAACTCAATTTTTTTTGTTTTTCTTGAACCATTCAAACTTTTTCCATTTCGTTTCAGTAAGTTAGAAATCAAAAATAATTTCGAGTGACATTTCCTGATGAATTCGTGGTGTATCGAGACGCCTTTAGGTTTGAACAAGATCTTTCCGTTCGAGTCAAAGTTCTCCAAATTCTTCGATCTGAATAATTCAAATTGGTGGTCTGAGGAATTATCTGCTTTTTGGCTTCATGGCGTAATCGGTTCTCTCGTCTTTTCTGTCTTTCATTCATCAAGTCTCAAGATTGTCATGCTTTTCACAGCAAAAATATTTAATCGATAATTCAAGAGTCTTTTGAAAGTTCTCGAGAGCTTCACTCCGTTAGCCATAAAAAAATTGGAGTACAAATGAACATATCTGGATGAACGTCAGAGAAAAAAGAATAACGAATAGTTTAGCCTGGCTCATTCTAAAACACCCCTTCTCTCAAAGCAGAGAAGAGCACGGACCTCCTGGGCATTAAGAATCTGTTTTTATTTGCTCTGCCATAAATAAGTTCAGAAAAGGCCCAGCAGCTCAAATAAGGTCTATAAGAATTGGAATCGAAACAAAGTGTGTGCTTAGGTTTAATGAGGCCATGGCAGTGCAGAAAGGTTTTGACATCATTAGAACTCTTGGCACCTCATAAGCTGCAGTCCTTCTATTTCTCCATTGGGCAGCCAATCTTTCATCAATCGGATATAAAACGGAACTTTTAAAGAATATTCTACTATAAATGGCATGAAAGGGCAAACACCAGTTGTCTTTGCAAGAAAGCTCCAGAAAGAGGTAAATGTGTTGGAGGGTCTCTCTACGAGTTTTCTTCTTGTTGAGAGACATTAGAAGTTGATGAAAGGACGAGGACGACATATAATGATGACCGAAAATGATGGAGGCGGAAGATGCTCAATTCTTCTTCAGGGAGAGAATGATGATGCAGAATAGGAGAGACGCCAGAAGGGTAAAATTGAAAGAAAAGAAAGAATTGAAAGCGTGAATATATGGAGGAACGATGGAGAAACTAGTCTAAAAGGGAATAAATAGCAGCATGTAAAAGAAAGCTATGTAGTAGTTCAGAAAGAGAGAGAGTTAGAGAGACAAAGAGTGAGAGATGTAACACAAGTTGAGGAAGAAAGCTTTTGACGAAAGAGGCGGGACTTAGTGCACAGCATCAACTAGCATTCTCTTTTTCTCCTCCTTTTTACCCTATTTCTCCTGTGTGACTGAGTTGCTAGTGGTCTTCCAGTGCTCCATTCACGAGCAGCTGACGACCACGTACTTCGTGAAACGTCAGGAAACGTAATTCACTATTCATCTAAAAGAAACTGTTCAACTCTCTGAAAAGTGGATGAGCAATCGTACCCGAGCACGTCACCGTCGACCTACACTACGACAATTCCAAGACGATTCCGACGTTGAAGTTGGTGCTCATCGAGCAGAATCATCGGCACGATCGAGATCAAGCGAATCCCACGTCGCCCTTCTGTCTGCTCAAGCAGATTTACTGGGCTGTCGTCAGTGAAGACATTGCGATCAGCACATGAGTGCCATCAGACCAACTGCACCATCACTACCTCTTCATCAGCTTCACTCCCATCACGAGCATGTTCAGCGTTTGATGGCGGAACCGTTATTGCTCTTCGCCAAACTTGGACATCCACCCCGGATGCTTATGTTTGGTACCCCGTTAACCAAATGGTTCGACGTCTAGTTGTATGGTTATTAGTTATTTGTCAATTTTCTTTCACAGCCGGCCTACACTCGCTGCCACCAGGTTTTTCTTTTGCTTTATTTGCGAATTCGAATAATTTCTGAAAATAATCGAAAATTTGTTTTTGAAGTTTTTTTTCTTCCACGACATCATGCTGAGATAGACAAGTATGAACTGTCCGCATGTATAGCAAATGATTTCATTTTTACTCCTTTCCAAATTGTTATTGTTAGATATCTGTAGCCGGAAATGGAGAGAAGAAGTCCGTGAATGGTTATTTGGCTCCTGATGATTTGGTTTTAGAGAAAAAAGAAAGAAGGAACTTTTGAAACCCTAGTGTCCAGTTCCCCCTCGAGGCTATTTTTGAGCTGCCCAATAGGGTGGGGGCTGAAACAGGAAGAGCATAGTTCGAATCTGGTTATGAAGCTTTTGTGAAATTAATGTCGTAAATTATGCGTAAACTATTTTTTGATTTTCTTTTGTCTCTTCTTTCCATCGAGATGTTCAAATATTCGTTTTGAATCGAATACCCCCTCCCTTCACGTCTAACAAAGGATTTGTTTTGAGCATCATTCGTTTGGTATAAAAAGAATCTTGAAAGTCATTTTATTATTTTAAATTTTCTTTCAGAACTATATCGATTCTTTATTCATTTTTCTCACGGCCAAACAAGTAAACCAAGCAACTTCACTGTCTAAGCGAGTATATGTTTAGTGGTCCCCACTCCTCTTGACTCGTTCCCCTCCCTATTTCTTTTCACTCTCTATTCATCTCTCATTCTCGTTCTCTCCCTTTCCAACCATGCTTCTGAGCTTAGAGATGTCCCATACTGGTCGAGTTCGGATGTAGAGAGATGAAGCAATACCGACTCTGACGTTGGGGAATGCCTCTAGAAGTGTTGTTGTTGAATGTAGAGTATATGCTCGATTACAGTGGCCACCTTTACTGAAGTTAGAAAATATTGTTAGGCAAAAACGAATATGGGATAGACTAACGGGAATAGATACCCAACTTTAAAATATGAAATACATGGCAAACTAGAAACTTAGGTCTTTGTTATTACAGCGTTCTATTCCAGGCTCCAGTTGTCAGCTAGCTCTGAGCAAATGTGAACAAACTGAAGATTGTCGTTGGCATCTCGGTGAACTACGCGTTCGATGTGCTCGAGCGTCATGCCGTCGAGAAGATTGTGGTGCCGTGAGTTTTTTATGTTAATGTTGACATCATTACGTATAAACTGCGTGAAGTGTGATGTTCAAAGAGATAACCATTTAAAGAATATGCAAAAGCTAAGGCTGGTGTGTTGCTTGAATAGGCAAAAAGGTTTTTCCATTCCCATCCTCTACTCGTCTTTTCTTTTTTTTCACTTTCTGTCACATAAAATATAAGGGATTTGTTTTCTTTTACTTTCTGTTTTTTTTTCGTAAAAAAAGATGTAATGACTTCAAGTTGAGCGTCGTCTGAAACAGATTTTTTTGACAAAAAAAAATAAAAGCGAGAAAGAAAACACTTGATTGTTTGGCAAAAAAAAAGAAGAACAAGCAGAAGAACAAGCGGAATAAGCAGAAAGAAGATGAGTAGGACAAGAGGGAAGAAACAAAAATTTTAAAATCACGTCTTCATTGTTAATGAGCGGATGTTGATGTTGCGCTATTTTTGCAGTTTTCAACATTCTGACATGGAACCCGGAGGATAGTGGATAAGTGAACAAAGCATGACAGAGTTTAAGTTAGAACACTTTTGCTTTGAAATTAATTTTTTTTAACGCTCGTAGAAATGTTTTGGGAAATGAGTGAGTATGCAGAAGAGCGGGAAGTTTGGAAGGAAGGCTCAGTGAATTTGTATTTGATTCATTAAACTAAAAAAGTATATACAAGCGTATAGCTAGGACCCAAGATAAGAGAAGGGGAAAGAGAAGAGAGTAGGAAAAGCAAGTGAGAACAACGAATGAAAAAGATTGAAAAAAAGAAACAAAAAAAAACAAATGAAATAGTCTTTATTTTGCAGGCTTTGCAACGATTTTCAAGATATGTACCATATGAACTAGTTGAAGCAATTATGTTTTGTCAATGTTCCGCAAACGATATTAGCTGCTCAGAGCATCAGGTAATGTTTTTTTCTAAGCTATCATGATTATTTTGAACACCAGAGAATGAGAGAGAGAGAGCGCAGGGAGCTTTATATGGCGATGTAGAAAGTATATCTATTGACTTTCAATTGAATTTGTCTATCTCAGTCAAGTTTTTTTATTTCATTTCATTTCCCATTATAGAAAAACTATTTTGAAAAATGTAACAAAGAAAGAAAGACTTCGCCACTTCAAGTTTTCTTCGTTTTATTATCATAGAATGCAATTGATTATCCTGTCAATTGAAGAGCTGAAGGAGATCTGTTCCAAAGCTCGGGAATGCCATTTTCGGGATGTAAAAAAGTTGGAAACTGGAAGTTTCTTCTACATTTGTTTCAAAAACGACAATAACATTCTATTTCTTAATATTATTAGTCCAAAATGAGTTTTTCAAGGAGGTTCAATAAAAGGAGGACGAATTCTTTTATTAGTTTGCAAAGCATCAATGGGAATGAGTAAAATCGAACATTTCATGACTTTCGTCATCTTTGATCAAAAAATGAAGAGCAGAAGTTAGAATTTCCAAGTTTTCGTTCCGATATATACGTGGACAATTACGTGAATTAAAAAAAGTTTTGAATTTCATTGCGAACCTTCGCAGCGCTATGGAGCGGTTGTATTTTGCTTGCAAGCTAGCATCTCTTCCTTTTGATTATATTATGTTTCTGGTAAAGCTTGTAATTCAATATTTATCTCAGGATGAAATCTGAATATTTCTATCGATAAGATAGCTAATTAATTGTTGTTTCAAGCGTGAAATGAGGATTTCTATCATTCCATTTTTAGGACATTCTATATCCGAAATGCCTTTATTCATCATCTCAACCTGTCCCTACGTGTACACAGACTAATCGAAAGTGTGAATCTGATATTAAATGCAGGTATTCAAACATTCAGAGTAGTTAACTAAAACTTCAATTATGTTATCAGACATTTATTCAAATCAGTTTCTAACTATTGCCCTGTGTCAAACGGGGAATGTATTGCTAGCAATCTTGCTCAATGTAGGCAAACTCTGTTAACTGCAAGGTAACAAAATGCTTCACTGAAAAAGCTATATCTCATTCATCCACAGAGCTTCTGTTTTGGAACAACCATGTTTTTGTCCCTTTTCCGATGTCGAATGCATTTCTTATCAAAGGTTGATGATTCCTAACAATCCTTGTATAGGTATGACACTTCTTTCACAATGCTTAATAGGAGGAATGCTTTCAGAAAAAGCTATGTTAGATTATTCTCATGTTTATCGATCTGAAAGTAGTCGTCATTCAATGGAAAAATCGCCAAATAGTTTTGAAACCAATAGAGTTCAAGATATAATCCCCTCATTTGTAAGTGTTATTAGCCCTTGCTCAATTAGTTATGTCGAACTTGAAGAAAACTGAAGATAGCTATCGAGTAAAAGATGAACATGGTAAGCTCCCGAAAGTTAAGCCTCTTGCTGCTACTACGACTTCTCAACCAATGACAACAACATCTCCTTCTGTTGGAAAAGATGGACGACATGCTGGGTGCGTTGCTGTTTTTTTTTAAATTCTAATCAATGTTCTGTAGTAAGAAAACAACTAAAAAGTTTCGAACTACCACTCTGAGTCCACCAACAACTTCTGAAGCTCCCCCACCTTGGGTAACAAGTACAACTGTTGCTCCTACAACAACAACGACATTTATGACGCACGCTCCCCCTCCTCCTGGTAGAGCATGGTTCATGAACTCGTTTATTTGTTTTTTTTAAGAAGGTTGCACAACAAGAGATGCAAATGGTAGATGGATCTTTGCTCCAGTCGGAACTATATTTCGACGATATGTTGATTGGTCAGGAAGATGCTCATCCTGGTGTGAGTGTATATCTGAAAATGATCTTTCTTGTCAGGTAGTATCCTGCCTTGAGGAAGGTCAATGCGAAGCTCCACTTACACTTGTTGGTAAGCAAAAAAATACTCTAACCTAAGCAATATTCTTAACTATTTCAGATTTTGGCGAAAGAATTTATATCAAAGACCGCGGAGCTTGCTTTTGCGAATCTTCTCATTTCATTTGTGAGTATCCTGAAGAGATACCTGAGCTTTATCCTGGTAATAGTCATACTTTTTTCCTCATCTATTGATTGCTTCCAGGCTTGTATATATCAGCTGGATACTCAAATCTTGATATCGAGATGCTTCAGAAGGAACTTCCCCATAACATATTAGAGAAAGCTGGTTTCCTATCAGCTGATGGAGCAACTGATATTGCAAGCCGGCTACAGATTGCCTTCGAACGCTTGTTGCCAGAAGTAAGGTAATAAAAACGTCTTCTTACCGAATAATCATCGCAGGACGTTCAATGCCGAGTAGTTCTCCTTCCTGAAATTAGTGAACCAGGCAGTGCTTTCTTAAGAGTTGAATGGTATGGAATGAATAAATTGCTCAATCACACAAAAACTCAATGGCATCACGGTGACGCTGAAAAGGTATTTTTCTTTCCGTATCGCGAAATATTTCTGTTCTAGATCTGCTCCCAATATGTTGTGAAGCTGGCAGACCAATTTGCTCAAGGCGATTCCCTGCGTTATCAACTTGTATTATCAACGGTTAAACAAATTAAGGTTAAATTTCGCTCAAATATTTTCTTAATATGTTCTTCAGGTTATTGACTATCTCGATGGCTTACCAATATCGGGAGTTTTTTCCTTAGCGGTCTCGTTTCTCCAAATCATATCTCTTACAATCATCATCCACTTACTTTCCTGAAAATGTTTCCAGAACGTGTTAGATTTATTTATTTCTTCTGTTCGCTCATCAGTGCCTTTTCAAAGATGTCTAGCTTTTCGATTCCTGATTATTTCAAAGCTCTATTTTATACCAATAATGGTTTATTTATTCGAATATAGGGTTCCCAAAATTTTTTTTAATTTAACAGATATATGTCATGCTCCCATGCTCAAAGTACAGTCCATGCAGCAAAACCGACATGGCTTGTTCAGTTGAAACTTTTGGGCTGAACTATTATAAAAAACGAAAATGTCACCAAGTTAAATGTTACCTGGGTGAGAAGTAAAAGTTCATTCAAGTCTCATAAAATGGTTAGAAAAATGAGAAAGAATCGAGTTACAGTTTTTTTTACAATTTATACAATTTGAGATCACTATATATATGGACTTACACCAAGTTATTAGAGTTAAATATTAGTTTCACAAACTATTCCGAATCATCATCTGAACTTGTAACAATTGAATCAACAGTTACATCGAGGTTCTCTCCTTTCCTATGCAGTGCTCGTAGTTGTTTAACTTTACGGGCTTTTCTCAATTTTGCTTCTGCTTTGCGTCTTTCTCTCTCTTTCCTCTTTCTAGCTGAAACATTTCAAGAATTGGAAAACGTAAAACGAACGGATGAACTTACCATTCTCTCTGATCTGCTGATCGGTTATAATATTGATGTCTAGAGATCGGGCTTTCAATAAAGTTGGATCACGTATAACAACAGCAGTAGATCCAAGCAACTTCCTGCCACCTAAAAAATCTCGGAGTCGAAGAAAAAAACTGAGCTTCTAACCACTTGGAGAAAAAGCATAAACTGGTTTCTCTCCCAGCCAATCTCTGATAGGCTTCATTCGATTCCTAGTAGATCTTCTCAATCCAACACTGTCTTCGTCGATAACAGGTTTAACTAAATCATTAGTATAGCATGATATGAGAACCATTATTCCAATACTTATTTCTCTTGGTTTGAGGATGATCTCCACTTTTTTTCGTTTCAAAACTCGTCCAAAAGCGATAATACCATGTTCATCCTCATCATCATCATCATCATCAGAAACAGATAACTTTTCGAAGAGTTCGTCTAAAACACAGTATAACCGAATCGAGAATAACATGACTAAGAGATTACCGTTTGTTGTTGATCCATTATCATTAGCATACTGTCTATTAATAAATGTTGAGTCGGGGGAGACGTTAGTACCAGATTTTCTAAGCTTGTTATCATCTTCATTATTGATATCGAAAGGCCGAGGAGGTGTGTTCACGGTGCAGCAAGAATCAGTTAACAAACGCTTAGCACTCGGACCACGACGAGGTGTATTACACAAATCAGTGGGACCTTGTATATGGGAATCTGTAATTGAAACATCCAACACAGACCAGTCTACAATTTGCATACCATCATAGATGTCAGGCACTTCATTCATGTTGGTAAAAACATCAACATTGCTTTCTTCCAAGCTTTCCGCAATAGGAACACAACTACGTCTTTCCGCCACGTTCAAGATCTTAATTTCAAAACAGCATCTTTATGAAGTTATGGTGCTGGACAAACCGTTTCATCAACCATTATGTGTGACTTTCTTTTAGTTCGCGATTTGGCTAAGTTAGTTTCTCTCGTAGACATAAAAGTTTCACTACGACTCTGAATCGAACTTAGTACACACTGGTCTGTTAAAGACTTACATCATTAGGGAACAAGCGAACTCTCTCCAATTTGGTACGATCGATTTTAGCAGTGTCTTGAAAACGAGGTATGACTCCACTGTTCATCTGTCTATCGCACATAATCTGAGTGCACTCTCAAACAAAAATTATTTATGAATGAAAGCAAAAATGAACTACCTGCTGAAGTGGGGGTTCTCAATACAGTTTCTTGTAAAATTCTACTGATGTCAGCGTCTGGAACTAGGTGAATAGAGCCGAGAAAAATATGTTGATTTTACTTTTTTTGCCCGAGTTGAGCGAAGTTCTAATAACAGAAGATAATGTTGGTTTCATAAAATTAGCATTCGGCGTTATTTCCGTTCTCACAGTTTTCTGAATACAAATATATCGATACCGTCACTCAGAAAAAATTACTTGACTTCGAGTAGGAGTTGATATACTTTCATCTTTGGAAGGAGTTGGAACAGAAGCTGGTTTTGTCTGCAGGTCCTACATTATGAAATAATCAACGTTCAAAATAAAAATACTTACTTGTTCTCGAGCATGTCTGGAGGGAGACTGATAGAGACGATTCACAACAGCCTTAACAGCATGGTTATATTGAGATTTTTTCAAAAATTAACCTGAATTTGATTAGTTCTTTGGGAAGCAGTAGCTCTTTTAGGTGTGCTCATGTCGATATCAGGTTGAAGGTTCGTTTCGTACACACTTTCAGGGACTGTCAAAACCAATCCTTCGTTTTCTTCAACTATTTTTTCCTTTGTCATGAACTTATTTGTACCGAGATTCGGACCGTTGAAATTATCTTTAATCCCGACTGAAAAGTTATGAGTAACACTAGTATCCATGACGATCTTACAGATATTTCTTTCCTTTTCTTCAGGGTTCTGTACTGGAGTTGGGGGAAGCTCTCTTACTTTTTTCGCAGGCCTGTAGCAAAACATGTAATAAGAAAACATAAATTTTCTGATACCTAGAACCAAACATAATTCTACCAGGAGAGTTAATATCCATATGCAAATCTTCCAGTAATGACTGATTCTTACGACTCTGAAGAAATGCAAACTGTTCTGTGCGTCCTGTACTGATCTAGTGCTACCTGTTCTCGTTTTTCTCTATCAGAGGATCCAATTTTCACAGGATGAGGCGGCTTTTCTGGCTCAACGAACGATTCCTCACGGCCTAATGTGAATGTTTTTTCAGCCTTAAGCAAGTAATTATCCCCTTTCTTTTTTGAATAACTCACCTCCTTTTGCCTACTGAGTGATGGAATTGGCAGAAGCTTGACAGACTTCATACTCTCTTTTCCAACTGAGTCTTTTTCATTGATCTGATAAGCGAATGAAATCGAGAAAACACAGAGAACCTCACCAAATTTTCCACCTTTCGGTTTGATTCGAAGATATTAACATCCTGAGCTCGAGCCATGTTGTCAGAATTTTTCGTAGAGAAACCAATGGTTTTCTATTTTCAAAATCTATGAAGTAAAAATCGGAGAACTTACTTCGTCGGTTTTGACATCGGTCGTTTTGGAAACACGTCGGACAGGCTTTGGAACAACGAACGTTACTTCGTCAGTGTTTTTTGGCAACACAAAAGTTTCACTATTTCGTTTTTCGGCAGGAATAGACACTTTTCTCGGTCTCTATACATAGAAGTACAAAAGAACAAAGTGGTTATTGAAACAAACTTTCTCGTTATTGGTACGTTCTGACAATACTTTTGGTAGATTCAGATGAGTTGTTACATCTGCCACTTCAGACAAATCAAGACGTCGTAAAGGACCAAAAGTGTGATCAATACTGTCTTTAGGTGTTGAACAGCCTTCGCCGATTCTTCCCTAGAGTGAAGATGAGTGTAACTCAAGAAATTATATTATACCTGAGACCCAGCAGATTGCACTGGAGTTCTATTCAAATCTACATCTTCAATTGGAATGCTCGTAAATTTTGGTACAACATTATTAAATATATTAAAAGAGCCTCCCAGCTCACGCTCCTCCTAAGAAAATTTTCTTTCAGTATAAAGAGAACAAGGAAACATACGTTCAAATATTTTTCTCGACGTTCTTTCAGCTGCAGCAATCTTGTTTTATCTCCGCACATTGAAATCATTAAAGAATCAGACTATAAAAGAGTATTAAAAGATTACATAAAACAACTCACAAGGTCAATATCTGATACTTCATCTGGAAGTGTGTTTTCATTACTAGGACAGGATGAAACATCGTTTAGCTCGCACAAAACTTGATCTGGATGAATCACATTCTAAAAAATTCAAGTCAAACTTTCTCAATAAGCATGCAGTATTTCAACGCACCTTTCCAACCGGAGCCACAGAGTAGCCTTGAAGACATTGAGTGAAAATAGATATATCTTGCTCACTCATTACAACTTAGAATCCTAGATATGTTATTAATGTGTACTGAAAATTAACTGCTTCAAATAATTTTGAAAATTTGCATAATACATATTTAAATTCATTATATATAATTATGCGAGCGGCAGCATCGCAATATGAATTTTATTTTTTCGCGCCAAACGCGGGGTCAATCTTGGCGAGACCATTATTAGTCTCTATACGTTATAAGCTTAAGCTACTACATTGTATTTTCATGTAATTTGTTATTATATTCTTTTTTTATTGAAACGAATGATTCCTATACTTTAATTTTGAAAAATTATCGAATTGTAGATGGCAACGTTACCCCCAGCTTTGTTAGCAAGGCTACAGAAAAGAGGAATTGTTAAGAACGGTATTCACATTGATCCCCCTTTCTCTTCAACGGAGTAATTTATTTTAGATTCCGAAGAAGTTTTCGCAGAAAACTACGACAGTACAGAGAAAGAAAAAACCACATCTGATAGTAGAAGTGGAGCTATTGGATGTCCAAATAAATACAATCCTTATCATGTTTGTGTTGAATATTGTCATGATCATTGGGGAGATGGGTTACCAGAGCATAGGTTGATTCATGAGTATAATAGTTATAAGCTTCTATGTACTTTAGGTTGCCAGAATCATATATCAGAAAGAAAAGTCGAATGCTTTCAAAATACCCTCTGCCTGAAGGATGGATTGAGGTGTATGATGCTGGAATGGGAAGGCATTACTATTGGAATCAAGAGACAGATGAAGTTTGTTTCTTATTCACTGTATTTACAATATTCAACTCTCCAGGTTTCCTGGCTTTCTCCTAGACATCCTAAAGCAGTAATTGGGATCGCAGCACCTAAAATGGCTAAAATTAATCTACATAGGGACCGAGCGGATAAGCTACGTTTTGATGGATTTGATGGAGTAGTGAGCTCCCCTTCCGCTTCAATTTTAATTCCATTTTATTACTTCAGAATTTGCGGCTAAAAGATAAAGAACTTGATCGATACAACGAGCGTGGTAGGGATAGAGACCATAAGCGAAGAAGAGTAAGCTTTGGAGTCTAATTTAGAATTGAATTTTTTCGTAGGATTTCAGCCCTGAACCTGAAGAATCTGAATCCGATGGAGAAGATGTTCAGAAACTTAATGAGCGTGATAGATTAAGTTAGTTTCTTTTCCCATTCTACCAGTTCTAGAACACATTTCCTTTTTTCAGAGCGAGCCCGAAGAAAAGGAATTGACCCTATGGATCCTGCGGCTTATGGAGATGCTGATGTGTAAGTGCTTCGTTGGTGGAATTTCATTTTTGACTTTTCTTCAGGGGCACATGGTCCTCAGGATTAAGACAACATGATAATACGGGGGCTGATGTAACGGCTACTGGACCTTTATTCCAGCAGCGTCCATATCCTGCTCCTGGCTCAATTGTCAAAAAGAAACCAGAAGACAGCTGAATGACCCTAATTGTATCATTTTAATTAAACATAATAAAAATATTCAAACACAGCAGTTCCCTATACCAAATGAGAGTGACGATGTTTGCCCACGTGGGTCGCACGTGGAATTAATGTATGCACGACTAATATTGCATTGAAGTTTAAGAGAGCTCTCAACTTGAAATTAAATTAACCGTTGTGCATTTGACAATAAAAAAGACGAGCTATGAATCTAATGCGCTTAGCAGAAACAGTGTAGTTGAAAGTCGCGAAACACTTTTGTCACATTCGAATATTTGAAATCATCGCTCGTTGATTTGTATCAATTATGCAATAATATTTTGGAAGGGGTGTGTCTGTTCATAAGCTAATAATATCATACTCATAAATCTAGTCATTGCCAACAACTTTCTTTCTCTTCTGTGCTCGAAGTTACCTTCATGTTCCGCTGGCTTTATTCATATCGATAGCAGCATAGAGCAGAGTTAGTCAACATATGTAGTTTGTAGCCATTTTCCCACTCACATGCTCTATACATCTTCGCTAAAACCTAGCTCTACAGTTTAACATATTGCAATTTCTATAGTAAGAACACCACTGTTCGTTTGCCCAGTGTGAGAAAAGATGAAGTGGAGAAGACAGACGCATTGAAAATTAATGAAATTTCCGTTTCAAATGAGGATAGACATTTAACCTTTTCATTAAAGAGTTTTCAATCGACACAACAGGCGGATTTAAGCTTGAACCCGATGCAATCCCACGAGACTAGTGTTCATGTGACTCACATTTTTTTTCACATAGCGATAGTTTCAGTTAATTGTATGCTTTTCTTACTAAACAGTATGCTCTATTTATAACATGACGACACGCGACGCACCACTTCTATGCAGGCGCCATCCACTGCTCGCTAGAACTTTTGAATTTAGAGCGGCGTTTTGGCGATTCTTCTACATGGTATTGAATTAATTTTATTTTAATTACATCAAAATTATCCGTTTTTTTCTTATTTTTCCTGCTTTTTATAACTTTTCATCCTCATTCTCTACACTTCCACACATTTTTATCGAAGTTTTCACTCCTTTCCCATCTTTTTTTCACGTTAATTTTTTATGCTGTTCATACTTCTCGGCCATCGGGCTCTCGCCGATCGTGGGCGTTCTTTTTGTTTCTGAAATTTCTATGATTTTAGTAATCCGCAATGGGTTGCGTGAATAGCACTGATCAACATGCTAAACAACGCTCAAAAGCAATTGACGAGCAGGTAGAGCTTTTTCAAAATAAAACTATTAATTGAAAATTTTCAGCTTAAACAAGATCAGGAAAGGGCATCGCGGGAAGTTAAGCTGCTTTTGCTTGGTGCTGGAGAATCAGGAAAGAGTACCATTGTCAAGCAGATGAAAATCATTCACGAAACTGGATATAGTGATGAGGAAAGAAAACAATACAAGCCTGTTGTGTTCAGTAACACCATCCAGGTGAAAAGCCCTGAACCTTTTTTTGAACCCAATTCTATTTCTAGTCAATGGTAGCTATTCTACGTGCTATGGGTAATCTACGAATAGAGTTCGGAGACCAACAGCGTATCAGTGACGCTAAGCAGTTCTTCAATATTAGTCAGAATTGCGACGAGGTATTCATGTATTATCTTTTTTTCAAGTATATTACCTTGTAGGGTGAGCTCCCCCTTGAACTTGCTGCTGTAATGAAGCGACTATGGACTGATTCAGGAGTTCAGGAATGTTACTTTAGGTTTTTTAATCGATTTTGTTTTTTCATTTTCAATGTTTATTCTTTAGGTCAAGAGAATATCAATTAAACGACTCTGCGTCTTATTACTTAAACAATTTGGATAAAATATCTCAGCCTAATTATATTCCAACACAGGTTCGTTTTCAATCTATGTTTGGATGAGATATGCTCCACCAAAAATCTTGATGAGCATCCTATTTCAGGATGACGTCTTGCGAACCAGAGTGAAAACGACAGGAATCGTAGAGACTCATTTTACTTATAAAGATTTACATTTCAAGTAAAGTTTTCAATTTTAATTCATTTATGTATTGTTTCTCAGAATGTTTGATGTTGGAGGGCAGAGATCAGAAAGAAAAAAATGGATTCATTGCTTCGAGGGAGTCACTGCCATTATCTTTTGTGTTGCCATGAGTGAATACGATATGGTGTTAGCTGAAGATGATGAAATGGTTTGGTTTCTTTCAAGTTTTTTTCCCTTATTGCCTATCTTAGAATCGTATGGTAGAATCTATGAAACTTTTTGATTCCATTTGTAATAACAAATGGTTCACTGAAACATCCATTATCTTATTTTTAAATAAGAAGGATTTGTTCGAGGAGAAAATAAAACGCTCTCCTCTAACTATATGTTTCCCTGAGTACACAGGTAAGCCATCGTTGCTTATACTTTTACACATTTTTCTCTGAAGGTCCGAATTCGTTTGACGAAGCTGCAACATATATTCAACTACAATTCGAGAACATGAACAAGAGGCGAGACGGCCATAAGGTAGTTGATAATGTATTTCACTAATAGCAATTCATTTCTTTTTCAAGGAAATATACACTCACTTCACATGTGCAACTGATACTAATAATATTCGATTTGTATTCGACGCCGTCACAGATATTATAATTCGCGAGAACTTGCGACAGTGCGGTTTGTTCTAAGAGATGTACAGCGAACTTGCGAAATGGTGAATGTAGTATAATTTCTGTAATTGCTTCCCAACTAACTGCAATATAATTATTTTCGTCTGGTTAACGGTGACAAGTATATGAGTACATATATTCGAGATTCATATATACTTCTCAGCTCTTTATTTCGATATCATTCTTTGATTAATGATGCTAGGATTATAAGCAGTTTTCGAAGTTGATAGTTTTTATTCTTTTCCTTTTCATATCTTCGAGATTATTCTGTGACACCTCTTAGCGGGGTTGGCTCAAAATAATCGCATCTATCGCTTTTAGCATATTCAACAGCATAAGGCATTTTGCCTGTATGAACTAAACGAGTTTCTGGAATTGAAGAGCATAAATCTTTTTTTGCTTCCGCTCTGATCTTAGTTTATCAGGATATCATCACAATATTAATTAAGAAATTATCTCATGTGTAAAATTGTTTCTTTAATGCTGGTAAAATTTGTTTAAGTGTTGTTGTAGTTCTGTTTTTATTTCTTAGGTAATTGTGCATGCTATAAATGATATGGTTAATTATCATTGTTTAAAACGCTACTCTGATGTCCTCTTTGTATGCAACCGTTCTGTGTTGACCACACATAAAGAATAAAATATGAACCCCTGCCTTTACATATAGTTAGCATATACATGTCTTTGGGATAACGTGAACTTTATTACAAAACGTAACACATTTACAAAAAAGAAAATAGTATATCTGGTTACAATATGATCTAAGCAGATAATTTGAAATGTATCGAACTGTTACATGAGTTAATTATGTCAAGTAGATAGTTAAGTGCTGTCAACTGAGTTTGTGCTTGGGCTACAGGAGGAAGAGTTCCTAAATAGTTGTATGAGTTATGATTATTAAATTTAGTCACAAACATTGACTGATCATCTTTTACATCATTGTCAAAGATATCCCCGTAAAGCTCATTTACAAGAGGATCGGCCAGAGTTGGAGCAAAAGTGTTTCTCATACGAATATGTTCTATAAGTTCCACTGCCATTACCTGCAAATATTACGATTACTCATCTCGTAAGAAATAATTGAACTGACCTGTATTTGAGGTACAAGAAGAAGAATAGAGCAAATACGTTTTGCTCCTTGTTCCATTCCAACGTGATCGACACAAATTTGGAACAAACACGATTGAACGAGTGATCTGAGCTCTGCTACGTCTTTTGAAGCCATAGGCGTTAGATCTTCCGCGTCTAAAAAGATACAGATTAACAGAGAACTACCATAAGCTCAAAAACCTGGGTTGAAAACTATCAAAGCTTTCAGAAGCACAAGTTCCTTGGGCGAAAGATTCATCATACGTAAATGCTTATTAGCCCAAGTTAAAATTGATATAATTAAACGAGTATTTAGGAAGCTGTAAGCGATAAGGTAAAGCAATTATACATAGAGTGAAACATACCAATTCTTTGGTAGCTGACTATCTTTATAGAGATAAGTGTTGTTGGGAAGAGGTAAAGCAGTTTCCAAGGTGTTACAACTAGCATTTGCCAATTCCAAAATCAGTAGAGGACTGCAGGCAGTGCGTAATAGGCAAACCTAAACTTTCATCTTATTCTCAATCTTTCAACTTGGATGATAAGAAAAAAGATCCGTTGAAACAATTTTATACCTTATCCGTTGCACTGAAATTATCCTCTTCTTTAATGTCGGCCGCTTGTCTAATCCAGTCAAGCGCCCAGATTACCAGCCGACGCTCGCTCTCACCGCAAGCAACCATGTCGGCAGCGGCTCCCATGTTGTATTCCATCTTAACAGATAGTTTTGCCATCGTAAACTCGAAAGCCCAAGTGAGCTGAGAAACGGAAAACATTCCGAATCATTAACATACAGGGAAACGATCGGAATTCAACATTTCGGGATGCAAAATGGCTTTTTCAAGTGCCACAGGCCATGGGGAAGTCTGTTGATCTCCTCCATCTCTACTGGTTCTATCAACCAGTAAGAGAGAGCTCACAAATAAACGGTTGTCTATTCGGACTCTCTTAAGATCAGGCTGATCCTGAACGCGATTAAATAAATAGAGCTGATTTAAAGTTCCCACAATGTAAAAATTGTCGCTTTTATTTTCGTCATTTTCTTCTTCCTTCTTGCGTTTAGCTTTCTTATCATCCTTCTTATCCATACGAACAGCTAAAACGCTTTCCTTTTTCTATGAAAAAAAAATACCGCAAACCTTCCAGTTTCATTCCGGAGTTGAGACAACGAGTAAAACGGCAAAAACGACAAGCATTTCTTCCAGCTAAAAGATATTAGACAATAATATTTAGATTGCGGTAAGAGATAAGGGGTTCAGAGATAGACAGTTGACAAGCGGAATTACCTGTGGAAATTGAGCAGTTTCCATTATACCGACAAGTATATGTTAGATGACTCTTCACCGTTCTCCAAAAAAAACATTTACAACCATGACAAGCAGCGACTCCATAGTACAAGTGAGAACATGCGCGATCCCCACATACGACACACTAGAAATTGCAATGTTTAGAAGACTTCTTTAACGTGACAGTTTCGATCCGCCAACAGGCGTTTAAAATTAATCAGACAAGTACTCGAAAACTGACAACAAATAAATACAAATAGGAATAAGAAAAAGTTTAAAAATCCAACTTGAGTGCCAATGGCTGCCTTCTGTTGTGCAACACACTTGGTCGGTTCAGACTTCAATTCTTTAGGGTTGAACGGTGGTTTCGGATACTTCTCGATAGTAGAACGTTGCTTTGGATCGGGCTGAGCGTCGGCTGACATTGGGAACGACTATGCCTTTAAATTAAGTTTGTTGTTGTATGCTTTAAAAAAGCAATGAACGCGGTGCCAGACTCCACCTGAATGAGAAATATTAATAGCACAAATCGATAATAAGAATGAAAATAGCAAGACGAACAAACATGGGAAGACCTTCTATGATATCAACATGATAACTTATAAAGTAACAAAACGATAAATGTTTGAGCTTGCTAGCGAACAAAGAGCGCAGCTGAATGTGAGGAGGAGGGGGACTGCCCCAATCGATAAATCAATAAAAATCGATGAAAAGAGATGATCGCGCAACGGAAAAGACAAAATGTTGAAACTAATCAAGCAAAACTGATCTCAAGAAGGAAAACGAAAGAAGGTTTTCATAATTCTTTAAAAGGTATCGAGCTAAGGCAGAAAACGGGTGTAATCGATTAGCGATGGCTGATGGGACAGAACAGAAACGACCATAATACCGGTCTTCCCTTCGCTTGGGTGTATGTGTATATGCCTCTCTCCCTCTCGTTTCTATCTTCTTGTCTACTCTCTCTCCATTTCTCCCACACTCTGAATTAGTGTTTCGTCGTTCTCGTTTTCTCTGATTCCGCCTTTTGCTCTTAGATTGCCACGTTCTTTCTCATCATCATTCGATATTTCTTTAACATCTGATCAGAGACGGACCAACAACGAAAGGAATTTTCCATCTAGTAGGTTGCCTGGTGTGTAGGGAAGGTTACATCAACGTCGGAAGTGAAGGCCATATAATCAATTTCTACACGTACGAATAAAGATGAAGAGAATTGAAGTTGAAAAGACGTAAATAGTACTTATTAAAGAATTATTATCGAACTTAGCGATAACATTTGCTTTTCTCATGACTTTAACTATGCCAATAACTCCAGTTGTTCGTCGAAGTCATACCAGTCAAAATCATGAACAACGTCGTGTTCCTTTTATCGTCGTTATCAGTAGTGTTTATAAATATCAAACATGCACTTCTTGGCCATTTTTTTTTACAAAAATAATGTTCCTTTCTCATTGTCATCGACCCCCCCTTCGCCAACGCTACATTATGGTTTGACTGGCAAAATTGATAGCGATTGTATGAAGACAGAGCAATTTCCTTCACCGAAATAAATAGACGACACTTCTCACGTTATTAGTAATTTTCGTTGTTAAACAATCGATTGTGGATGATTTCTATTAGCTTTCGCTGAACAAAAGTCTCATGAGATGAAATAAATTTGAGAAAGAGGAAAGAGAGAGAACATAAGCAAAAAAAAAGTCAACATCACTTTTTCGAAAACTCAGAAGAAGTCTTTATGGTTAAACGATCATGAGACCTATTAAGGGGAAGATAAAAGAATCTCTGAAATGATTTTGGGAGAAGTTCAAAAAGACCACTTAACATCAGTTCCTAGTCACCTTAGGCGCAACAATTGTTAAAATATGAAACAGGGAGGCAAAATTATGAAAAAGGCCAAATAAGAAAAGGAATCACACTACAAACACACTGTCTAATAACAATGAATCTAACGCGTCGAAATAACCATCTTTTGATCTCTATATCAATAGAAACATACAAAGAAAAAGAAATAAAGGGATAGTGAGAGAGAGAGACTAGAAGAGGAAGGAAGAGGCAAGCCAGGGAAAGAAAGAGACAGAAACTGAATGCGTATATATCTCTCCATTAAAGGTTAACAAGAAAAGGTTTGATTAGAGTATGTTCTGATCTATTTTGATGGAATCGATTGATCTTTCCTTCTTTGTTCTTACGTGAATCGTCAGAGAGAACTTATGAATTCGAATCTTCGGAAGGTTTGAAAAAAGGTTCTTCGTCTGCTCTACAAAGAGTTCTGTTTAATAAACGGAATAGCGTTGGGTAGACTCAGTTTTCTATTGTCACATTGTTGATAGACAGAAAGTTTCCCTGATTATTACATAATGTATCATGCCAGGGTATTAGCCGGTAGTATTCTCAGTAGCTTGCAGGCCACAAAAAGCGCAAACAATTCCAATAATAGACTTAAAGCTTTTATTTTCCTAAACAAACAACTGATAAGAATCGTTGATTGCAGGAAACTCTTTGGTAACCTGATGAACTGAAGCAGCTTTGGTCTTTTCTATACCACAAACGCGTATATTGGGCTTCCATCGCTATCAGGAAATGCACATAAAAGTCAAATATGGAATGCTTGATGGTCTCATGCTAATGAAGGGAATTCATTTTTAATTTCTGAAGACCTGTTGACCGGTTGCAATTATCAATTTAGATTGATAAATCGTAAATTCCATCTAAACTTAACGTTTAAGCTGTTGGGAAAAGCTGACAAATCTTTGAATTTTTCTCATTGGGACTCTAATGGACTCTAGTTCATATTGATAAGAAATGTCTGAATTCTTATTATAGATGATGTGGTCAACGACATCATAAGAAAATAACCAAAATGAGATCAGATCTCTATCACTTTTTTCACACAAGCGCAGGGAAAAAAACTTCTGACAAATTCTAAGATTCGATGCAGAAGTTTATGATCGAACGCTGTTTTATTTTTTAAACTAACTTCTTCTGCGTCTTTCTTACATGAGATTAGTAAAACGTTTTCTAGTAGATGATGATAGATGTCGCAGATGAAAAGTTGACAGAATATAAAGTTCGTGGAACATTTTAGTCGAAAATATCTTTTATTCTTAGTTTTATGACTTCTCCGACAAAATCTTCTTCTTTTTGCCCTTCACACAGTTCTCCACGTTCTATTGAGAGGTAGTGACGTCGAAATAGTTTCATAAGGAATACACTCAGATCGTTCTTCTTTTTTTTCGTTTCCCTGCCCATCTTGATCGTGATAAACTCTCCCTATTCTTCATCAGTTCGCACAACTCAAAAATCAGTCCTTTTTATGGTCCCTCGTATCATCATATCTGTTCGTTTGTAGTTATTCACTTCACTACAGACCAAAGAAATAAAATGGCTCGCACCTGTTGTTCTGGACTTTCAGCTCATATATGACCAAACAGATAGGTACTATGCATATAACATACGTAATGAGAGCACAAATCTCTATTTCAACCCATCATCACTCCATAAAAAGTTTTTGAATTGGAAACCTTCCTAAATTTAGACATCAGATAATGGCTGAGTGAATCATATTTATCTATTCATCTGAATTGAGGGAAAATTGAATTTTTGTAATTGTTGTCAGTTGCTGTCAGTTATTCTATCTATGATTCGAGATAATTGTCAAAAAATAATTGGATATCTGTATAGCTTAAACTAGTTTTTGCCATTCTCAATTATTCCCGGAGGTCGTCCTTCCCCCCATAAATATTTAACTTGTGTAAGTCCAAATTTGGGATAATCACAAGAGCTCATTCAATCTGTACAGTACAGTCTGATCGTACGAACTTATTTCTTTCCTTTACCTCAAACACTTTTTCTGTCTCTCTTTTCTCTATGAAGTTCTTGTTTCTCATCGTTCTCATACTTTCAATCAAGTATGGGAACTGTATGCCAACGGCAGGAGCACCGGAAGTACATGAAGGTTCGTTATAGAAGATTGTCTTGAAGAGAAAGAATTAAGCGTGAGACCAAAAAAGAGGAGGAACCAGGAGAGAACAGCTGGGAAAGACAGAGAAATAATACTCTTTTTAATAAAAAAACTTCAGAAGAGAATGATCATAGTCATCTACTTGAAACGCAAATTTCCCACTCCACAACAACTAAAGAGAATGATGAGGCCAATGCGCATGTAAAGGAAAATGAACATGTCAGTTAGAAAACATATAAATAATAAATTAAACGTCGAATTATTTAGGAAAATGTGAAAAGGAATAGCGACGATCATCACCGTATGTCCATATTATCTATGAAAATTTTATGAAACTAATAACAATTAATTTCAGACGAAGGATATGAAAAGAGAAGTGGGACTAATGGTCACATTGAGCATGCAATAGATAAAGAAAACGAAGAACATCATCAGAAAAGATCAACGGTAAAAACTGTGAATGTGAGATACAAAGACTCTTATATGAATGAGAAACTGTAGAAAAACAAATCCTCTGAGATTCTAGTATTTTTTAAACATAAAATGAAACTCGCTTTAACTTTTTGAGCCTTTTTTCAGGCCATTGATGGTCATCACAATCCTGAAAAACGACATTCTGAACATGTTAGTTTCTCATAGCAAGACTCTCAATTCAGTTTTTGTTACGTTTTTCAGCCTATGCATCATGCCAATCATGGAAGTCATACACCTTCTCCTGAAAACCGAAAAAAGAGAAATTCAGACCAAGTATCAAAGATATTTGTCTGTAATTTGAAAATCATTTTTTTTTGAAGGGAATAAGTGAGAGCAATGAAGAAGAACCGGAAGAAGATACCATGGACGGCGAGAAAGAAATTGCGAAAAGAAGTATTGACGTATGTGAATCATTTCTTTAAGATTATGCGATAGATAGCGATATGAAAGAATGTACTGACTGTGAAAGAAGGGTTCAAACCTCTCTCAACAAAATTTTTACAAAATAAAAAAACGGACGAACACCAAAGAACAATCTTCATTTTTTAGACAAATCATCATCACCAAGAACCTCATATAGTCGATAATGTCTCGGAAACTTCACATCATGACTTAGTAGGTAACTATCTATCTTTTCCCTTTGTTCGAGCTTGCCTATCTAGTCAATCTTGCTTCTAAAAACTTTCTCTGAACTTTTATTTGTTTTCAATTTTTCCAGAACGAAAGAAGCGCGTCAACAAATCCGGAAGCAGTCACCGACCACGAACATTGAATAAGAATAAGGGAAACAGCAGAGCCGGTCAACCAGATACTTCCGACGAAGTGATATCTTTTCAAATGCTGTGATTATCTTGTTTCAGTTGTTTCCCTTAATTTATTTTTTTCCTTCATTTTTAAGGAGTCGAATAATCTTATATTAGATTCTGTGAATCTTTTGCCGAAATAAAACTTATCCAAGATAGGTCTGGAAACGTTTGCAAGCTGCAAATAATTATTGATAAGCGGAGTGCTCAACTGTTTATATGAGAAGCAATGGGTTGTTATAGCAACAAGGGTGGGGGAAAAACATAAAAATTTGAAGAATAAAACTCATTTAAAATATATACGTATATACGACAACGTTCTAATATTCTGTGAGCATTCCTTGCAATATGATGTCGACGAAGTCTTCTGCGAAAAAATCCAAATTGGTTGCAACTTCATCAGAAAACAAACCAAAAGATAAGAATGTCTCTTCCAAAAAGGTATGTTATCTTCCCAACTAGGTTATTTTTAACAATGTTTGATTAAGAAATTTGGTAGCACAACACCGAAAATGCTTGATCAATATGTCTGCGCACTTCCGTCTTTCCCAACGAAAACAAATCCCAGAGTTCAGAACCAAAACTAAATTTCTATAAATAAATGAATTGTATGATGCGAATCAGAAGAGAGAAAACGCTTATTGTGTTCGCAAATCATTTTTCACTTCCGTTTCTCAACGAACTTTCATTTCTTTGAATGTTCCTTGACTGGTTACAGATTGTACATGTGAAGTTTCACGTGTCCCCAAGCGAAAGTAATTTGATTATTTGGCTTCTGGTGAGCGATATCTTTTCGCTTTTTTTATCCTTTTCAATCGTATTTCATTACTCTCTTGTCTTCACTTCTTTTTTTGTAGTTTAATCTACTTTCTGATGTATATGTATGAGATCTATTAAGGCCATTTACTGTCATAAATGAAGTTTTCAATGCATGTTAGTGAAAGTACCTATCTCGAAATCTCATTACGTTACAGATCAGATGGAGTGAAATGTATAAAAACACAAATCAAATACAAAACAATATTCGATAAATATGTACTTGACTCTGCAATTTTCTCTTATTCTTTCTTTGATATCGCATTACTTGGTGATTGATGCAATACCGGAAGCAACACCAGCAACACCAGCAACACCAGCTGTAGGGGCTTACCCAGCTTGCCCACTGTGTCATGGTAATTTTATAATTCGCAATAAAAAACAAAAGATCATATTTGAACCATTGCAGTTTTATTGGGAATGGATAGCCATACATCTAATGAACAGATGACACAAACGGTTTTTATCAATAAATTGAAATTAGTTTTGTTTTCTTTATATTAAAGAATGCTGTTAAAGTAGTTGATGTTTCTCACAATTCATGGACAGACCCATTACTTCCTCCAATACCGGAATTTCAAAGTTCCAACAAGGAAAAATCAAAAACTTCAGGTTTTCTAGCAAAAAAATTCTTTTTTTCTGACATTTATTAGCGAAAAGTAATAGTAATGTGAAGCAAGTTACCTACGTTATCACAGTTCCTGATTCATGTTGCAGAAGCTACACGTTCCAACAAGATTTATCCAGAAACAAACTTACAACGTGCTACACAACGTGTTCGTGACGTTGAACAAATGATGGAGAAACTTTCATCAATGTCAGACCTACTCGATCGAATTGTTGAAAAAGTTGAAAAATATGAAAAGTTAAGAGAGATTTCGAGCTCAAGTAAACAAAAAGCTGAAGAAGATTGGATAAGCAGTTTCGATTACCCTATTAGTCTAACAGACGACTTCCTGATTGCTACCACGGAGAAACCAAACAACATTGTTGATGATCGTCAGCTGCAATCCAAAAATAGAAAAATATTTAAAGCTGATCATTTCAATTTGAATCCATTGCCTCACCTGACATCAGCTAAGACGATAGGTCACTCATCACCACAGCGTATACAGGTAAAATTACTAACGCTTTGTATTCCTCTAAATAATCGTATTGTAGGTTGATTACCAGGATAGCTTGAAGTTCGCACCTAACAACAAAATCAAGCACAGCTTGGATTTTCTCAGAGTTTTTTAGCATTAATGTGATCCCGTCCACTCTTGCTCATCAAACATCATTAATCTAATCGATCTCATCTAAATCTATCAAGCTCTCTCTCATTACTGTTTGTGCGTGTGAACTTTTATCCTGATATACTGTGTAATATGAAAAATGAATGTTTTCCAAGGAGTTATGTTAGTATTATCTGTAGACTTTCTCACTGATAGTTCAAGAGAACAACAAAAAAATAAAAAAATGGAAATAAACAGCTTCGAAGGAGTCGAAAACTCTACTTACAGAAATGCAGGTTTACAGTAGAAAATTCAACCGCTCAATGCACCAGCAATGACATGAAATGATTTTTTTGCGTGACTTATGACAAACGTGAAAAGATTATGCTAATGATACTGTTCGAAAACAAAGTGAAACGAAATTTATTATCATGCTTATCATAATGAAATAAACTATAAAGACCTGAGAAAATTACTTTTCTCAGTAACCCGATATAACATCTATTTTCTTTTGTTGTTCTTTCGTTTCTAATTGGATAAATAACGAGATTAACAAAAAAATTGCCAAATATGGTTCGAATGAATGGAAATTTGATTGGATTATGAATAACACATTTAATTAACAAGTTGGCATCAGAGCACACTTGCCTTCTCTACATTTTCCGAAGGAGAAAAAGATTGGAAAACTTGAAAAATGTTTGAAGGAAGTTAAGAATCGTCAACTAATCATTCATCGAGTAAGAAAAAAAAATTCAAAAACAATAATTTCATATTAAGTATGTACAAATCTGTATATTTATATACAGTCTTATAAGGTATTCATGCTTGTGATTGTCCGAATTGAATCGGTTGGGAAAATTTCTAACAAGACTTCCGCACCCGAGTCAAATGGAATTTTTTCAGATCCGTCCAGTACTAGGAAGCCTTTGTGGCACCGAGATTTTAAAAATATCTTCCTGGCGAATCCTCGAACAGCGGTTTTTTTAAATGTCTCGTTGAAAATAGGATCTCGAACACAGTAGGCAAAGTCTGAGAAAGAAAAATGGTGAAACAGAACTCCTCGATTGAACTTACTTGGAGTCTGAGGATCAAATGGTATCTTACTGTTTATACGTTTGGATATTTCTTGTGAGAGCTTTTGTCGAGCTCCAGGGATATTTATTCCCATGGATTGCATGGTTTCAAGAATAGTAGACACGGTCTGATCCTCCACACGATTGGTGGCCATATACCAACTGGTGCTTCCTGACCCAGTCGATACTATCAATCCACTACTTTTTTGTCTCATCAGAGGTTGGTCATCAATAGCCAAATCATATGATGAAACCTAAAAGCAAAACGGGAGATACAGATAATTTATATATGTTTCTTACTCTAGCAGCTTCGTCTTCAGCAACAAATACTTCATTCAGGGCTAAGATACACTTATTATCGCCTTCATGTTTTCTGTTCAGTAGCGTAACACGGATTCGACTACGATGTGTCCATCTACAAAACGTTTATCATATAGTATAACTAGATGGTGTGATTAACTGGAATTTCCCATTCATAAGTCGCTCGATCAAATCATGTGGTGGATGTTTGCCATCAACACAAAAATGTCCCTCAGAACTGAATTTCCTAGTTACTAACCAAATGATACAAGAAGAACTTACCCTCGCGGATCAGTGTTAATGCCAATTATTGGTATTTGCTCATTCTTAATCGCTGCAGCTGCTGAGAGGAAAGTTCCGTCACCTCCAGCCGAAATTACGAGGTCAGCCCAGGATAGCCAAGAGGACAATTCATGACGAGACACAATTTTCGCTTCAACTCCGTTTTGCCTGAAGTATTAACGATAAAAAATGAGTAAACCACATGTATTAATTTTTTCTTCATTCATATATCACTCTCTCTCTTATTAGTTAATCTCGAGAAAAGAGAAAACTTCAAAAAGTGACAAAGAACCGCCACTTCAGCAGTATAAACATCTGGTTGGCATGGCGAAACAGCTTTTTTCGGAAAAAACGTCACTGTCAACCGACCAATTGGCCAATATCGTTATTCAGAACAAAAAGAAACGTTCTGTTTGAAATATTTGACCTTTTTTTTGAAAAATACAAAAAGTTCAAAAGCTTTTTAAAACATGTAACTTACTTAAAACGACTCGCTATCTCATCAACAGCCTTCTTCTGTTGACGATCAGTACGAAGCATTTTGTCCACATCTTCTCCTCTGCGTCTAAGATATTCTGACAATTGTGTTAGACAGAAGTTTGGATTTTTTTCTCTCTCCCAATCCCATCTGGTTGTTTTTTGAACAATCACAACAGTACGGAATTCCTTAAATGGTAGAGTTTATCAGCAATAAAAAAAATGGTCCGAAGGCTAGTTGAGCCACATAGAAAAAGAAGTGGAGAGAAGAAAGATTGAAAAATGAGGAATGTTGGACTTTGTGGACATTGAAAGGCCAATAAGAGAGGAAATATATTTTGATCTGATAACGGGATGTGTGCCTGAATCACATACTCCATTGATATTTTTCAAACAAAATAAGTTTTCATTGACCTTTCTGGACAATTTCGGAAGAATCAATCACAATCATTTGAGCTTTATCGATATTGATAATTGAAGAAACGACACACAAAAAAAGAGACTGCCGATGATATTCTCTCTGTATTTTCTCAAAGAAGAGAAAAGGGAGAAGATCTTGCTAGAAACCGTTTTGTCACGGAAAGAGAACAATTATGAGAAGAAAAGACGAACTGGAGAACAATATAATCGATAATCATCTTAGAAAAGAGGGAGAGAGAGAGAGAGAAAGAAGGGAAAGAGAGAGAATAGAGAGAAAAACATGGAAAGTTCATAATCTCAAAGTTTTGTAAAGTATACGAAAATGATACAGTTCTATAGCCAAAATTGAGTCAAAACATAGCTGTTCGCTGGAGAAGAAAGTTTAATTTTATAGTTTGTGATCTAAAAAAAGAAAAACATCAGTGTTTGACTTGAAATGATTTTGAATTGAAGAAAAGGGTACAAATTCTAGAGAAGACCGACAATGAACACAGATAGGCACAGAGTAACACAGAATATAAACTTGAAGATGAAGTTCGGAACTAGAATAAACTGGTTGAAATACCAAATAAAGAAAAAGAAACAATTTTTCATATCGGTGATGTCATAAATGATGAGTTCTAATAAAAATGGAATTGTAACTAACCTGTGGAATGTTAGCAGGGCCGGGCACTTCTGTTTCCAGGCTTGTTCCTGAATAACAGACAGCAGCAACGGCTAATGCCATCTTAGCTAAATGAAAATGAACGTTAGATATTATATAGCTATTGAGAGGAAATTGAAATATAAAAAGGTATAAAGGAATTGTGGCATAGATTGGAGGGAAATGACTGAGTGAGAGAGGGGAGGTAAGGGATCAAAAAAATCAAAGAGCATTGTGTGCGTGAGAGTTTTGTGGGACCATCGTTGATCACTTAATCGAAAATTCTGGAAATAAATTGGTTGAGTAAAATTTTGATTCGAAAGAAACAATAGTAGGTGATGGAATCAATGGAATTTGAAGTTCAGATTCCAAAGACTTCACTAACGTCTTATAGATTCATCAACCCAACCCCTTCTCTTTTTCTTTTTTCCTCTCTCTTTCTCTGTATTTTTTTCTTTCTATAATTAACTAGCCACTCTAGTCCAGAAAGACAAATTGATATGCAATATGACAAAACATGATAGAACAACTTTCTGTTAGAGAAGACGCAAAAAATACTTCAATTTTGAAAACTATTTGTCACAAAGTAAATATGAACGAAATCTTCATTAAACAACTTCTTAAGGAAGATGGAGAATGATAGAACCTTCTAATATATCAGAACAATGACTAGAATAAACGATACTTTGGACATTTGCCAAACTATACGCCCCTTTTGTCACCCACACCATACCCACACCCACCCTCGGTCGTTCCGTCGTCGTTGTCATCAGAGAGCGAAATGACAGGGAGAGAGGAAGAAAGAGAATATCTATGAAGAGAGGAAGAGAAGAACCCACGACGAAAATTGTTCACATATCACGCTTCGTCTCTAAAGAACATCGCTAAACTTTTAAATTCTGATAAAATTTTCTTTATGACAGAAATCAGTAGTTCATAGTGAAATGGTGACGTCGTTTAATGTGAAAAGCTGAGCGAGAAGCTGAAAAGCTAATAAAAGTGTCGATGGTATACGAATACTTACATGGCTTAAGAGGAATTGATAGTCTAATGCTTAGTTACGAAAGGCTGAGAAGAAACAAAAGAAACATAGGAGAGTATAGGTAGTATTAAGTAGAGAAAATGTGAGAAAGAAGGTTAAGAGAGGAGAACATCTTAACAAAGAGAGATAGATGACAATTCACATACACAATAGATAAAGCTTTGACTCGCGTTCATTCAAGTGAGAAATGTAGATAGTGAAAAGCAATACGGTGCAAACTCTATTTTGAGGATCAAAAAAAAGCAAAACAAAAACATATTTCATCAGCCTATAGAATACAAAAAGCGCTGACACAAAATGTGACAAAGGAGATGAAAAAAAAATTGTAAAGCTATTTAGGAGAGAGACGCAAAATGAAGTAATTTGATGTGTGTTCAAATAAAAATCATTTATTTACTCAGCTTATAGAGTGGGATGTAGAATGAAATATTTTACAAAATAAGAATAAAAATCATGCTGTTCAAGGAAGACGACCTAGCTGACGAAGCATGGGTTAGAACGGACTGATGAAAAGCACTGTGAAGAAGATACGGGGGTGGCGGATGGTGGTCGTGGCGCTAAATGTACAGAAATATAATCCAAACATTACAATTTCCATTATCAGTTGGTTTGTGTTAAATGGCCTGATATATATATATTTATGTATACATAGAAATGATAAAAGTAATAGAATTTTTCAATGAAATATGAATTTAGCTTAGAGCCATGGGATTCTATTTCTAACACTACATCTTCTTGTGATGCTTAAACACCAGGCATACGAGACTGGATGTGGAAATGGATTAGGCAACTAGTTATCAGCTAATCATTTGTATGCTTTTCTGATCTGAATCACTCAAAAAACGACTTTTCGGACGAAAAAATTTTTCCGGATACACATCATTCATAAAAATGTTTTTTCTTTTTCTTTGCGACTGTTTCAATCTGCGTTTCTCCTCTCGATCTTATATCATTTCTTAATTCTTTCTATCACCCCTTAACATCTCTCTTTTAAAAGAGTTCATTTTTCTGTTCTGTTACTAAGCGATCAATGGAGTCAAGCCTGTTATTTCCTTCGAAAATTAAAAATAAACACATTTCGAAGAATTATGAAGTTGTCTGTTCCTCCCGTATATTCTTGTACTTCTCCAGTTCATCTGAGCAACGCGTGTGCCTGTTTCATAACTTATGTCATCCTCAATTAACCCGCGTATAGCACGTGGAACACACATATGCAAGTTCATTGAAGCGTCATTTGTGGATGTATAGACGCTACGAATCGGTTGTGCATGAACACGCGCAATGAAAATGAAACACAAGTCAATTTCGAATATAAAGAAAAACATTCATAATATTTAATAAGTGAAATATCAATAATAATGAATAGGACACGTTTCAACAGTTTCGAAAATACAAAAAAAATGTTTCTCATAATAATAAGGCTTCTAAGTATATGTTTGGGTGGTAGTTGATAATGCTGAATAGTTAGCTCGATAATGAAGAAATGGATGGGAACGTTCTTCTGGTTGAAGTGATCCTAATACAACGATCACACAGAGAAATAATACAAATGAAAGCCAGATAGCTAAAAGACATAACTTCTTGTGACGATAGATACAATCAGAGCATGCTTTGCTTTTTTCATATGTTATTGCTGGAATGCTGTATCTATAAATGGATATACGTTCTGAAGATAGATGACGCCATTTCACACGTCGCACACGTTTATCACTTTTCATATGGTTTTCTAACGTTTTTATTGATATAACAGTTATCTTAAATTATACATTATAATTAGATGTTATTGTATATAATCGGTGATAATTACCTTGTTTGTTTTTGTATCTTTTATCCACATGAAGTATTGATTTTCAGCTGGTGGACTATTCTCAATGAAGCGTTTGATTTGATGTAATGTTTTCTCCCCTAATGATGACACAAAGATATCGGCTTGTGCTCCAATCGGCTGCTCGCATACCTAATTTAGACTAAATTAGTATTTTCTGTGGCAGCCTAGTTTCTTGCCGTTGAAGGGCCAGGTGAATCGCCATAAATGGAAAATATCGATGGGGATGAGACTTTTCGGGAAATTTCTTCTGTAAATTAATATTTTTTGTCCAATTCTATTCTGTTATACGAAGCATCGTATTACCTTCTGTTGACTGAGGATCAGCTAGATTACCTTCCGTACTTAAGGCTGCATAACCGAATGTGACCAAGATTTTTGATTCTTGCTTCTCCCTGAAATGCAAACAATTTGTTTCTTTAACAAAAAGGGAGGAAAGGAATAGGGATAAGATACCCCATTCCTTCCCGCTTCCTTTTTAAACTGCTCACTGTCTCTCTCCCTCTCCCTTGATTCCGATGTGCGTTTGACTTACCGAAAACTTTCATAAGGACGGATTGTTACTTTCCTTTCCGGCAATTGTCTTGGAACACTAAATCTTTTTTCCTTCAAGGAAGAAGTCATTGTTGGAACGACTGGATGTTCGATCTCTATTGGAACTGTCGCTGGCATGCTAAATCTGAACATAAGAAGTGTTATATTTATAAATAAACTATAAAAAGAGGAGCTCAATAAGCTCTAAGGATATGTGATGAAACCGAGCAAGCGTCATATATGAGATTTGAAGAGCAAAAGCTAAACGAAAAAATCATTTTTCAATTAATTTTTCTTGACCATGTAGAAAAGAGAAGATGCATGAAAATGTAATGTCGGAAAAATGAGACGAAGGCAACCGGTACGAGCGCAACTGCCGAAAATGGCGGTTTAATGCCACCTTCATATATTATGCTAATGAGGTACGTCATTTGAATAAATTCAATTAATTTTTGAAACAAAAAAGAGAATTTTTCATTTGAGGGATGAAGAGATGAGTTTAGTATCACAAGCACGTAGTGTGACTGATGGCAATACGGCAGTCAATGATAGGTGAGGGTGGAGAAACAATGATCAGTTTAAAGAAAGAAGGAAGCAAGTGGGTAAGAGCAACTGAAGAGGTAAAATAGTTCTCAAAAAAATAGATATCAAGAGAAATTTATGGAGAGAGAGGATAAATGAGAGAGGAGGAAAATAGAGAAAGAATGGGAGAGACAACGAGACGAGCGTATAGAAAAATGAGCTGCCAACAAACTCTGAAAAAGCTTGAAAAACCAGACAAACAAAAGAATTTTCATAAACCAAGAAAGGTATTCACAATCTCAAAGATCTCATCGGTTAGTTTTACCTTCTTAAATTTGCATAATTTTTTTCCTCAAAAATCAGGCAGTCAAGCAGGAAGATGAGGAAAATGAAAATAAAAACTTTTTTCTTGTAAGGAGTGAGGAAAAAAATAAAGTTGATGAAAACGTCTGAACTGACTAAAATAAGAAAAAAAAGAAAAGGAGTGGTGAGAGAGAAAGAGAGAGAGAAAAGAAAGAGAGGAGATGGGGAGAGTATAGAGCCAAAAATGGAAAATTCTTCTTTTTTTTGGAAGATAAAAATCTTCATTTTTCACAGTTTCCTACTGAAATGTAAACAATTCCTTTAATGTGGGTAAGAAAAAGCTGTGTTGGTTGATCAGAAACCATTATTCAGTTTGAAAAGAAAGTTGATAATGCCAGCGTTCGTCTGGCTTCAGATGTATTGAAGCCGGCCACCGAATTTGACGGAAGAGAGAGAAAGGAAAAACGGAAAAAATGTTTTCAAAAGAATATTGAATGATGTAATTATGAAGTAAAAATGATGTTTTCTCACTTTAAATATTGATATTTTATTTATAAAGAACATGTGTTTCATCTCCAAGTGCATCTGTCATCTTTGTTTCTTTTTGAACAAAAATAATCTTAAAAAGAAGCTAATCAAGTTGGAGTTGCAAATAAGAAAAAGCGAGAAAGACTGAAAGACAACGAAGAAGCTTGAAGTAAGTAAGAGCTGATAGAATACAAGATGAAGCTAGAGGAAAAGCATGTCAATCTCTTAAAGATTTGAATTTTCAGCGTGAAATGAAAATTTTTTGTTCTTCTCGTTCTCTTCTACTGCTACGTCTTTGGTTTAGAAAAATCATCTGAAAATCGAAAGGCAGATGTTTTATTTTGATTTGATCCGTTTGTAAACAAACATTTGTTTTTCTCTACACGAGCACGTAATGATGAAAAGAATAAGGTGTATCAGACACTGACTAGATGTATGCGAGCCTAATTATGATATTATACTTAATTAATGAACGTTTGTCTCGTCACACATGATTTCAAATGGAATGCAGTCACACACATGTACACACGCATCAGCAATCAATAATTATGTTAATTAATTGAGATGTTTTCGAAACGAGCTAGTAATATGGAATAGATGACACTTAATGCTTTGAGCAATTAAACGAAAGGCAAAAAATATTTCGAAAAGTCAAAGTGTTTTCCATGAGAACGAAAGGTTGAACGCAGAGAGCCGACTAGCTAGCTGCACAGCAGCACCAATCCTCATGTACATACATATATATAGACTTACAAAGATATATAAAAAAAATTTCACTCATTCTTAACAAAGAAATTTCATGGAGAATAACGAGAAGTTACTTAAAAAGGAAACGACCGGCAATGAAGAGCTGGAAAATGCGAAGAAACAGACAAAGTCTGACTGCCATAAAAGGAAATCGGATTCGGAAGTTGGCACGAGCATAAAGATGTGGTGAGTTGAAGGCTTTTTCTCTCTGTCGCATTCGTTCTCTATTTAGTTGTCTGTCTTTCTGATGCTCTCGTTGTGACTTCTTCATTCTGACAAGCTTTTGGTAAAGCCATTTTCGTTCGTTTCGATCATCATCCTTGTGAAAAGGCCTTGTAAAAATGAGAAGAACGTTGTTTAAGAGGAATCAACATTAGGCCACAAGAATAGTTGTCAGAGTAACTTCTAATATCTCATGAGTCTGATCGAGCTCAAACGAGCTTCTACGAAAGCGAGAGAAACAAAGTGAGAACTGAAGGAATTGAAGAGGAAGATAAAGTAATAGCCAGAGAGATTAGAAGAGATAGAAGAGGAGCAAAGACAGAGAGAGTAGAAGAGAATGAACAAGTTGGGACATCCCGTTCAGAGGTTACAAGGAAAGTTTAAGGAAGTGAATGTATTTTCGATTCGGCAAGAAAAAACCTCTGAAAGTCTCTAAGGGAGAGGATAACAAGTTGTTTGAATCATCCTAAATGAATAAATATTCATGAAAACGTTAAGACCCAACTGATATTTCGTAAGCAAAATCTCTTATTCGGAGAAAAAACATATTTTTTCAGTCACAAAATTACATTTATATCTTGTCATTCAATAAGATTTTAGGGGAAGCAAAGGAAAAACAAAGAAACCAACCGATCGACAACTCATTTTCTTGAGAAAAAATGAAAAAAAAAATACCCGAAAAGAGAAAAAAAAACAAAAAGAAAGTTGGATATCCGTGTTCAGCTGGCATAACATCAATACGAAATCAGTTTCATTGAAAAGCGAATTTCGAAGAAGTGTGTGATTTACTTGGATACCTCATTTTATTATCAGTAAGAGAACATGTTGTCAGTTATAAATTTCAATTTTTAGTCCGAAAATGAAGTTATTTCAGAAGGGAAAAGTGTTTTTTCTCTCGTCGGCACCGAAAAATTTCTATCATTATAAACAGAAAACTACTTTTAGAACTATGTGTTTTTTGAGACAATCTTTTGCTCAAATTTAAATGAATTCAACTCACTCTTTCTCTCTCTACTCATCGACTTCTCGTTTCTATCTATGCTGTCGATGTTGTAACTTAGGAACAGTTATGGGCCTCCTCCCTCTATCCTCCAATGGAATAGGCTCTTCCTCTCGTCGTTCTTCAACCGTTTTGTTCGAAAAATCTTTTTTTATACGCTCTGTCTCTTTTTATCTTTCATGCATCTCCGTTTGCTCACACACACACCCTGCTCTTCTCTCTTAACGCGAAAGTGCTGCTTTGCTCGGGTTCCAGAGAAAATTTTCAACAGCAGAATGCAATCCAATGAGTTAATCTGATTTAAGTCGTCTCGTCTTTTAGAGTCTCGACACCTCTTGAATTCTACTTCTATTTCTTCATCAGAAGTCCTTCTGGTTGAATTCTATCGCGTACAACTTTGTTCTCACATCTTCTAGTTTTTGATGATTTGAAGCTTTTAAGTAAGACTTTAGGTATTGAATGTCAACAACTTTCATTAAAATCGTATGAGGGAGGATGAGACAGAATGGTGTGTGTTGTGTGAATAGAGAGAGAAAGGAAAGAATGTGCTTAAAGAACCAAATAAGTTTGTTTTGACCCTCATTAGCAGGAAAACTCAAGAAACAGAAACAAGTAAATGGTTAGATATAATTGCAGAACGAACCTCAAATTATAATATCTTGAGTTGTATGGCTGCTCATCATTAGAGCATATTGATTGTTGAGCGGTTGTTGAAGAAGTCGAAGCATTCCGTCGAAGCCGTGAAGCATCAAGTACAGGAATAGCTATAGCAATAGCTTTCGTTGATGTACTGGCGTGAACAATAGTTAAATCCAGCTTTTTGTTCTTGAAATTCGTGTTGGTTGAATGAAAGATTGAGCAAAATGGCTGACTTTATATATGAAAGTCGTCATTGTTGTAATCATGAAATTCGTTTATAAATTATCAATGAAAAACTTGAATCAAGCAGACAGATGTAATTTCTCGGTTTTCGGCATCCACCAATATCATTCAAACTAATGGAAATGAGAGGGGAAGCTAGCGAAAACGGGCAACAAGTCCCCCTTATTATTTCATTTATATATTCAAAGTTTATTGTGACGATCACAACCGCTCACTATCCACTAGCTTATATGAAAATGAAATTATAATATCAGCTCTATAGTGTATGTGCCTCCACGCATACCTAATGATCATATGAGTTCCAAGTTCTACGTGACTTACGTGACATATACGACCAATTAAATTTTCAAAAATATTTTTATTCCGTCTTTGATTTAATTGAAAATTTTGATAAAACTTGAATGAAAGCTAATTTGAAAGCGAACAAGAAAAATATGAAAATAAAAAAAACAAATGCAATAATATCTAAATTGTAATAATGGATTGTCGATAAATGTCTTCCATTCGAGCGAAAATCAGGAAAATCAGAGATGTTTTCGAATAATCTCATGTAGCGAACTACTTTCTCCTGAGGGCTCATCGGCACTTGATGTATTTGACGTTGTATTCTTAGAGCAGCTTCTTTGTATCTGTAACATGGAGAAATGATATTAATAAACCAAGTTGTTGCGAATAAATATTAAACAATACTTTGGATTTTCTATGATTTCGGTCAAAGCCGTCGTGAGAACTCGCTCATCAGCTAAATCTTCTTTCCATAGACGTAATGCTACAATTATTAAATAGAATTTTTCGCTCTTTTTCCGCCTCTCTTTTTCTTCCTCTTTAGCAGTTGATATGAGAGTGAAATGTTAAAAAGAGAATCAGGAAGTGACCAGACGGCTGATGATGTTTAATAATTCAGATATACTTACCGTAACCTCGACTTTCAGCTACAAAAGCATTACGATATTGATCACCGAATAAAGGAATCATGATGATTGGAACAGCATTATATGCACTTTCTTGTAAGCTGCCAGCTCCACCATGGGTGATAAACAGCGAAAGACGAGGATCACCTTAATTTGGTTTTTTTTGTTTCTAATTTCATTACGTTATCTTCTTTTTTCTTTTCGTTGTTTCTTTGTGAAAAACAATCAAGTGGGAGAAAACGAAAAAGAAAACCTAAAATGTCATTCTGAGGCATCCAATTTGTCCGAATAATGTTCGAAGTGTTTTCAAACAGCTCCATATCTTCATTAGCATCATATTTCCAAATGAAAGTTGTATTTCTCATTCTTAACTTCGTGATTATAATAAGAATATATCTGGAAACGTTACATTCCAAATATTTTGATGATGTTCAGCTTCATCTCCATAGACATGGTTGATGGTGGAAAAATACTACCAAATGAGAACAGCGCTGTGTGTTGACGTAAGTTCATAATATCATCCCATTCCTATAATGGATTATTTTATTTTTTTCTTGTTTGACACTTCTCAACGTCTGAAATCATAATGTTTTACAAAATGTAATTTACTTTATTCAATTTTTTGCTCTTTTCCATTGTTATTCCACCAATATTAACTATATGTTCCAATGATGGACGTGGATAATCCAATGTGGGTACAGTATTCACAAATACTAATGGAATATCAGCAACTATATCCTATACTTGTATAAGTTCATTCATCTGTTATCATATTACAGTTTTACCCAACATGAGGGAGCCTCGGGAAAATGTTCTGCCATATAGGTTACAGCCGGTTCTGCAAAGAGATAAGATGCTTTCATGCTCTCATAGGTCATGAAGACATTCTTTACACGGTTCCAGAATGACGTGCTGTCACCCGTTAATCCAACGACAGCTTAAAAAATCTTATTTGACTCTTGTCCGGGGATACAGATTTACGTGGAATAAAACTGGGGATAGTTGGGACAGCCATAGCGTAAGCTGTTCCTTCCATCAATGTCGTCGAGTGAGCGCCGATAATGGTTTTCAGGCCGATTTTGTAAAATATTGCTGCAAATAGCTATTTCGATAAAATTACGACAAAATAACAACAGATAATCTTACGAAAAGCTGCAAAGTCGAACAGTTCTGTTATGCCGACATCGAACTTCATAGATTTGAGATCTTCGAGCATTGTATGATTACTCATGAGATCTTAAAAATAAATGAGAAACAAGAATAATGTCTGTTTGTTAACCATGAACATATAATCTCAGTAGGGGATTCCAAGCTTCAGCACCCTGAAATAAACATGGAAGTCACAATGAACAGAGGGATAAGTAATTCGTTACGTGTTTTAATGTGAAAGGACTAAGGTTAGTCTCCCAAACAAGCTTTGAAATGTACTCTCCTAGATGTAACTTCTCAGCTTCTTCATGAACGTTTTTACTTATTTCTATTGGATAAACAGGAGCTTTTTCACTTCCTGATCCTCGAACAAAAATATTCTCAATTGGCTGAATAAGTAACTGCAAGCAAATATTATTTGATAGAAAAAAAAGAGAGGAAAAGAAAAAGAACGGAAAAGCTCACAACATCATGTCCGGCATCTATCAGTGTATCAGCTATCCTTCCGATAAATCTCATATGGCTATACGCCATTTTCGGAGAGAATACAGCTATTTTAAGTGAAGAAACATAACAAAACAACTGACATATGAGCAAAATTTTCATCATTTTCCTTAAAATTCGAACATGAAAAGATGTCTTTTATAATGAAATGTGATTGAAGGTCATTGATACTGATGTTTCTAGTCGATTTCTAGGGAGTTTATAGTCAGTTTCTAGTCTCTTCAAGAAACTACATTTTTATAAACAGAAAACACACGAAATATAAATGTATATATATAGAGATATAACAATCAATAAACTTCTATTAATAGCTTATCCTTTGTTTTTGCTTCTTCGAAAATAAAGTTCGATAAATAATGATAAGGAAATCTGTTTCAACTGTTGTTAATCTGATCATTGGGTTCGGTGATCAAGGTGAAGAAGACAAGTGTAGAGAAGAAGAACGAATAAGGCACATCTTTTCTGATAATTTCAATGATATTTCTTCTCGTATTCTTATTCATGTATCGTGTTTCTTTTTAATAAATAATATGTCCAGTATATAAAATTGAAAAGAGCAAAGGCCTGAAATTAAGGGCTTCAAGTTTGATATCTGTTCGACAATGCTTACCGCTGGAAATGCTATACTTGCTACCCGATCTATGGCTGCACCGAGTTCACTTCCTTTATTACGGCTTGCACATACTTCAGCTATACTTCTACAAAAAAAATGATTCTTTTTTGTCTTTTTTTTTGCCGTGCGAGGTAAAAAGATTCTTTTTCCAATCTCATTTGATTGAAAATTCAAAAAAATCTTTGAAAAGAAAGAGAGGGAAAACAAGCAAATTTGTTAGGAGAAACAGATCCTGGGACAAGGGTTAATTCAAGCACGGGTGAACATAGAAAAGTTCATTCAGAAGAATCCGTAACAAACAGAGAAAAAGAAAAAGACAGGGGACAACTGGCAAATAGTTCCGGTAAACATACCGTTGGCGCTTCGCATCCGGAACTATGGAATACTGATATCCCAAAAACCTTGTATGAACAAAATTAAAATGAAACTCTCCTGATGATGATTAAGAAGAGAGAGAGAGAGAGAGAGAGAGAGAGAGAGAGAGAGAGAGAGAGAGAGAGAGAGAGAGTATGAACTGAACCGTATGTCCGGTTAACAAATGAAAAAAAGAACCTTCACAGTGAAGAAATCTAATTGAAGGTGTTACATTGCTGCTACCGTTCATATGATTAACACGTGAATTTTAATCACCTTCTTGTGTACTGTCCGTTCATCTGTCCTATCGATAAACGTGTTGTTCGAACTTTTTGGTCTTCCATTTTATCGTTATAGGCAACAATCGCTAATTCGATCAGAGAGAAAAAGATGAATCTAAATATAGCGAAATGAGGAACAACATCAACAAAATATCAAATCAGATTACCCCACGCAGCTGAACATCCAGATATCAATGGCTTTAACGTAAGAAGCCTTAAGTATACTTTACATTTATAATGTTATTGATGGTTGATAAAACCTTAGGAAGAGATTTGACGATGTTACCAAACTGGAATGTTAAAGCCATAAGTGATGATACAGATAATGTGATTCTGGCTGGCAATGCTCTCGTGTCCATCCAAAAAGCAATCCAACTTATGAATACTGAAATATATGTTGGAAGATACATCTGAAATAATACATAATGGGGTAAAATGAACTGGTGATAAAGCTTAACCTGTAAAATATAAAAGCCGTAGAGTCTTTCGAAATGTATTGAGACGGAGAGTCTATGCCAAATCCCAGCAGTATACAGCTAGAAGTAAACAAAAGTACAGAAGCTCATGAATGGCTAACCTCAGTCACTCGCCCATATGTAATGTTAGTCATTTTGAAATCTGGCAGGTTATAATCACTTTTAACAGTACTAACAGGTGACCATTCCAACCATTCTAAGCTAACCTAAAAAAGGTACATCTATAGAATATATCATAGAACTATTGAACAAACCTCAGCAGAATTATACGAATAACTTTCAAAGTACAGAGTACACCTTATGGAATCTAAGGGAAAACTTCTCAGATCCATTTGGCAAGGAGCTAAACCAAACAATCTTAAGTTTTTGAGTTTTTTTTTAAGTGATCAGAACCTTCAGATCTTATTCGGTAATTAAGCCATATAGTGCCGTTCGGAAAAATCATAAGCAAAATATTCGGCTTAGGGGAGTCATGTACTTTCGTATTTTTGGAGTTTACTATGCAAACGTTCGGTGACCACAGCCGAGGCTCCATATCATGATCCAATGAAAGGTTCTTGCGGCATGGATCATATTGTTCAAAAGATAATCTGGCAAAAATACTCTAAACATAGAATGAATGATAAGTGAACCGTTGATCTAGCCAAATAGCACTAATCCAAAAGTCAATTACAAAGGTTCCCGTAATAGCTGATATATCTGATATATCTTGTATTGTAATTTCTACCAAAACACGTACAGGAGAAGGCTCAGGTAAAGCATTTCTATAAGCAGTAAGTAGATTTACAATTAAAATAATTAAATTAAATTAATTATATGAATTGTCCATTCGAATTAGTTAACTCCCACTCACTGTTTAAGTCTTATTCTTGGCAATTAATCAATTTATAGAGCTGGAGGTAAAGCATCTTCTACTATTTCCGGCATTATAGAGACGGAAGCGGAAAAACCAAATTTTCGTTCGTACTCTCTCGCTCACTCTCGTTTTTCATTTCATTTCTTCTTATTTTCGGCGTTTACCGGCTATAATTATTCATAAGGATGTAAGCAAGATCCTGAGGCTTTGCCTCGCGCACTTCACCAGAATCACACAAGGATCTTTCAGCATCTGCAATGAACAAAAGCCAAATTACAAATTAAATTTTAGAAGAATAAAAAATATTTTGTTGATTAGCAGACAACGTTTTCTTTACGATTTTCACTAGTCCGTTTTCTACTTGAATAGACACATGTCGATATTTTGAAAACTTAGGAGGTGTTAGTCGTCGCTAAAGTAAGGAAACTGCCTGACCCGATGAGGAAAAGTTTTTTTCGCTCGTTTAAGTAAGTAGTATAAGTAGTAAAGAGTTCCTAATGCTCACCTTTATAATCTATTGGTTGCGTAGGTGAAATAGAGTTCGACAATACTAAAGCTTCTATTAAGAGCGTCTGTAATGCATTGAACTTTGGAATCGGAATTTGAAATTAACGGGAAAGTTGAAAAGTAAAGGAACAGACCTGAATACTATATATCATTTAGGAATCTACTAATCCTTGATAGATACATAAGCAAATAAATATCTTCTGTCCCAATCGAACCTGAAAATGATTAAACAAAGAGGGAAATAATTAAAAAATAAATGAGAAATTGCAAGTAAAAATTCATAAAAAAGGATTTTTATGAAGAAAGCCTTTAACGCTAGAATTCAATCAGCAGCTTTCATGTGTACCATTCACTTGCTTTCGAATTTCACAACTCAGCTCCGCCTACAGCCATAAACGGACATTCTCTAGATCAACAAGTATAAATATGGAAAGAAGTAGAAAGAAAGAAAAAAAAAGAATGCGTTCCAGACTTTTTTTTTGAGAAGGAAACAAATGAATTGGCTGAGCGGCAAAAAATGAGGAGACTAACAAAAAACTTCACGTAATTATTGAACATTGGTTCTTGTGGAAGATGCAACTACTTTCTCGGACTTGGGTTTTCCTATCCCTCACATCAAGCTTCGATTCAATCAATGTGACCCAAATTTTATGAATGATAATGAAAGCTGAGTGTAGTCCTCGCAGTGGAAACGGCAGGTTCTTTCTCTTCTCATATATATTGTTCAGGACACTATCCAAGACTTTTGCCTCTGATTCTCTCCGTGTTCTTCATCCACTTTCTTATAACTCGTTGATTTCTCTTCTTTATTAAACCTCCATACACTTTCTTTCTCTCCCCCAAACTGCAGATGGCGACTAAACAGAATTTCCTTTATTAGCTCGACTCTTCTTTCTATCAAACACTGCTTGTGGCACATTTTAGTACAACATTTGCAGGTTGGAGGGATTGAAAATGTCATTCGATTCATTTGAAACCAGGTAATCATCATTATTATTACTCATTATCACTTCAACGAACTTCAAACCTTTCTTTCAAATCCCCTCTTTCCCGTTCTCGATCAAATTGCGCAGCAACAATTAGCATAATACACGCGCCGTGATTTTCACATGAACGATGCGAAAACCATCGGCACTACCATTCATTAGTTTTTGATGCCAAGAACGGCTGTGCTTATTTACTAAATTCAGAGTGTTGTTTTATTTTGTCATTTACAGAGGTTGTAGTACTAAACAAGTCTATTCATCAAAATTAGTATATCCTTCAACCTAGTTGGTGATACAACAATTCACCCCGTGAGTTTATAGTTTGTAGTCATGAAACACAAATTTTCTTGTGAAAAACTCCATAATATGATAATAACCTTGGGAAGCTTAAGTGAGTTGAACGATCAAGCTTTTGAATACTGTGTTTGCATAGAAGTACGCAAATGCGTATACGTATAGCTTTTTGCACGTGAAATATTTAGACTTTTCTGTATAAGTATTATGGTTTCTAATCAAATGGTGTTTCATAATAATAATCTTATGAATAGAATTTCTAGGTTCTTATTCGTAATTCTTCTTTATAGATTAGTGGCATATGTTTTTCTGTAATGTCGGAAAGCTCCTTCAAACTCTCAATAAATTTGAATAAAGGTACTTCATCAACATCGGAGTTCTCTAAAGATGATAATCTTTTTAAAACCGAGGAAGCAGGAGGTAATTATCTTTTTTGTACATTAAGTTCACTTTTTTCTAGCTTCTTACACAAATGTTCGAAGTGATGTGAGAAATTTATCCAATAATAATGAAAAGCTCGAAAGTTTTTCAAATGAGGAAAAGCCTAACGATTTGATATCTGTTAATGTACCGACTGTGAAAAATGCTAGGAAACGAAAGCAAGTTATGTAAGTAGAAGTTTATTTTTCTCTAAATACTACTCCTATTCAGAACTGATTTCAATAGTCCCAGCTTGCTCAATTCATCCACAATATCTGCTCAGCAAAAAGAAAAAGAACGTCTTGAGCGATTACGGGTTAAAGACAATGTAGTTTATTATTCTATTTACGTTTTCTCTATATTTTTATTTTCAGGAAAACGATCATTTGGAGCAGTTTTCGGCACTGCAATCGTACACATATAATCCTTTACCTGTACTAGATGCTGATGACATCGACGAGGTTAGAATAAAGGGATTCTATGATATTACTATGTTCTGTTATAGATAACAGGATTTGAGGATAAGTACAATAATCAGAGTAGTTTGCCTTCCACTTCAAAAAATCCAGAGGTGTTTGTCACATCATATGATATGGAACTTTTTATTCCTTCAGATTATCAATCTGTCGAGCGATGATGAGGATGAAATTCAAGAGCTGGGTTGCTATCCTCGCGTCGTTGATCCTAGGCCTGCAGGTAAAGAGAAAGCCAAGATGAGCTTAGATGAAAAAAAATCATTTCAGTCAAACGACAGAGATGGTTCATCTCAGACAAAGAAAGGGTGAGATTTTTGAAAGTGCTCCACCTTCAACTACGCTGATTATTAAGGCTGTTCGAGAAAGCATGGATATGCAACATCGGATCGAGCAACAACGTTTGAAAAAGCGCCAACATGCTGGAGATATCGAACAGTTCGACTTCAAGTCCGGAAAATTGATTGTTAATCGAGGTTTCATAAACAAATTCTACGATATTCATCACTGTTATTTACAGGACATCCACCACAAGATCCTGATATCAGTGTGGCACCACATTTGACCCATGTTCTACAACCTCATCAACTGGGTGGTATTCGTTTCATGTAATTTTCGAGGAAAAACTTGATACTTTTATGATTATTTTGTAGGTATGACAATATAATAGAATCTTTGGAGGAATACAGGAACAGTCCTGGTTTCGGGTGTATTTTGGCTCATAGTATGGGTTTAGGAAAAACATTACAGGTAGTGAATGATCGAGTTGCAGACTAAAATAGTTGCTTTGACAGGTCATAACGTTTGTTGAAATTTTCTTTCGAGCAACTCATGCTCATAGAACGCTCGTCATAGTTCCTGTGAATACTTTGCACAATTGGGCAAATGAGTTTGAGAAGTGGCTACCAAAGTTGGTGTTATCACTCATCTTTTATATTTTTTTTCGTCAAGAAACGATCCTCTGGGCGTGAGCAGCCGAAAATTTGAGGTTTTTGTTCTCGGTGATCTGGCCAAAACATTCGATGCCAGAGTGAATATGTTGGGTATGTTTCAGAAAACCTTAAAGCTCTATTCTTTTCTCTTTCAGAACAATGGGACAATCAGGGAGGGGTCTTAATCATAGGATATGATCTTTTCCGACTTTTGATCAAGGCCACCCAACCGAAAAAACCAACAAGAATGAAAATTAATTTCATAAATGGAAGAAGGGTATAAACCAGCATTTGATTGATCTCGCACTATGTTACATTATCACAGGTGCAAAGAGATGAACAGGAAGATGATCATAATAAAGGATATACTAATGAAGGAAGAATACGGTTTGAGGCTAATCAACGTAAGATTTATTTCACGGCTGTTCATCTTATATGCCCTTCAGTTGTGAGGAGAGTATTACTTGATCCTGGGCCAGATCTAGTAGTTTGTGATGAGGGACATAAAATTAAGAATTTGAACACTGACATAGCTTCTGCTTTGAATTCAATAAGGACTACGTACGTTAATACTTCTACTACTGTAGTAGTGTCTTGTTTCAGGCGAAGAGTTGTTTTAACTGGGTATCCCCTTCAAAACAACCTCATGGAGTACTACTGTATGGTTGATTTTGTTCGACCAAAATACCTAGGAGAGAAAAAATCATTCTCGTTGATGTTTGAAAGGCCTATAAAAAATGGACAGTGTCTCGACTCTACTCCAAGTATTTCGATTATCTAATTATACTTTTATACGGTCGCTTCAAAGGTGATGTCAAGCTTGCTTTGCAGCGAACTCATGTTTTAGTGGAGATGCTGAAAGGTTTCGTACAGAGGTTCAGCGATATTTAAGCTTCTCTCTTTATATCTGTTGATTATAGAAGAACTCATCATTTGCTGAAAACGATTCTACCAACAAGTAGAGAATATGTTTTATTGTTGAGGAAAAGTCCGCTTCAGCATGCTTTGTACAGGTGCGAAAACGGATAATTTCCTTCTCTATCATTCCTTTTTTAGGACTTTCCTTCTCTATGCGCATTCTGAAGTTCAAAAAGGTAGTAGTGTGTTCAATCCTTTGAAGGCGTTTTCTGCGTGTTCCAAGGTGAGTAATTATCTTTGAATCAGAGTATTTTGTTCTGATACAGATTTGGAATCATCCCGATGTCTTAGCACTTGCTTTGAAAAGAAAAAATGCAGATAAACAAAAAAATGATCAGAGGAAACAACAAGTATAGACTTATTATAATTAGAACTGTTCATGTATGTCTCCAGAATGAACCAACATTGATGGATGCTTTAACGTCATCCGCTTTGTACAATCCCAAACCTGTCAACCATCAAACTTTGTGGGAAGGGCTTACATACACAAATGATCTGTAAATTGAACATGCAAAGATGTTTCCTTGACTTTTCTATTTCAGAGATATCAACGATACCGACTCCATAGACAAATCTCGTAAAAGACCGAAGAAAAATTTGGCATCTCTTCTCATGGATGAAATAGATTTGGATGATCAAGGTCTCAAATACGATTGGGTAAAATACTAGCATCATGTTTTTGAGTTCTGACATCTATTCTCAGGCTGAAGTCATCATGCAGCATCATAAAGTCGGTAACATTGAACATGGATACAAAATGAAAATAGCCTTGGATATTATTGATGAAACAACCCGTATAGGAGAAAAAATCCTGCTCTTTAGGTGTGTTCCGCTTTCTTCATTTTTCATCAAAACATATTTGCTTCAGTCAAAACCTTACTGCACTCGATTTGATGGAGCAGTACTTATTCAATAGATTCATAGCTAATCCGGATGCTCGGATGGAGGAGTTCTGGGTTAAAAACAAAAATTATTTTCGTAAGATTCTTAATGGTATGAGAAACTGAATGCTACTTTCAGGATTGGATGGTTCTACAAACGCGACAGAGCGTGAAAGATTAGTTAATAAATTCAACAGCGATCCAAACATCCGACTTTTCTTGATATCCACTCGCGCTGGCTCTCTAGGAATAAATTTGGTTTTTAGTTATTCTTCTGAGCTAATTGTTATAACCTCTATCTCCAGGTTTCTGCTAATAGATGTATAATATTAGATGCCTGTTGGAATCCTTGTCATGACGCCCAAGCAGTTTGTCGAGTTTATAGGTTAGGTGTTTATTAGGTTCTTTGGAAATATGATTTTTTCTAGATATGGGCAACAAAGAGCCACTTATATTTATCGTCTGGTCATGGATAATTCTATGGAAAGAGCTATTTTTAATCGTCAAGTCAGCAAGCATGGCCTACAACGTGAGTGAATTGTCAGATATTTGTGATTTTACTTGTTCTTAGAACGTGTTGTCGATGACGCAAAGGTGGAAGCCAATGTTACTCAGAAAGAATTGGAAACACTTTTAATGTATGACGTAAGTTCTCTGAATTTTCGATTCGGCATTAAACGAAATTATTGAAGGAAGCTAAGGATGTTGTTTCAAATGAATGGGATACTTCGTGTTGGAATATTGAAGATAAGATTTTAGGGACTGTTGTACGAAGAAACAGTCGTATGCTGTCTCAGGTATGTGTAACAACTCTATTAGAGAATATGGTACATCTCCAGGAACCATTTTTGCACGAATCTCTCATTTTGGAGAAAGAAGAAGGGTTGAGCGAGCAAGAAAAGAGAGAAGCCCAATTACTCTATGAGAAAGAAAGAGCTGCTGAGGTTTGTGAGCAGTTGGTGATTTTGTTAATTTGAATCTATAGGTGGCTTTACCGCTGGAGTTCACAGAACGAATAGAACCTCTCCCCCGCCCGATAAGAGACAATTACTCACCGTATGGCAGGTAAGATGAAGTTTTCAATTATGATTAGTTTCATGATTTTTTTTAGAATGATGTCAGAAAATTTCTATAATAATGCTATGAAAGCGACACCATTTCCAAACTCCATAGAAGCTATCAGTAACAAGATGCCGAATGGGTAACTCTGTTAGAATCACCTAATTATATTTGATTTACTCAGTCTATCTGGAGGAGGCGTAACGATGGCTGGGGCTATCAAAGACATATCTCATCATACACAGATGCGCAATCCGATTCAGCAAAATTATTATATGGTTTGTTCGACAGAAATATATCCAAACTCACTCGATCTTTAGAATCCCCATCGTAGCAACCAGGAGTACTTCGATCCATCAAGATATGTACCACCTCATCGTAAGTTTGAGTGTCTCGAGGCTATTATTCTTTTTCTTGTTAAGATGTTTCCAATTGGATACCTGGCCTGTCTTTCCCCGGAGCCCAACATGCTTCCGAGATCATATCTAGTAGATCAGGAAAAATGCAACGCATAATTTTAGATCGAGGTTTCTTAAAACTATTATCTATAACTTTTATTGATTAAGATATCGAATTGCCCCTAGTTGAGAATAGTTCTCAAGTTCGTTGCTTGCCAAAAGGCTCTGAAGCTGTACTAGTTAGGTCTGGAGAGGGACTATATTTGAAAGCACCTAACGCTGAAATACTGAACGCACAAGGCTCTGTATTCGCTACAGGCATGCATAAAAGATAATGAGCATTTTAATCACTGTTTTCTTTTGCAGGTATGGTAACGGCTCCTGAATATTATGATCCTGCAGATTTTCGTTTACCACCGCCTCTGATGACAAGAGGTACACCTGAAGTGATCGACCTTGATTGAGATTACTGTTTAACAGTTCAATTTATGATCTCATCTCCACTTAGAGCTGTTTGACACTCTATGAACTCTGAAATATTCCATATATCTTACCCTTGGTCCTTTTGAAGGTCTGTGATTGTTATGCTTCCTCTTGTGGTCGAGCTACTCGAAATCTCGAGTTATTTTAATGATAGTTTAGTTTTAAAATGATCATATCTCCACCGATTTTCTTTTTTTCTTAGTTTCGTCGAGTTTTTAGCCTTAAAGACATCTAGCATTAACCTGTGATCTCTTTATTTTGTAGATAGTTTGTTTTAAAATTGTCCATAATACAAATCATAAGCACATCAAATCTTTTTCAATTTCTTCGCATTCGAAACGATGACATCATCTTTTGGGAATTGTGAATGTGGGAAGGCAAATTCGCAACGAACGAGAAATTCAACATCTGATGTTCGACACCTCAAATAGATGCTGACTATTACGAAACCTGAAAACAACTCACTTCTTCTCCGTCCACATATAAAAGTCGAGTTCTCGTTTCTCGATTTTATACGTAATGGAACCGAAACACCGTCGATGGTTATTGGGACTCCGCTTGATCAAGTATACAGTATCAGCATGTGGACACAAAAGGTTACAATAAGTACGATCTTTTCCATCTATCGCTTCCTATAAACAACCGTTTAAAAACATGGATCTTCCAAGGATTACCTGATGACAAGGGTTCCATGTGACATTCCGTGGATGATCATCTTTTTCAGTTTCCAGAAGCTTTATTGAGCAGGAGGCAGGCTCGAGATCATTGCGGGATTGACAACTCAATTGTCTCCACTCTGAAATAACTCCTTAGTACTACATGGTTCGTATGTTTATGTTTTTGATCGAAGAAAAGACTTACGCCAATGAACGCTATTTTCACAATATACTGTGGTGAATAAGAATAAGACGGAAATTGTTCGATAAATCATTAGAATAAACGAATCAAGGAATCTCATAGAATCTCATGGCTTTTATACAAATGAGGACGAGATAATCCAAAACTGGTCATTATTTACGGCAAGAAATATAGATGAAGGTAGGAAATTCAAGATCTGTTATTCTGATGACCAACTTTCCAAAAGTTCGATAATTTTGATCAAGGAAACATGCGAAAACAAGGAGGAGTAGAAAAAAACAATAAAATGGTGGGTAAATACGAATGTATGTTTAAGCTGTGAAATTTGACTGCTTTTCTCCAATCGAACGAACACAACCGCTCTACGCGTCATCGATAATGTAAATAAAGGCTGAATTAGAATTAAATATTAAAGTTTTCCGAGCCTCCAAAGTTCTTTTGCTGATTATTGTGTATGGTCAATAATACTACATGAAAGATCGACTTCCGAGAATCTTCTAGAGTGCAGCTCATGAATGAAAACAATCTTTTGTTATTCTGCTACAAAGCTAAAAATACTGGTTTGAAGAGCGCCCCAATTTCATTTAGGTCTTGTGAGTTAGCAGGGTTCCTGTATTCAAATTGCTGTCCAAATTCAGTGCTTCTTAATTCTGTAGTAATTTCTATCAATTCTGGTTATCGTATATTGAGTCGCAAGAAGTTGTTTGTGATGCTTTATTTTCTCTGCATTGTTAAATTGTTTTTTTCACATTTTTAGTAAGGGCAACAGTTACTTTAAGTTCGTGTTTCTAAGATGGGAGAAGAACTAATTAAATATACCTTTTCGACCTCCCAAAAAATTTTTGCCGATAGTTCCAAGATTGGTCTCTCGAAGGTCTGTCCAACTTCTTACATGATTTTTGTATATTTTTAAAAGATTGAGAGAATTGAAAGCAAACGCAAAGAAGTTGAACGAGAGCAGGAAGCTTTGAAAAAAGCCGTCTGTATGGAAGCTACTAAAAAACTTTTGAAAATGAGTATTGATGTTAAAGGTTTACTATTGAAATTAATAACTTCTCTTTATCTTTTTTTCAACTTTTCAGACCTTCAAAACGATATATCAGTTATTAAAAGCTGGTCAAACCAAGCTGCAGCTTTAAATGAAAATAAGATTGAAGCTGTCAGTTTGTGCTTTTCACTAAAATTTCGAAATTCTTTTTACAGTTCGTACTAGTGAGTATGTACTCTAACAACACAAAATCCGTTAAGTCTGGAGGAGAGTTCTTTTTTTCCTCAATTTTTAACGGCCAATTAGCTACGTTTAAATTAAGTTGGGCAGGCGATGACGGTAATTCTTTCTTTGTTAGTATCATGATCAGCATTTGGTTTCCTAGAAAACTCATGTAATTTCGAGCTTATCAACGGGTACAATATACGTTTTGACCAAAAGAACTTTGAGATCAAACTGAAACAACAACTAGAGAGAAAATCCAGTTTTCTAACCTTTATCGTAAAGGTTATTTGGCCCATGTTCGACAATCCGCTACTCTTTTAGTTTTGCATTTGATTTCCAAATAATAAATTTGCGAAGCATTTTCATCTTTCGAACCGTCATTTGGATATATTTGCCATTCTCGATCTTTTCTCATTTTGGTGTATTTGATTGTCAATTTATTAGGTAATTACAGACCACGGTGAGCTAAACCATGTCCTTTTTTGGGATAAAAGGAAAATCTGATGAGAAGGTGAGTTCTTAAAGTTTTTTGGTTCTTGTGTTCTCTTCGTGGTGCATCGATTTGCTTCCCCACAAAACATGTTATTGCCTCTCGTCATTCTTTTCCAATGGCTCCTATCTCTTTCCTCTCTTTTATTCTCATTTTCTCTCTCTATCTCTTCTTCTTTTACTCTCTCACTCTCTTCTAGCTGTGTTATGTATCTTCTCTGTTAATTTATATGAGTCATTCAATCCTTATTGAAAATATTTTTATTAGTTTTTTTTTTGATATTTAGCTCATCCTCCTCCTTCTTACATTAAACTTCAGGTCAGTTTATCGAGTATGAAGAAGTACGATGATTCCTCAAACGTTTCTCCTTGCGAGTCAAGTTCCTCCAGTGATGACGAAAATGACAGCCATGCAGAGCTTGAGTTAGATGATACAAATGTATTGAGGTTTTCTTTCTTACATATGCATCCTAGTCATTTATTCTCGCAGTTATTTCTCTGTTGTGTCCAACTACATATGGAAGAATAGCCGGAAAGCTTCTTACGCTTCCGGAACTGACTAGTATGTCGCTAGTTTACAATTGTGAAGAATTATAATCTCATTCTTTCAGCTGGGTCCCAACAGACCCAAACGAAGTAGTTGAAGTTCCATCAGCAATAGTTTCTCGATATAAGAAAGTTTATCCATTAATTGGTTTGTGGTCCGTTGTTGTTCGTTAGGAGGTTAAATTCTTTTCCAGGTGAAGAAGATCTCAATTCTAATGGAGCCTTCTACGTTATGTCAGCTGATGAGGTAGTACTAATTAAATGTTCTTTAATCTTTTTTTTAGAATCGAAAAGAGGAAGACGAAGATTTGGAACAAAGCTCTCTGGAACCCGAGACCAGGTGAGAAATCGAAGTTTCTGAACATGTTCATTCACTCTTCTGTTCCAGAGAAGAGAAAGACACTACCAAACCTCCTTTAAATCATTTAATATTTCGATTCTGGACTGGCACAAAGGACAACGTCCGGTTATTATCATTGTTCAGAAGTCGAAAGGTGAGAATTAAAGACAATACGAATAGGAAATAAAAACTTATTGTGTAGGTTACTGATGTTATAGCTCTCTGCGAAAGGTGTAGAGAATGTCGTTCTTTGTTCAGATGCTCTCTTAAGTGTAAGAAAATGTTATTTTTTCGTACTGTATTGAGTATCTGGCAGATTCCTCAAGTCGAGCAGAGTTTGTGAAGAGGTTGCTAGCTATTCTCCAGGAACATCTGCTATGGAAACCAATTCATATAGCTGCCGTTTTGGGATTAGAAGAGTTTTTCAAAGAAAGAAAAAGGAAAGTAAGAGGGTTAGTTGAAGTTTCTTCAAAGCGCACTGTTTCGTTCATTTAGGCAGATGCATATTTTGTCGCAACCCGAGGGTATGACACCTCTGATAATCGCTGTTCAACACAATCAGTGAGCATGATTTCCATACATTGATGTGTCATTTTATGTTTTCAGCATGTCATTGGTTAACTATTTAGTAACAGAGTGTTGCGAAGACCTAACAATTGATTCAAGAAACCACAACAACGTTCTACATTATGCTGCTACAGCTAGTGCGGAAATGGTCAAGGTTTTCCGGCATCCTGGTTCTTCTTCGAATCATTTTTTAGCTGCTAATGGATTCGGGCAAGTGTGAAAAACTTATAAACGCCACTAATAATGATGGAAGTACACCATTCTACTTGGCTGTAATGGGAGGGAATCCTTTTTGTGCGAAAGCACTCAGATCTTATGGTTTCTGTTCACGGTTTTCATTAACCTGCTTTTTTTTCCAGGGGGCTTACTCAGGGTTCCTGGATCACTAAAAAACGTCTCTCCACTTCTTGAAGCGATGAAAAAGCCGAAAATGGATGTTGCGTAAGTGTTTTCATTGAAAGATCATCCAGGAAATGGTTTTAGGAGTCTGCAAGCGATTTTTGAAGCCTATCCTGATTCTTTGAAAGATTCAGAGCCTTTAACTGGCAATACTGCATTGCATGTAGTTTCTTTCAAAAAAACACTTCTAGCTCTTCTTGATTTGAAGGTGAGTTCAAAGTAGAAAAGCATATATATCATACGATTTTCAGTCAGAGGAGATGCATTTGGATATAAGAAACTCCTTGATGCAAACTCCTCTTCATGTTTACATCCAAAGAAGTGATTTGTCTTTGATTATGGCAATTTCCGCGTACAATGTGATTCGGTTTTTTTCTCATTCATCACAGTTCTGAAACTTTTCAGGTTGACATTAATGCAAAAGATAATAATGGAAACAGTCCTCTTCATCTTGCCGTTTCAGTATGACAATTGAATTTTCATACTATGGTATCTCTATTTCAGAACTTGAATCTTGAAATCGTTAAAGCTCTTTTGTGCTTAGGAGCTGAACCAAACATTATCAATAATCATAGAGAGTCGCCACGACATCTTGCTGCGAAATTCAAAAACAAGTATGTTTGTCTGAATTGTTGTGTTATATGTTAACCTGAAGTGATATTGCTATGGAGATTGTGAGGTGTTTAATAATCTGTGGAGCACCTTCATGTCCACAAAGTTTTGTGGGGTGCACAGCTTTCTGTGTTCACAGAGACAACTTTGTTCCTGAACCTAAAATTTGTGACAGCGGTAAGATTTAATTGGCGACCTTTCACCAATAAACCATTTAAGAATCTGAATCATCAGTTTGTCGAAAGCTATCACAGCTAGCTGTTGACTCTCATTCTGCGACTAGCGCCTATGAATATGAAATCGACCCCGATAGAGAAGGGAAACAAGATCAAACATATCATGATTCCAACCCCATTCGTAATTTCCCTCAACAGGTAAATTTTCTGGAAGGAGAGTTCCCAATGGTTTATTCAGCAAGCAATATCAGCAGTTATGGAAAGTCTAAAGAAGTTCAAAGATAGAGAAGATGTAAACCTTATGAATGTTTTATCACTTGATGGTGGTGGTATACGAGGTCTTGTTAGTACGCAGGTGGGATTCTTACTGAGAAATATTATAATTTTATTTTTATCTTCCAGATTTTAATTTGTCTTCAAAAGTATTTAGAATCTCCTGTTTTCTCCTATTTTGATTGGGTGGCGGGAACCAGCACGGGGACATTGATAGCTTCTGCAATAATGACAGGTTTTTAAGAAAACTTATATTTCACTTTGTTTTGTTTTCAAGGAAAAACTTTACGAGAAATTCAAAAAATATATCTCCGCTTCAAAGATGAGCTGTTTGACTCCTGGTCTCGTCCCTACAGTTCTGTTGCGCTAGAAGAGTTCATGAAGAAATGCATTGGAGATGATGTGAAACTGAGTGACATTAAGTATCCACGGTATTCTTTCAAAGTTTCATATTGACAAAGCAAATCCTTGTTCAGTTTCTTTTTCACTACTGTTCGGGCCGATACTTTCCCTGTACAATTAGAATTGCTGAGGAATTATCGGTTGCCTTTGACAGATGAGGAGAACGATGAATTAGGTTTTCATGATCCGAAAGGTGTGATATTTACCCAAAAAATGAAACTCATTTCTGTTTCAGAAATTATGTTGTGGAAGGCTGCTAGAAGAAGTAGTGCTGCTCCCACTTATTTCTCTGCATCCGAAGGAAAGTTCATTGATGGTGGAATGGTTTCCAACAACCCAACTTTGGATTTGCTGAGCGAAATTCACTTTTTCAAAAGTACTTGTGCATATAAGGTAGTAACTAAGGTGAATAGTTCTGTTTTTACTCTGTGCGTTTCAGAAAGTCGAATCTAATGTTGAAATAGGGTGTGTTGTGTCAGTTGGAACAGGTATAACCCCCGTATACCCAGTTGATCCTTCCGTGTTCGAGGTATTTTGATACTTTATCTACAACATGCTACATTTTTATAGATGAGTGATATGTTAGGGCTGTTACGCGGTATTAAGAACTTGTCTCTCATGGTTCTAGATCAGGTAAAGCTAATCCGCTACAATTTCTCAAAAGTTTTAGGCAACTGCGACGGAGGGAGCTCCAATTGCACGGTCTAGGTCATGGTGCCATGCAATGAACCGACCATATTTCCGGCTTAATTCACCATTATTTAAAGTTGGCTAAAATAAAAAAGTACTGTGTTAACCTTTTTGCAGGACATAGTATTGGACGCCTCAGATGACAGTGATTTAGTGGAGATGATGTGGGATACTGTTCTATACTGTCATACGCATAGGTAACAAATAAAATTAAACGGATTACTGAGAGATGAAACGTATTAAGGAAAGATTTGATTGAACTTGCTCAAGTTTTGAAAGCTATCGGGACAAACAAATACCGCAAAAAAAAAGCGACCAATACGGCAACTGATTCTAATCAGTAATGACTATATTTCTCGCATGTACAAAGTATTATTTATTTATTTATTGCACTTCGACTCTTAATAATATTGAAGAAATAAACATTTTTTGAACCGCACATTTTTCAGAATCAAAGAAACTCTTGACTCTAGCACATCTCAACGCATAAATGATTCAAATATGAGCTGTACTCTGAAAACTACTCTACTTGTTCTGCTCCAGCAAACTCAACAAAATAGAATACAATGTTTTCAGATAATTTAAACACGTTGTTCAGTTTAGCGATACAATTATTACTACAATTGGATGATGAGCACAAGAAAAGTTCAAAAAAAACCGATGAGTTAAAATAAAGTTATGACACTGAGAAGCTTAGAAGAGTGTAAACACCGCTCACAAGGATGCGTGTTCGAGAAAATGAAAATGAAGAAAGTTCATTCGAACTAAAAATGAGAACAACAGAGCGGTGGTTTATTTATTTTCTATCACCTGACGCGCTCGTTGCGGTGGTTCATTCATTTTCCATCATCTGATGCGCTAGTATGGTTGTACATATTTTCATTTCTCACATGCACATCAAAAGAAGATCGGTCTCACATCAAGTATTATACGTGAAAGTGTGACAACAGAGCTTAAAAAATGCAACGTGAACCGATTTCAACTATTTTTTTAAAGTTATGTGATTTAATGTACAGTTCCATATTTGGATCATATGTTTGTGATTGGCAAAAAGAAGAGAAGACATTGCTCTTGGGCTAACTACAGCCTATTATACTTAACTACATTAGTAACTAACATCTAATGAGGACACCGTTATGGATTGTACAACGCAATTAGATTTTGATAGAGCAAAACAGGGCTCATCTGAAGAATTTATTAAAAAATAAAATGAGGAATAAATGTCGATACAACCAACTCTCATATCAAAAGTATAATATATATTCAAATCACCAACATTATTCAGAAATGAACTCTGGAATACACGCAAAAGACGGTTCAAAAACTAGGAAAAATGGGAATTTGCAGAATTATCTACTCAATCATGAGACTTTGCATAAATTTAATTTCTCGATTCACTATTCAGAGTTTGGGAACAGTTAACTGAGAACAATCACAGCGTCAAGTATGTATAGAGAACAAACGATGGATGTGTCTTCTTATATTCGATAATTTTCAGGACATGACGTTCACTACCGACACCGACGTAGAAAAGCCAAAAAATGTTGTGCCCTCAAAGCCACAGACATATGAAGATTTCGTACGGATGGGTAAATACTGCTACCTTATTCTAATCTTCTCCGAGTTCCTTCTCCTATCAGGAGCAGGTAATATGGTTTATATGGTTTATGCAGGTATATCCCTAGTTTGTAACTGAAGAACGATTGAGTTGTCAGGAGCTGCCCCTCGTTCAGTTTCCTGCGTAGGGAGCAACTTCACCATTGAGGATGTCTGCAAACAAGGTTTGAATCACAGAGAATTAGGTGACTGTGAGCTGAAGATAGACTATGAATTCAAGTCGATTAACGTCGAGGTACGTGCTATAGTATTTTCACAAACTAAGTCTGCTCATCCAACATTCCAGTTCGAATACCTTTGTAAAGAGACTGCCTTAGTCAAAAGTAGCATCTCAGTTCAAATGGCAGGAGTTTTATTTGGAACGTTGTTGTTCGGAAGTTTGTCTGATCGATTCGGGAGATTAAGAGTTAGAATTATGGCTTTTACCAAGTTAAGATAACTTTCAGGTACTGATGTTTTCATTCACTATGACAACTTTGGTATCGTTACTTTGTTCGCTTTCCACTTCTCTCATTATGTTCACTGTATTGAGAACGGTTTTGGGATTCTTCTCAGGAGGAGTGATTGGGTACATTGGTCGACTGTATTTGAAAAAACAAGTTTTCTATTCCAGAACTTATGCAGTATACCAGATGGAACAAATACCGAAGAAGCATCGCTTCTGGGTAGCAACAGTGATTGCCTGGGCACCTAACTACATTTTAATAAACGGAATAGGTAAAATGACATTCTGAAAAGTAATATTGTCATATAGCTTATTTGGCGAAAGACTGGAGAACCTTCCAGCAATTGATACTACTCACCAGTTGCCCTGCTTTTATAGTTTATTTGTAGGTTTTGCTGAAACTCTTGATCATTTGATTAATTTAAGTTATGTCTACGAATCTCCTCGCTGGTTAATACAAAGAGGAAGAATACAAGAAGCAAGAGAAGTTATGCAGCGTATCCAGAAACTGGACAGAGTTGATAATTTGAAAAGAGAAGAGATGGAAAAAATGCTGGATGCCGAGTATCAGGTCTAGCTAAAGGTAATGAAATATTATTACTGGTCGAACTTGCAGCAACAACTATCCAGACAAGGAAAAATGAAAAATTATAATATGACCCATTTGTTCTACACGTCTAGCATGGCACTGTCTACAGTTGTTCTATGTTGTGGAAAGTTGTCGTTTCAACCTTATCTCAGTTAAATGAGTTATAAATTAGGTTTTTCACTAGCATGGTTAATTATGGACTTGTTTTCAATATGGAGAGCTTGGCTGGATCATTGTTTCTGAACTCTGTTTTGATGGGAATGTTACGCTGGGTTATGAATGTTCTTTCTGGTGTCCTGGATTATAAGTACGCAGAACAGTTTTCACTAGCTAAACAATGTTTTTAGATACAAAGTAGTCGGTAGGAAGATGGTACATCTTCTCTCGCAAGCAACTACAGCATTTTCTGTGGGATCTGTAGCGCTTATATATTTCTTCGGTAGTTCATCTCGACTTCATCATGACTTCCGGCAAACTTTTAGGTATTGAAGCGGATTACAAAGGATTCATACGCTTTGCAACGATCTTGTCTACATCCACAACTTCTCAAGTTCTTCTTATTCTTTATGTACATGTACGTTAATGTTTCTTTTATAGATTTTCATAACAAAAGCCATAGTTTCCGTGGAGTATTATCCAACAGTTGTGCGAAACTCTGCTTTAGCTATCCAATCAGTATCTAGTCGCGTTGGAACGATCTGTGCTCCTCAACTTTTTATTTTTGTAAGTTTCTACTTTTATCCTAACGTCCATCCTTACTTGTAGGCATCATCTACACTCGCCATCCCTTACACACTACTTTTTGTGATGGCAGCTTTGGACACCATTTTCTTCCAAATTGTTCTCCCTGAAACAAAGGGAACGGCTCTACCTGAAAGCTTACCGCTCAAGAAAAGAGAAAAATCTGTTCTAGAAGAAGAGGAGAAGATGATTACCCCTCCCCAAACATATTCTATGTATCCACAAACACCATCTAAAAACGAAGAGAATGATTCCTAGGTTCCAATTCTCTATATTGTATTAACGTAATGGTTAAAATGTATTTCAAAACTCGCTGTTGAAGAATGTATTTAATAAATTTGTAGTGGTTTGCGAAAAGTCATATAGTTACACACTGCAACAGACTTCAGTTCAGTTAACAGTTTCACCTACCTCATACAACTATGTTAATCGTCCCATTGGATCAAAACAAAGAGAATTTTCAAATGCTTAAAAAAATTTGTTTATCTTTGGTCTAAAATTTTGCAGACTCAGTTTTTATAAACATCTAAACCTTTTCTTAACGGGAAACTTGTGCTAAATCAAGAAGACCAGCCACAAAACAAATGAAACCAATAGGAGATTTGCTTAGAAAGAAACCTGTTCATCCTTTTCCACCGTATGGTCACTGTTTCCTGTAGTGACAAGATTGAAACGGTTAAACAATCAGATTCATATTGATCTGCTCTATGTGAATGTTTCGAAAGTTTCCTTAAACGCTTTAAATGCCATAAGCATGGAGACCGGAACAAATAAACAAAAAAATTTATTTTTCGTAAGTGTAGTATTGTACATTTATACAAACTCATTGCAAAGTACCCATTGACTAAGGAAATTTGAAGATCATCACATGGGAAATTGGAATTAACGGATTCTTTGGTTTTCATCCATTTCGTTGTCTACACTTCTCATGAGAGAATGAGACATTTCGGTTAGTTTCATCGCAATATATAATCTTTCGTTCGTTGGGCTCTGAAAGTACTCGTATGGATGAGATGCTAAGCTGAGCTTACCTTGAAAACCATTCTGTTCAAACGGTTCAAAACTTGATCAACAGTGAAGCGCAGAGGGATGTTAATCACTAATTGCTCAGCTAGAGGATCAACAGCTGAAGATACAAAAGTTATGCTTCATATGTCTTAGTTACCAACCTTCGATATCAATCTGTTGGTGGGTGGTTTCTTGATCAGCGAAAACCAATTCAGAGGTTTTGTCTTCGTGAGCGGCTAGAATATCATATTAGATGTAAGTAAACCTTCTTGAATGAACTTACGAGTCGATTCATTCAAGAGTTCGCTATTCTCGTTTTGAGCAACATCGTCGTTTTGCTCTTGACCGGAACCTTCGTCACTCAAATTCTGAAACCATGTTCATGAAGAAGAAGAAGTTTGAAAGGTTACTCACCTCAACATTATCAGTTTCCGAAATGTTTTCGTTAATGGTGACATCGGAATCATTATTTTCAGATAGAACGGGCAAGATTTTTACTTGTTGAGCTACCTCATCGGTGGCATCGTTTGGTGCAATATCTGCTACAGTAGTTGAAGAATCATGTTCTTCAGTGTTAGATTGTGGAGCATCAAGAAGAAGTGCTGGTGCAGATGTTTTATCTTCTTGCACGGATGAAGATGTAGCTGTGACTTCAGTTTGTTCAGCTAATTGCTCAATAGCTGCATTAAGAGCATTCAAACTTTCTGCCTCTTGTGGGGAAGCCTGGGCTTCCTCGGTGTTGATAACCTCAGCTGCATCACTGAGAACAGTATGTAACTGCTCTTTCAATTCATTGGCTTGTTCGTCCTACATCATACATATTAGGAATATGATTCTTGATATGAACTCACGTTTTGAACAGTTTCCAGCTGTTCCTTAACATCCGCTACAAGGCTGTTCACGGCTTCAACATTGAGAGTAGCTCCGTCTCCACTGGCTGCCTGTACAGCTTCGTTTAGGCTTTGGATATCAGTCAAAACACCTTGTACCTATAAGAGTATGCTTAAGAAACAGTTCATAGTCTTCCAAAAACCTCTTGATCCGCGTGCTCAATATTAATTTGTAAATTACCCGTAGAAGTTTCGATGGGAGCGGCGATACAGAGGGGTACAAGAGCAACAAGTAGAACACAAAACGAGTACATCTGCAAAAGAATACTGAACAGGCGTATAACTATCAGGAATTAGAGAGAGATCAAAGTGAGTTTTCAGACGATGGCAAATTACTGTCTTCCGAAGCTTATATACAGGTTGGGTGGCAGCTCTTTCTTTGAAGATTTCCGCTTGTACTTTCTTCATTATGTTTGTAGAAACATGTTCTTTCAAATATCACACTTGTTCAAGCCTAATGAGCACCAAACATCACCTTCTCATACTGTATTTACTTTACAGCAAATTTTTGTGAATACGGTAGGCAGGAGCCGAAAAGATCCAGAGAAGTAAAAGCTATTCTTCTGCTCGAATATTTACGTGACATTATTCTTGCCAATGATCAGTGTATTCGTTTATTTTAGTTCACTTGCAAAACTTCGAACTCAGAGCAGAACAATGGATCCATGAGGCTTTTGCACCAAAGAGCAAAGAGACCGTACCACCCACTATTGAGGTTCAGATATTCACCAGAGTTCATAAAATCGGCGCTATTCTATTTCACTGCCCTTCAAAAGTTAGTAGAACATTCTGATCATTTGTAAAAAAAACTCTCTTTCAAAAATCATAGCGGAAGCCTCTCCTTCCTTTTCACTTCGAACGATTTCATAGCTTTGACTAGTCCATGAAAAGAGGAAGAAGCAACTAGCGCTACATCAAACATGAGTACAATTAGAAGATTATAACTCCGTGTACCTCTGCAAAAATTTCAGAACTTTACTCGCTAGCCCATAATAGAAAAAATGATATAGAGTTGGAAAGATAAAAAACAAATATCCTATCTAAAAATAGAGCCGGCCGAGCAAAAGTAAGAATACTTTATTTACCGAACAATTTTCACGCTATCGGAAAGTTGTTAAGTGTTGAGAGTACAATTACAACTTGCAAGAGGATGAAAGAATAAAAACTTCCAGACAGAGATCGAAAAATTCAAGTTCAATTAGATTAGACTCAGTAAAGCTAAGTTAGGCTGAGATATGTTAAAAAAGACTAGAAAGTAAAAGCTGACAGTATAAAGCTAACTCTAAAACGTAAACTGGTATAGATATGATCAATTAAAATAATAATTATTAATTTCTGTTAAAGTTGTCACCAAAGTTGAAACAAGCATTTCCATAAGAATCAGCGAAGGAAAGGTCAATATGTTGCAAGGGCTGATTAGGCAGCTGCGGACGGAAACCCGGTCCCAAAAGCGACTCTACGTCTCCAGGAACTCCGTCCAGAGCTGAGGAAGACAAAGCATTTGTGAAATCGTCATTTCTGTAACAGTTATATACTCTATTAAGACATACAATTATTATATTTACTCACGTATCCATAGGCTGGCTAGTACTGGGGGACCAATCATTTCGTGACTGTATGGACAAAGGCGATGGAGAGTCTGCACCGAAGAATGAGGCAGAGGATGATATTTTCCTAAATGACCAGGAAGTTCGACTTAATTCAATTTTGATCTAACCCAGATGTTTTGGCAACCATTACAATTTCACTCTGAATATATCCGAGTGGACTATCAGGACACGGTTTATGCCTCTCTTCTGTATCGAAATACCGCAACATTTCGTCTTTATCAATGTTAGGATACATATATCTGAAGAGCATCAAATATATGTGAAAAGTAAACATCGACTACTTGATTTCACGCAGCTGTGGACAACTTGCTATTCTTTGAGCGAGAGAGAGCTGATCCAAATCTTTAATAGTGAAAGGAGCTAGGTGGAAAGGAACTGAAAAAAGAGTATACATATGTTTAATAGAAGCCTTCCGCACGCACCTCTTTGATCTTCGTCCTCACAGACGAAACCAATACTTACAGCTCCTGTTTGGGTATCACTAAACCTAAGAAGGAAAGTGTTGTGAGGGTAGCTGAGCATAGATTGCGATGCATCTTGTTTCGATATGAAACCAGAAAGCCACCCTATGAGTGGGATTATAAACCATCAACCATTCCACAGCACATACCTTCGTCCCAAAACTTGAGTAACTTTTGCTTGATTAGCTGCATGATCGAGAAGAACCATTCCCAAAAAGAAAACGATACGTCATCCCGTAAATTTTGCTGTAAAACTGATTGTTCTTATAATACTGAAGCACTCTCTATGCCTTAGCAAAACGGCTGAAGGTGATCGGTTTTTGATCTTGAATATTGGAAATCACCAGTTTTTCGGATAGATAGGCCAAGTCGGTATCAGACAAAGGGCGTCGAGCACCAGTGAACAAACTACAAAATGTGATTATTACGTCTCATTTTCTTTCAAAACCTGAATTTGTGTTTCAAAGCCATTGCTAGATCAGGCCATGCGACTGCGTTCACGTCCGTCATACCTGGCGTTCGATTCTGTAAGTTGTTTTGGTTCAAAATTTGCTTTGTTTAACAAACCACGGAAGAAAAAGCTCGTTGCCACATAATAGTGCCTTGTGCGTCACAATCTTGAGATCCATGAACTGTCACCATCAAGGGCAAAGACAAAGTCCAAACATCAAGCTGAAGTACCATGGGAATATTTTCAGTAACAAACAACGTTTTACCTTCCCTATATTACCGAGATGAAACGGGCTGATGGAGAACAACAAAGCATACTTTTGATCAGTTGCTGCCTGGGCATTCGCACTGCATTTCAAATCAGCAGAAGCTCCTTTTGGAGGCGGTTTTCTGTGTGCTATTCTAGTCAACTTCTAAAAGTCAAAACAGATGACATTAAGCTAGTAAATTAGCGTGTACCGAATTATTAAACTTAGCGGAGAAGTGGTTTAATTCATCCATAGTCATTTTTTCGAAGTCATTGCTTATACTTCCAACTGACTTGCTAAAAAAATTGCAGATATATCAGATAAATTTTAGAAATATTACATATCCGAATGATGCATTTGGCTACAATATGCTAGTCTAGCTTCATCTTCAGCAATAATTTTGATAGTAACATTCGCATTAACCATGTGTTGTCGGATACCTAATTTGTCCCCAATAAGCAAGCGAACCTGAACAATCTTCTTTAAAAAAAAATTCCCGACAGAATCTTACCTCAGTAACGAATTTATGCTGTGTTTTCAGTACAGGATCTGGTTGTACACTCACAACAAACGACTGTGCCACCAACATAAAAAGAAGTTTCGACAATTGATTTCCAATAGTAGTCAAGTTATCAATTGTGAGTTGTGCATTATTATCTGTGAAATGACCTGACAAATACGGTTGAAATCTTAGTTTTATTTGATTAAAACTAACTTCCTCTTTGCAAAAGATCGAGAAGCCATGTAGAAAACATGTGCATATTCCAGTTATGATCAGCAAGGAACTCGAAACTGAAGGAAATCAAAAATGAGATTCGAAAACTGCGTAGTCGTTCTTGTGAACAACCGTTCTTTCAAAAACTTCGAAATGAAATGAGTTAGATGAATCCAAGTCTTTCTTCAACTTCTCAACAACTAATTTTAATTTGCACAAGCTCGCCATAATAATATTAGGTGAAGCAAACTTTTGCAATTTTAATTGGCACTACATTATGAATATAATATACATACTCCATTTGTATTTCGTCAAGGAGACTTTCTCTATTTTCAAACGGAACTCCGACTTGAGCTAGCTTTTGTCTGTTCTTCCAATCAAAAAGCCTTTCACTTATTAATTGGTTCTAAAAATGAATACTCCTCTGTTTTCATAAAACAATCGATACCTGAAACAGAGCCGCGAGCCCTGTTCCCTCATTCAGTTTTTTTACCATTTCTGCTCGTTTTTGACTCATTATATCATATATGGCAGCTGCTCTGCGCTGATGTTCACTTAGCGAGGCTCGGGCCTATGTAGGAGAGTTACTTCACAAAATAAACTCAAAGACCAACATTTTCGAGCTGATCAGCTCTTCTTTCATTTTGAAACTGGTGAACCAAAGCTTGTAATCGTTGGATTTCACCTAAATCATTGACGAAGCGTCCCTGAAAAAAAGCCAATTAGTAATAGAAATGAGATACGAACCTGCAGGTCTTTGTTTTCTTCCCATAACTGATGAGTTTCCTTAGTGGCTTGCGCTATTCCAGATCGGATCTCAGAGCAAATACTCATTGCTCCCGATCAGAAAAGAAACACTGAAAACGAATGGATGATAGAATTAAATCAATGAGTTGAGTTGTATATTAAAAGCTCCACATGAGAAAAGCAGAAACTATGAGACTACAAAGAGCATCAGAAAAGAAGAGAAGTGAAGTGTTGAGAGAAAGAACGTGTAGAGAAAGGAGGAGAAAACGCAGACAGCTAATGATGGAAGGCATCTGCGGCAGCTGCATTTATCGAATATAGAAATGCTATTCACATGATAGCGGTAATAATTACTACATGCTCTTTGCATTTATAATCCTGAATAAAAGCATGTATGACATGAAAGAAGGTTGGACTGAGGATAGCTGACGAGCGCTATAGCATGACACAAAGCCAAAAATTTCAAAAAAAAAAAAAGAGGGAAATAAACGTAGGTATGATAACCTCATGTTTGAAAAAGAAAGCATTAATAGAGCTTTTTATAGCAAAACGAGATTATATCGGCTCATGGGACTTTCTATAATAAAATGTGCATGGCAACGCCATCCCGCGAACTTGACAACCAAAGTAAAACAAGCAAACACAACAAAATTGAATAACGAGATATAACAGCAACAAAATTCCCCTTCAATCTTTTATTTCCGGAGAATAGTGGTCCATCCATCATCATCTGTAACCATTCTTGGTTGTCTTTCTTTTTTCTCAACTTCCTCTGGAAATGATTTATTAATTAACGAACGGAAATGCATGTAATCGGACTATTTTTGTCACTGACAAGCACCCCGAACCCATAGAAAACAAGATACTGGTGCGAATACATGACCAAAATAGATCTCTCTAAGATACCTGAATCGGCCATCTCTTCTTCGACGTCATCCATTGCCATCATGTCATCATCATCGTCTTCTTCATTCAACTGTAGCTGCGAAGTTTTTTTCACCTCCTACATCGGGATTACAATTTGATACCAATCAAGAATCGATAAATAACCTGGATAACTTGCAGTGAAGGTAATCCGGCGACTAATTGATCAAAACCCGTTCTATTATTTTTCTTGAGGAAACTGAAAATGTTTTCTGAGATTCTTAGCGTATATTGTAAAGTTTACCCAAAAGCTTCTAGCAGTAAATGAGATGTGGGATACACACTATCATCATCAAGAATTAAATCGAAATCGGTGTATAAAATATTTGTAATCCATTGATCCAGGTCATCCACTTTCAGAGATGGATATGTGTAAATGTGTTCAGATAAGACGTCGATAAGCCACTGAAAGCATGAAATAGAAAATTGTTTGTTCCGTTAGTTATTGTTTAAGTGTTAGAAACATTGTAAGATTCCAAGCAGTTCAACATTCTTTTAAAACTTTCCTTCTGATAACTCAAGAAGTAAAATAAAATGCATTAGAAGATTAATCGATAAACACACTTCATGTTTTAACTTGGTTTCATCGCCGCCACTATTCGAATCGATCGCCAATTGATAGCCACTCCAAACCGATAAAACATGACTGACAAAGCTTCTCCACTCATTCAAATCCACAGAATTAACCGACATCAGGCTTAATAATTATAGAAAATATGTGATATGGACATAAGCTTGAAATATTAAACAAAATTTTGTGTAGGAGAATAAAAAACTACGAAAGTAACAAAGCTGTAAACAGCGTACACATTCAATTCATTTATTAGGAACAATCTTAATTATAATTATTACAGAAAAACCGAATAGAAACTCTAAAATATTCGAAACTATTCCATTCCCAGTGTTCTAGGTATAACAAAACTAAAATGGAGTTCAATGCTGATATTGATATGGAAGAACACGATGAAAACAGTGGAGGGCAACCTAGTCCGATGCCAATAGTTAATCGCCAACCTGGGAGTGATGAGGTTGTTAACAGAATATATGATATATAGCATTTTAAATTACAGTCATCTTCATCTTCTCAGTTCTCTCCTTCGTACGGAGAAGAGGATCTGGACAATACATTAGATGGAACACCAGTGCCTGACGAAGTAAGTTACTTTTCATGTTTTCTGTTTTTTCCTCAACCATTCTCTTACTGAACAATATTTGATTATTTAAATAGGATCTTCATTCAAATTCTTATCCTTGTTCTTCTACAGTTTCATAATAATGAAACAAACCTTTTATTTTCCTAACGCTTGGAATGAAGTCCATAATCTTTCACTTGTTTCCAATAATTTCTCACAAAAGTTTTAGAATGCTCCTGAGGTTCCCATCGTTAACAAAACCGAGCCTGTGGTTTTACCATCGAAAACAGGACTCAAAGTAAAAGTTAATAGGCTACATGTACGTTTTCTAACAGTTTAATTTGTGCGTGGGTAATAAAGGTACTTTTTAAGATAACAGCAGAATGGAAGTGGACTGCTTGTGAAAACGATACATGTGGGATTTGTCGCATGCCGTTCGAAGCTTGTTGTGTTGATTGTTCTATGCCCGGTGATGGTTGCCCTTTGGTAAAACAATCTAGCAATCTCAAAACATAATTATGTTTAGGTTCTTGGGCATTGTCGGCATCCTTTTCATATGCACTGCATTTTGAAATGGACGGAAACTCAAAACGCACCAAAACCTCAATGCCCGCTCTGCAGGCAAGAATGGAAGTTTTCACCGGAAATGCCTTATGGGCGACCGCAATAGAATACGATTCGTTGTATACGTGTTTCACCACATTTGCTGAATTCCATGTAAATAAAACTAATTTTTCATCTTTTGCCTATCAGCAGACACAGTTCATTGACAAGTTCATCGACTAAAGCGGAAAACGCAGGGTTGTACAAAGTTAAGAGATAACAGAGTATCTATTTACGTCTTATGACAACAAAAAATGTGAGAAGAATCATTTTAAGAAACTAAAGTTCAATTTCATTAAAACTGAATCGATTCATTCTATTTATAGGGGAATGTTTGATTGATGCATTTGGAACTTCCGATAGACTACTTAAAGCACGCCCCATTCTCAATCACGCGCCCCATTCGCAAGAAGTTACAGTATATAATGTTCAAAAAATCTTCTATTTTGCACGTTTGCCTCATCGTTGAAGCACGGGAGGTTTTCATATAAATTCGTAGCTTTTTCTTGTTTTCTTTCATTCATCTCGATACACTCTGAGAACAAGCTTTATCTTATTTTTGAAGCATCATGGTTATTGAATTTCCTTGGGATCCATCTACTTCTGTTTCTAATTTAACTCAGAACCAAATTGGTCAGTTATGTGCTCTCATAAAAGTGAATGATACAGAGGTAAATTCTATCAATTTTTTTTCTGATTCTCACACTTATGGATGTAGGTGATTCCTGATGTCTTGGCGGTAGCTTCTCATTTTCCTCACCATGAACGCCCATCTCCTTACATAGGTAAGAACATCACGTTTCTAGCTCCAACACTAATGAATACTTTCCTTTTAAGTTTGGTCTGTCGGATTATTGTTTGTCACTTTGATCAATATGTGTGCACTCATAGGAATAGGTGTTATGAAATATCTCACAAAAAATGTTTACAATCAAGTAAGAATTAGATTAAAATGAAAACATCGGGTCATTGAACCTCATTAAGGTTATCACTCTTTTTGTTGGTCTTGGAGTTGGATCATTATCTGGATCTAGTTTTTATCATCTTCTACCACAGGTGTTAATGATACACAGAAAAGATTCTTATTGTCTATTACTAGGCACATCCATCACTTCTCGAAGAGAAAGACGAGCATGGAAATTTAACTCATAGTTATCTGCATATTGCTCATACTTCACTATTAGGAGTCTATTTATTTTTTATGTGTGATAAGCTTATCAAAATTTTCTTGGAAATGAGAAAGGTGAGTCTTGGAAGGCTTTCATACAAACTTATAATGTCCTGCTGTTCGTTCTATCTTGCCTCATTACACAACTAAACCTCTTGAAGCTTTTGTTTGTTCTACAATCTAGAGAAACCAACCTACTCATGTTTTCTGAAATAAGTTTTCATTTCTTCAGAGAAAACGCCAACAAGTAGGAACTCATGCCATTGATAAGGCTGGAGGTGCTTTGCTTGGTTTGGAACATGGAACATGTGAGAAGGTTTGGTAGAATAGGAGAAAATGGCTTATGATTGAAAATTTAAGACGAAGCTTGCTTGTGAAGAGGCCGCAGCGATAGAAATGATGCAACTCGAAACTACTGCTGGTAAATCTATGGGAGACCAAGCTCACGGAATTTGTGTTCACGATCACTCTATGACGTTCGAAGTGAGTATAAGGATGAGAGATCGCGCTGTATGCTCAAATTCTAGGCCGGCGATTCTGCGATCGCAGCCGTTGCTTGGATGATCATTTTCGGAGACGGTTTTCATAACTTCATTGATGGAATCTCCTTAGGCGCATCTTTTGCGGAATCCACACATTCAGGCATTTCCATTTCAATCGCTGTCTTATGCGAGGAGTTCCCTCATGAATTGGGTAATTGGAGAGAATAATGTAGAAAGAAGTTGAATTCAATATTCTGTAGGTGATGTAGCCATCCTAGTAGCTGCTGGAATGACCTTACGCCAAGCTCTTCTGTATAACTTATTGAGCGCATTAACTTGCTACATAGGTGAGATAGCAACACAGTGGTGATTCATCAGTTATCTATTTCAGGGTTTGCTATCGGCGTTGGTATTGGAGAACTCAATGAGTACGCTTCCCAATACGCTTTTGCTTTGGCTGGCGGCATGTTCCTCTACATATCATTGGGCTGTATGGTAAGCATTCGTTTCTTTTTCTTTTTTTAATTCTGAGATTGAATATCGTAATGTAAACTTATCTGGTTATAGATGCCTGAAATGAGAAAAGCAATGGAAGAAGCATTGAACGTTTCCCTACAAAGAGGCTTGTATGTATTATTCCTACAGTCTATTGGAGTGTTCATTGGTTTGTTCCTCATGTACTACATGGCTCGTTACGGTGATGAGATGACTGTTTAAAAGACCAGTCATTCTGTATAATAAAATTCTTATTTTTTCAATATCATCCTAATAATGCACCTGTCATAATCTCCGTTCTCCATTGATATTCAGTTTTTTTTTAAAGTATAGTCATATTAAAGGTTTGTCAATGTTCGAATCACATCATTTACGACGCGTCTTTGTATTCTGCATGTTTCAGTGAGCTTAATAAGGTTGAAGCATAATTGTAGGATAGATATCTAGGATTTACGAGTTTTGTTAGTTTTGTTCTCCCCTTATTCTCCTTCCGTTTCACATTTCCTCCTCTCTCCTCTCCTTTTGAAGATCTATCTTTTGTATTTTATTATTTTGAAATGTAATAATGAAATTAATAAAAATTTGTAGATATTGACTCAGATTACTCATCATCGCGGTATATTTGACAGGTTCAAGTTAAATAACCACAGGTTGAAATTGGTTAGGAATATCAACAAACTTTTATTTACTTTGATAATAACAAAGGCAGGTTTTATGAATGTTTGCATTTTCAAAGGTATAAAAGCTACTTTTAAGTCACTTTCACCATTTCACAGCTTAACTCACAAATGCGGCTATTAATTATCCTCTGCTCGTTAATTCTTTCGTGCCATTGTTTGTTCGGCATTGGCAGACGACAGTCTGTGGCAGTACAAGGAAGGCTTCTTTGCGATGGTAGACCTGCTGCCAATGTTAAAGTGAAACTCTACGAGAAGGACGTTGGTGAGTATTTTGAGCTTGAACACTGGTGACTCATTTTAGTTTTTTTTTTCAGTTTTGGATTCCTTGATGGATCAAGGGCGAACGAACAGTAACGGAGAGTTTAGGTTAGCTGGTAGTAAATCGGAAATAAGTACGATTGATCCTAAAGTTAACATTTATCATAGGTGTGATTACGTTGGGGTAAGTTCCATGTTCAAACTAAAGTGATAATCGATGAGTGTTCAGGTCTGTTATCGCAAGTTTGGTATCACTATCCCAGATAACTTTGTAAGTAAAGGCAGGAATCCCTCAAAAACGTATGATATTGGAACGATAAATCTGGGAAATAAGTTTAATGGAGAAACCAAGGATTGCTTTAATTGAAATTCTCTTGCATAGTAAAATATATGATTAATGAAATGAATGTTTTGTTTATTAAATCTTCATCCACTGAGAGAATCATACAACAAATAACTTGATTGACGTTCATCTTATATCACTTACGGAATTTGATTTAGGTTACAGGATTTAAAGACAAGTTGATAAATAGTATCCGTATCGTTCTGTCTATGAACTTGTTTCAACACATAGCTCTATATAAGCTGTTACAAAGATATATTTCATACGTTCCCAATTAACACTCAACACGACTTATCTATCGGTGGCAACAATGAAAGTTTTATTCGTGACTTTGGTTTCTCTGTCCCTAATTGAGGCTTTGTTTTTCCCTTCCAGTGGAGGAGGAGACTGTTGCTGCCAACAACAACAGTCATGTTGCTGCCAACAACAGTCCTGTTGCGCTCCACCACCTCCACCTCCGTGAGTATTAATTACGTGTACGCCAGAAATATAAAGTTTTCAGGTGTTGCGGATGCGGTGGTTGCGGAGGATGCAGTGGAAGGTAACAATCAAACTCTCAATGTGTCTTTAACATAACTTCAGAAAGAAGAGGGAGATTGGGCATGTCAGGGGACATGTGAACATGGTGGAGCACGGGGATACTTTGAACGGGCAGTGTAATAGTTTGGAGATCAGTGAAGTTATCAAGAAGGTGTGTGCATTTGTTCCATAGAGAACTTTTTTTTTAACGTTCTAATCTTCTATTTTATTACTTTTTGCATTTGCAGCACTTGAATGGAACATCAGCCATGGCTGTTAAGTCTGCTATCTATGAAGAACTGAGTTCTATCTATCCAGATGATGCCTTCACCGTTCTTTGTGTGGACGGAACGGTAACATATCAAGCAGATTCTCACAAGTATGTCCATGTGCACTTTACTTTATTTAGATATGAACTTCTAGGTACTGTGTTGAAGGAAACCGTTCTCATAACTGTTATGTCTTCCTCACATAAGACATTTTTAAAAAAAAACCTCAGCGTGCTCGAAAAACTCAAATTAAATAGATTTTTATGATAGTTCTTGTGTTTCACAACCATAATCTTAAAGTAGATATTGCATATCGAACTCTGAGTGCAGTGAACGTTTAAGGCGAAGAAAAAGTGTTTTAATCAAAGTTCTATGTATTATATCTTTATCATGTGCAGAAAAAAGTCTGCTTATATAAGTCCATTTATCTCTCTGAACTGTTACGTTTCTGTTCCTTGAATTTTATGAATGAATTCTTTATCTTACAGCTTTTTCTGATTTCTTGACGTAATTTTGTTGTTAAGTCTGATCAAGTGAAACAAGTTAACTGCTTTCGACTCAAATTTCATTGCTCAGACTTTTTTAAACACAATTGTACTTTCTTTTCTCAAACAAGAGCTCACACAGCGGTTCTCATATGCCAAAAAGTACACAGCTGAGGAGCTGTTTCATGCAAGTTGTAGAGCAAAATTTCTGATGATCTACCGCTCTGCTAAAACTAGCAGAGAGGAATGAAAATAACTACTTTGCTGGCCTAATTAGCAGCTGCTTTTGAGAGAGAGAGAGAGAGCTCATAAAAAACTTAGTCGCTCAGTTCTGCTCTGAACATTCAAATAATTGAAAACAATGAATATTCGTGAAGAAAAGCATCATGACTTGTAGAGAAAACAATATTTCTCTGTTTAAAGGTTAGAAATGTAGAATTTCATTAACTAATGTCATGAACGAGAGTAACGCGAGGATGGATGAAACGCCTTAGGGGAATTCGTTCAACTAATTAGTTTTCTACAATCACAAATATGTTGGAGACAAAAAGAATTCCAGAAATAGATCGAACATCTGAGAGAATACATGACGATAAGATGGCATTGTCGTCCAATAAAAAGGGTAAATGCTAAATCGTCAAGTCCTCAGTGCTCCATAACTTCTGATTCGTCACTATATGGCAGCTCTTAATTGAATTAGACACTCCGTCCTCTGCCGCAGTCCTACATTGAATGCTAGAAATTAAAACTATCTATCGCTTGTTCTTATTTTGTTTTGTCGGCAACTTGTTATATTTTCGAACCTTTTTCAGATGAGAACGATTTTCGTTGGCATCGCTGGTGGCGTTGGAAGTGGAAAGGTAATTTCCATACCCATAACTGCTATGATAGAGTTCCTGTTTTCAGAATTTTTTCGCGAGAGATTTAGTAGCGAAACTAGCACAACGACAGGTTAAAGCCATACCCATAGAAGTTTCACCTTCCAAAGGTTATTGCTGATTGTTTCTTGTGGAATGACTTTGAAGTTTCAGGCTTAATGGAGACCCAACCGTATGGGGACTGTATTATTTATCATGGAACTACTGTATTGAAGGACGATCGTTTGAAGTCGAAATTGGATTTGAGAGTGTTTTTAGATATAGATGGTGATGTTCGCTTATCTAATATGAGTCTGTTCGATTCGAATACCTGATAAAAAATTGATGTTTTAAGTAAAAGTTGGCAACTTGAAATCATTGGAGAAATACAACGACGTTCGATCTTTCCATTCTCATTGCATCATGAAACAGAAAAAGATGGCTGATATTTGGATAAATGAGATAAACAACGGTAAACTTGCCTGTTATTCTTGAAATAAGTATTGTGACAGCTAATTTAACCGATATAGCTGAAGTCATAGAGAAAGTTCGAAGTCAGCCAAAGCAGGAAGATGTGGAGCCGGAAGAGATACGTGTATATCTCGACAGCTACAATCAAAGACCCTCGAAACAATGACTGAAGCCCAGTGAAACTATTTTTCTGTTTTAAATTAGATGCAAAAAGAATAACTTGGTGCATGACGATCCGCTACTTGCAGCACTGCCTCCTGTATATATGTACTATTAATACATTGAAAAGATATAATTTATTGATTTTTCAATGATTTTATGTTAAAAAATATAAATAAATGAATTATTATTCACAAAAGTTAGAAATCTTAGGATGTTGAAGCAACAATAGCTAAAGCGCGCGAGTAAAACGAGGTCCTTGGAGAACAAATTGTAGAATTAATACTGAACTTTGGATGACGGAAAACATAAAGTTATTAAAGGAACTTATGAGCGGAAAACATAAACGGAATTAAATGTAACTCTTCCCTGTACGTACAACAATCGTCATGCTTGTAATGAAAAAAATGCTCATTGCTAAACAGAACTTCAAGAAGACTATTCACGGACTACAACAATTTTTGGGAGAAAATCTAGATCACGTCTAAACTCTCATAGAGAATATTGAGATCCCTTCCTGCCGCAACTTTCTTTTTTTACTTACAGATGTCTACTTCGGTGATTTGAGTACATGTCTGACACACGACCTTACAACACCATTCGAATTTACAATTACATTTGGTTTTAATTTCTTGAGTGTATGTATTATAACCTCGACCACAGCATAGCGAGTCACAACCGTCAGGGCCATCGGAATTTCGCCTGAATGTTTACTTAATTAATCATCAAGTTTTAAACTACGTACTTGCAAATCCTTCCTTCGGTCCCTAACGTGCCAGTGATGATGTCATGACGGCAATAATCTGGAGAATCGTCCAAGTACACAAGGTCTGTTGGTAAAGCTCGCGTTTTCCTCTTTGCGTTTGAACTCTTCTGTTCTTCACCCGACACTAATTGCAAGTTTCCTCTCGAATTAACCTAGAGTTCTTTGTATTTTCCGTACTTCTAATCCGATCTTACTTGTACTCGGATCGCATTCTTATACTTGTTTTGTAAAATACTTCCAACTTGACGCATACTAGGTAGTTGCATCCAGCATGTTTTCAAGCTACAAGATCCAGAAACTCCATGACATTTGCACTTAGGGGACGTGTGTCTTTTCAGAATCTCAAAAATTTCTATAAATTTCTTTTCCTTAATGAATGTTTACCTTCCTTCCAGCCTCGTTATTTCGGCGGTTCATCAAAGATCTGCCTTGATCATGGTCTCTCTTGGGGTCCTTCTCTTTTTCTCTAATATCAATGAAATCTCTGGAAGTATTCAATAGAAAATTATCTATAGAACCAATATTTACTTGGCGAATCGATATCCATAATCTACATTATCACCACAACCCCCCCAAGTCCAATCTTGTGCCATATTTTTTGGTCTCGCATCTTCAGAACATCCACAAGAAGATAAAAGTCCTAGAAAAATAGAAATTAGAACACGAAGTAGAGACAGATAAACCTTGTTTGCAGCGTCTGCCGATTTCGTGAGTAACTCCAGCTGATAGAATGGCGAAAGTGAAGGCAGCTTCTCTTGTTCCTGCAATAATAGTCATAAATTGGATTCTTTGAAGTACAGAAAAAACCTTTTTTATGAATAGGTCCAATGACGCTGGAATCGTCGGGTATCGAGCAGTTCCAGCGGTGTGAATGAAATTGATGTTGACATTCCTATAAATATATTTGAGACTCATCAGTCATATTCTCAAAACCTGAATAGCTAAGTTTGCACCTTCCCCAACAGCAGGCATATGGTCTTTGAAAATTTCGCATATCCTAGCTTGGCCAGGTGATAAGCCAGAAAGATATGAACACATAGGTTTAGCATTCTGCCCTCCAGGTGATGTAGATAGTTGGGCCATAGACGTCCTGGAATGCTCATAATTAGGCTTTGAAGGTACACTACCTATAACTTACCACCAGGCACTGTCAAGAAAACCGACGACATTATTGACGAGAACTAATAGTATAGAAAGTGTGATCCGCATTTCGCGGAGACAGCCTCAAGCTTTCGCGTGAAGATAGGCAGGTTAATCGGCTAAATCTGTAAAGTTAATTATAATAATCAGATAGCGTACGACTCATATTAAGATGAATAGATGAAAGAGTTAATACGGAAGATTAATACATTCAATAAAATGATAGAAGAGGGGAGACTGGATTATGAAGAAGAAACAAAAACAGATAAAAATACTTTTCTCAACTGTCATCTGAGAGATTAGCGGTAATTCAAAGAATTCATGACATGACCTAATAGAGCATACGGATATTTGCATAGATTACATAAATATCCTAAAAGAGATAAACACCACATAGATAAATAAATGAAGAGATATATCCACATCTTCGCGAAAGTTTATAATAAACCATATCATACAGTTAACATATTTTTTATGATCTCATTCGGTATGGCCAATGGGCTACCTGTCTGAGTAATGATGATCGTCATAAATCTTCTTCCTTATTAGCCCTCAATTCATCAATGGCAATTAACAAAAAAAAAAGATTAACGAACAAAGAAGAATTGAAGGAAGGATTAACATCACTGAGTCGTTCGTCACAGAGGGGGCTTCATTAGCATAATACTACGTGTCACGTGAGATCTCAAAGCTGACAGGTTCATTGTTCTCAACAATATCATGATGGAACGGTTGCATTCAATCAAGTAATTATTAATTTTTCATCGTTCTTTCTTCCAAAGTAGACAGAAGCATAATTTGAAATTAAAAAATTGTTGAAACAAAGAAACAGACAGAGAGCAAAGAAAACAAGAATTTTGTAGTAAAGATGGCAGTAAAAAAGATGACAAGATGTGAATTGAATAGTCAGTCAATAATCTAAATGGTAAACGATAGATTGATAATACATCAATTGAGGTGGAGGAAAAGCTTAAAGACAAGATTATTCATATTATAAATATAAGAGAAAGAGAGATTGAGATGAGAAATTCAACAAATATCACAGGAAAGAGCAAATGATAGAGTGAACATCATCTACGGATCTACAATACTTTCTGAATGAAACAACAAACAGGAGTAGATGAACTGGCGAAAAAAAATAATAGATGAGGATGGCTGAGGAAACGAATGGGTGGGATAGACTAGTTGTGAGAGTATCACAAGGAATTCACAGCTAACTGAATAACCTACAGCTACTGCGGAAGGACTGACAAGAGGCAATTGAACTCGAATGAGTATGAGAGCAATAATGGTTAAAAGAAATCTGAACATGACCGCAGGTGAATCTTCGACCGGAACTTCCTTTTAAGAAACAAATATTTAGTGAGAAAGTTTATGAACTTCCATATGATAATGATAATCCGTGTTTTTGAGTATACCGTCACTCGCCACTCGCCGGCATTTTCTGAGTTGGCGGAGGGAAAAAAAGAGAAATATTGCAAAGAAAATTGTTTAAAATGAGAAGAATGTGGTCTTTTTTAATTAATAGTAGAATCTAAATAAAGTAAATCAATCAATATGGGTTGGTAAGACAGAAAGGGGCGTGGTATGGTGCTCTATGATGACAGGATAAGATGGATTACATAGGGAAGGGCTCGTTTGCTCGACCCAATATTGTCACAGTAGTTTGGAGAATACACATGAATATTATTTTTATTTCATTTTAATATAAAGTGATTCGTTTAATGATTAGTATTAAAGTAATTTTATTGCAGTGAAAAATGTACACATATGGTTGGAAATCTTAAAGGTTCACATGAATGGTTCATAATCTCTTACATTCAACAGATAGAGGGAAATAGATGAAGAGAAAACAAAGAGAGATTGCGTATAAATTGGAGCGTGAGAAAGCGAAAGAGAAAAAAAGAAATATGCACAGGGAGTATGAGAGAAAACAGAGAGTTGATTGAAGATAAAGCAATGATTAGGGAATTAAGGCAGCAACAAACGTTGAAAGACCGAATAAAAACGAGAGAAACACATGAATGGAGATAGCAAAAGCCTTAAGTTTGAACAATAAGCTTAAGCGATGGGCATGAGTGATAACAATGTCATGGACCGTTTTATCAACACTTAATATGATTTATTCTCTTCAACTACCACAGGTCAATGTATTGTTGAACAAAGAAGTTATATCATTTCATAAATGCCTTTAAGAAATTGGTTTGGCCACTGGCCCATTTCCAGCAAAGCGTAGGCAGATAGGTATCACCAACCGTTCATTGCGAGCATAGCATTGAAAATGACTTTGATTAGAACTATTGTTCGTGGAAGCTTTACGTGAACGCTATAATTAGCATAGGATATGGTGAAACGATTGCAGTTTTTTTATTTTTATATCCATGTTTCAATATAAAATCGCAAGAACAAAGGTTTTCGTATGAAGAAACCTTACATACCCTTAAGGAAATTCGTTCATGACAGGTCTTCGTTATATTCAATCTCAGTTTTCACTTACTTCAACAACTTTTCCTCTTTTTTCTCTTTATCTCTTATGTTTGGAATGAAATATAAGGGAAAAAAGAATGGAAATGAGTTTCAAGCTGGGTCATCTTCATCACTCACCACCATCCTCGTCTTCCTTATGCGAACCCGCAACTTCGTAATAGAAAGAAAATATTTTGAAACAAAGTTCCTTTTCTTCCTTAACTTTTTTACTCCATTCTTTCAATTTTTCAATTGCGTGACAAAAGCTCATATGAATCTGTCAATATTAACTTCTATTATGTCTTAATAAAAATCTGAAGCTGGAGGCTTGGGGCTGAGGCTATTGGCGTTACCCTCCTACTCGTGAATAGGATAGCGGTTATTTTTCAAAATCTTTTTTAGTTTTTTTCAACTTTCTCGTTCAGTGCGAAGCTTTGACAATTGATCTTCGTCTATAACAAATGATTAAGCTCTTTTTGATGTTTCCATTTTAGTCTTGAACTCTTAAAGTATTCGAATCAAAAAAAAAAGCTTATTGTGACCTTTTCGTCTCTCATGAATTATTAAAAATTTTTATTTTCAAACTTCATATAGGAGCTGTGAAAGAATTTTTTTATTCCCTCAACTGAGCATCTGAATGAACCAATTAACGTTTTTTTACTCGTTTTCTCTTTTTCTTTTTGCTGAATTTCAAAAGGAAGACAGAGAATAAGAGGGAGGCGAAGGAGAAAAAATTTTTTCTTCTCCTTTCCAACAAGTGTGGTGTCGTTTGACAGATTAATTTTTAAAATTTTGAAATAAAATTCAAGGAATAATATTTTATAATGATATAGATTATAATAAAATCATTGCGTTTCTCTCAGATTTGAGAATTTTCGTTTATTACTTTGGCTATTAAATCTCTGGACCAAACCATAATGGTTTCGATGAAAAGTCATCGTATTGAATTATTTTTCAACTTTTACTTCCCTCTATCTATCACTCCCTCTCTCTCTCTCTCCTTCTATCACCCTCTCTTTTCGTTCCTCTCTTTTTGAGTTTATTTCTTGTCCGAAACTTCACTCTTCAGGGTTTTTTCATCACTCTCCACCACTTTATGATTTCAAATGATTTTCCTGAATTTTATTCATCTTCGTCGTTATAATCTGCTTCTCATCTGTTTTCCTCTAAATCTCTCACTGTCGCTTTCCCTCTTGAGCTGTTTGAGCGCCTTTACTTCTAATTTAGAAAAAATTATGTTAGAACATGGATGAAATGAAAATGTCCATAGTTGTTAACATAATTTTAATAAAAATACGTATTGAAGCATACATTATCGAAAATTTCTCCTTATTTACTGATCATCATCCTTTCCCAGCGCTCTAGCTATGTTTGAACGAACTCATCGTCATCTTGTTCGTTGACATCGAAGTCTTTGGTTCTTTGTTCCCCTTTTTGTAGAAAACAAAACTCAAAAATATAAATTTTCCTCAAACTTCCCACCAGGCAGTGCCCTTTGCAAGAAATGAAGCATCTGTCAGGAAATTAAAAGATAAGTTAGCTGCAGAAAATAATTCTCTTAAAACCATTCTACTTTCTCATTTTAATTCATTGTCTAAATTCAATCAAAGTTTAGAGCTTTTAATTATAATACCTGCTCTTAACTTCAACCCCGCACGGAAGTAGCCATTTTCGAACGAATAGTTTCAGTTGCAAATGCCTACATTTCAATTCGGAACTCTTTCTTCTCTTTCGTTTACACCCCATAAATTCAAGTATGAAATGCTGCTATGTTCAGCACCAATACTGTTCAATTTTTTTTCACATATGTTGTTTCAACTCTTGATTCGTACGAAGTGCTCTCATGCTGTGTGCTCATCACTTGTTGTTTCAAGTAAGTAAGAAAACTACTTCAAGAAGTGTTCTGACGACGTTCAAAAACTGAAACACAGGCAAGTGTCATGAAGGTAGAAAACAAAAATATAAGGAAGTTGAGAAGTTTATGATCTAAATTCCTTGAGCTCTACAAGTTAGAGTTCCGTTTGTAGATTCTCAGAAATACAAGAAACAACTTGATGGATATCAAAAAGAGCTAATCGAATTGAAATGTTTTGCCGGCATATTCTCTCATAAAACATGTATGCTTCTTCTCTTCATATCGCACAATTGCTCCATTTCTCTTTCTTTCTCTGATTTTTTACCTTCAAAAAATGGAATTTGAATTATCGTTCCCGTTGTTCTTCGCTTTATTCTGTAAACCCCTTTCCCTAACCTATGATTATGGAACTAAGAAGCTTCCATCATTCCATGCTTCATTTCCTCGATTTATATTCAGTTTTTTCGTTGTTCACTTCAATATTGTCGGTATACATGCATATAAACCAAGTATTTTTTTGATTTTTCTCTCTCTTTGTTACAAAAACAATCGAGCGATCAGTTGAGGATCGATGTGTGTCAGTTTGAACGAGAATAAACACCAAATCCGTTACAAAGTAATAAATTTTCTTCTTCTCCATTTTTCTTTTTTCTTTTGCAAACTTCCTCTCTTTCAACCTTCCGCAAGTGAGGAAGCCTTAGAGGATAGAGGAAGCTTTAAGTAAATAATGAATTTTTAAAACGATTCTCCTAAACAAAAAGATTTTGACATTCATAAAATTGTCTTCGAATTTCTTAAACTTTTCTCTCGAATATTTCCATTTATGGAAAAGATTCTTCATCAAATTAACGAAATCCGAGACATTTCTTTAATTCGTTACGAGAAAATGATCAAATTTTCAGGAACATGACTCAAATACACAATAGAAAACCTAGTTTAACTTGTCTGAAAGTCTAAAAAATTTGAAAAAACTTAAAAAAAACATTTTTTCGCGTACTCCGGTCAAACACAAGGCTTCGTAGTGAAGAAAGTTTATTTGAGTAGCACAAAATAATAATAATGAGCTCCAAGAATAATTTCTTCGATCTTTAAAGAAGTAGAAGCTGTGATAGGAAACGAATATCCGTTCTAGCGATTACTTTGCTTGTTATCAATCAGTGTATAATGTCCTCGGACGGCTTAGTTTCTGAGCTCGAACGTTCATAAGAACTTCATTTGATTCAACCTTCTGATATCCTTGTGCTCACTTCTTCATTCAAGTAACCTTGTATGTACGGCCTATTTGACCATTGACTTCTTTCTTTTGCTGTCACATTTGTTTGAAGCTTTTCCCAGTCATCTTCAAATTTCATCGAATGTTGCTTAACATGCAAAACAAATGCTAAAATATCGAAATTATGGTGTTGAAACGATTGGCCGAGAGGAGAGAAGAAGGACCAGCTCCCCTCTTTCGTGGTAACTGAAAACGCTTCTGTTTTTGTTATTTGGCAATGGCCTAATTTGTAAACAGACTGCTAATTTCCTGCTCAAATGAACCCAAACGAAAACTTTTCTCCGCTCCTTTTTTTCTGGACGGACAGTCATCATCAGAATTTTTATAAAACTTGGACTTCTATAAGTTATTTCTTCGTAAAACAAATAAATTTAATAGACGAAACAAGAGAAGCTGAAAGAGTGGGAGTTGGGAGGAGAGGTGCATGAACGACGACTGCCGCAATGCCTTTTTCGTTATTTGAGATGTGAGTAGCAGTTAAAAAGCTTTATTTAACTGAAAAGAAATTCGATTTATCGTCCACTACTTAAATTCTATGTTTTATTATTGATATGTATTCATCTTCGTAGATTTGCAAGAGGTTCATCATCAAAACTTTTACCTACTTTGTTACTTCGCCCTTTTCTGCGCTTCTTATCCCCCCAGCTTCTTCTCTATCGTTCTCTTACTCATCTATCCTTTTTTCACAGCTTTTCTTTTATTTCGTACACCACAATGAGGAAGATTAGCTTCTTTTGGATGTGAGCAAAACTGAAAAAACCCGAGTGTACGAAATGCTTTTTTCCTTCAGTTCTGTAGTGAAGAACTCGAAATCGGATGATAATTCATGTTTTACATCACGTTTTTGAGCTTTTCTAACAATCGCTACGTCAGATTCTTATTTTTATCCTTCAGACATTCTCTCTGTTCAGAACAAAAGTAGCAAAGCTTTTAAGCTCAGAGAGAAAAGAAGAAAGAGAGATGTTAAATACAGAGTGATGGTAGAAAAGATAAAGAGAGGAGTGGAGAGGCAAGTGGAGAAAGATGCATAAGGACTGTTATCAGACAATAGCCAAAACTACAAAGTTCTTATCGGATAAATTAATGAAAAATAAGCTTCAAAATTCGAGGAGCAAGCGGAAATACACACGATTGAGATGAGAGATAAAGGAAGGAAGGAAAAAAGATTTTTTCGAAGTCTTCGGGGGAATGATTTTTGAGGAAAAAAAAACACAAACATTCATGTTCATCTGTGCTTGTTAAAATTTATTTGAAAGCATTTGCCCACAACAACCTTGATTGATTGTTTCTCTTCTCTTAACACTTTGTATTTCCAAATATAAATCTTTCTTATGTCCATATAAAGCTTTTTGTATGCTGAAATAAGCTTTTTGACAATATTTGATCTCTCTGAAAGGATTCTCTCTCATGTAGACGCCTTAGGCTATAGTTTTCTTTAAATTACATCAAAGAGTCTCTTCTATGTTTCATCAAGCTTTTATGCTGAGTTCATATTTATCTCCGCGTTGGCATCGTTTGAACCCGTACCTCGGATAACTCACGGTATTTCCCACTTTTCGGAGTTTGATATGAGCTTTTTAAAAACGCTTTTTGTTCTTTCAAATCCAATCATCTAAAGATGATGCGATCATTTTGACGTCAAACAATTGAAACAACATGAAGATCTATCAAATCTCTTTCACAAGCTCTGGTTCTCTCATAAACATGCACACAGGTTTCAATTCAATTTCAAAGAAGAGAATGTTGTAATTTATATTATATACACAACACACACGCACATACACACTATATATGGTAGAGAGATGCCATCGAAAAGTTCAATGGAATGTCATTTAATGAAAATTTGTGAGCAGCTTGATGATGATTTGGATTAATTAATTTAACGAATTTACAATTCCTTCATAAGGAAAATTCTCAGTTTTTATGGCATTTTCTTCCTTTGAGTAAATACCGGAAATCTGCTCCGAGTATCAGACAAATCAGAACAAACTCAACATACAGATAGGCACACAGTCAACTAAGCAGACGATAAGCTTTTCGTTTTTTTGTTTCTCTCTGGTTTTCCCCTTTCCAATTGTAAGCTTTCCAACAAGACCATTTTCATCTTATTACCTAACCTCTGACACACTTCTTTGGAGAATTCAATGTGCTTTGTGTGCAAATTCTATCTGTCATTCTGTGTATGTGAGTGTGTGTCGCTGGTGGACAACACTTTTAATTCCGGTCAAAACACTTCATTTCCAGCCTCTTAGCTGCCAAAAATCTTCTTCTTTTGAATCCATCCATTTCCTGCTTTTGGTCGCTGAGGTCAGCAAGCTTTTAGCTGTTTCCATTACTTCTGCTCTTTCCACATTTCATAAAATTGGTTTTTCATTGTTGATTCATGGCCATACAATCGTACTTTCTGCTTATACTTCTTATTCTCCTAACCATTCTGGCGAATGGAAGTTAAAAAGTTCCAATGGAACTAAGCTAGGGCGTTTGTGCAAAATTTTTCTCGGCCGTGCAGGTTGGCACGTTCTCTCAGTATGTGATATCCTCATCGCGTTCCTCTCTCGCTCCTGTCATAACATGGTGGACCGAGCATTCTTTTAAGCGAACACATATTTTATCTCTCAGGTTATAAATCACGGAAGAACAAGAAGTATTCGTACTGAAAAAGCACTACACTGTTGAAACGAGAGAAAAGAAAAGAGGATAATCTTTTTACGATCAGTAAAAGTGATTCTCTCTTCTCACAATTTACAGATACATATAGTACCAGTATTCTCCCTTTTTTCCCTGAATGAACTGAAACATTCCTATTTATTTTTTCATGATTTCTCCTCTTTTTTTTCGTTAATTGGAAAGATTTGATTCAATGAAGAAAGAAGGAAGATAGAGCTCGTTCTTTTCTTTCAGTGCTTCCATCAGAAAGTTAGGATCATCAATCGGCTTGAGTATGTTTCAAGTGCTAAAGGATTTCTTTCTTCATTTAGTTAAATGCTCTACTTGGTTCGTAGTAACACTCTCTCTCTCTCTTTTCGTTCTCAATGCTCATTTCTCTCACACACCTCATTTTCGTATTCATCATCTTATCTCACTTGCTTCTTCATCAGGACCTTCATATACTTTTTTTAAATAGTTTTTCTTGAAACACACAAAAATCTGTTTAATGGCTATTTTCAGTAATTTCCTTAGTTTTTTTTTGAGTTTCATGTGAACTAAAGCTGACTGGAACCATAGTTGTCGTGCATAATGAATGAGCTCCTTGGTTCTCCTCTTACTTGAGAGTGACAAACATCATCCATAAGTTCTGAATAGTTTTCCTCGTTTTGTAAACTGACCTCTGAGAAGTTTTGTTTTCTTTCCGCTCCCACCTTTTGGCTAAGGGTAACGTGGAGACAACTAATAAAGAGTAGAAAAGGACGAGATAGAAAAATAGGAGTAAAGGGAATGAAAGTAGTGCAGAGGGACAAGATGAGTAGGAGAAATAGGTTTTAGTTGCACTGGTTGGCTAGGTGAGGTAGTATTCAATGAGCTCAGTATTGTCTTTTCTTCTGAATAAACTCGAACGATTCGGAAAGATTTAAATATATTTCTTCCTTCTCCGTCTTGCTTCATAATCCTATTACTCTTTCACTTTTTCTTCTCTGAGGAAAAAAAGAGGGCTTTTCCCTATTCGGGCGGCTGCTGATTTCAAGTTAAAAATCATCTATTGCTTTCATATGTTATTCATTAAATATTATACAGCCATTTGACTTTTAGTTTCACTGATTAATTTATCTTTCGACAGAAAACAAAACATATTGAAATTTACAATGAATTGAAATGTAAATTTTATATTCAAAAATGGAACACAGGAACCGCAATCTTTCTTCACCTTTCTCCAGCCTCTCTGTTACTTCATCATTCAATCACTTCTCTCAATATCTCCTCCTCTGTGTTGCTATTCTCTAATAATATTTCATTTTTTGAGAAATTCAAATGACGTGATCTTGTGGGCGAAGGCATGCTTCCACTTCTCCTCCCTCTCTCCCTCTCTTTTCAGTTTTCAGTCATACCTTTTTCCATAAATGATTTTAACGTGATCTATCTATCTGTAAGCTCTTCATATAAAAATCATTTTCTATTGTTAGATTTTATATATGTTAATAACTATTCATATTATTTCAAAAAAAAAATTCCAATCTCTACTCATTTTATCTCGTCCAGCAGCGTCCACGTATGAAAAGAAGAAGAGCAGATGAGATTTTCCACCTTAGCTTTTGTGTTCGAGCTTGTGTGTCTGTATATGTATGAGTGTGTACATGTTTCAAAGTATGAGTATGTTTATGTTTGTCTCAACCACAACAATCAACCCGAGTTCACTTTCATCTTCCTATCGCCCAAGTTATTTGCTCCGCTAGCCGTTGTCTAAGACTCATTTCTGATTTTTCAAAATGTTTTCAAGATATGTACGTTTAAAAGAAGGGGGATGTATTCATTGTATTAACCATTCGCCCCTCACCATAAATAGTCTGCGATGCGACGATATCAAACATCGTTTTACTAAATTACGGATTCAACAGTTTAATATTAACTTTTCTTCATGGAATAACAACAATTTTGACAACCATTTTTTTGTTCTCAAAAAATAGAGACAAAGAGCATAAACGGCATTTACCTCAACCAGCACTTTTCATCCCTTTTCACATCTCAGTTTTTCTTCTTCGTTTTGCACTTGTCCCATCTATCCTTCAGAATTATTTTTCTTATTAAAAGTTTTTTGAAATGCCTTCTTACTCATTCTCCTTGCATTCGTTTTCATCGCTTTCTGCATTCGATTATGCAGAGCTTAACTCTTCTATCTCCAACTCACAGCCTTGCTGGGTTACACTCGTCACCTGTATATTACCTTATCTGCTCATTTTTCTGATTCTCTCTATATCAAATAACAGTCTTGCAACACGCGAACTCCGATTTCCGTGGATATCTGATGCTCATTAGTCTTATTAATGCCGTCATACTCCACGTCGTCTTATTCACCTTCTGGTGGTGCTCTCACATTGTCTTAGTTTCTTACTTGAATCTCTTTCTTCTCCTCTGGGTGTTCCAAAAAAAAAAAACGTTTTTTACCTCTTTAAAATGCAATTTTTCTAATAAGGGCATTTCACTTAAGTGGGCAAATTCGCATTTTTTTTATCAGATTTAAATGCAAACAATCTTTTGATAAAACAATGAGGAAATGCTCGCATTGTTTTCAGCAATTCTGAGATAGAACAGCAAATCATGTTTAAATGGAATCTGAATAATGAAAAATACCAAATTTAGACATGACTGAATCATGAACTAAAAAAATATTTCATTTTACACTCAATCCTTCAATATTCCTTTCTTGTACATACAACTCTTCTCTTACTCCTTCTTCTATCTCTCTATCTCTCTCTCTTTTCCTTTTCCACGTTCTTTTCTAGTTAATCTTACTATTTGTCTTCCCTTTTTTAGGTTGAAGTAATAAAGTAGCAACCAAAAAAAAGTAATCGTCTCGTTGATGCAGATTGTCGACATACATCTGCCTGATGACGACACTTGGAAAAGAAGATGATGACGGCTTTGCTCTTTAGGGTGGTCTTACACACACATTTTCTCTTATTTCCAGATTATTCAACCAAAAAATAAAAAAGAAAACAAAATAAACCAAAAATCTCTGAGCCGCAATATAGCTGTTTCTTGCTTTACCTTATACCACTTCCTGTGTTCAGAAAGCAATTTTAAACGGTTTACATACTTTTATTAATTTTTCATAGAAACACTCAAAATTTATATTATTTGAAAGAACATTAGCATATTCCACGCATGTCATCTGAGCACGTGAATCAGTTTGACTAGGTGGCCCACACGCGTCATTGTCATTGCTGCAGACTCACGGAGTGGTTGTTTTATCGTGAATTCCTTTTCATTCTCTAACCTCCCCTTCACCCGTCCACCTCTCTCTTTTCTCCCTGCTTTAGCTTAGCTTTAGCCACCTTAGTCTCGATCTCTATTCACGTTATACTCTTCCGTTTTTTATTTTTTTTGTCAATTTCAGTGTTTCATAAGAAAGAAAAAAATTTATTTGCAAATTTGCAAGTGTCTAGTAATGATCTTCTTGGAATAACTGCTGTCATAAACCTTTGAATTTGAGTTTTTTCTTCTCTCACTCTCTCAATCTGTCTCTCTATTTCCATTATCTAATTCTTATTTATTTCGTTTTATTTTTTTCACAACATTCTGATGATCATACGCTCAAGCATGAACTTATTTAAAGCGTCGTCGTGAGGAAACAGAAAAAAGAAAATAAAAATGAGAAAGGGAAGAAGAAATAGAATAAGAAGAACAGAAGGAATAGAAAGTGGCTCCAGGGCGGGCCATTAAATTGGCCTACTTTTCGATCATTTCATTTAATTTTTTAATTTTATTTCTACACTGTAAAAAAGTTTTGGCTCGTGGTGTGATGCTTGATGATTTTGTTGTACTCTTCCTTACTTTAATTTGCTCTTCTCCTCCCCTTCCGTCCCTCTTTCTCAGATTCTCCAATATTTTCAGTGCATGTTGTGTATCATTCATCCTCTTTTTCACAGGATATACTCAATATGTATCATTCCTTCCCATCTCTCTTTCACACTATTTCTCTCATCCGATGCTTTTCCTAATTCTTGTCCTGTGCTTGTCTGTTTTTGCTTCAATGCCTTCATCTGTTCCGGAGTCCATCGGCTTGTTCTACTCGTCATCTTCTTAAATCCGTTTTTAACGTCGTCCTTATCAGTTTGTGCTTCTTGGTTGTTCGTCACCCAAGATTATCTCATCATTTTTTGCTCTTTTTTTTGTTATGTTCTCTCCTATTTCATCTTCTTCTTTTACAGAAGAAAACAATTTTTGAAACACAATTTTTATTTATCGCTACTCAAGCTGCATCATCAAACATCTTGAGCATGTCAACTTTTTTAAAAACCTTCACAATTTTTTTCAGATGACCACTTCAAACTGTACGACAATTCAAGAATCAACAGCTGAATTGATAGATGAATTTACAGTGCAACTAATATTTGGATTATTATATTCGATGGTTTGGGTAGCAGGGATAGTGGGTAATTCACTCGTCTTATACGTAGTTTCATTTAATCAGGTTATTTTCTTTTCTCTATCTTTTTATCTCAATTTCTTTTGCTTCATAACGCCCTCTTTGATGTTTGTCGAAGAGGAACGAAGAAATGAAAGAAATTTTTCTCGTCAGAAATCAGAAATTATCAGATTTACTTTTTTGGTTATTTATTGGAGAAGCTCAAAAACCTCAAATAGAAGATCAGAGAAAAAAAATATAATCTAATTTCAGGTTTCATTATCTGTTCGAAGTATTTTCATAGGATGCTTAGCTGTCTCCGACTTGTTAATGAGTCTTACCAGCCTTCCCATTACTGCTATTACAATATTTAGCCGTGTTTGGATATTTCCTTCTATATTTTGCAAGCTCATTGGAATTTTTCAGGTAAAAACTGTTTCTAAAAACTATAAAAGAAAGTTTCAAGTAGTATGTAGTTGAAATAAGGTGTGAGAGAATAAAATTATTTGAAGAAGAATCATAGGTAGTCCAGAAAGATAGGTAATACTCCATACAAAGAAAAGTAACTGAACCAAACAGAATGGTACTGCAACAGCTTTTCTAGAACTAGATACAAGGTTATAAGGAGAGAGCTCATGGCAATACAGATCAAGAAAAGAGATAGAGGGAAAGAGAGCAAAGACGAAGAATGAGGAAAACATGGAAGAGTTCGGCTGAACGGGTGAGGAGAATGGAAGCCTTATGAAACTTTTAGTGAAAGTTAGAATTGAAGACTGTTCGTTGTAAAGGAATTTGCATTTTTAATGATTATGTATGGAGTGAGACAACAAAAATTGAAATTCTATTCATGTTCCATTTCAGTTCAAATGAAAATACTAAGAAATTTAAAAATTAATTCGTTTTTTTAGGGAGGAAGTATATTTGTTTCCAGCTTTACCCTTACCGTCATAGCAATTGATCGAGTTTTATTAATAACAAAGCCAAATAAGGAGGTAAATCTTTAAGATTATGAATATTTTAAATAAGAAGCACATATATTGAAGATTATAAATTATAATCGGGCAATAATAGTTGTAATTGGCATTTGGGCACTCGGCTATTCGCTGGCTTTGCCAACAGGAATTCATTCTGGAGAAGCCGCCTATCCAGGTTTATGTGGAGTTTTCTGTGAAGAGCAATGGTAAAAAGATATCGAAGATAATCGGATAACAATTTACCTATTTAGGCCAGACTACTCTGAAGCATTAGGTCGCTCAAACCAGCGAAGAATTTATGGCTTAACTGTCTTAGTTCTTCAATTTGGTATCCCAGCGTTAATCTCTTCAATATGTTATTACATAATAAGTCGTGTAATGGATAGTCAGTTAGAAAGAAGACGTGGCCAAACTCTTTTGCCCGAATCGGAGATGAAACTTGTTAGCAGGAAAAGCCGAGCAAACAAGTTCGTTCACAGATCACCTACTCTCTCAACTAATTTTTTGCTTCCAGAATGATGATTGTGATGGTTTTGGGTTTTATATTCGCGTGGGTACCGATCAATTGTATCAACTTATATAGAGATTTGATATCAACTTTCACCGTCACAACGTGGTTCTCTATGGTATAACATTCTCGAGCATTTATAAATCAACCTGAGCTTGTTTAGGTTTTCGCTTTTTGTCACGTAACGGCAATGATGTCAGCTGTATTAAATCCAGTTATTTACTCTTGGTTTAATCCACAATTTCGATCAGCTATTCAATCAGTCTTTCAAAGACATCGAAAGCAATCGTTATACTCAACAAAAGCACATGCTGAACTTCCAAGTCGAGCATCTCATCATGTTTGTGAACATCACGTTTCGATTTTTCATACTCAATCTTACAGATTATGCCAGTATCATCAGCAGCTAGGTCAGATTGTAAGAAATCAGAAGTTTTTCTCACCACATCTACGGATACTCACTTACCAGGAGATCAAATGCTTTAGCCCTCTCTCAACACTCCAAGAGAACCTCACTCACACTGTCTCTAACCCTCACCTTCTCTCTATCTCTCTCTCTGTACAATAGAAACTCACTTTTCTTATTTTTTAGTCTGCAACGAACGAACCCCAAAAACACAAGACATTCAAATGTTTCCAAGAAAATAATGTTTCAAATGAACAGAATTCCAAAAAATACCAATTGATCCTAAGCTAGTTGAACAACGTTGTTATGAAATTCTCATTTTTATTGTTATTTCATCTAATATATTAAAACAAACAACGGATAATTCTTTCACAATTGTTTTAACAAACGCCAAATATGGGAATAATCTAAAAAATTCAGAAAAAAAAGATTTTGTTTTATCATCTTAGCCGTGCCCTTCTTGTTCAGCTTTACCTTGCCATCACCTATTTCCTTCCCCGTATATATAGATAGTATATATATATATATATATATATATACATAATCTATTTGTCATCACTATGACCAATATGTCTTTTAAACTGGTAAACAGCACATATAGAAATTTATTTTTTTCATTCTTGTTAATTCCAATTTTTCTTCTTTTTCTTTTCCATGTGATTGTCTGTATGTGCATGTGTGTGTGTGTGTGTAGAGTATATAGGAAACTACGCTCAAGCAATTGTGATTTGTTATTATTTTTTTTCGATTCGTATCCTTCTTTCCAATAAACTGTTCATCTCTTAATAATATTATAAACAATCAGCTATATTTGGTCATCTCATGTCATGAAACCAACGAAAAAAAGGGAAAAGCGTTCTTTCTTCTCATCTGAAATCAAAGCCGTTTACCAACGACAGCACGATAGTTGTATGCGGAAACGTACAAAGACGTATTTTGAAAAATAATAATAAGGCTCAATAGAGGAAGTAGAGTATATGTCAGGTTTACTGAAAATGTATTTGAAAACGACAATTATCAATAACCATTCGAAACCTATCAATTCAGAGTTGGTTCGTAACGAAGTAATTATAACGCTGAAAGTACAATGAAGATGACCCAAAATGTACAGCTTATATAGCAAAATATGTTTGTTTGCTCAGAATAATTACTGTTTTCATACGGCTACCATAAAAGGGATCAACATAATTTATATGAAAATAGTGAATCCTGACCGTCTGCTGCTCATCCATGTGTCTTTCTCTGCTCTCATAACCTTTCTCAATTTTCAATTTACAAAATTGAAAGACGTCAATGTAATACGAATTAATGGACTGGTATTGTTTGAAATCTCAAAACATCTCATTTTCATCCGATTTTGATATGTTTTTCATTTTAACTTAGCTTTAGAATAAATATTTATTTATTAAATTTCTTTCCCCTCTTCTAGTACCTCTTATACCAACTTTCTTCTCTCCCTCATTCACTCCTCCACCTCAACCAACTTATAGTTTAGCGAAAGCATTCCGCCTTGCCAAAGCAACATTCCAAAAAACATTGCACGTGAACTTCGACGTAAAGAGCACGTGGCTACATCCATTTTTGCTATAGAATCATGAATAGAGTACGGTCATGAATGAAGTACGGCTGCTTGACTGGAATGGAAAATAATTTTTAAAATTAAATTTTGGGACAGCTCAACAACAAAAAAAAATTTTCTCTCCCTTTCAAGGTAAAAAGGAACATTTCACGTCATCACGTGGGAGAAAGCGGTCACGTAAACAACGTGCATTGTCTTATCATATTTGATGGAACTAATTTGCAGAGCGGTTGAATCGGGTTGGAACTGAACAAAACGTTTTTGATTAGAATGTTCATCAACGAGACATGTTAATAGTTGACAAAGTATTTTAATTCAAAAAGAACGATTTTCTGCATGCAATTGTCTTACAGATCATGCATGGAAAAGTAAAAAAATAATCGATAAGACAGTGCATTGATTGTCTATCCCCTTATCAGATGATCAAAATGGTTTCAATAATCATTTGATTAAATCGTCTTTTTCACTAAAATGCAAACTATTTTATATTTAATTAATAATTGGGAGAATATAGCCAATTACATTTTACATAAATATCGTCATAACTCCTTCATCCTCTCAGCCATCAAAGGCCTACGAAATGGCTTGGTGTACGTTTATTTTCTTCAGTTATCCATTCAAAAATCAGTTTTTAAGCTATGGAGCCCGGATAAGAGCACCTCATGCTTTGGTCATGGTTTTCTTGTTCGGAGAAGGAACGTAAGAACTTTGAATTGATTCATCTACCATCTATACACAACTCTACAGCATTCTTCAAAAGTTCATTGCAATCTTGCGATTGACCAAAACCCATGCACTTAATTTGGCACGATTCGTGTTTAGTTACAAGCTACTCCATGGCTTTCTATCGAAAGCTCAAGGTATAATGAAAATAAAGCTCACACAAACGAATTTCCTGTAATCTTAAGGAAAACAGAAGGAATGGCATGCATTTGCAGCAGCATCCGTAATGGGATATTTGGTATTTGGTTCAAATAATTCTGTGAATATGCAGGTAAATGAAAGAAATAAAATTCTTGTGGCGAGGAGAAATGAAAATTCCAGATCAATTTATACCTCTTATCCCGCGTTGTTGTTGGATTAGCGAAATTAGCTGTTGATCAACAACTTATACCTCAACCAAGTTTTTTTTTATTTTCATTAAAGTCATCCAATATGTAAATTTCGTACAGATTTTCCTGTTTTCCCGATGTTTGCCGCCGGTGTGTGGGGCTTAGTACTGTGGCTTTTCGAGCACCACACAGCAGTTCTTCAAGGTTCCTTGGTTAAGAGTATGACTTATTTGTACAAAGACTCGAACGTATGGACGAATATTCAAAATTTTTTGATTCGAAACAAATGAGAAGAGCTTTTTAAAGGAAATATTTCATTCTTCTTGTAGTTTCTTCGAGTATTTAAAAATAGAACATATAATAAAACTATAGGAAAATATTTTTTCTATGTACATCACGAGGGATTTCAGCCATTCAAATAAAGAGTGAGTGAGAAAGAGAAGAGATAGAGATATAGGGACTAGAAAAGCAGAGAAAAAACATACAAATGTACAATTTCCAAACACATGTCATTATCACAAGCCATATAAGGAGATTATCGTTGGGAACTCAGTTCGATGTATTAATTATACTATATAAACTTATTAGATATAACATTGTTTTCTTTAAGAAAAAGCAAAGACCAGATAATAACCGATATTATGGGATGTGATAAGGAAATGATTCGGAGGTCAGATGATTACTTCGAATCATAGGACCAACAAAGAAGAATAAGCGAGAGAGGAGAGAGAAAGAAAGAAAAAAAACAATAATATGTACAACAACACACAAAAGGATACTTCTATATAGGGTAATTAATTAATTGAAGGAAAGAACGAACTAATCTTCTGGTGTATCTATCAACTACAAAAAGCATTTTCCTTTTCTTTTCAACTTCCGCACCTCTGTGTTTTCATGCAAATCATAAATTATGAACTTCTTCAGAAGTCGAGATCCCAACCAGTCTCATCACTACCCGTAGCAAAGTTATCGAACATGGGAAAGGTGTCAAAATTACTTGTGTCAACATCAGATCGTACCTAAAATTGAACCAAATAAGTGAATGTTCAACTTATGAAATAACTGACCGCTGGAAGAATTGGTGGACGCATTTTATGAGCACGGAAAAGATCGAAATCGAAGCCATCAAACCAGAAATGGAGACGAACTTCGTCAATGTTCCCGTAACCAAGACGATCCGAAGCTTCACGACGGCAAAGAGCCAACATGATATCTATGGCATCTTTTGAAATAAATCTGAATCATGAGTATTACTCGACCGTAAGTGTAGAAAAACTAATACCTAGGCCAAGCCCACTTGTCGAGTCCCTTTAAGATGGCGTTATATGTGACCATTGGATCTGAACTTGAGAAAGGAGGGCTGAAATGAATGAACTAGGATTCGTAGTTGAAGACTTGACACTTACGATCCGGTTAACAATTCGTAGATGAAGATTCCAAGAGCCCAGAGATCAACGGCCGTATCATGTCCCTTATTAAGAACGATTTCTGGAGCAACTGAAAGAGATGAACATAAATTTTATTATCAGATAAACAATGAGAAATCGGAAAGATGAAGGTGAAAAGCTTACCGTATTCCGCTGTTCCACAGAACGTCCACGTACGGCCATCTTTGATCTTCTTGGCAAAGCCAAAATCAACCTTAAAAGGCAATTTGTGTTTGGAAACAAGGCTTCCGTTTCAGCTTCTTACAAGTTTTGGAATTCCATTTCTATCCAAAAGCATATTTTCCGGCTTTAAGTCTCGGTAAACAATTTTTTTCCTGTGCAAGTAGTCCAATGCTTCAATAGCACCAGCACAGTAATACCGACTTCCATCATTATCAAATCGACCTCTACAACAGATCTTTTGTGAACTGCTCGACTTCACAGCAATCCTTACTTTCGTTTTAAAATAGTCCAAATTTCACCACCCAAACATGGTTCCATTAACATATATATTTTTTCTGCATCTCGGAATGTCTTGTAAAGTCTGAATATATATAGTTACTATACGTCTCGGTGACTACTTGAAACGCACCGAACTATGAAATCACAATTTGTTTCCATTAAGATTTTTCTTTCTGATACTACATGGTTTTCTTGTTTTGTTTCGACAATGTGAGCTTTGTTCATCACCTGGAATGTTATGATATGTTAAAACGATACGAACGGATTTTAGTCTCACTTTCAAAGCATATACCCGTTCGTAGCCTTTAACAAGCTCTACCCGACCGAATCCTCCCATTCCGAGAGTTGTAACAATTTTCAGAGAGTTGAACTCCACTGCGTTGGCTTCATCTGATATACTGAAAAAAAAGCGATAATAAGGAAGTTTTTTTTGTTCAATTGTAACATCCCTCATCCCTAAAACTTCACTTCCCCTCGTTTAGTAATTTCTCCCTCTACTGTCGTTCTCATCTCTCAAACACCTATAGAATCCAATCTTTTCCAATTTTCATGTTCTTTCAGTTTCGGTAAAAGAAAAACAGGACAACGGAAGTCAGAAACTGATGATTGTCGTCAAAAATAATTATCATCAATTGGTCAAAATGTCTCCATTGCCATCACTATTCTCGCCGTCAAGTAGAGCAGCTGATTTTTCTTCGAAAATTCGTTAAGCTGACCTTGTCTATTTTTGGCCAACTCGCTCACATCACGTGAAAAGGAGAATATCACAGAACATATTCAAAGAGAACTGTCTTTGTTCTTTATGTATAAACACCCACATGTTCATAAAAGGACTGAATGGTGACAAGGTGCATGAACGGTCACCGGAAATTTCAAAAATAAATCGTTTTGACATGACTCATATCAATTCGAAACGAATGAATCAAAGAAAACGAGAAAGGAATCATCACATAGCTTAAAAGTCGAATCAAAAAAGACCAATCGACCTCGTGCCCCCTTTTTAACATCAAACAGTCTCATTTTAATAAGAAACTCCATGAATCTCTGGCAGCTTGTCGAACAATCAATTTCGACAACACGTGGCTGAGACAAGAATTCTCCTTGTTTACATCTCAGCTTCTAATCATTCCCTGACATCTCCTATTTTAAAACGATATTTTATTGTTTTGTTTCCAATTTGCATGCATACCGATCATCAAGTTTGATTTTCAATTATGAGAAACAAGCCTAGATCCCTCTGCACGCTTTCTCTCATTCAGGAAAATTATGAATACTTATCTCATGATTTTTTGATCTCTGACTCATTAGTCTCCTACGAGGGAATCGAGAGAATATTATTATAGCCAATTAGCACCTATTGCCATTGTTAAGCACAATAGAGTGTACAAACAGAAGATAGAGATGGAGAAACATAACAAGCATTCTATACCATTCTATCTATCTTTTCTCTTTCTCTTTTCTGTCATTCCATAACCCCACGTGGTCTTAATTGTCTTTCAAATCAAAGAACCGAAATTCTTTCTCCCAGCTATACAAAAATACATAATATAGGAAGCTAAATTGAGAACAGAGTATATGATTAGACAGAAACATCCCCAAAATACACGATCAAATATAGAAAAAGCTGTTTGTCAAACATATTTTCTAATAGTTTTATTGCTTTCATCCAGAAGGTAGAAGAAAGCCGGTTTCGGACATATTTAGCCTCGAAACAAATCATTAAAAGTTCTTCAAAAAAGCAAAAAAAGATTTGCAAGTGACAAGTTTTTCTATTTTTATTATCTTTTTTCTCTATTTTTCATCAACTTCATGACCTATCAAAAACATTGAAATAAAGCTTTAAAGGTCATATCACACTTCTGCCAAACGTCTTTACAAAAAATTATCTCAAAAATAACTCGCACGCTCCTCGTATACACACACTCTCACACACGTTCCTTATACACACATACATGCTGCAGCATGGAAATATGTGAATCCATTCATCAATTGATCAAAAAACATTTCGAAACTTCTACTGCTCCCCTTGTTTCCTTCTTCACAATCGCTCTCTAAAAGTATTGCATCGTTTCCTTCTGGTCGGTTCGGAAGCTCTGTTTTATAATTTAAGACAGAATATAGAGCTGAAGGCGAGGGAAGAAGGGGGCATCGAGTGTAACATGGACGAAAAAATCTTTTATCTCATTGATCCTTCTACATACCTCCCCCATCTCTGTCTTTTGGGTTCACATTAACACACAAAGTATTGTTTTGAAAGAAATGTTGAAAAGAAACCAAAATCCTCTTTACAACATTCATCGCCATTTGACTCACATGTCTGTCTCACCACCGTTATCATTTTTTTCGATCAAAAATTGAACTGGAGAAGCACCCAACATGAACTCAAAAACGACTTTGACATTCTCTTTTTGCCTGATAATCGGGTCCAACTTTCTTCGTACATGTGAACCCAGCATGATCAACATCAAAGAGCACTCATTCATACACATCTCCGAATCAATCAGTGACGTCATTCTCTTATCAGCCTTATCATTCTCAAAAACGGAAAGAACAACAGTTTTTTCTCTCGTTTTGGAACGATAGAGCTGTATGAAATCAAAAAAATTACAAAACTTTCATTTTCTCTGTCCATCCCTTTTTCTGTCGACTTTACGAAAAATTGTTTTAAAACAAAAATATAAAGTCATGTTTCCGGTTTGTGACTGTCTCACTTTGTTTTAACTATATCTAGTTAATGACTTCATACCCAATGAAGATAGCCTGAAATGGCGAGCATAGAATTCATCTTCAATGCTTCTTCCGTTCCCCGTAACGTTCTTTTCTGCTGTTTTAGTCGATGATGCGATATTCCGGAAAGTATTTCCGGAAAAAAACATCATTCTTCCAGCTCATTCAGTCAGCATTCAAGAAAAGACAAGACGTCGTAGAAGAAAGTTTCAAGCCAATGGTCAACCAAGCAGTCAAGCTGAAGTCGGAGACACATCTCTTGTTTTCCGTTCGGATATAAAGCACTCGGCGACGGTCTACATACCAGCTTTCTGTGTGTGAGCCAGTTAATACTTGACTTTTCTCATTTTCCCGTCTACAGTAATTATGATTGTTGTCAATTTGGCTCATAAGCTGAGATGAAGCAGCATATCGAGCTGTTGATAACAGCAACAGACACTACAGGTGCACAAGGGCATATGACTCAAACAGAAAAAATAGTGAGAGAACGAGGAGTTGAGATGGAAGTAAAGAACCCGAGAGAGTGACGGAAATCATGACTAGATTTCTCCGAGAAAGAACAACAACAGACAACTGACGACAAGCTGTTCACGTGTTCTTCACATGAAGTCAATTTGCTGAGACTTTAGCTAGCACCGTTCCGATCAGTCAAAATTCAATTATAAACAGATCGAAGAAAAGAGATGACGCCACACAGATCAATATGTAACATGTTTAAAACGCAGTTTGTTAGCGATGCACCTTCAAAATGACCGATCAATATATGTTTCGGTACATCATTTTTTTTTCAGTACATCTTTCGAATCTCAATGGTGAACCTTCTTCGTTCGTTCAATTGAAATTTAATATTTGATTCGCTCCGATTATCGATTGATTTCAGTTATCTTCAACTGCACCGGCAATGCCACGTCGAAAATGGTTATTTGACGTGACAAGACGTGTTTCACGTGAAACTTGCCTTGTTCACAATTCGTTTCACGCTTGCTAAAGTTACAGAACGGTTGCACTTTGTTCTTCTCTTCTCATTTCTTCGTTTCTCCATCGTTCCCTCGCTTTCTCCTTTTCTCTATATTAGCCTTCTATATCATCAACTCATTTACCTTCATATTTCTTCGAAGAAAAAAAAGAAAAAAGAGCCGATTTCTCTAAAAATCGCTCTCTTCTCTTTTAAACGTTTGGAAGGCTTTATCATTTCCACATTAAAGAAATAAATATATATATATATTCATCAACAGTTACATCAGACATTTGTGTTTTCTTTTTCGACGACGAGGACGATCAACGTGCATTATCCCGGCCAATGTCTCTTGGTCCCAAATGTCAATAGAGTACTCAAAGGAAGGACTGTTGAACATAGAGAGGCAAAAGCTTCAATCAAAAGATCCAACATCACTATTCTTTCAAACAAAGTCATTCAATTAGAATAAGACTTTTTTTGTCTTTTCTGATAACAAAAGAAGCTTGTTATCAATGTTCTATGTCCCCTTTCTAACCCTCCCTCTCTCTTTCTACTAAGAGAAAAAGAATGTGGGAAATCATAATTCCACCCTTTTACTATCTACCGTATAATACAACTATTTCAATTGGTTAAATCAAAATAATCAAATGATCAACAATCAAACGATTTCAGATAGAAAGAAAAAGCTCATAAGTAGTAAAAAAAAGCCGTTTCCTCTCCCTCGTTCACATTTACTCTCTTCATCGCTCCTTTTCTCTTTCAGTCTATTAACCTTTTGCCCAACAAGCAGTGTACTCGTGGAAAAAAAAGCAAAATACAACAATGACTAACCTTGATTTCGGCTGTATTTCATCGTCCAAATCTGTTGTGTCCAGAGCTTTACATAACTGCTCTACATGCATTTTGAGTAGGCTGACGGTTTCGTCTTCAGCGATAAATCTTTGTTCTCTTGATCTGAAATGATCGGATAAACCTCAAACATAAGAAAAACAATTAAAGCAGTTGAAATGTTTGGGTTTGGGTTCATGGTATCAAAGTAACAAATGCAATATGAATGTTGATAGAGCCATGTGGAAATAGGAGGAGAAAACTAAAAAAGAACAAAAGATAATTTGCCACATTTCGATGGCTCATACTATCTGGAAGTGGGGAGATAAAAAGTCTTAAAATGGATGAAAAAAGCGAATGAAAGAACGTCGCTTATGCGAAGAAATTGATAAAAATGTCTTATTAGAGCTCAAATCTTTATCAGAGAAGGATCAAAATGCTCTCTTTTAGCCTAGTTTATAGCGTAATTCGAAAGAAAAGAAATGAAACTACAGCTTGATCAGAAACCAAAGAATACGCAAATTTTCCTATTTAAATACAAAAACAACGTAACTGTATAGTTAACAATATTTAATTTATACTAACTATCAGTTTATACCAATGCTATCAAACCCATTGTTGTTTGTTTCGAACAAGAAAAAAAGAAGATTTTGTGCGCAAAAATTACAAAAAAAGAATGATAAGATCGATAAATAGGAGAGAACATGGGATGATTCGGAACGAAATTCAGAGATCTGTGGTATTTCCAAATCATCTGACTGTATCGAAAGCTGTCCATCCATAATTCCATTACTACAATTCTTTTCATTCATAGTTTTGTTCCTCTTAATTTCTTCATGCTTTCTCTCTATCTCTAAGGTATTCTTGCTCTCTCAAGACTTTTCTTCTTTGAATCCTCTCCTTTACTACAAATTTACAAAAAATATCACTTTCCTTTTCAGCAAAATATAACATTTGATTGCCTTATATGGAAGAAAAAACGAAACAAACTTCAAGTAAAAAAGTGATCAAATAAACTACGAAATATAAGAAGATAGCCTAATATGGGCTCTGCGCCAACAAGACCGATGACAACGGCTGTTGGTGTAGGTGAGGAGGCCTCGAAGCAGGTAAAGAAAAGAGACACACCTCCAACCTTATGGCTCCGCCCTTTCTTTAGAGTGAAGATACGCGGACCCATAAGAGATAAGATCAGAGACTAAAAGATGGATGAATGAGTGACCGATAAGGATAACCAAAGAGCCAAAGGGTCAAAATTCATTTTACCTTAAACACAGAGCAATGAAAGGAACAAAAATCAAAATGAAGGCAATAACCGTTGTTTTAATGCTGGTAGTGCTGAAAAATCATCACTCCAGCTTCTGTTCGAAAAATTACTTGAGACATGCCAAGAAGCATAGACTCAGCAAAATAATTTTTTTGAGTTCGATGATCTGACTCGACTGGCACAGAAGATGAGGCTGTTATTCACGTGAAGCTCTACATCACTTATCTCAACAGCCATCTCCCCCGCTCAATCGTCAGCTTATTACATACCATTTTTGAGGCTTCTTCGTTTGTAAACGAACCGAGAAAATGAGAGAAATGAGATTATGAGGAGGATGAATATAAAAAATAAATTAACTTGATTTATTCGCTTTATGAAACCAAATAATTCTAAACTATCGTTCTGAGTATTTCATCAGGCGTCAGCTGATATCTCACAAAAGCATTTGAGGAAGTAGCAGAAACTTTGTTCTACGAACACTACGAACTCTGCATCTCCGAAATAAACAAGTTCAAACAACAAAACGACTAAGTCAAGAAAAAGAATTTGACATAGCTTCGTTTTAATTTTCGATAATTAATATCACAATTTAGAAAAGAGAGAGTAGATTCAGTTATTCGGAAGCTTTGAATTTTGAATTCAAACTGTTAAAACTAATGAGTGAGCATTGACTGAACTATTCTTAGTATAGTGTCATGAATATAAACATGAACATAGACGCAATAACTTGGACAAGTCTTATTAGAAAGAACAATCAACTTCGAATAACTTCAATAAAACACATCTTTAACTATAATGATATTGGTTCTATAGCATATAGTTTAAACAACAAATAAATGATAAACAGGCTGATGCCTAGGGTACAAAGGGCAACCGTTCTGCACGCGCGCAAATGTTTGAATGCTACACGTGAGTCACGTGAAACAGTATTCGGCTCGCAGCCAATTCTTCAACTCAAAACATTTTCTAGAGACATTTTCTGGTAGAAAACGTAAATAAAAGAACGGATTATGAACAGATGGTAGTAGTTCACAATTAGTGTGAGATGGCCAAAAGTTTATTCAAATGAAGAGATGAGAGACTGAGAACTCAAAAGATCCGAGATCAAACGTTCAAAGTGAGTCAATAAACAGACTATTTTATTAAATTTTAACTAAAATATAAATTTAAACAACTATTGATTATCGGATTTGAATAAGACTAGGAAGAGAAAAGAGATGATAATATTGTAATGATGAGACATGTGGTTTTGATAGAATAATTATAATAATTCCTCTGGTTAGGAGAACCGTGTGAAGAATGTAGGAGCAGAAAAAGCTAATATGAAAAATAATTTTTTGTTATCTAACTATCGAATAATTCAACACTTTTTATGGGTTTTAAGAGCAGCATTGACCAGTTGTGGACACTATAAAGCATTGCGAGAAAGGAGTTTGAGAGAGTATTTCCAAGATAAAAAGACAAAAAAGAAACATGTGATGATTTGAAAGATAAATCGAGCCATATGGTCCACTACTACAGTGCTATTTCCCATTTTTTATGTAATAGAATGTGTCTTTTCCTCATTCGACAATTGAAACAAACATTGTGAAGATTTCGGAGAACAAAATGCTGAGTTATTCAGCTATTCGTTCTCTTTCTCCCTCTCCTTCTCTGTCACCTCTACCAGCATGGATTTCAGCGCCTTTTTTTTTTGATTGCCTTTTCTTTATTTCTTTTCTTCGTTTTTCAACATGTTGCAGAATACTACCAGAATAACAGATTTGAGGAATAAACAGCCAAACGGAACTGTTTTACTTCTGAAGGATGTTGTGCGAAAATTCTTTAGAAATTCTCTTCGATAACAACGACATTCAGATTAATGTGTGTATGAGAGATGAGGCAAAGCGTAAATAAGGAGCAAGCAGGCAGCTTCTGTGATAAGAAAAAAGTTTGAAAAACCGGAAGAGCACAAAATGATTTCTGGTTTTTTTTGAGAATTTCATTGAAACTATCGAAGGGAAAATACTTTTGTTTGAATGTTTTCCTTTTTTACAAAGTTCAACTTACCTTCCAGAGTGATGACGTCGGATTTCAAAGTCCTGACTCGGCCGAAGAAGTTCGTATTGTTCACCAACTTCTACGTAAACCTGTAAACACAACATTAGAAGAGGTTTTCGAAGAAAGTGTTCGTAATCATAGAATAATACTATTAATGAACTTTTTAATCCGGATGAATGTTCTGTTTGGGTTCCTATCACACAAGTTCAGAGAAGGAGAGCACATAGAGGAGAGAGAAACAGGGAACGGTGAGGAGTAATCAATTTTCTCAGTAACACGGAAACCACTCAAAATATATGGGAAAAATCAAATCCACGAAAACGTAGTTTGTAAATGTTTCAACCCGCTTACAGGGTTTGCAACAAAAATATTTCCTTAGGAAAAGCGAAGAGAGAAAGAAGAAAAAAAGAGTGTGAATAAGAAATCCGCGGAATAGGGTAAAAAGAAAAAACCTGCTGAGAAATTCTCCAAATGATTTTTCGGGACTTAGAAGAATTAACAGTATTTTATAACTTCAGAACCTTACAAGGTTCATGAAGCAGAGAAATGAGAACTCGGGAGAGATTGAAGGTTAGGGAGAAACGAAGAAAGAGAGAGCGAACTAGCGGGAGATTAGCTGTTATCGCTTAAGACTGATTAAGAGGAAAGGTTCTGAAAGCACTTGAAAAACCAATTTGTTTTCTCCATAAAAGACATTAAACTATAATCAAAATTTTTGTTTAAAGCGTTGGATCTTCCAGGATTACGTTGAAAATCAACAAAATTCATCATCATTACAGTTGAAAAGCCCACGATTGTCGTGGACACGAATCACAAAACGCTGGGGATGATGAAAGCCCTTTGAACGCAGAAAAAAAACGAAATAACAGACTCAAACGCGATAGAAAACAGTTTTCAGAACCATGGATTGGTATGGATTGAATGCATGTGATAATTCGGGTTGAAAACTAAAAACGAATTATTTGCAAATCAGATGACAAAAGGTTTTTTTCCTCCTGTGTTCATGACGTCACATCAAAGAAGGAAAAGCTGGGAGTTCTCAGCTGAATTCATAAAACACACACATAGATACACAGACACACATCATTCTGTGAAATTAAGCTGAAATTCAATAATGAACATTTTCCTTTGGGATAATAAAGCACCGAAAGACTTCTTTTTACAAATAATTCAAGCGAAATCTTCAATTTTAGCCCTGAGGCATCGTTAAACATTCAAGTGAACATGTTCCAATAGTTTTTGGAGAGTTTGTCGTGTTGAGTGACTGGTTAGACTGACACAGATCGTCGATCACGCACACACACAAGCATACAGTACATGCTTATACCCAGATAATTATTGAGTTAAATTTAAGAAAAAAGGGGTTTAGTATCGACCTGAGCAACAATGGAAAGAGCAAAGCAGAACTATTATTTTTTGTTCTCTCGTGTTCTCATCGATGTTTTGAAAATGAAGAAAGTATTGAATGCTATGAGATTTCATGTAAACAATGAAAATAAGGACAGAGAGAGCTGGGGACTAATCATAAACAATCTCTAAACAATATTCTTCCAAATGCTTTTTCGATCGTCTTTCAACTTCTCTCGCTTTCTCTCTCTTTCTAAGAGCGTGACAACTACAGGAATGAACAACGAACCTTCTGCAGCTCTTTAAAAGGGAAAACTGACTTGTTAACGTCAGCCACGTGCGTATATCACGTGATGCTTCACGTCGGAAAACTAAACAAAAACAAAAAAGCAAGAAAATAAGAAATTAAACAGTTTGTAAATCGTACACAGAGCGAGCTTCTTCGTTTTCACTCACTCTCTCTTTTCTACTTTTTCAGAATGATAAAAAAGGAATATTTTGATGCCATCTATCGTCAGCTCGTGTTTGTTGTGATTTTTTTTCAAAATATAATGCAGTAAAGGAAACATTTTGATCTGAGTTCATAACTCAAATGCAAAAAGAGAAGGAGAAGATGCAAAAGTAATCTGGGTGGTCTATTTTCCCAAATATGTTCTGCTGTTAATCATATTATCGTTTTCATTCCACCTTACTCTGCACCTTTTCTCATCAACACAGCCTTTCTCTCATGATTCTTCTTTTTCTCTCTGTTGCTCTCTCTTTATTTGTCTTTTTGTACCTTTATCTGTTCCTATATTGTGAAAAAAAACTGAAAAGCACGTGAAGAAAATGTTGAGGAGACATGTTCCCACAGGGTTCAAGTACATACGAAAGAAAACGTACAATCGTCTAATAGTTTCTGTTCAAACGGATATTGCAATGGATTTCTACAAATAAAAAGAAGCTTGGAACAACTGATATAGTGTTTAGTGAAGATCCTTCCTCAAAGGTGGATACGTTTTAAAGAACATGAGAGTTCATTCAGATGCAAAACTGTTTTTTGTTATGTTTTTGTGTATTTTCATACAAGTTGAGAGAGAAGTAAATATTTGAAATTCTCGAAGAGAATTGAATAGTTTGATAAGTTGTTATCAAGTTTTCAATATTATTCTCTCTTTTTGCATTTGAATAAGGAACTAGCATAGTAGAGATACAAAGAGAAAGAGAGAGATAAGTCTTGAAAGGGAGCGGTCATGAACGGAGATAGAAAGACCAAAATTTAACTTTGGATGTTGAAGTAATTCATCAAAAATAATAAGTGAGAGAGCTAGAGTAATAGAAGAAGAGAGTGTATGTAGAACGTTGATAAAATGATAAAGGTAAAAATGAGAATGTTGATTGTTGAATAAGTGAAATTGATAGTTGAAAATCAATATAACGAAGGGGTCTCTGTCTGGTCAGAAGGAACTGGATAATCTTTTCCAAATAGCGAAATCAATAAACATCGATACATGATTAAGCTGCAGAAAAAAGCTTAATCGCTTTACTTTGTTGGAGTGCTTCCTCTTGGCTAGTTCGCCTTCTTCTCCTCCTTTTTCTCTCTCTCCTGCTACTCGTTTCCTCAAAATCATTTTTTATCCCTTTCTGTTCAAAGGTTATGATGAGAGCACAGCTTTACGACCTTCTATATAGTCTCTTCCTCCAATTTCCACTCATAACAGGCTTCCCTCCTCAAACCTTTACGAAAGCTGTGAGAAGTAACTTGATGGGACATCAAGATGCCCATGTGACCACATACATCTTAATTTCAAACGTTTTTACGAAAAAGTTCTTTGAAGTCTGAAGCCATCACTTATCTCTCTTCCTCACACTTTCCCTATTTTTATACTTTCTTTTGCTTTCTTTCCGAAAAAAATATTTTTTCGTCCTACTAACTAGCAGATAGACTGACTTCAATAAACCAACAACCGATGATGACTCTTCATTCTCTCTCCATTTGATTCCCTCTCTCACACTCTCATAACATGTTTTTCCACTTTTGGAGATCAAAAAGTTACCATTTTTACTACAAAATTGCAGACAACGAATATAAATTATTTTTGACTGGAAAAAGCAGCAAATTCAAAATCTTTGAAGTAATTTTATTTGTCCGATTATGTTTTGGAGACTTCTGAAAAATAGCTGATTGAGGTTGATAACTTGAATGGAAACGGAGGAAGAATCACTTTTCACATTTAGAGCACACACTCTCTTTCCCTCTCTCTCTCTTTCTTTTCATAGCTCGACGTCTTCTCTCTAATGGATTCCAAACAATCTTTGTTCATGAAAAACAAATTTTTAACTTATTTCAACTACTCAAAGATCCTTAAATTTAAAAAAATATTTTCCGCAAACTTTGCAATTAACAAGACTTCTCATATGAAATAAAAACAAACAAGATGAAGTCTGCTTACTTCGCTTAGAATGTATCACTCTTTTTTTCCTTATTTTATCAAATAACAAATCATTTTCCCATGCAGTGCTCATGTACCACAAGAAGTTATTGATAAGAGATTGACGTCAAGCTGATGAACTGATGTGAGACGGCATTTGATGCTTTCTTTACAAGAACCGTGAAGCGCGTGACCTAATCAGTCTAATTCAAAAAGGAACTAGACAATGGAAAGTCAAGCAAATGAAAGAGAGAAAAAGAAGATTTTCATATCAAACCTGATAAACTATTATCTTTCTTTCATAAATGGCACAGGACATAAGCGAAAACTTATCGAATCAAGGAATTGATGATACCGACTTTTTGACAATAGAACAAATGACAGTACTAGCAAACTGCATAGTAACAGAGCGAGATTAAGATATGTAGAGGTTATCATCTACAGAACGTATAGATGAACGCGATGAAGACAAAAGAAATATAGATTAAGACAGTAGTTTGTGATTTGAAACAAAAATATCGTAGTTGACAAGTTTTTTGTTCTTTCCATACTTCCTCGAATGAACCACGTCCTTACTCGGTTTGCCATTCTCTTAGCATCCGTATGGCTAATTCGTTTTTCGGATATGCCATCGAAGAAACACAAAAAGCTAATTATTCCAGATTTTAATTGGTGTTTCCGATGAAAAAATTCAAATTATGGTTAATCAACTGCCTTCTTTCAACTTCTAATCTCTAGACAAAGTCTTAGAGAGGAGCCATCAAAATCGATTTAGCTATCGTCATATTCAGGCTCTCACCTCTTTCAATCCCCACCACCCTTTGTTATCATTTTATCAGATATGTCGACAAAAATAGATCGTTCTACAGTACCCATTTATCAACTACGGTAGAAGTTTATTTTTGAGAAAAAAAGATAAAACTGAATAATCAGGCGATTACCTGATAGCGCTTCATAAGTTTTATCAGATTTCCTTCAAATTTTGGCTCACATTCAAAAGAGATAGAGAAAAGAAGATAGCAAGAATGCTCTAAATTGAAAGAGAAAGTTCGAGGACGCATAAAGAGTTGCTTCCGGCTCGTTAAGATTAAAACCGATCTCTTATACTATCAAGATGAGTTTTGTAATGAAATAGGCTAACATTGAATCTATGAGCCTCGGTTCAAAATTCATTTCGGAGATGCTGTTTTTTCCCGATTCGTAACCCCTCGGAACAATTTATTTGAACTTGTAATGTTTGAGTTAATGATTGTCTGGTTTTTTCTTGTTTTATGGAGCACATTATTTTGAAATTGAAAAAAATGTTTTCTTCAACACTTACTTGTCCCTTCGTTACAACATAGAGATATTTGGGCTGCACTAATGCGGATCTACCAGCAGGAATTTTCACTTCAACACACAAATCAGCTATGCGATTGAGCTCGTGATCCGCGCAACTGGAGAACCGCTGTGACCTGAAGAACATAACAGATTGTTTCAAAATGCAAATCATAATGAAAGCTCGAGGAAAAAAATAACAAGAAAGTTTACCATTTCAAATGTCGCTTAATAGCTGTTCGTCTTTCATGAGCGGTTTCCACCATTATAGAATGAAAAACACTTCTTTCGATTGCCCACAACTTGCATGGCCATATTGCTGTAAATAGGGAAATGTTTGTTCTTGTTTACTTAAGAAAAAGAAAATAATGTGAAAACACATCAACCGTTATGCCCGCACGAGTTAGTTTGAAATGACACGTACGTGAATTCCACGGATTATACACTTGATTAGCATACCTCGAACGGTCGCTGTACGCTCAGAATGATGCAGAATAGCCAGTTCCCCGAACAGTGCACCCGCTTCCATTGTTCGAATAAATTTGTTGTCTTTCAACACTTGAACAGAGCCTTCTGAAGAAGAAGAAGTGATAGCTTGTTTGTAACTCAAGTCAAATTTATAATACCTTGAATGACATACATGGTGTTACCCAAATCTCCCTGTCGAATAATGGTTGCTCCTTGGGGAACCTGAAAAATCAAAAAAAAAACATTAAAAAAGTATTTGTGATCTTTTTTTGCTCTTTCTGTCCTTTTCAAATGTTCATCTTTCACTTCGGAAAGTTATGAAAACAGCGAAAGAAGATGAGAATAGAGAGAAGAAAAATAGTTTTTTATCTTTTGAAAACGAGCACAAACCTCAATTGGGAACATCGACGAAGCAACACGATCAATCTGATTTGAATCGAGATTACTCAAGAAGGCATTAGAACGAAGTGCATGCTCAATATTCTCAAAAGCTCTGGAATAGTTTTTTCATTTTTTTCGATTTCGTTTCAAAATAAAAATTATTTGTAATTACTGTCAAAAAAAGAATGATTAGAATCATACCTAGCTGGAATGTAGCGTGAAGTGCGTGAACGAAGGAAATTTGAACGGAAACGCATTTCTGATTCTTTCTTTCCAAATCAAAATATTTAAATTCTCCTTTTACTTTGTTTCTCCTGCACTTACTTCACTCTCTCTCACACTCTCACTTTTTCTCTTTTTTATTTTCTGGATTTATTTAGGTGATGGAGAAAATATAAATCTCCAAATGAAATTGTCAGAAGTGATGGACGACTGATGTCGACGTCCGTAATACTCAGAATGTTCTGTCACTTGTACTCTCTGCAAGCAACGGGGAGGACGAGCTGATGACGTCGGAAAACCGTTGACGACCGTTCAATGTCTTGCTGACGGAACGCAGAATGAGATGCGAAGAGGGGAAAGCTTAATTTGTCTATTCCGTTTGAAGGTATCTCTGCTACTGCTACGAATAGCAACTTGCATTTTATGCTTTTTCTTCAGCTTTTTTTGCAAAAAATGCTCTTTCTCAGATTTTTTTCTCTCGATCCCTCCTCTGTTTGTGAGCTCTTTCTTAGATAAAAGAGTAAGTAATCTGTATGCTCGTCAATTTGGATTATAACTTTAAAACGAATTAAATAAATTCTTCCCTTTTTCCTTCAATTTCTATCATTCTTCTCAGTTCATAGCATTTCCAACATTCCTTCCCTTAACTACACATATTCTCAAAGATTGACCGATAGCTGGATATGAGTTGGAGGAATAGAAGGAAACATTTCGCTACCACTACTGACCTTTTAAGCTTGTGCCATTCGGAACGTGTGTGGTTTCTCATTTCTTTCTAAGTGTTTGTTTCGCTGGTTTTATTTCAAAATGGTTCTGTTATGCTTTCATAGAGGAACTAAGGCAAGTTGTTTCTAATGGAGCATTTATGTTTTTTATCCCAACTGATAATGTTTATATTTCGATTAGATTTGGACGATCAAAAAAAAGAGAATATCTTGATTGCGAATGCAAAAAAAAGAGAGTAAAAGGAACAGTTGGTCTTTTATCATTTGAACTAATTAGTTTTCTTTTGAATGCTATTTTTTGTTGAAAGTAGTAGAGTTAAACAGAAACTACGATGGAGAAAAGGCAATACTTACTCATCGCTCTTGCCGACAACACATGCTGGTTTCGAGGCATTTTCTGCTTCAGATGAGACAGCTGTTTTACGTGAATGATTACTATTACGGAATGAATCCAGCTCCTGAAGTGAAGATTTAGCTTGTGAAGCCTAGTAACTATACTGACCCGACGAAGGTTTTCAATAATCTCATCTCGGATTTCAATTTCTGTTAGCAGTTTTTCACGAGACAAGTACTCCATGGTTGATTTGACAGTCCAACACTGGATAGCCGAAAGTCTGCAATGGATAAACTTCTGATGAATTAAACATTTTTAAATTATTTCAATTTATGAAAGTGAAAAATGAATAAATGAACATGTTGAGGGAAATAGACCAAAAGAGAGAGCACATTATTGTTACGAGAGAAGAATGTAGAGAGTAAAGGAAATCACAGAGTTCGTCCTGGGGGATAATAGTGGAGAATGGGTGTGAATGTTTGAAAATTCAAAAGAAAATCAAATTAACTTCAAAATTTCACTGTGTCTTCAAACAGCTTTTATGGCAAACAAACTATAGATGAAGCATTGCAAATTTAAAAGCTCAAGTCATGGAGTTTGTTTTCCTCCGGATTCTGGACCCTCTCCGAACCTCCAAAAAAAATATTTTTATTAGGAGAAAAAGAAAAGAAGGACTTCCTCCTTTTTCACTTCGAATGATAAGATGATCATAAATATGAAAAAGAATTATAAATTCTATTGACAACTTCGAAATAAACTGAAGATTCAATTACAATTTCTCACGAATGGCCCAAAGAACTAAGTGTGTGTCTGCCTTCATTGGAGATATGAATCTCTTTTTATCTCAAACAACCTCTGTACCTTACTTCCCACCCCTTCCTCTTTTTCTCTCACTCTCTTCTTTCTGATTTTTGCTATCCCTCTCTTTCACTAGCACAATAACGAAAGAAGAGATTGGATTTTTAGGAAAATAAAATAAAAGTTTAAGTTATTATTAATTTATCCTACTTCCCTTCATCTCTTCCTCTTTCCTTTCGAGCATCCTCTCCGTCCGTCTCTCTTCTCTCTCTCTTTCTCTCTCAATCAAAAAGAACCGAATGAAGAGATAGAATAATGACAAATATTCTATGAGAATAGAAATATTCTCTCATGCTTCTCTAGAGATATAAAGGGAGGAATCAGTTAGAAACGAAAGTTGAGGTTATCTTTCTTAGAAGAATGAGTATGGGAAAAAGAAAGCTTTGAAAGCTCACTAAGTTAGCCAGAAACGAAACATCGGATTGACAAAAGTGTGATTGGGGAAGATTTATGTGAACTATTATAGAAAAATATAAAAACTCTTCATTAACTATAGCAGAAGCTTGAAGAATATATGTTGGTTTGAAAGTGAAAAACCCATGGAATTCCCAGAGGATATTGGAGATCTTTGATTTTTTGTTAAAAATTTGAATAATTAGCAAATGTTCAATAAATACAAAACATATTGAAGATGAGATGTGGTGTTTTGTAATCAAAAAAAGATCTGCAAATTGATTCAACAGCTAGGAAACAAACATGCTACCCCGGTTCATAATTCATCTTGCTCTGTGGAGTCAATCTGAATGACGTTCATTTTGATTGTTTTTTTCGCCGATCAATAGTGATGGTTGTAAGAGAAGATATTCTCAAGAACGAAGAAGCGGAAAAAAGTCAAAAGTAGCTGTTGGGATTCACATTTATGGAATTGCGAGTGGTCGAGCATCGGCTCTTAGAATCTCCGGAAAATGACATGAAGCCGAAAATGAGATGACACATAACAAACATCAATGAGGGTCTTTTCTGCCACAAGTGATTTCTCAAATCTAAACTCAGAAGCTTTCAACCAATCATTAAGTTAATACAATATTGAGCATGAGCATGAATAAAAGAGAAAGCCGTTTTCTTCTTGGTTTTGTTTCGTTTCGAGGCGATCCGTTTCTAAGGCAAACAGCCTCTTAAAATACTCTTTAAAGAAGAATTCGTAAATGAAACCCAGTTAATTCCATAAGATTTTTGAAAGTAAAAGAGGGTGTGAAAGACAATAAAACCGAAATTCACCCAGAAGACTACGAAGAGAAAAGACATAAGAAAACAAAAAAATTTCTGTCGGAACAAAAGGAAGCGATGCAGGTAAGAAAGAAGAAAGAAAAATAATATTAGAATTCACGTGAAACAAATGGTAAAATTCAAAGAGAAAATGAGAAAAAGTAAAAGAAATTGTTTTATTTTTTCATTCGAGCCTAGACTATGAGAAATGAAGGAAAAAGAAGGGAAAATTTGAATTTGTCGACAATAAGAAACATATTGTTATGAATATTCTGACCCTGTTTTATCTCTGAACCTCTCCTTCCTCTCCTAACTTCTCTACCAAATTTTCTTTTTTTTTCTGTTTCCCTCTCCCCTCATTTGTATCTCACATCTTTCCATTCTCTTTCATTATTTACTCTGTCGATATTCTAATTTTTTATTTGAAATAAATACTAATGAATATATATATATATATATATATATATATATACATACGTGTGATGCTGACTTCTACATTCTTAATTATTCAATATGATATAAATTTAAATGTTTTCTTGTTTCATTATTTTCACCAAACAATAGCTTCCTCCAAATTAGCATGGAATACGGTAATTGATTTTCACGTAATTTTCTTTCACGTCATTTTCATTTTAACTTTGAGCAATTGCACTGAACGGTTGATTTGAGCTTCTTCTCCCACCTTCTCTTCCTCTGCAGCATTCTTTCGATCTCTCAGCTTGCATTGTTCTCTCCTCTATTTTTACTTCTCTACTTGTTTTAAAAAATTAATGTAGAAAAAAGTAAATAAAATATTGGGCTTCGTAAAAAGAACAGAAAATGAAAGACAACAGAGTCATCAATGCCCTCAGGGTTATTCCAATATTTGGAACGAATAAAATGGAAAGTTTCTCACAAAAATGAAATCTAATCCAAGTTTTCGAAAAAAAAGTAGAAAAATCTTCAGTATTCGAGGAATTCTAACTACAAGTTTTGCTAAAAAAGGGAGTACTTCGGCTAGCTACAAACCACAAACTCAGAATGAAAGATATTCAGGTTATAGGATGGTTTCGGATTAATAAAGAAAAATGCACCACACCTCACCACACAACCATGAATTGTATAAAAGATTTGGAATATTCGAATAATATAATATACGATGTAAATTTCTGAATAATGAGACTGATCGAATATTCATTTATAAGCTCAGCTAATTATCTCATTTTTGAACGTTTTTTTCAAATAACACATAATATTGTACGAAAGGTTATTGGGGACAGAGAATTAGAATTCCGAGAGTATTCCAAATGGGTTCAGAAGAAAGATAAGAGAAGCTGAAGCTTAGAATGGAGAAGGAATGTTTGAAAGGAACTCTTGACAGATGAGAAAGGACATTTGGAAGCGAAAATGAAGAAACTGGTATGCTGGAAGGAGAGTATCTCAATTCTTAAGAAGAAATTATACGTGAATTCCCAATGCTCATCAGCTGCTGTTGATTATGGAAATACTTTCATGAGATATTCAAAAAAAAAATTGTATGCTCGTTTAATCGTCGATTTGAAAAGTTCAAAGATGACCGAAAATTTTCCCACATGTATGCTTCCGTCACGTGAATGTTAGGGAAACCTCTTTGTTCCAAAACAACCATTAATTCGAGACATTTAATATGCTTTTTTCGGGTAAAAAAAACAATTTTCTTCCCCCTCAATTAACAACGATACGGACGTTCAAGCAATCAGGTGTTCAATAAAAGTTGTCTGCATGGGAGTACATCAGATTTTGCATCATCCTCCATCTCTCTCGGCTAAGCCAGAATCAAACTTATGGCCAGATCATCGCTAATCCCTTCCTTTACATTCCCCTCTCTCTTTCCCTCACATTTTCTTTATTCTTCTCTTTACTCATTACGATCGAACTTCATATTTAATATGCTAACCGATTTCATTCACTGTTATACTCGGTATGCTCTTGTCGGGTTTGGCTTCCATCGCACTGCTCACTTGGTTCTCTCCGCCTACAGAAGCTCAAGTTAAGTTCGAGGCTTCTTTTTTCGTTCATATCTATAACTATGCTGGATACCAGAAACTTTTCAATGTAAGTAGCTGTTGTGTTTACAATGTTGCGAAAGATCTGTTAAGCTTGCTAAAGGACTGAATGGTGATTCCAATCTGGCAGCCCGTAAGAAGAGAATGCAGAACTGGCACAAAAATAACTTTGTAATCTACAACTAGAGAAACATCAAAAAAACTAGCTTTTAGGGAACAATGTCAACAAAAAGCTTCACTCCTCTTGATAACAAAACTCAAGTTTTAAACCAAGCTCTTCAATTTTTAGAATATCGAGAAGCCATTTCGAAAATGATCAAAAACTGTGCGCAAACAGTTTTGACAAGCGAATATGGAGCAAGTTTATCGAAAAAGGTATAAATTGAATTGCTAGGCAGATTTGCGTTTCTCATTTCAGATTATTGATCGATTCTGGATCTTTGATCGTATGTATGACGGCGTTGCACATGCAGCAGCAATGTACGATAGTGTAGGCTTGATTTATAGAGAAGTAATTTTCATATTCAAAGAATATGTTATTTTATTCAACTCCGCTCAGGTAGCAGCTGGTAAAAGAAACGGGCTCAGTGATGTCACCTATAAAATAGAAAATGAGTCGTTGAATGATGATAAGAAGGGCGGACAAATTTTGCTTGATTATTTACCGCATAAACTATCCTCATATCCTTGGTTGGGTCCCGTGGTTCCAGGGTTCGGTTAATGTTATGATGTCCGAAATTATAAAAATGAACCGTTTCCTCACTTTTTCTCTTTTATAAGCTTTTTCTAATTTGTGAGGAGTGGTAAAGAAAATATTACACTTGTCTATGCTTCACAGCTAAAGCAGTCCGTATGAAACATACATATTTCCATGTGCGAGGTACATCAAGTTAAGCTCTTTGTACAAAGTAGATATAAAACTTTAAAAAAGCATAAAACATAATCTGTTATAATAAAAAGATTATCTCTCGCTCGTATGAGATATATCAGCCATTCATTAATTTCGAAAAGTCTTTTCATTTTGCATTTGTTTCATCCAACAATGAGGTCAACTACTTTGGTTGTTGGTTTGTCTATCATTCTAATATGTTTGAGTAAAGCAAATGCCCAATCTTTCCACCCTTGCTACTTCCGCAAATTTCTACTTCATGCTACTTGGCCGAATATCCAAAAGGTTATCATGATTACCTGTTTTTCTGACAATCAGTTTACAGCTATCGCAAAACTTGAATAAAGACAAAACGTTGGCTCAGATGAAAACCAGAGTGAACAACTGGGGCGCTAAGAATTTCGTGAGTTTACGTGTTGGTCAGTAATGCAATTGAGTCTTGATATAAAGGGAACTATAAAAGTTAAATCCGACACCTTACTCGATAACAGAACTTACGCTTTGGGCAGAGTAACAGATTTCGTTACGATGAGGTTTTATCTCAAGCCTTTAATAAACACATTTTTCAAAAACCAACTTACTAATAAGATTGGATCAGCCGATGCTCAGAAGGTAAATTAGCTTGCATAACAGCCAAGATTTGAAGTTAAGATTATCAACGCGTTTTGGAGAATTGATCATAACGAAATGGCAATTGAGCCTCGTAATGCATTGTGGAATGTAGCAGATGGAGCAAATACGTTTGTGAGCTAAATATTTATAAATCAATTGGTTCTAAAGCTTACTTCAGGTTGCTGAGAAATACAAAGATAATGTTAAACAAACTATACAGGATATAGAAGACAAGGCATTGCAACAAACGGATAAATGGAAAACAACAACGGTGTTTTACTTCAACTTGAACACACAAGATTACTTTGATGATATGAATCAGAAAAAAGGCTGGGAACAACCAATATAAGTTTCACTTTGATTTGATGTTAAGTAGTAAGTCGTTTCTTAAACGATTACGACAGCTTGCTGTTGAACACATTTTTCTCCAGTTCTTCCAATACAAACTTTGAATGTAATCATATTCTGTTGTTATGCTCACAGTGAACTTACTACTCATATCTTTCAAAGTACAACGGGTTACTTAATTTCTTTGTTAAGTTGTGTAAAGTGGAAATGCTTAAATCAGGCAAATCGTAAAATTCCTTCAAATATAAATAGGATTACTAACTTCTCTTGGTATTACCTTAAATCTATATTCTTGAAACCATATAGGCTCTGTTCCCAGAAGGTTAGCTTTTATTATATCTGCAGAGTAGGTCTGAATATCCTCGATCTTCAATACTTATCATTATTTTCCAACCAAAAAGAGTAACTCCCACAATGAATCTCTCGCTCATCGTGTAAGTACGGAATGCTGGATTCTGTCCAGGGAACGTTGAAAATGAGGGACTGACAAAAGCTGAGCCAAACGGCTCCTTGCCTTCAAGAAAAACCTTAAACATTTGACGATAAGAAGAAATCGTTTAGTACTTCGGGCTAACTGAAAATTGGTCATGATGAGTGTGACCATAAAATTGTCCTCCTATGATATCACTGAACCTGTAATTCTGACAACTCAAGACTAACTATTCCGAGAAAGAAAACCTTTGAACGATTTTCAAGAACATGTTAGCCCATCCTTTCAAGCAAGTGTCACCAGGAGGGATGTGACCAATAATATGAACCTTCGAAATTTTTTTGATGACAAGCAAAAATTTATGACAAACTTTCTCCTGATTTTTTTCAGAAGTATCGAGCTCTTCTATAAGCCAACTGAGAACACCATCTGGGTCGACGAGATCGGTATAAGCCAAACTTCAAACAATGGAGTTCTTGAAAATGAATTGATACTAACAAATTGAGATCAGAGCAGTAATTATTATTGATAAAAATGAGTTTGAGACCATTATAAGGTTGAACGGAATAACTGCCCGTTCTGAAACAGTTAGATTTTCTAAAACAAGAAGAAAGAATGAATACCTCAGTACTTCCAAACTAGAGTTTCGAGACAAGTGCGGCTTCATTAAACCCTGTAGAGCTTTATAAACTTCATCTCGCGCAGCTGTTGAACTGTTCGTTAGAAGCGCACTCTTAACTGAAGGAAAGCTAAAGAAACGGATTGCAACATTTGCATAAAGTAAAAGAGAAACGAATCTGATGGATCCCCTTCATGGTTTCCGATGGTGACAAACAAGCTTGTGTTCGGGAAAAAAGACTGTATTGTTCCTGTAGTATTAAGGAGACGATCCACCGCTCTTGTATAATTTCCGTCCCAAACTGTGTGAACTTCGTAATCTCCAGTTAGAATAATATAATCAATCTAAAATAATGATTTAACTTCTGTCCAGTTCAATTTTGATTTAATTACGTTTTTAAGGTTTTCTTTTATGTACTTCAATGCGCTTTCAAATAGCCTGTAAGGAGGATCACAATGCATTGGCATTCCCCACTTACCTGATGGCATTTTCATTTCTAAATTTCACAAAATTGAAAACAGATCATTTTAGGATACGAACCAGTAGAAGACGTGATATCGCCTTTTCTACAGCAGATTGGGATGAGACCCAGGGTTTCATCTGTTTGACAATCTGCTTCTGATCCTTCTGCGTATTCAAAGTCAATATGGGGATCAGTGAGATGAAGAACTTGGTATTTCTTTGACTCCTAAAACGGGTTAGGTTACTACTGACAACTTAAGTTTGGCTGACCTGAGATATTTTCTGTTGTGTCTCAACTTCAGCTTTCTTTGGAAGTTGCAAGCTCCATAACTGATTTATAGCCGACTTATCATTCGTGCATCCCAAAACAAACTGTTCACAAACATCCGAATGGTTTTCCACTAGAACTTTCAATGTACTCACAATGTGTTCCTCCAAACATAAATTCATGTTGTCTCTGAATTTTAACTCTCTTTTACCCCGTATGCATCCATGAGCTTGTGGCATAAGTCATTTGGAGTCACCAGAACACAATGCTCTCTAAGATCGAAAATTACATTCGAATGAAGTTGAAATATACCTTATCATCCCGACGAGATCTTCATTATTTGTAGAAGTTAACAGACGAAATCGAAATCGGATATTCAACATTTGGCAAAAAACACAGAAGCGTTTATTATCAGTTCGATTTTTACCAAGCAAAGACAGAAAAGAAGCCTGAATGGAGTGTTCGTCGGTGAACTTACAGTAGAGCTTCACCTGTATCCAAATAGGAAAAACAAGGATACAGATCAACTGTTTTAACAAATCAGGTCGCATGGTTCTCAACAATTCAGGAAATTTTCGCCTTTTATTGCTGCATTCATAATTTGCATACTTTGTTTGTGAGAAGCTTCTGCTTTTAAGCGAACGCATGTATTTACATGAATTTCTGTTATATGACTGACTTATATTTTATACAAAAGTTTATAACCGTTTAATGTACAATCACTTCTACTTGCAAACTGGTATTCGTTCAAATATATATATATATTTACGTTTTCGTGTTTCGTATTCGATCTGCTTATCATATTCATATTTGGTCATTTCATTTTTCCAACTTCCTAACGATGTTGGCGCTCTATCGCCAACTTTCTGTTTTGAAGGTGATTTGGATGATGTTTATATTCTCCTATTTTATACTGTTTGTTACTTTGAACTCTTGAATGGCAACTATAGTTGTAAAATTGTTTTGAAACATAACGAGTTTCGAAATATTCAGAGAAAAATTTATACATCTTACTTTATTATAACAAATGTGAAATGACGACAAAAGCGGTATTCAAGTGCTGTATTTGTAAGGACGAGAACCCAGGATTCCATCTTGGCGTTTTACTTGAGCACATAGCTGTCGAACATGAAGGTCAGGTGGAAATTTATTTTCTACCCATAATTCCGCTTTCAGAAATTGCTCTCTATCAATGCTCGATGTGCAAAGCAAAATTCTTCACTGCTGCCTTCGCCAGCTATCATGTTAAGAGCAACCATAAGAATAAGGTTATCAAATGAGTTATTTTTCCAACAATCTGCACTTTAAGGAAGGAGTTATAGACACTGTTGATCCAACTAAAGTACCTCTTGAGAAGCTCAAAAATGTATACGAGAAATATACATCTTCTATTTGTCCTGATCATTCACGTAAGGTTTTTTTTGAAATCAATCTCTTACTTTCTAGTTCTCAGGCTACTCTCCATGCGTCAAGATTGACCGACTAACTCAAACTGATTTTGTTAAAAATGTTCCTCCTCCTAGAGTTATTAGGTCCATGGTGCCTCCGCAACAGCTTCATCCTCTCGTACTTAATCAAGAAACGTTTGATGCGAAAAATAAAAACACCAGGTATAAACAAATCCGATTTCTTTTGCTAGTTGTTTCAGTTGGTTAAATCCAGAACTTAACATCCCGCGGGCTTTTGATAAGTTGAACGATCCAACTATGCAAACTTCGATTCCTCCTCCACCTCTCAAATATCTCAAACCGTCAAACCGCCCCGTTACATTGCAAACTACAGAGAGAAAAGACGATGGTACCAAGTTCGGAATAAATGCTTTACTAGGAGGTATTTAGATTACATCCTCAATAAAACTGTCGAAGACGTAGTTAGAACCCCAACAGTTACAGGGAAGTTTTCTAAAGTTTTATCGCACAGTTTGCTCAAGGATCATTCAAATCCCTAACTTCTAACATTTCTCTTATACCGTTTCTATACATATTCTCCTCAACCCAGTAGAGTTGTCTGTTACTGTCTGTTAACTGTAGTGAAAACATGTTGATACTCCGTTGATTTTTTCTTTGGAATTTTTGAATTTAGTAAGAATAAACGTTCTATTTTTGTCATCTCCTGAAGTAAAACCATGGTTTTCTGTTTGCTTATGTGATTAAGCAATTGATTCATTAGGAAGGTAAATGTTTTCAGTTCATGGATACATGCTCCAATGAAAATGAACACTGGTATAGAAGTTTTAAACTTGAAAATATTTTCCAGCTTACCAAGAAGGACAAAACTCGATTTGTGTTCTATCAGACGACTTTACTTCCCAACAAAACCATCAGTGATGTAGTTGCCTAGAAGGTTATGTTTAGGAGTAGCCTGACTTCTTCTTTTGAATGAGACAGGTAATCTTTGTTTTTGAAAACATATAAGTTGCAGCTATTTCCGTTGTCAATAAAACAAGCAAACACAATCTAACCCAATAAGAGTAATCTTTTTTTAGTAATATTTCCCATCATATATTCTGACACCAAACATCTGTTGGATTATGATTTTAGTTTTTTGATTTTATAGTGATGTTCGGATATTGTTGCCTTTTTCCGGAAGTCTCTTCTCCGCGCTAACAATTTCTTACTTTCACTCTTGGAACTGTTAGCCTCATTGTTATTCAACAAGATTCGCTTGTGGTCTGCTAGCATCACTTAGTTTCCTTTTACTGATACGTCAGTCGTCAAGTGTTCGAAATTGAAGGGTTTCAGACAAAGATGAAAGAGAGAAGTAACATCCATACATAAAGAATCGAAAGAGTATGCGAAAATGGAAATTAATAGGATAATCTTCTTAAACATACGGTTTTACATATTATTGAATAGTAAAACATACAAAATGCATTTGACTACAGAATTTTTCTATTAGTTCGAATGCCTTTCAAATATAATTTGAATTTCGGGTAGTGTCTGCTTCTAATGTTCTTCATCTTTGCCAATGTTTCAAGATATGCTTTCTAGGTTATGTCCTCTGCTGCAGATTATGAGGTGGTGGACTCAGATAAACCAACAACTCTATCCCATGTACGACCTTTCGAAGACTTCGTACGTATGGGTAGATACTGCTACCTTATTCTAATCTTCTCTGAATTCCTTCTCCTATCAGGAGCAGGTAATATGGTTTATATGGTTTATGCAGGTATAACATGAGTACATAACATTAGAAGAGTTGAGTTCTCAGGAGCGGCTCCTCGATCAGTTTCTTGCGTAGGCAACAACTTCACTATTGAGGATGTCTGCAAACAAGGAGTAAATCACAGGGAATTAACTGACTGTGAGCTAAAAATTGATTACGAATTTAAGTCGATCAACGTCGAAGTATGTTTTCCAGTCCCCTTGTTAGTTTCTTTCATTTTTTGAACATTTAGTTCGGATATGTTTGTAAAGAGACTGCCTTAGTCAAGAGTAGCATCTCAGTTCAAATGGCAGGAGTGTTAGTAGGGACTTTGCTTTTTGGTAGTATGTCGGATCGTTTCGGAAGATTGAAAGTTTGTCATATAAATTTCTTAAATTAAGTATGCTTCTAGATTCTCATGTTTTCCTTCACGATGACATCTTTCGTCTCCATTCTATGTTCGTTTTCAACTTCTCTCACCATGTTCACTGTATTGAGGACCATCTTGGGATTTTTCACTGGAGGAGTGATTGGGTGAATTGTTATTTGATAGTCTGAACTCATTTAGAAAAAGTTCAGAACATATGGAGTTTATAAAATGGAACAAATACCTAAAAAGCATCGTTTCTGGGTTGCAACTGTTATTGCATGGGCTCCTAACTTCATTTTCATAAACGCAATCGGTAAAGAACCTGGTCAACTAAATATGGTGCTTTCTTTGTAGCTTTTTTGGCGAACGATTGGCGTACTTTTCAACAAATTATTTTTGCTATCAGTTGCCCAGCTTTCGTTCTTTATTTGTAAGTGCGTTCAATGGTTGACGATTTGTGATTGTTTCTAGCTATGTTTACGAATCTCCCCGTTGGCTGATTCAAAGAGGAAGAATTAGTGAAGCAAGAGAGGTGATGCAGAATATTCAAAGAATAGATCGAGCTAATGACTTAAAAAAGGAAGAAATGGAGAAAATGCTCGATGTGGAGTATCAGGCCAGTTGCCAAGTTGTCAATAGTTTTACTGTTTTTATCTACAGAAGCATTTAGCTAAAGAGGGGAAAATGAAAAACTATACTATTCGTCACTTATTCTATACGCCAAGCATGGCTATGGCTACAATTGTTCTCTGCTCTGGAGTGTATGTTTGCTATGAAATAATGTAATTCCCTTACTGCGCTAGGTTTTTCACAAGTATGATCAACTACGGACTTGTCTTCAATATGGAGAGTTTGGCCGGTTCTTTATTTTTGAATTCTGTCATTATGGGCTTATTACGTTGGTTCATAAATATCATAACAGGGATCTTGGACTACAAGTATAATTAGTCGTGTACCTGATTCAAATATCTAACTTAACAGATACAAGATAGTCGGAAGAAAGCTCGTTCATTTTACTTCTCAAGCAACGATCGCGTTTTCTCTTGGTTCAATCGCTACTATATATTACTTCGGTACTTTACCAATAGTTTTCATTACTTTTTTCGATGCCTTGCAGGTATCCAAGAAGAATATAAAGGGTTCATACGTTGGTCAACTATCATAGCGACTGCCACAACCTCTCAGGTTTGTGTTATATACATCCACAAAGTCATTATAGAATTCAGATTTTCATTTCGAAAACTATTCTCGCCATGGAGTTTTATCCAACAGTAGTTCGAAATTCGGCTCTAGCCTTCAAATCGACATGTAGTCGTGTGGGTACCATCTGTGCTCCACAACTTTTCATTCTTGTAATGTTTAACTTGTTTCTAATACTCAGTTCTATATTCAGGCTTCTTCCACGCTGACCATTCCTTATACGCTCCTGTTTTTAATGGCAGCTATTGATACTGTTTTCTTCCAAATTACTCTCCCAGAAACTAAAGGAACAGCTCTACCGGAGAACTTACCACCTAAACGAAGAAGAAAATCTGGTTTGGATGAAGAGGAGAAGATGATTCCAGCACCCAAAAACTCTCTTATGTATCCCTTAACAACATCTAAGAATGAAGAAAATGATTCCAAGGTGTAGATTGACAATTCTCGAAAAGTCTTCATCTCGAACACTTTACAGCTCGCTTAAAAATCTGTGATTCTCATGAATAGTTGATTGTACCATTTTAAGTTTTCACTTGGTGTAAATTACATCATTATTATATATCTATAATAACATCATATTCAATAATGCAAAGCTTCAAGAGTTGAGAGTTGATTGAGAAACATATTTTGATATCTCTTTTTTTCACAGCGCATCAGATTCTGGAAAACGAATGAACGACCGCTATGAGCGCGTCGGATGGTGTAAAATGAACGAACGACCGCTACGAGCGCGTCGGATGGTATAAAATGAACGAACAACCGCTATAAGCGCGTCGGATGGTGGAAAATGAACGAACGACCGCTACGAGCGCGTCGGATGGTGTAAAATGAACGAACGACCGCCGCCAGCGCGTCGGATTCTGAAAAATGAATGAACGACCGCTACGAGCGCGTCGGATGGTGTAAAATGAACGAACGACCGATGCCAGCGCTTCGGATTCTGGAAAATGAATGAACGACCGCTGCCAGCGCGTCGGATTCTGGAAAATGAATGAACGACCGCTACGAGCGCGTCGGATGGAATAAAATGAACGAACGACCGCTGCCAGCGCGTCGAATTCTAGAAAATGAATAAGCGATCGCTATGAGCGCGTCAGATTCTGGAAAATGAAAAATTTACCGCTTCGAACGCATGAGACTCTGGAAATTGTTTTTCCGACATCAACGTGACAATCTTCTTTGCTTTCTGAGCTCTGAAAGCAATGAAACTTATGGGGTTGATTTTTCATTACTCAATTTTGATATACACAGAAGTACAAAAAGTGTCACAAGAAGAGCAATTGAAGAAGAACTCTGAATAGAATGTTGCATTCGTCTACATGAACGAGAAATGTATGGAATGTTTCATTATTAATTAGAATAGAGTTTCGAGGTGCTTTTATTATAGTTACCATGATTACTTTGGAGATCGAGGATGAAACCTCCAAAAACAAATAAACAGCCAAAAGCTATTTATCTTTAATCAAGAACAAAGTGCAATGTTTTCTTCAGATAAGCTTCATGATGATAATCGCTATTGAAAAAACAGAGAAAACCTGCTTCGCACTGTTGCAAAAGTTTCCGTCAGAACAACAAAGTATCATAGCATGTATGATGCGGCATCGTTTCTTCTATGAAATTCTTAACCTCATTCATTTCAAGTAATTCTCAACTTCGCAAAAAGAGGGCAACCTGTTCAAGACTGGTTTTGCTCCCTCACATCGCCTTAAGTCACCGGTAATGGAACACTTCAAAGATGTCTGCTGGTAAACTCCTTTCAGTCTAATGTCAAACTTTTGAAACAGCTCGAACATTTTCTACCTCACACACCATTTAGTAGTTAAAGGGCAACGAGTCACAGATTCATCAGCATGTTTCAACGTGACCGTATTATTTTTGAAGGTGCCTATCGAGGAAATGCTTACTTGCTTACTATAACCTTTAATATAACTTACCTAATTTTGAGTTTGTACAGGATATAGCCAGAATGGTTTTAGAATACGTTAATAAGAACAGAAGTTTGAGTGCAATCGTAATGGTAATGTTTAAGTTTGTAACTTGCAACTAAAACGCCTCTGTTGAACAATCAGTGGCATTATTTAACAATCTCACAGGCTAATAAACAGCAAAGCTCTATCTAAACTTAAACGTTTTATTGCAATTTCAACTAAGTCATAACGGTGAAACGAGAAGTTGACGTACACGTTACATCTTCATAATCTGTTATTTTGGTGTTCCAGTAATCATAATGGGTTGAGCTTTTCGTTCCTGTAACGTATAAATCTCCGAATTTTCAAAACTAAAATTGCAACAAACCTGCTGTACATGTACTGGATTCTCCAACTGGACATGAAGTGAATCGCAACCCTAGTAAAAAAACGTTCTTCGCTACGGCAGCACTCTGAAAGGGCAAAAAAGTTACTGCGATTCGTTGATCTTGCTTTGTTACACAGCAGTGAAACCAGCATGATGTTCCTGAGTTTTTTTGAGCTTTTGATGTCCTAGCGCAAGAGGTTGCCGGAGTATTCTAAACATATTTCACGGAAACTGTCGAACATCATCTCTGACCACAATATTATCGTCTATCCAGTTCACTCTCCAAGCATTAGTTGTTGAACTGTCTACAGAAGCAGCAAACTCTTGATTTCCACATCTTGGACAACCGTAGCCATAAAATATAATGCGTGAAGGAGGGAACAAGTCAAGACTGACAAGTTTGGGTAGAAGCATTTGAGCCAAGCAACAACCAGTAGAATGGCCAACAGCCTTAAAATAACAGTAGTAGAATTTTGGCTTCGTAGTATATACCAGAATAGAATGCTCGCAGTACTCGATAGAGAGCTCCATCATAGCATCCCCAAGTCCGGCAGACCAGAGTCGTTCAAATGCAATTGCATAATCCTTCGCAACACTTCCGAAGCTTTCAAACGGCTCCATGGTCTGAAGAGTTACTTTTTGCAAGAATACTGATGTTCCCTTACCATTGCATTAAGCAGTGCTTGCCCATTAGTTTTAAAATTATTAACATTGGCGCTACCTTTGAAAGAAATGGCGATAACATCTTCCGTTTTACCGACCGCAATCTGAAATATCCTCATAAAGATAACTCAATGTTTTTAGGATAACAGTTGCATAGCACGGTCCTTGGAAAATAGTACCGCTACAATCAGCCGTGAATCTATACTATCAGTACTCAGTAAAGCAATAGAACTGCATCATACCTTGAATGAAAAGTGTAAAGGAAGTGTGTATCTATACAAGTTTCAGGAGTGTTTGAGCTTGCGCAAAGTGTCATGACTAATCCCTAAAAAATGTGATTAAACGGTAGAGTTCTTAGAAGACTCACATTCTGCGAAATCTTTTCAACGTGGCCAAGACAGAAGGGTATGAACAGAAAGAGGATCACCATTCTTCAGTTGTACTATTTCAGGTTCTCTCTAGTTCTCCAATCATAATAGAGAAGTTGGACGTAATACTCGTTTCATCATCGGCTTAAATTTTCATCATCAATTATAAAAGAATTACTCTATCTATACATTTGTTTCACATGAACAATCTACTTCCTTACTATTATCACCGGAACATTTAGTGTTGTATAAGAAAAGGTTTTCGGCAAAAATTGCTAATTGAACATCTCTGTGAAAGTGATGTAGCTATAGTAGAACACAGATATTATGCAGAACAAACAATCTTATATATTCTATGAAATTATCGCTCATTCAAATAGCCTGATAAGAAACAAGAAAGCTTTCTAAATCGATTATTGTCAGCAATGAGCAACACTTTAATTAAATTTTCAACAATTTCTTTCTCCTTTTTCATACTGTTCTACTATGATTATTCTAAACTTTTCTATTTCATGCTTGTTCTACCGTTCAAATAATTCGACAGCCATTCAACGATTGCAGTCATTTGTTGACTTTACGTCATCTGTTAGCTGTCTTCTAAACTTTCTGTTTTCTTCAATCGATGCCACCAAGTCTTGTCTGTTCATGTATTCTTCAATTCAAAATTTTCATTCTCGAAACCTTCAATTTTTACATGTTCAATTTATCGCGATTGGAATAATCATATGTCATTCAGAACGTTCTACGAATTTACTAGAGAAATGTTCAATGTCTGACGATATCCCAATCAGTGTACGAAGAAGACATGCCCCCAACAAGCCGAGTGGTATGTTCCTTTCATAACCTTTAGGACCAGCTGGAATTTGAAGGCTGAAAACTATGCACGTGAACTGAAAGTCAACATGAGTTCATATTCAAAAGCGATGCGTTAGATATGTACTTTCAGATAAACCTTACCGACAGCAACAACTTCCGTCCATTCGATTCAACCTTACAATAACAAAAGTTTTACCTTTTGCCATTTTCGGTGGGTTGATATTAGTTGGAGCAGGGACCGCCCTTTTTTTCGTTGCAAATAATTGTGAGTTGTTTTTCTAATAGGCATACCCAAACCGTCATTTGTCCAAGCTTCAAAAAACTGCTTTAGCCTTGGAGACGTCTATTGACTATACTGATTGTATAACTGAAAATGGAACAAGTGCCAAAGATATTGTGAACTTTTCTTACCCGGATGGGGCTACTCAATGTGTATTTGAAATTGAGTTAACTGAAGATTATAAAGTAACAACCATATGCGAAAAATATATATTCAGCTTACTTAGGGAGATGTCAAGTTTTTCTATGGGCTTACCGGGTTCTATCAAAACTATCGTTTATACATGCTTTCCCGTAATGACTATCAACTTCTTGGAAATTTAAACAAAACTGATGAATGTGGTCCTTTGTCTTATGGACTATCAGAAGACAAAACTACAAGCTTACCAATTGTTCCATGTGGATTCATTGCTAACTCATTTTTTAATGGTTCGCTTCAGTTTTCCTTCAGAGCCAAAATTTCCTCTTTCAGACACATTTAAGTTATTCTACCATCCCGCCGATAATGACACAGAAACTATACGTGTTCCGTTTTCCACGAATGGGATTATAAGTAATATAGAACGGAAGCGTAAATACAAAAACCCATCCTATAACAGATCCTACACTTTATGTGACGCCTTTGCTGTGATTATCAGTCGAATTAGTTTTTCTAACAAATTTTTTCAGAACACTGCTCAACCTCCGTGGTGGCAGAAACCCATTTGCATGTTAGGAGTTACGGATGATGAAGAAGACACTTCTGGAGCTGGTCTTGGTCTAGAGAATGTTGATTTGATAGTCTGGATGAAAACAGCAGCGTTACCAAATTTTCGCAAGCACTTTAGAAACTTGGATAGAGAAGTTGAAGTTGTGTTTGGGAAAAAAATAATAGTCTAACTTCAGTCGGACTATTTCCATGATGGCCTCCAAAAAGGGAATTATACATTAATCATCAATTATAGTAACATTTTATATTTATATCAACGCGTAGCTTCCGTCATTGCAGATTACAATCCTCATACTTTCAACGGCAAAAAGACATTCGTTATCTCACGTGAATCCTGGATTGGTCCCAGAAATCTCTTTCTCCCTATAGTTTGCATGGTAACCGGAACCTTTACTATATTGGTCTTCTTGGGACTATTTTTCTGCTTCACTATCAAAAAGAAGTTTACGAAACCATAGGGTTTTCATCATTGTTCTTTCCATTACGTACGTGTGCAATCAAAACGTGTGACCGCAAAAACTCAAAAAATATGTTTTTACTTATATTTTTTGTATACATGTTTATATTTATATATATATATATATATACATCAGAATCTCAACGAGTGACATCACTCAAATACATGAAATAAAACATCTATCAGAAATAAATTTTTGGCCCGCAACAACGCATAGTTAAAAAAATAAAAATTTCAGAAATCAAAACAATAAACTGAGTATCAAATGTAAGAGAAAGGCTATAGCAGCAAAAAGAGCTGCAACATCATATAATCTATGCAAAGAAGAAGAGCTTAGATTCAAACTGATGACATTTCTCTTTTCACGGCAAACACAACGGCTACGCGTCACAACTCCTTTTTTAGAAATTCCAACGCTACTGCAAGAATGGAATTAAGCTTAAACACTATAATGACAACCAATACCTGGTTTTCTCACGTGTGCTATGACGAGATAGTCGACGTAATCTCTGGTCACACCGACAAACTTTGCATTTCGTTGTGGTAAGCCTATACCATGATACCATTCTTCTCACCGATAGTTTCAGGAAACCACCTTAATCCGAGAACGCTTATATTGAACTATAGATGATATAGATATACCTTCAGAATTTCTTCTGCGGAAAATTCTTACAGATGGTTTATTCTCCGCCTCAGGTGAACGTGTGCGTGAAGAGAAGCGAGACGCTGTAGCAGAAGTTTTGAAACAAAAAAAAATATAAGTCTTACGTGCAACTGAAGAGTAAACGCTACGATTGATTGAAAAGTCTACAGCAGCTCTATCATTCACGTCTTCCATGTATCTATTCCAACGAGGGCGAGAAAGTAGTCGTGGACGTTCTTCTCTGGAACTGGATGAAAGCATGGAAGTTGTCATAGCGCTTCGCGAACGAGTACTCATTAGGCATCTGGAATATTGAATTTAAAAAAAAGTAAATAACCAATCCTACCTTGAATCAAAAACACGGGAACGCAACGGAGTTCGCTGTCGACTTCTTTCTAATAGAGACTTTGCTTCTTTATGTACACTGATATAAGGTTCACAAAGCTGTTCAGCAGAGCCACATACTGGCGCTGAAGCAGAAGTTAGATCTTTTCTCAATCTACCACCATTGGATACGCTGAAATAATCATGTTTCAAGAAAATTTTTGGAAAAACTGTTTACCTGGATGAACAACTACGAGTCATCAACCCAGGTATCCTGGTGGACTTGGGCGTTCTATCGACAGATGACGACATCATCATAGACAACGACGGGGAGCAAGGTATTGGAGAAGATGTTCTGAGGATCAAATAGAATGCTACGAGAATATATTTAACATACTGTTTGATATACGAAAAATCAAAGGACTGGTCAATATTATAAACATGACCGAAACGAGGAGTTATGAAATCAATCCACAAATCTTCATCTATCATTGATGATGTCATTGATCGAGCTCCCTTAAAACAATTTACATGGAGATAATACGAAGCTATACCCTACTTTGCTAGAATAATCTGCACAGATTCCTTCAGAAGATTCTGAAGATGTAGATGAAGCAGATGTGAACTTAGGACATGTTTTTATCTGAAAGAAAGTTTTGTGATGAAATATAATAAAACTGCACTACCTGCACAGCTTTTCTTATAGATTCGATAGGATCAGTTATGGGTTTAGTTTCATGAAATTTATATTGAAGAGGGAATGGAATATGTATCAGATAAGTGGTGGGTGTAGAAGCCTCTGTCTTTAAACGAGACCTCTTGCTTTTGGATACATAGTTGCATGTGTTTTGGGAAGCGCGTTGCGGGCGTCGCCGTTTTTTGAGCGAGATCTATAATTGGGTTTCAGAATAAAAAAAAAGAAATGGATATAGATATAATCACCTAGAATCAACGGATGGTGAACGCAGTCTAGTGAGATGACTGGAGCTACTTTTAGATGCATCAATAACAACATTACTTTCTAAAATTGGTGTAGATCCCAAAGCCTAAAACTCTTTTTTCATGGAAAAGTAGGATTAATAAACAACTGACGTTAGATGAATCCTCACAGAATTCCACAACGTTTGGATACAGCCTCTCTAGACTAGAAAACACTAGAACGTTTTCACCACAAAAACGAATTATATCTTCATTTAGTTTTGGCTCTACTGGATGATTACCTTCAAAATGGAATAAAAGCATAGCATTTTTGGAAAAATCTCCTACTGTTTATGAAAGGCCTTCGTTGCCCAGACATTTGCTCACGGGCCTGCTCAACCATCAGTTTTTCATATGACGACATAGGACGTCGAAGCCCCGGTATAGAAACCTGAGAAGAGTGAACACTTTGCATTCGTGGTAAACATGAAAATCTCACCGGTCTTCTATCTAAATAGTCGTCTTTCGATATTGAAGAACTAGAAGTATTGCTTCCTACTCCAGAGTCGTTACCAGTTGAACGAGTAAATACACCTTGACCATCGACTAAAATATATATCTTTAGTTAAAAAATATCACCACTACTCAGAGATGCTTCGAACTACAAAAGTCCAGCATGATTCGACAAGGATTGAAAAATGAATTCAAGAATTGAAACGAATATTTACACACAAACAAACATGCGGAGCAAAAATTTAATATGAACTTTCGCACTTGCGATGTTAACTCAGCCGCTTATTTGATCAATAATCTACACTCACCAACTAGAATATTTCCCTTAACATCCGAAGTTGAGGGCCTTGAAGTACCGGAAAGAGGGCGGGCCCCAGGCAAATTCCAGATGGAATCTTCTTCTGACCAAACTGCTAATTCTTTGACACGCTGCCTCACGTCGTTCGGGACGAAGTTGTCAACAATTAAGAGCCTGAACGAAAAAAATTTCAAAAATCGCAAAAAATATGGAAGTAAAATGCTAGAAACACAGGAATTTCCTCAAAATAAGGAAACATTTGTTTTGGGAGGAAACTCCAAGCTTACGCATCATTCATCAATAGACGGCAAGCACGAGAATAATAATCGAATGCAGCGAATGCACATATGTGGAAAAGAAATGAAAGCGCACTTAATACAGATGTCTTGTTTGAGATATTAGTATAGAAAGATATGTCAAAGATGTGGTTCGTGATAAAATAATGATTGTCCGCAGTTTCATCTGATAAGAACCAAATGTATTCTAGAAGGTCTCTTGACTAAGCCCAAATGGGAGGTAGCAAGTAGAGGAAAGATATGACGAGAAAACGTGATGTAAATATATAAAACGGCAGTTTTTCTGCGGCTGCAATATTGTTGAATAATGTGCATCGAAAGGGATATGTGTATTTGCTGTGGTTTGAACGAATGAGATACGCAGAGACTCAAGCAATCATGGAAAACGCACACATTATGCTAAGTAATATGATATTCAAGAAGAGAAGACCGAAAGATGAACAAGTGCAAGACCGGAATAAAAGACAAAGTAGGAGATAAGGGATACAACTGTATAAATAATTGTAGCAAAACGTGCAAAAGGAGAACCGAAAACAATCAATATAATATACAAGTATCCCGCAAGAAATAGGACAACAATTACGAAATAGACGCGTAAATTTGAATAATGAAAGTACTTACAAAATCACTCACTTCAACTTTAGTTCTTTGTTTATTTCAGAAACATCACGCTCAAGTTCTTGTCTTTCTTGAGAATGAGCTATGGCAGTATCGTGGATTTCATTACGTAACTAAACAGCGATAATAAGAATCAAACGAAGTAAAAAAAATTAAAACAAACATACCTTCCGCAGTTTCAATTTGAACTTGTTCAATTTCTTCGTTTTTGCGTCAACTTCTTGTTGCAGATTTGTGAAGGTTTGATGAATTTCCGCTGTTCCTTCATCTTGCTGCTCTAATATCTCAAGTATCTCTCTTTCCTTTCTCTGAAAATCACTGATTAGCTAAGAAATAACACTTCATCAAAAACCTTTTGATCCGCCAACTCTTTTCTTTGATGTTCAAGCAGCGATTCCTGTTCTCGTGTGTGATTAAGTAAGTTTGTACCACCGAGCAGTTTACTTTCCATCGCTTTGATTTTCTCTGACATCTTGGCTTGGGACTCTTTCTCAGCATTAAGCTCTTTAGATCTTTTCTCCAAAGCTTCCAAAATTCGTTTCCTTTCCTAAAAGAAAAACTGTGAAGCTAGTCTGTGATTTAGCATTCAATTAGCACAACCGGAGCCTAGACGCCAAGATTCAAGAATGAACTTGCGTGTATGCTAGTGGAACAAAGCTGAGCTTGAGAGTTCCATTTAAATATTAAAAAATGCCTTGGGACATGATAGTAATAAAATGAATAACCTCTTTCAGAATTGAATCATCGGAGAGGATTTTTTGTTTATCTGCTTCAAGGTTTCTGTGTTGCTCATTATAGTATTCCTCGCCACGAGAACCATCCATTCCTGAAACAGTTCTCAATACAAAACTAACATGAGCATGCATCACCTTTGTGTCCTTTCTTCGCAGTTAACATGGCTCTCAGTCGATTGATTTCATCTTGAAACTCTCTTAATAAAGCATCTTTGGGATCCTCATTGATTCTAGGCTTATTCTTGATGTTTTTGGCTCTATTAGCATATCGTAAAGTGCCTTAAAAAACTGATGAGTCATTCCAGCACTAAAACAGACCTAGTGTCTCTTCGTAGTTATATGAGGCAGGGCCAATACAAGCAACCATTACCGTTTTAGAATTACCTCCCAATGAGTCTGTAAGCCGGATTCCGATGAAGAAAAGTAAAAGAGAACAACAAACCTTGTAAGAGTCGTGTAAGCTTACTATCGCGATACGGAATATGAGAACTTTTCCCATCTACTAAAGATGAAATAACATTTCCCAGAGCAGAGAGGGATAAATTTATTTTAGTTGCTTCTTTGAATCTTTCTCCTGAAGCTCCTGTTTTAGCTTGTCTTTCACTTCCTGCGAGATCAACCAAGTTCAGTCTTCCAACTCTTCAAAAAAACATGCATAAATGAAGATACCGAAAGAAACACAAACCTAATATGGTTTTCTCCATCAATCCCCACCTCACAACATTCAATGGTTACCATAAAAATAGCGTGAGATCTACTTGAGTGCTCATTCATATTCGTTCGACTGAGAAACTCATTTATACACAAATTGAAGATTAAAGACTTTTTTACCCCACAGAACGATTCGCGTTTCCAACGAGCATTACACTTTTTAACTCTTCCACTGATTTGGTGACCGAAGATGATAAATCCTTCACATAAACTCCAATCTAAGACTTTTTTGTTGCAAAATTACAAAGAAAAGCTCGAATTACATCAGGGCGTTCCTTCAGCTCTAACCTTTTGCCGTCTTTGTCCAGCAAATCCCGTATTTCTTCCTGACAAGAGATAGAATTTGAAATGATAGCATGTTCGAACGCGCTTACTTGATAAATCTCTAAATAACTGGCCCGTACCAAGTATTTCTGATTTCTAGATTGCGATATATGTTGAAAAATATGATCAAAACAGTTATATATGACTCCTCGTTCTTCAGCTATACTAGCTTTACCTGTAATAATACCCGGTTAGCAACTGGTTAACATGCTACAAGGCTATTACCTTCCATAGTATATGTTTTACCAGTTCCAGTTTGACCGTAGGCGAATATTGTACCATTGAATCCATTTAAAACCGATTCAACTAAATCGCGGAAGGTCTCATCATAGAGATCTTTTTGCTTAGAGCTGTAGGTGGTAGATGAGAAATGGAAAAGTTCAATGTAATATTTACCTTGCTCCATATATCGCATCAAACGTGAAATCTTTACTAAGTTCATCGGGTTGCGAAGGGTTTTTCAGTTCGATCAAGCCTCTTTCGGGATAAAGACTGACAATACTAAGAACATCAAGTACATTAGCGATAAAATCTTTAACGTGCGTTACCTGCTATGACCTTGTGAAATTTCCGTTGTACTTAAGGGACGACACCTTACTATGACACGAACAGTTTCCTGTCGGTTAGATGATTTAGACTTAGGTCTAACATCATGAGCTGTCATGATGCTAATGTATTATTTTAAATTTAGTTGTGATTATTGAAAGCCTTGGGCTACACTCTGAAAATAGATAGCTGTATAGAAGATTTCGAATGTAGGACGTAATCTTAGATAGCAACGGTTGCTTGGTAAGGGACCGCCTGAATGACGTTCAACCGGAAAAGAGGATGCGAACACATGAAAGATCTTACCTGTATCTCAAGAATATCATATTCTAAATGATGAATTCATCTCCCGAAGTAACACTTGTAGAGCTCACCGCTTGTCAATGGCAATTGCTAAGAACTCCTAGAAAGAAAACAAGGAAGATAACAACTTTCCTATCTTTTCACTTTTTCTATCTATTTTCAATGTAATAAACCGTTTAAAAAAATGTAAGATCAAAGAACTTCTTTTTTCATCGTTAAATAAAAAAAAGAGAAACAGATAGCAAGAAACAAAACTGATTTTTCTTAATATGTGGTCTATTAAAGAAAGCGTGCCATGGGGGTAAATACACAGCATTGGCAGCAGGCGCCGAAAATCGATATATCTTAGTATTAGCATTAAAGACCTCGCCACTGGGGTCAATACTACTGAAGGGAAAATATATTTCCATACATTCAGTTTGCCCGTATTAACTATGAGAAAAATATAGATGTGTTTTTCAGAAATTTCATATGAACGTTTTATGAGAATCATTCCGAACACGAAAAAAGCAACATTTCAGCTGTTACATGAACACCTCTCCACTCCATTTCACATTTTATGAATTTCGAAAATGTCATTGATTGAAGCGCAGTATTGTCGGAATGAGTAATGGTGTAGGAAACACGAAAATTGCAATTTTATTTTTAGATAGGTAGACGTGTAGAGCGGTTGCATTTGAATTGGCGAGCAATTGCTTCCCATCCGGCTGATAGGCAAATAGGATCATTTCGTCATTCTTCTTTTCTGATTGTTTGAGGGATCATTGATTTATATCTTTTATTCGTTATATTTTTTGTTTTTTCAACAATGGAAACAACATATTCAATTTAATGCATATCAGTATACATATAAACACATAAGTACTTCTTTATAAAGGTTTCGTTATGTCTTTCAGGTTTTCTTCTTCTTCGGGGATTTCTGGTGAAAAAGCTACGCCCTTTCTTGAGTCCTGTCTAGCAGAGCAAATTGTTGTCATTTGATAGGAAGAGTTTTCAGATTCTAAGAAATACATGGTGAACAAGGCAAATAAAATAAAGAAAAAGGAATGGCATTCAGAACTCAAGAAAGCACATGAAGCAAAATAAAATAAAACAAAATTAAATTAATTTAAAAGAGAAGCATGTATTACAAGCTCTCTGTTAGGCAATATAGTTGCAGAACAAGCTTATCGGGTTAAAACTAAGGTGCCACTATACATTAATGCATACAGACGAGTATGCATGTACATTGATATGAACTGAAAATATGGACGAAGTAAACTTAAATTCACACGTATTCCACTGATTTTCGTATCACTTCAGCACACTCACCGAGTCTGTAACTGAGAAGGGGAAATGTGCTCTCCTTATAACGGATATTTGCTCCGATGGAATGTATTCTATTAGTAGAGTTGAATGCTCTCAGCTCCTCGTCTGTTGCTAAAAAGCGCCAACCCAATTTTCTCCGTAATGATACCCGGAATCTCCTGCATATTCATAACTTATAGAGAAATAGTTTTCTTTTCCCTCACCGTGACATAAGCATGTACACCGCAAAAGATATTGGATGAACTGTCATCATTATGATGTTAGTGAAAGCTCTCAGATAGGCATCATATACTATTTCAAGAGCTGGAATTTCAAAGAAGTCCGCTATTTTCATTACGAGAATTAAAATTGTTGAAGGCAGACTGCAAATTGAAACAACAGAAATAATATCATCCACCGTTCTGTATTAATCAGTAGAACTCACCGGCCAACAAGGAACAACACGATGATTACAGTGAGCATAATCGTTGTCTTGCGTGAAGCACTTGTGATTTTTTTGTGTCGATTGATGGTCGAAATATTCTTGTTAGATTTTGAACTGAAAATATAAATATTGTACTTCATCAAGCGCATAAATTCAATTATGATATCCTTACACTATGAAAGTTTTATCTGTTGCCCTAACAGTTCGAATAAGTAGAAACGTGATGACCAATAAGAAAATAGAAGGTACAAGAGTTATGCAAATTCGGAAAACATCAAAAACCTTAAAAAAAAAAAAAAAAAAAAAAAAAGTACTTAGATCAATGTCTACTCTGAGAAATACGAGCCAAACAAACTCACTGTAGAAAGAACTCCAGCACCCAGAGATCTAGTGACATCAGAATAGCCAACGAAACATCTTGCAACCCATAAGGACTGCGGACCATTCTAAGTTTGCAATTTGTTCGAAAAATTCAAGAAGATAGAGTTACTTACAGTTATGCAGAAATGGTAAATGACCCGGATATCAAACATGTAGTGAACGAGGGTGATTATGCATGAAACAAATAAAATAATTTTCGAATAAAAACGGATTTGACGACGAGCACACCAACGGAACGAATCCAGAGGGTATTGAATGGCAATAAATCTAAATAATTGTTTAAAAATTAATTCATATTTTGTTAACTGTGAACCACTACCTTTGAATACCTAGAAGCATCGTGAAAAATGTTATTAATGTATTGAAAAAGAACGGGAACGTCTCCATACACAACTTTTGAAGATAACATAAGTGTAACGTTTGATTGAGGTCTGCCAAGTGTCCCAAGTTATAATAATATATAGTGAAAGGTAATGGAGCTATAGCCATAAATAGAGCACTTATTGCCATAAATAGTAAAGGTTCGACAGAAGCTCGTTTCTGAAATTAGCTTATTAATTAATGCGTAGGCAATTGCACTAAATAGGTATGTCCTTTTCACTTTTTTTCATCATTTCGTATGACGTTTTCTGTTGCGATACAATTCATTATGTTAATTTTTGAATATTATTTTAACGATGATCACTAAAGTATGTATATATAATATATATATATATATATTTATATATATAAGTTATATATTTAGGAAAGTTTTTGATATATACAAACAAACAGAAAATGTTAATGCACTTTTCATGCTAATTCGACGGGAAGCAGCAGATTTATGCAAAACAATGAAATTGACGTGGAAGACACGTGAACTAATTTTTCATTTTAATTGTTTGTTGAGAATCACAAACGGTTGTTCCAATGAATACTAAATTATCTTACACTTTTTTGTTCTTTCAGCACATAAATGACCAATCCATGTGAAAGCAATACTATGAGAGATAGAAGAAGAAGCACATAACCGTATATGCCGTACATCGCCGGTTCGTTTTCCTTAAGTTTTATTTTTATAATATTATGTAAGTTGTTCATCGTCATTATTATTATTGTTATTATTATTAACTTTCCGATCAAATTTGCGTTTAAGGTTGACAATTGGATAAATATGACAACAAGTGATTATACTAATAAAGAAGATTACCTGATCTGCAAATTGGATTAGTGAAGCTGGGACACAGCTTCCCAGATAATGATCGTATACCGTAAACGGAGGACATGTTATATTCATCTTAAATTAATTATTGAGACTCTCCTAAGTATTGTTCCTTCTCCTTTTTTAGCTATACTTTCTGACTTTGCTCTATTGATACTTCTCATAGATTCAACGTAAGTAGTTTTTCAAAATGAACGAAAGCGGTAATGTACTGATGGGGGGATTGGGCACCAGCATTATCGAACGAAATAAGTTGGCTAAATTGAGCAAAATATGAGAAAACAAAAAAAAAATTTGTAAATACGAAGAAGATTTGTAAAAACCGAGTTATGCTTACCAAATGAGCACCACCATAAACCTTAAAAACGAAAAATTTAGAAAGGTTGAAAAGAAAAACTTTACCTCTGTTGGATCACATCTCTCTACATCCGCTGTAGACATTCCTATGGTATGAATAAGATGAGTTTAAGGCTGAAGGCGATATAAATTAATTGCTCAATTATATAATAATTATTTCAAGGGGTTATTGAGTGAGTCATTTTAAATTCAAAATTATGAAGAATAATTATTTGAAGAAAACCAAGCTACAAACACTGTCACGCATTTACCTTGGGTTAGTTTCACACACAGACACACAATCGCGCGCTCAACGCTTCCCCACATACAGTCACACACACGCGTAGACAAAACCGTATACGTTTCATGCTCAACGAGACCGGCATAGCCACACGTACGATAACAGAGAAATTGATGAGTTTCAAACGTTTATGAATATGTAATTACTCACGAAAAATAGGCGGAGAAGTTGCTCGAATGGTCACCAAAGATAAGAGAATGCTTGGTAACGATAACAAGACGAATAAAAAAAGTGAAAAATTTTAAGTTTTGTGGGAGTTTAGCTGACAGTTCACCCAAAAAACATGTTGACGAACGGATAAAAAGTGTGAGAAGAGAAAGCACAGTACTCTGATAACGTGAAAATATAAACTCACATAGCTGTGCATCAAGATATCAGAAGTGGAAGTTAATGAATGAGTTGATGAGAGACAATGAGAGGGAGAAAATTGAAGAAAAAGAGAGAGAACAAACGAGAAAGAAATATTCGAAAGTTGAATATTGACAATTTCACATGTATTATTCAGATTTGCTTTCTCGTGGATTGAAGCTTTAATGACTCCCTGAATGGCGCCTGAACACTGTGAACTTCTATATAGAAAGGGAATTATTTCGTAATGAAACAGAGACCTCTTCTCATCTGATTTGTTTCAGAAACAAGTACGAGAAGAAGACGATGAGGAAGACAAAAAAGGAGAAGAAGAATCTATTTTTCTCCTCTCACTCACTCTTCAAATTCATCTGAAGGAGTGATTTTTAGTAGAAAAACGAGAGAGAAAATATAAAATATTCTATGATAGACAGGAAGTTTGAGGAGGGAAAAAAGGAAATAAAATAATGAAAGACCTCTGATTAGGATGATATGAACCTTCTTCACTTTTCTCGGAAGAGATATATTTTTCCGCCTTTTTATGGATAATAAAGAAACAAGCAGCAATAGATGCAGAAATCTTTGATTTCAATCAGAAGGAAACCTATAAGAGAAAAATAAAAGGAACAATTCCTTTTTAACTTTGTCGAAATACGAGAAAGCCCATGAAAGCTGATCTTCTATTCGAAGCTTTTTCTTTTTTTTCTATATCTTCTGCTTTGAAAATCAGGTCGATGAGCATCTTTTATAGCGGAAAAAAAGATAGTACGACTAAACGTATGCATTCAAATGATAGTCAGGAAACAATTATAAAAAGAAGTAGATAGTAGATGGAACTCAAATGAAGTAAGCGTTTATGACTAATTATGCATGGAAATTATAAGTGAAATACAAAATTAACGAGCACAATTCGCTTCGTTCAAATGGCTCGACCGGATAAATGTCATGAGTTAACTTGGAAGTCAAAACTTATTTCTTTCTATATGTTCTTCTAAGGAAATGAAAAATGAAAATGACAGAGAAGCGAATGATAATCAACACCCTTAAATTATTAGATCCCCCCCTCCGCTCAGTCTTATGATGCCGTGGGATGATTTACTATAAAGAGATCATGAATAGATAAAAGATAAAAAGAAATAAATAGATACCAATAATGTTTCGTTTTCTTGTTCTTCTGTGATGTTTATTTAAAGAATATTTTGGAAGTGCTGCTTGTTGTCTGAGATGTAAGACCTACTGGGACTTTTTGTTCTCTCATTTTGCTTTTCATCTCGCTTCCCACCCACAATCACTTCACTATGTCTAACACCTCATCATTTTTTGAATTCTCGATGAATCTTCTTCTATTCTTCTCTTCTTCCCTATTTGTAGTTTTCATACTTCATCAGTATCTCTATCTCTCTATTTCTCTCCTTTTGTACATTTGACTCCCCCACAAAAACCCTCATTCTCCCACCTTCTTTGATTTGTTTCCTTTCTTCATTCCTTCTTCAGTATAACATTCTGGGATATCATTATGTGGCGATGACATATTTCACATCGAAAAGCGTTCTTGCTCCTCTCTCACAAGTGTTATTCCTTTTTTGGAAAGATTTTTTCAAGAACATTTCAATGCGTGTGTTCATCTCAATGACATGCGCTCACCGTCACGCTTCGTTGCCGCTTCTCTTTAACGATTAATTAAAAAGAAAAGAATGAAAATTGATCATTAAAAAAAGTTGAAGTTAATATATTACAACAAAAACTATTCAAGAACAGTTGTACTAACAATCAAGACAATCATATATTCAAACTTATGAATCTACCATGACGTAGGCTAACAAGATTTCTTTTGAAAAGTTATGCGGAGGAGCTCAAGAAGAAGCCATGTGAAAATTTCTGTTCTTTGTCCATAAAATCCAACTTATAAAAAAGGTGAGACAAGCACGCAAAAAAACGAAGAGATTCGTGAAAGACAACGTTGAAATGTTTTGTCTGACTTATTGTAATCTTTGGTGCGAGCATGAAAGTAATAGAGATGATGCATGAAGAAATGTAGGTAAAGCTCAGATCTTTCAAGTATTTTTACAACTATTCCTATCCGTGCTGCTCAACGAGAATAAAAAAAGGAAAGAGGAGAAAAGATGAAGATTTTTTGAAGACAAAATGCAAAAAAGAAAGTTCTAAACTGAAAAGAAATGCAGAAGAGAGTTTCAATTGCCCATATTTAGCCAGAACATGTAGAATGAATTGAGTTCTATATTTTTCAGCTAACATCTCAATTCTTTCTCGTTTTCGCTCTTGGTTTCCCATTTTTTTCTCTCTCTCTCTCCTTCCCTTTTTGTCTCAGAATTACTATTACTGTTATTATTATTAATTTGTTGTTGTGGATGTTATATGGTTATTAGTTTCTTTTCAATAAGTCAGTGAAGTTAATAACAAAAACACAACATTCATGTCAAACACACATGCACACGTACACACACATTTCAACCTCTAAGCTGTTCGAAGAGTCTTTTTCAATTCCATTTTCCTTTTTTGCTTCTGAGTGTTAAAAAGAATGATATAGAGGAAAAGTATATAAATTATGCTAAATACATATATAAAAAAAGTGTTCAACAGAGTATAAGTTATAGAAAGGTACTGAGTGAGCAAGAATACGTTCTGCCATACTGTACAAGCAATTGCAATGTAAACTGAATGATGGCATTTAATCTCCAGCAATAACTATTTCTACTCAAGACGAGAAAAGGAATTTTTTTTTCCTTATTTGAGTTCATTCTTCTATGTTCATTAAGAGATTTTCAGGGAAAGTAACTTGTATTAGAAGTTGGTGCACAAAACGAGCAGAAGGAGAGAGAGGAGAAAAAACAAAAAAAAAACAATTTTTATAGAAGTTTTGGCAGGAACTCAATAAACCACTTCAGCGTTATTCAAAGGATTCTTAAGGATAGTACAACATCTAAATTAGACTTTTACAAGGATTTATCTGAAATTGTGGACTTCAATTTGATTTCAAAAATGTGACGTACGGAGATGGTGAAGAGAACAAATCTCTCTGTTTGAAACAAATTAAATATAGAAAAGTTTTGAAGGTTCAGAGACAAGATTAAGAGGAATAACCAGATTGCATAACGAAACAATTCGAGAGTGAAACAATCTTTATCACATATAGAAGTAATTCCTCGAACATTAAATAATTCACAAACACTTCGTATTCTATGAAAAACCGAATTGCAAATTTCTACCTATTTTTAAATCAGGGACTTTGGTATTACTAACTCTTTGAGAACCTACCTAGTACAAAACGGTTCGGGGAAGAGTATATATGTGTGTTTAGTGTCTTCTTGCGTGCGTGTGCATCGCCATTACAAGAAGAGAGAAATATTGATGACATTTCGAATAATCTGATGTTTGTAAGACGATGTAGTAACTTGGCATGATTCGGAACTAGGAAGGTTACTCAAGACAAAAGACTCTTTGATTCAGGATTTAAACAACGTTTTTCTTCTTATTCCCCTTCCTTCCATCTTATTTCTGGTCAAAAATTACAAATATTTTGACTTCTATTGACAACCAAAAATATCCAGCAGTGAGTAAAATGCATCACAATGGAATTATTTCGAACTTTTACGTAAAAAAATTGGTAAAAACTGATTTCAAACATCTCTCAGATGAAGAGAAGCTTAATTCTATCTTAATACATTGAAAATGTCAGGATTTCTAATTTAATGAGAATACGTAGAAGAAAGAGAATCTCATTGAACAGTCCACCTCCCTAATTCTCCATGAACAAATGGCAACTCATTCTATCCACGAATCTGAACTTATCAATTCAAACCAATAATGTGAAATAAAACATACGATCAACATCTATGATTATCTTATACTTCTGACACATTATGCGTGAAGAAAATATAAGCCAGCTTGAATTGAACAAAGGCAAAACCTTAACCTTTTATAACTTTTGGTCCGACACGATAGACAACTAATTTGAAGATAGTACGTATAACAGAAGCCTTTTTTGGTTATTCTAAACAATGTCTTATCGGATGGAGTGATAAAAAAGGATTATTTTTATAGTTACGAATACAATCGTTTTGTACAGTAAATTGTGGAAAAAAGACGTTGAAAGTAGTCTTGGGTTCAGTCTCGGCTGTTGAAACATTATTTTAAGACATCAACAAACATAATACTCTCATAATGTTGTGGGAAATAATCTGTTCGGATTCCTCATTTGTTATGTTTGAATGCATATTGTAAATGATCAACGAAACTAGATGAACTGGCTTATTACACTCTAAATTTGAGTGGATGAATTTCCTTTGATTACTTTTAAATTTCAGACTTTTTTCGTACATTTACGTGTTAACAACAGATTTATTGACGACGTGATTACAAGTACCTCGGAACTCTAGAGGAATGAATGGGTATATTGCTTTTGTTCATCGAAAAGGAAATGAATTACAAATTGCTCGAGGTTATGTCATCTGCTTCTTTTTCTCTTCATTCGCCTCTTACTCACGAGCTATGAAGCGCTTCTCAAACATATCTCCATAGCGAGATAATGCTGCCAAGGTGTTCACGTTGTGCATATTGTAACTTCTGGAAATAAAAAAAGTTTAGACCGCTTGCTTTGAAAAATTGATGAGAGGCACATATGGCATGGGAACAAAATTGAAATTTCAGCAATGAAGCTATACCAATTTTCAAATTTGTCTATTTAAAAGAACTATTTGTGGAAGCATAATAGGTGCAAACCTACCGAAGGAATTCACGATTGTTCAAACCGCGTCCACCTCTTTCATTCAATCCAAAAGGAAGTTGAGGGAATGAAGAAACAACCAGAAGAGTAGCCAAGATAAGAACAACTGTAGCCAAGAAACGCATGTTGGGCAAAGAACTGCAAGAATAATAAATTTTATTCAACGTATGAGTATCTGAAAGCTGAAATGAGGAGGAGAGGCGGAAATAGGAGATGACAACCATATTCAGGTGAGGCTGACATTTTGAGACACATGATAAAATGAATGTCTTCACGTGATGCTAGATATGTTCAAAAAACGAAGAATTTTATTCGTTTCTTAAGTATTAGGAAGGATCACTGCCAGGAAGGGAGGAGCTTGTATCGGATCTATGAGAAAATTTAGCCGCGCAAAAACCATTCAGGACTTAGATGACGAGCATATGTTTGTAGATGATTTCTATAGTCGTCATCACCATATATCATATGCCAAAGACAACGTTTCAAGAAAACAGTTGATTATCATCACAGCATGAAAGATTTGTGGGATGCAGATCAAAGCTTACATTAAGTTGATACGGAAAAACTTATTAAACCATAAATCGAATATTGCTCTTAGAAATTATACCACGCATCGACTCTATTTGGGCTTTAAAATAAGAGCTCAAGTTCTGGAATTTCCGACAGAATATCCTGACACTGATTGGTAACAGAAGATATTTGAAACTGTCAGAAAAATGCAACTAAAGAGGAGCAGAATTGTAACATAAGGAGTAAGACTGCCACGGGAAAAAGGAAAGACAGAGTGTATCTGAACAAAGTATTAGAATAATTGAGTTTATATGCCCAAATATCTATATAGTCTTAGAGGAATGGTAAAAGATTATCCAAATAAGGATTATCGATAATGATATTGATGAGGCTAGAAGCTACAACTTTCGCTTGCCTAACTCTCACTCTTTCTCTCTATTTTCGAACCGAGCTTATAAGTGTGAGGAGCTATTCTGAAAATTCGAATGAAGTGAAAAGGGGTGGGACTTCATTGAGTATGAAAAAATATACATTTAGTTTAAGAAATGTAATTTTCCCTAGCAAACTATAAAACCACCTATGCTAAGCTACAAAATGATATGTTATGGAATCAAAAAAAATCACAACTGTTTTCCTAATTTGTATTTTGGCTCTCTTATTGTCTAGATGGTTCAGATTCGTAACTTACAACAATCTTTTTCCAAAACTCAAATGTCCAAATATGAAATTACTGTAAAAGAAAAAACACAGAAAACACACACTTACACACACATACACACGCACACATACATACAGGATAATGGCAAAACAAATGCAACGTAATAGTTCCAAAACGTTTTTTGGAGCAGGAAAAGAAGAATCAAAGCTTAAACTCGACTATAAGCTTATTTTGAGTACAGAAGTATTATGATAAAATCCCAGAAACCGTCAGAGTACCTCGGAATGATGTGAGGGCTATTATGAGAAAATAACATTTTTCTTATAAATATCTTGACAGTTATGGTGATGTGGGTACACTGAGTCTCTTTCGAGGTATACCTACTACACTCTTGGAAACAGAAAACGGAAAGTAAAGTATATAAGCGTTGTACAATTCTGGGTTTCTAGCTCACTTGATAGACATTATTTATGAAGGTTATGACCGCCCTGATTGGTATATTTGCTGAAGTTCATTCTATTCATGCATTTCGCACTTACTCTACCTAATTTGGAAGAATTGAAATGAGGAATTTCATTCGAATGCACGTAGGACGGAAGTAAAAAAAATTTATTATAGCAATCTGAAGATTGTTGGAAATACTTGTATGATTTTAGGCCTTGAAGACTATGAGGTTCATCAATGATATGAATTATACGAGTAGGAAATACAAATCATAGAAAAATAGATAAAACATAAATGTACACGATCACAATTATTATAAGTGTAGACAAGATTCTGGAAACATTATGTATTGTAAGCTCTTCTTCATAAGCAAAACTCTTTAAGCAAACGATTCTGTAAATATTTAAAAGTTTTTGCCCGTAAACTCAATGAGTATATTACTTTAAACTCTGCCTTTAGAAATTTTTCTTCTGCATGAAAATATTTTTTAGTCAACTTAATAGAGGCGACAGTCTCTGCAAGCTCTTTTCCATCATACACGTGACAAATCGCAGTATTATTCCTGGAAAGAATACCTTTTTTACTCGTTCACATTCAAATACTTTTTCTCTCAGTCACTTTCGTTATCTCTATTTCCTTTTCTCTAACATGTTCTCTCCGAATACCTCTATCCCTGTCATATCCATTTCTTTCTCTCTCTATATGGATATGGCAGCGATGATGAAAAGAGATCTTTCTTATACAGCCTCCGATAAAAACAGTTCTTTTTTTTTGAAGAAAAGTTTGACAGCAAAAAAACACATCACAAATTCGAAATTGTAGGAACGATGGAAAAATAATAATTTCCGTGCAGGAGATGAGAAAAAGGAAATAGCCACTGCACTTTCATTTAGTTACGTGGGTTTCTCTGGGAACTGAAATAAGCATGCGAGTCACTATTTGTTTGTTCTGTGAAACGCCGACCGGTTGCGCTTGCTTTCAGTCCCTCTCCTCATTTGCTTATCAGTTCTCGATTCGATAAGATTATTATTTTTCTGGAGAATATGTTGGAATTTAAGAAACTAACGTGGAATTATGTTCATAGAAAAAGGCTTCCTGTAGTGTTTCCACAACATCCTGTGCTCTGATACCCGTTTCGCGTGATATTTCTCAAAAAGACAAAAATTAAACTGAAGATGAAGCAGAATCAAACCATAAGGAGTAACTATTCTTCCTTCCTTCATTATCGTATAAGCCACAACAGCTATAGTTTCAAACCAATATGTTTTATAAGCCATTCTCCCTAAAGGAGACAATGGCTTTTCAGGCCCTCCCGTCATTCTCATCATTCTTGTTATGAGGTAGCCTATATAGAATTGAAAATAAAAATATGAATACAAAAAACATACTAAAATCAATGAGAAATCGTCCAAGACCCATACGTTGAAAGCACGGAAATACACAGAAACATGACAAATTTTCATCGAAGGACTGCGAACACTAATGAAAAGAGAAACAGATGTTCACGTAATAATAAGGTTCTTACCCTTGAAAAATAACCCAAAATTTCGCATGAGCCTTCAACTTCTCGAGTTAAAATATAAAAAATGAATTCATCCACATCAAAACAGACAACTTTATCTCTTATCCAAACGACCGTCATCATCGATAAATTACAGCAATATTCCTATAAATACGCCTTATTTGGTTATCGATTGATTCTTGTACATCTGCATACCTTAGCGTGTTTACCACTAACCTCGAATATTTTGATATTATTATAACGATCATGATAAATCTCTGTGCCAGGAGGTTTGAAGCGATAAGCACAGCGAGTCTTCAAAGAATAGAAGCTTAGTTAAGCGAACGAAAATACAAATATAACAAACCATATGGCGGACGCAACTTGAAGGGGACATGAAATATTGGAAACAACCATCACACACATGAATTTCTTCTAACAACCCAATTTGGAGAGGATAAAAGCTCCTGAAAAAAAAAGGTTTTCTCTCAGTCGCTCAACTCATACACAGGGAAAATCAATAAACAAACCGATAAAGCGCCTGAATCTTATACTTCTGACCTAAGATAACCCAATTTATTTGACCATTCGAGGAGCATTTAGCGTTTTTCTATAACAGAGACATTGAAACATATTTCTGTTCTGATATAATGAGGAAAAACCTGAAGCTGTTCACGTGCTTTCTTGTACAAGACAACGCTATCGCTCACGAGGAATCCTTCGCTTTTTCGTACTTCATCTTCAATATCAATGTCACATAATGCCGCACGAAACTGCTCCTAAACATAAGACTTAAAACAGTTAATACTAATTATCAATTTTACCTCGAAATACGTTAAATTCGGGCTCTCGGACTTCTTTCGTGGTTTGATGCGCGGGCGGCGTCGCATAGCGTGCCTGACTGCTGTGGTGCAGAAGGGCTATAGGGAGGGGGCAGCTGACCAGCACACAAGTAGAATAGGGGTTGGACCTAGGCCAGAAGGGTGACTGGCTGTGTATGCTGGTCCCTGACCATTGGCCAAGACTCTATAGGCCAAATGAGGTCTGATGTCGGCTTAGGTTTTCTGTGCCCCCTCCGTCTCATTCAGTTGTTTTGCTCTCTCACAACCCATGTTCTATAATGACACAGCAAAAATGAGAAAGAGAGAGGGATTGAAAGATAATAAGATCTGAGGAGAGGTGTGAGAAGAGTTTATGCAGTAGGTTTGATAATCTATAGCAACCTAGAGGTTGTTGAGTTTTCGCATTTTTAGTCGGAAAGAGGTCATCTTTTCCTCATTTTTTCCACTGTTCGTAGCTCGTTTCATTGATTGCTGTCATCGTCAACGTGGTTGCCGTCGTCCATTTCGATTTGTTGGCATTGAAGTAGAGCAGATGGTTCTCAATTGAAATCCATAAAGTCGTATGTCTCATTTTCTTTCTGAATTTTTCCAATGAAAAAACAGAATAAAACGGTTTTACATTTAAACTTGTAATGATGTTTTCTTCGAGTAGCTTTTCATGCAAATATACTGGAGCAAACCAAAGATTGAACTGAGAAATTTTCGTTGTTTTCCTTGTTCCTCTTATCTTCCTTTGTCAAGAACACGTCGTTCAAAGCAAATTTTTTTTATTCATGATTTCGGCCCAATACTTGCTTACCTCTAAAACTCCGAGAAATTATAGGCTTCATCCAGCTAATTTTCTGTTTTCCTGTTCATTTTTTGTATTTTCTTAGTATCTCAACCTATTAGTTGTTATAACAGCTTTGTATCGTTCTTCTGAATAAATTTTTAACATTCTTATGTTTTTGTAGAAAAAAATACGACTGAACCAAATACCTGCGGTCGCGAATGTAGGGCGAAGTGTCAATGATTTTAAATTTTGGGGTAAAGCAAGAAAAAAACTAAGACAATCACTATGTATACCTTACTTTTTTACAGTTTTTTTTTGCAAATTATATGATTATAGAGATTGTAAGAGGGGGGGGGGATTCATGGTAAATAGGCCTAAACAAAACAAGGTGTAAAGAAGATGGAAGCGTTCCAATCGCTGTAATCTTTTCGCTCTTATGGCAAGAGAAGAGAATTTCGGTTAAATGAGCAAAAGTCTATTTTATAATTTAACGTAAGAATCTAATGAACCGACTTTCGTTTCTTTCTCGCCTTACTTGATATGGTCAATGTCAACGATTGAGAACTTCGTAAAGATTATCGATTTTATTGCCAATGTTGACCCTGATGGGCGCCTTTGTGCTTTAACTGAACGCCATTCTTATTTCCGATTTTATCATAACAGCCTTTTTATAAATACTAGGCTATTTTGTATAGCATTGAGAAATTTAATCAATTGATTGTCTGAATCTCTTATCATGTTAAGGGCACGTTTCATTTAAAACTCTTTTTGCAATAGTGTCTTCGTTTAATTCTAGTCCGCTATTATTCCTGTACTGATATTCATAAATCCTTGCAACTTTCGTTCAATGAACTTCTCCTTCTAGTAGCTTCAGTTTGTCCTTCTCCTGGTTTTGGCAATCAATTCATCACGTATTCTGCCAATCACTTCTCTTGTTCCCCAAGATTTTTCATTTATTTTCAGGTAAAATGGCCTATAATGACATTGAGTTTTGGTATCCAGCGATATGTGCCTTCTCCTATTACGTCATCGTCTTCCTCTTAGCAGAAATTTCTAGAAAAGTAACGGCACAAGAAGATTTTTTTCTGCAAGTCTTGAATGTTTTAGATTGTTGATAAATACTGCAAAACGAACAGTTCCACTCAAGTCTTTTTCATCGAGCTCATTGGCACAGTTCAAGCATGTACATGTGTTTACGAGAATGGTGGGATAAGTTATGACATTCTTTGTACACAGTTTTGTTCTAGGAATTATCGGACAGATTTATGGTCTTTCTCCTGTGTTCGTAACAATAGCTGTAATTCTTTTCTTTACCGGGAAAGTAAGTAGAGGAGCATGTATCTCTCCATTAAGACCAATGGAGATGGCTTTCAATAAAATTATCAGGTAGGAGCTTCACCCAGTCATACATTATTGAGTTTTTTAAGCTACAAACGTTTATTCGTTCTGTTATCAGCTGAGGTTATAGGAGCTGCCATAGCCGCTCGTTTAGCCATGAATCTTTGGTACTATTCTGCGGATTATGCTTCTGTCCATGGCGATGCTTTTATCAACGTTAGTAACTGTCGCCTCCAGTACAAAGTATGTTAACTTGATTAGTAATGAGAAAGATATTGTATGAGCTTAATTTAGGCTGACTTTGCGATGATTATCGCTTTTGAACTCGTAGGAACAGCTCTGTTGAGAATCTTGGTAACTTGCATCCCTCCACGTTATCAAGAGATCGGAGTTCCAGCAATGATCTCCTCTTTCATTATTGCCGGTCAGTTCGAGCTCAGTGGTCCAGATTCATTGTTTGTCATTTTCAGCAATAGTGTTAGTCGGAGTTCCAGGACTCAACCCTGTCGTTGCCTCTTCACGAATGTTTGGTTGCCAAGGCTTAGATCATAATACATTCATCGCCGTTTATTGGGTAAGCACAGCTATTATTGGAGTTACTTATCAAACTATATTTAGATCTGTCCAATAATGGGCTGGTTTGTTGGCGCAGAAATTCAGAAGACTCTTCTTCAAAAGGCACCTCTGAAGCTGAAGAAGAAGACGAAATAAAGCAGAGCTCATGAAGATTGTATTACATAGCAATTATTGTTAAAGATTAATTTAAAAGATTCTTACAACTGTGATAAAAAAAAACCAGCAATAAATTTTACAGTAGATGATGTTTCCTTGCTTGGGTGCGTTTGTGGTACATTAAACGACAATCGAAATTTATGACAGTGGATGTGAAATACCGCCAGCTTTATGGATGATTTTAAGACTATATTTATTATCTTTGCAAAATGACAATTTAAGGATTATAACTAAGATAACTAAGATACATTTCTACCTGAGAAGCTGCGAGGTGGATGGAGACTGACGGTTTGCCAATTATTTTTCTCATCCTCGTTACGTTTCCTATTAAGCTTCTGAAAACGAACTCCAACTACGAAAACGTATCGTAGAGAATCATGTTAAGGTGAGATTGTTTCATTTACATCAACAGGCTTGTTTTTTGAAGGAAAGATCCAATTGTATTGTACTAAAGATTGACAGAAGGCAGAACGAGTTATCTAGCATAAACCCATTTGCATTTCATTTCGAGCTTGACAAAGCCAAATATGAACTTCGAAAAAAGCAGTTGGAACGCGAACGTTTGTTTAGATTAGGGATCTGAGTACTCGACAATATTCAGGTATCACTCAGTGGTTCTCTTGGATAGCTATCTACCACCATAAGTTTGGAATTCGTCATATATTGCTAGTATTCATGCTTTTTCTCTATGTCATTTTGGGTGCTAGCATATTCCTAGCTATTGAGCAACCAAACGAAACAGAAGTGAGTGTCATCGAAAAGTTCAAATACTGTAGACCAAAAATATTTGTAATTCATGACGCTATGTTTAATGACTGCTTTACCTTCGTTATCGTTCTGTGTTATTTGTTTCTGGGTTTTGCAGGAATTAGCGACTACAGTCAATTTGATGAATAGCATAACTCAACAAGACGTGAACACAGCTATCAATATAAGCTTATCCCTAAATGGAACTGACAGAGAGGATGCCATGACAAATTTGTTCAAAGTTAGCTCTTGGCTCTTCCAAATCAGATTCATAAACTTTCAGCTTTATTATCGTAGTCTTCTGCAAGCTGAAGGGAAATTCCATGGTAGTACTTGGCATAAAGCTGAGAACATAGATTTGAGACGTACTTGGTCTTTCTCAAGTTCAGCTTTTTATTGTATCACTCTATTCTCAACTATAGGCTACGGTATAACGACTGTTTTCAGGATTTTATTCTTTGTCATTAAGTTATTTTTAGGTACTCTGGCATGTGATACAACTGCCGGACAAATTATTACTATCATTTATGCTAGTATTGGTCTTCCTATAATGCTTGTGGTTCTCGGCGATTTGGGAGAATGGTTTCAAAAAGTACTTACAAAAGCGTATATCACTTGTTACATACGTACCAGGTTATCAAAACTCACGCTTTAATTCTAGAAATTTTGATTCAGAAACGCTTTTGGAAAAAAAGAACTTAGTGAAGATCAAGTGGAGGAACTATTCCTACCTATGTGGTTAGCCATCCCTCTGGTAGGATTGTACCTTTTCTTAACTACGTTCTTCATACATTTATTCGATCATGATGAAGGACAATTGCCAGGTTCGCTATTCTTTCACAATATCAAACTCAAACTTATTTTTCAAAGGAATTGGAGTTTGGGATTCATTTTACTTCACATTTGTCAGCTTGACAACTATAGGATTAGGCGATGTGATGCCTTATAATATACAGGTAATAGATTTGAAATTTGATGTGCAGATAAAAAAAGGTTATAGTATTCCCCTATACTTGCTTGTGTTTTTCTATTGGGTTTGGCACTTGTGAGTATTGTTAACACTAGTATATATGCTCAGCTGTACAATATATTCTTCAAAACAGTCCACTGGCTTGAAGAAACATTAGAAAAAATTCATAGGCAGAAGCATCATGGTACAGGTTACTACGTATTCCAGGTAGTCTAAACATTCTTCATTAATCTACATAAAAAATTCACAAAACAGGACATGGGGCCATGTATTCAACTTTTGGTTTGTTCCTTCCCACATATCGATGATTGCGAAACAAATATATCAACTCCAATCAAGGCGATGTTTGCTCCTCTAGACAAGTTCTTGAAGCAGAAACCTAAGAAAACACTGGTATTTCAAAACTTTAGTTCATCAAAGTTTGAAATTATGAAGGTTCCACATATATTCCAAAAGAAGAAAAAGAAACCGGAGGAAGATCAGATTAGAAAAGTACGAGCCCCCACACTTGGAGCGTTCGGTGGAGGAGAAATAGCGACAGGGTTTGCCCATATAGTAACATAAATATTATACTGTTAAAATATTTCAGAATACAACATAGAATTACTAGACATGCATCTGACTTATCCGCATCAAAAGCAGGAAAGAAGAAAAGAACGTTCTCAACTCTTGATACAAAGGCCAAAACGCCAGATTCACCGAGTGAAAACACTGTTGCTCATTTGCTAAAACTGGTTATTGAACCCCCCAGAGTGGAAGTAGTTGATGAGACCGTTGGTAATATGGTTGAAAGGCCCGTATCATTAGCTGCGAGTAGCCCTACTACATCAAAAAACGAAACATCAATAGCGAAGCTAGTTGAACTGACAATGACTTCGCCTGTCGTCAAAGCACACGAACATAATGAACCAGAATCCCCCTTGTCTTCACAGTTAGAAAACGAAAGTGGGGATTCTTCTGACGAGGAAAGTTCTCAAAACAATCTCAACAATCGTTATACTCAGTCTTGATTGTCTAAAAAAATGTTGTTCAGTCAGGCCATCTGAGAAGAAACGTACAACAGGACGAAAAATGTGTCATCATACTATTGCTTTCACGAGTTTATACTTACGTATTCATCTATTTGTATATAATAATGTCAATTCTTATCTCATTCACAATCACCCTAATCTTCATAATGAGCCTCTTCCAGTGTCTCACAACACCGATGAGATTTAATCGAAAAGTTTTGCGAGAAAACGCATACCTGACCGAAACGTTCATTACTTCGATTTCTAAATGCAACCGCATAAGATCTTTGACTTTGTTGTAAATGAGTTAATTGAACGTTGGTGCCTTCAAACTACTCCCACGTCAGTTAGACGTGGGAGTCAACGTGGCATATTTCAAATCTTAATCATTTCGAAATTCATAAATCATCATTCATCACCTTGTTGAAACATAAACTTTCTTAACAACTCTATTAACCAGAAAAGCTTCAACAATTCACAGATTAACTTTTATCTTTCATTTATCAGCATTTTCATCGAAAGATTTCGCTACTATCAATGAATGATAGTTTTCACACGTATGCAACTTGTTCAGCTTTTCGAACACAAGTATGTTGTCTATGAACTTCAACCATTACCTTATTTCCATTTTTTTAAAAGAATCCAATCGTAATGTTTAACTCTATTCCTTGTACGCAGAAGATCTGCTTTTAATTGTTTAGTTGAAACCTGATAATGCTCTTGTTTGTGGAAGCCGCTTATATGATTATTCGCAATTTATATTTCATTGAATGACACATTTACTAAGAATTGCAAACAATAGCGTGAACTCCATCCATTCCAAAAAGTAGAAATAACTCTAAAAAGCCTTTTCTTCTTGTAATATCGTAGGTGTAGATTGTACTCAGATAAGACGCCTCCGCTGGGCTGAGACTATGCCTGAACAGCAGATGTGGTGTGATTTGCTGGACAACCAACAACCCAATTATTTCTCCTCAGTCCTTCTTCAGCGTAAGACCACCTTCACTTCAATTTTTTTTGATTTTGCACTTCATTCCCAATATATTTGCTGAAGTTATTCTCCGATTGTTCTGTTATAGTTTCAGCCCGTATGGTGTGACATAGACCTCTTCCATCGTTAGTTTGTCCACCGAGAAAAGAAAACTTTCTTCTTTCAATTTTGAGTGAATTGTTTGTCTGTGAACGAAGCCAACGCTTCACGTAGAACCCTCGTCATTCTGTTTATGAATTGTGTCGGCGGTTGTTCTGTTCTTTTCTCATGTTCCGTTGTAAAAAAACATGAATTTTTTGAAAATTTCCATCATATTCAACGGCCCCATCTCATTTGTACAGAATATAGCAAATTTGCAATGCACTCCGTTTACACTTTTTTTTTCATATCTTGATATCTTTCTTTCAAAGTTTTACATCTGTAATTGTTTGAATATCGTTTTATACTAAACGTACCCCTTAATGAAATTGCCCTCTTTTAATTTTCATATTCTCTCCTTCTACTGTAATTTATGTATTTCAGGCTTATTTGAAATCTTAAGTTATCAAAATGGCTCAAGCTGATATTGCTGTCATTGGTCTTGCCGTAATGGGTCAAAATTTAATTCTGAACATGAATGATAAGGGATTCACGGTTCGTTTTATTACCAATGAGTTTACTTTATTGGAAGTACTTTTGCAGGTTTGTGCTTTTAATAGAACTGTTGCGAAAGTTGATGAGTTTTTGGCCAATGAAGCCAAGGGAACTAAAATTGTTGGAGCTCACTCAATTGCTGAAATGTGCAGGTGAAAAGATAGCAAAAGTATCAAGATTAATTGCTGTTTAAGTTTGTTGAAGAAACCGAGACGTATTATGTTACTGGTTAAAGCCGGATCTGCTGTTGATGCTATGATTGACAGTATTGTTCCTCATTTGGAGGCTGGGGATATCATCATCGATGGAGGAAACTCTGAATACACCGACACCATGGTTAAAACTAAAGTCATTCAATAAATAGAAACTGTTAACTTCAGAAGAGAACTGAATCACTCGCTGCTAAAGGAATTCTGTTTGTGGGTTGTGGAGTTTCAGGAGGAGAAGAAGGTACGAAATTTCTTTCCTAGTTCCTTCATTATCTTTATAAGGCGCTCGTTACGGTCCTTCACTTATGCCTGGAGGAAACGCTCAAGCTTGGCCTTTCTTAAAGGATATTTTCCAATCTGTAGCGGCCGTAGCTGATGATCAACCATGTTGTGATTGGGTTTGCTCGTTTATTTTAATAAATTCATCAAAAGTTTTGCAGGTTGGTGAATCTGGCTCTGGACACTATGTCAAAATGGTTCATAATGGAATAGAGTATGGAGATATGCAGCTAATTGCTGAAGCTTACCACCTCATGTCTAAGGGTTTAGAATTGAGTCATGACGAAATGTCCGATGTAGCTACTTTTACTTGCTTCAAAGTTTACGCTATTAGTTTTCCAGATTTTCGATGAGTGGAACAAAGGTGAATTAGATTCTTTCCTGATCGAAATCACTGCAAACATCCTGAGATACAAGGATGAGGATGGTAAACCGTTGGTTCCAAAAATTCGTGATGCTGCTGGACAAAAGGGAACAGGAAAATGGACATGTTTTGCCGCCTTGGAGCATGGCATGCCTGTTACACTTATCGGTATGAAGCACATAGGTTAACATTTGACAAAGGATTTTTAGCTGAGGCTGTTTTTTGCCGTTGCCTTTCTGCCATTAAGGACCAGCGTGTAGCTGCTGCAAAAATCCTTCCACGCCCAAAGGTTAACAAAGCTGAAGTTATCGGAGACAGAACAGCTTTTATTAATGATATTCGCCAAGTAATTTGAAAGATTTTAAAACGTTTTCCTCAAAAAATGTTTCAGGCTTTGTACGCTTCAAAGATTGTGAGTTATGCTCAAGGTTTCATGCTTCTTGCTGAAGCTAGCAAGCAGTACAATTGGAAACTAAACTTCGGAGGAATCGCTCTCATGTGGAAGGGAGGATGTATTATTCGTTCTCGGTATAACATTCCTCTTCATTGGGGTACAATATATTCTTTTCCAGATTCCTCGGAGATATCAAGGCCGCTTTCGTTAAGAATCCTGAGTTGACTAATCTTCTCTTGGATGATTTCTTTGTTGAGGCTATTGCTACTGCTCAAGAGTCCTGGAGAAACGTAATTGCCACTGCTACCCGCTTGGGTATCCCAGTTCCTACCTTCTCATCTGCTTTGAATTTCTATGACGGCTATTCAACTGAAGTGAGTAATTACACGATTTGTTCACTCATTCAAACTTTGCCTGTAGGTATTACCCGCTAACCTCCTCCAAGCTCAACGCGATTACTTCGGAGCTCATACTTACGAGCTTCTTGATACTCCTGGAAAATGGGTATGTGTTCATCCGCATTTGAACTGTTTATCATCATTTATTTGATAGGTTCATACTAACTGGACTGGAAAGGGAGGAAGAGTTACAAGCAATGCCTATTCTGCATAATTGTGTTGTCCTTATATATGTAATAATAACAGTTGTTTCTCTTAATGTGATAGGATTGTGATAAACAACCGTATTAGAATTGTTTGTAAGAATTTTTAATTTATAAATCTTAACGCAAATAGTCATCTGTTTTCACTCGGTTTATGGATTTTTGGTGTCTTAGTTTCAAATGTAACTCGAACTGTTTTTGTGTTTGAGATCAAGTTTCTATGACTTAGATGTGACATCATTATCTTATCAGTTTCTAACGGGTTTTTTGTTTTTTTTAGATTATCCGTGATGCACGGGATTTGGTTTAAGATACATTCGGTAATGTCTAGAAGAAAGTGTGTATTGTCATGTCAAAATGAGCTCGTAGAAGCTGCTATTGTTTCTTTCTCTGATGATAAAGTGTGGGAAATCGAATAGTTTTCTTATTTATTTCAACTTTCAGAGAAAACAAGCTGTTTTCTGAATTTATAATCAGAAGAAAATAATGCAATACTCAAAAGTTGAGAAATGTCCGCTAAAGCAGCTGATCAAACTGATCATTAGTCCTCCTCAAAGAAAAATTAAGAAATCATTATGTTTCAATAAGAAGCAAATCTTCTGAGTTGCTACGAAGAAGAGGTAAACAAAAAAAAAATAAATGAACATCGAATTGGCTCAAAAATTAAAGCATTCAAGAGAAAGTTCAATTCCTCATTAACGGTTACATCAACTAACCGCAAGTCATTTTTCGGTCAAATTTGGATTGTCAGTTCAGAGATTAGGAACAGAAAGGTCAGGAGAGCTAGCTATTCTTTTCAATTTAGCCTTTTGTTGATCAGTTATTCTCAGAGAATATCCGAGACGTCTTAGGCTATCAGGATTGAGTTCAGTAATATCTGGACGGAAAGCATTGTCCAAAATGCTTGGTTTCTCTTTGTCCTCAGGGGCATCGAGTGTGTCCATCGTTTTTTCAGAAGCAGTATCGTATTCGTTACTGATTTTGTGAGTGTATCCGAACCTGGAAACGAAATTAATATTAAAAGTGTAATAAATCTTTTTTTAGTCTGTTGAACTTGATGTTTTTCACGCCAACACACAAGAAGAGTTAAGATTGTCTTATAAAATAATTAAAAAACTGACTGATCGTGTCCAACCATGTGAATTACATGTTCAATCTCTTCGGCTACGGTTGAAACGTTTGTCATAACCTTCTTCGACCACCGTTTTGCTCTGCATGGTTTCTTGTCGTCATCAATTCCAAGTTCAGGAACGATTTCTGTAAATGAAGTTTTTCGTAAAATTGTTATTATACTTATGATGAGTTTATGAAACTAAAAAACTTTAATTTCTTATATCTTGTTTTGATTTCTAAATTATTATTACAGTTTTCGTTCTAAAGGTCATTTCTCGTTCAGCAAAATTGTCCAGACCAATTCTTCACAGCAGATAATTTGATAATTAGAAAAAAAAGGATAGGAATAGAGAGAGTCTATCAAACACAGCGTAGATGACACCATTACGAATTGAAATGACGCATACCAAGTGTGAATGATTGAAACTTTTCACGTGGATATCACGCAGGTTTTACGTGAATCTTCTCACTACCTTTTTTTTTCTAAAACAAATATTTTCATTTCAAAAAAAGTAAAAATGTTGTTCCTTGAATTCGATCTAGACGTTTTTTGATGATTTCATTCTTGTTTTTCATTTGTCTTTTACTTTTCGATATTTACCTTCGGTAGGATCTTCGATCTCATCAAGCTTCTCCTGGCATCTGAGTTTACGGTATATCCTGACCATAGGAGATAATTGACCAGGTTTTCTTGGAAGAACAACGAATAGCAAGAGTTGAAGGAAAGCAAGCATCGAGCCGATTCCATTAGGAGTCTGTAAAGTGCACTTGCAAGTTTTAACTTACAGTCTTGAACTTACGATAAGGTAGAAATCACTCTTAAGCAATCCGTATAGAAACCATTCTGTTGATACGAAGAAATTAGCGATACACAAAGGTAACGGAAGCGTCGAAGTCGCCCCACGGCGAATAACAACCTTCTATAACATCATTTTTAACCATTTCGTCTGTTTTTCCATGTTTTTTTATTTAAAAATAATATTAACTCACTAGTCCTCCTAGAGGTGCAGCAAAATCTGCTGTGTTTAGGGTCATGCAAACAATTCCTAATGGATGGAACACCTTCAAAGATCAGAAGTTTGAACTGCACGATTATTTGATTGTACCTTCATTCCGAAGAAATGAACTGAAGCCATTAAGGCTCCACAAGTAGAGACAACAGCCAAGACTTTGATTGTGATCCAAAGCTGAAAACGAAACTGATACAGAACCAAATCTGAAACTGATTCTCACCTTCTTCTTGGTCATGAACCAATAGAATAAAGTATAAGTTGAATAAAGTATAACTTGACATCCCGTTACGACAAGCACTGTGTTATCATTTTTTAAATACCCATATGTCATCCAACAACAACCACTAGAATTATGGTTTGATTAACAACGATTTCATATTTTCATGGCATACCCGAGAATTCCCATTAAGAAGGGGGCTCCCGAAATTTCATCTGTATCTTTCCTCTTCCATATTTGGCGACAAATGGGTCTGTAATAAGCATGAATTGAGGGGGCGAGCGATTCTAATTGTCTTACATTCCACAGAAAAATAATCCTACAGTAGTGAAGAAAGCGATTGTGGATAGGAAATTGAGGAAAGTGAAACCATGAGTGAAGACTTCTAGCATTTTACTTCGGCCTGTTCTCTATGAATGGCTCACTCTTCAAAAGCCTTTTGTCAACGATAGAGAAGAAGACAAGCGTAGAAGAAGATTTGCCTGAAAATGGTTGAGCTGACACAATAGAGAAATAAAACAAAGAAAGTTTATAAGATAAGGAAGATAATGGAAAGAGAAAGAGTTGTGGTATTTCCGTTCCTTAAGAACGACTTGGGAACAAACGAACCGAAGTCTGATTACGTCAAGTAGGAGGAGTTTCATGAAGGCGACTGGGTGGGAGAAATACAGAAAGCGAATGTAGTAATATGACAACGTTTGGCAATCGAAAAGAATTCATTAAGGAGATAGGAAGATCCTTAACGAAGAATGACGATAGAGTATATATGGGAAAACTTTGGTTCTGACAATTACATCATTTATTTAACAAAAACGGACATTTTCTCTTCTTCTTTTTTCTTGTTATCATTTGTTATGAAAAAAGGAAGTTGTGAGCTTTTTCATAATCTGAAACTATCAAAAATGAGAGAAAAGGCGACCCACAAGACAGATGATGTACACACTGCAAATGTTACGAGGTAATCTCTTCTCTTCATGCAATGTAGTTCAAAATGAAAATAATGACGACGGTTTTTCAAGGAGAATCAGAGAGCACTTCTAATATTTGTGGGAAAAACCATTATATCTTAACTATCAATCAGACAACTAGTTATATAATTCTGATATCTGACTATCTGACAAAAGCAATTCGTATCTCTCCATTTCTCTCTCTCAAAACGATTTACAGTTAAGGGCAATAACAAAAAGGATCTGACAGAATGTAAATCACGAAAGATAACCATAGATTGATATTCACTCTCTTCAGCACAATCTTGCCTTTTTTAAAGATAACTGTTCAATTTTTCCGACACTTCTGTTTGCCAAGTTATTTTATTTTTGCACAAAAATTGTTGAAAAAATTACACAAAAACTTGTGTCACTCTTGATTTTTGGTGAAAATTAGGATCTGCACGGTGTTGTGTACTTCAGAGTTTACATTGCAGAGCACAACAAGAAGCAAAAGAAGCTAAGATAGAACTTTCTGAAGAGGAAATAAAAAAAAACTTATTGTTCGCTCTCATGGTGATCTTCTCATCTTTTTACGTCATTTGATGAGAAGATGCATGAAATCTAAGAAAAAGGTTGTCCAAGAAATCAAAGCAACGAATGTAAATGATATAAATAATGAAGCAAAACGGGTTTACTTTATCTTGTTAGGTCATTTGGTATCTTTCAGAGCAAGAAGATATTCAAAACACCGTTCTCTATGGCTAACACATGGCTAGACAAGGATAGAAACAGCTGGAAGGAAAAATAAAAATAAGAAAGGAAGAAGGAAAAATAAAGACAGAAATGGGATGGTCCAGCGCACAACACGGAAATGATAATGCCTTATACGTTTATTAAAAGTTAATTTATATGGAGTGGCGCTGAACGGTATTTACATATAGTTAGTTGTCTTTTGATGAGAAAGCAGAACGATTGTGTTAACAACGTGATTCATATAAAACCTGTAAGGGGTAAGAAAAAAAGTTATAATAATCGTAATTGTTTAACTGTATCTATGAGATGAAGAAAAAAATACAAAAATATGAGAAGAAACAATGAGCATATAAAGAAGTTATATGAACGCCTTAGTCAAATAGACTAATGTTTAAAAAATACATTTTTCATTGTTTTGTAAATGTTTTCAAATTAAAAAAAAGAAAAGAAAAAATGATGATGTGAGAGGAGAAGATAGGAGAGTAAAGAGGAGAGTCTCGAATGATAAAGAGAACGTTTGGAAGAGAAACAAAAAAAATTAGGAGAATCCAACTGAGAAAAAAGAGGAAAGGTTGAAGATTGAGTTGATGATGAATAGGAGCATCTTAAAAAATCTCTTTTTATAGTTATGAAATGATTCTTGCTATTTACATGTTTATAATAAGCTATAGTTTGACAGAAAGAAAATATATGAAGTAATATTTTAGCCAGTTAACAGTTCTATTTTAAGATATTTAAATGTACTACGTGCCCACTCGTTTCTCTCTATTAGCTATCGTTTTAAAAGAATTCATCGCAATGGGCTTTCAAAATTGAAACATAATTTTCTGACTATTCTATTAATAAGCTTACATTATACGCATTAGCTTGAATAGAATAGATTGAATCTTCTATTTGAACAATAAAAGATCAATGAAGATCATGAACTCTCGTCATACAGTCACTGAGCCATGTTTTCCTTCATCACATCACATCACTTTTGTTCTTTTTTAATTTATAGTCGAAAAATAATAGAAAAGCAAATAAACTACTTGCAGTTCGTAATGCAACTGTTCCCATACGAAACGTAATTGAAAATAAAATTGGTTGATAAGCTCGTATGCTAATGAGTTACTCTTATCTGTATGCAAATTCCGATCATTTATAGACATCATAAGGATGTCAAGTAAGTTGAAGCTTCATATTTCCCTTTTTGACGGTTCCAGACGACCATTTTTAGAGACAACTTATGTTTATGGCAACGTTCGCAACTGTAATCTTACAAGGAAAGATGCTGATACGCTTAACGCAGTTTTTAATTGTAAGAATATGAGTTCTTCTATACAAACTCTATGATACTTGTTCAGGCGTTCCTCGAAAGCACTATATCAACTGAACGTTCATAGCTGATATCAAAACAAACTTTTGTTTGAAAAGCTTCAAGTAAAATCTGACGACTTTAGTCGAACTTCACGATTATTTGATATAAATGTTTGATATAGAGGAGATGAAGCATGCATGAGAATGTTTGTATATTTAGGAGAATGTGATGATGAAGAGAAAAAGGAATACTTAACCATATTACCCGCACGTTCTTCTATTCATACGAGTGGTAATGGAAAAATGATCACGAACAACCTCATATGTTCTCATAATTTTTAAACTCGTGACTATTTTTATTGTAATTGTAATACACATTCAAAATTAGAAAGTTTTCGTAGTTCCGATCATTTAAGTTACAACTGACCTATCTCATGTTTCGAATATTTTCTTTTGTTTGTTCAAATAAACATTTCTGGTCGGTGTAGTTGCATCTCTGACCAAACACAGGTGGAACTCATCAGAGAACCCAATATTCAAATTTAAAAAAAAAAAACTGATTTTCTCGTTCACTTAGCTTTCTCCTCATATAGAAACAACAAGATCTTATTTTCTTCAGAACTCAGCTGTTTCAATACGATCCAACATTTTTCCTTAAAAAAAATTAGGAGAAATAGAGGAACTCTCTTTATTTTCATTTTTATGATGAGGAACGGATATACGATTTCCAAAAAAAATGAAGCCGATTTCTTTCTAACCGTGATAAAATCTTCTTCATCTACGTAATTCACAATGTGAAGTGTCATTTGATAGCTTTTGATCACGCTGCTCTATCGTAACTCTTTTCGAGTGGTCATCCAAATATTTCATTTGTCCTATTCAATTTTGATCTGACATTCATCTTCTTACTTTTCTTTTTCGCAATTCTCACTTCCCTCTCGTCACTTGTGGTCATTCTTATGCTTCATCTTCATCATCTTTTTTGTGAAAGTCTTTCTCATCTTCTTATCACTCAAATTCAAACAATACTCAGATGGGCGGATCGTGAAGAAGATCGTGTTAAGATGAGTGGAGGAGGGATTTAATTGACCTTTCCAATCCAATCTCAGCTTATTCTCATCTTCATTTCGTTATTTTCTCCTTATACAGTTCTCGTTTCATTTTTAGGCTTTCAAAGTTTTCCATCACATCTGGTGTTCACGAAATCCTTTTAATAGAATAGCCTGCCCACAACTGCCAATGAGGCTTCTTCTTCTAAGCCTCGCACTCTTGTATGCAGTTAATGGTACTACCATCACAGCTCTTCCTCATATCATAAAGTTTTTCTTCAGCTTCACCGAAGTCTAGAACATGTGTAGTAGGTGACCCTTGTGAAACTTGCACGATCCTCCATCGGTTGGGTGGACAATGCGATGAAACCGAAAAAAAACAATTCTTCTATTGTAATCCCAGAACAAAGTACATAATATGTTTAAAGCTTATTTATAAACATTTACTTTCTACAGAAAAATAAGCGTCGATAACACCATGTATTTTGGTTGCGAAAACAAAATTTGGGTTCACAACACGTGTTCTGAGAACGGCACCTTACATTTCAGCCCAACAACGTTAGAATGTGTTGACCCCTCTAGGATGCTTTATCATGCTCAAGGAACATCTGGTATGATTCACCGGTTTATTTATAAATATTTTTGTTTATGAAAGGTTCTGGAAGAGTTGGAGATGTTTGTTCATTCAACACGGACTGTTTGGGTGGAATGTACTGTGCAATTGGGCAGTGCCGCTGTCTTTCTACATACATTGCCGTCGATGCTTATTGCTATGAAAGTATGTCTCAGCATGTTTCCTCCAGATAAATTGACTTCATTTTATTCAGAGATATCTCCATCCGAATCAGGTTGCTTCTATGATGTTCAATGTTCATCGGTGTGGCCCGATTCGTTCTGTAAGAACGGTCAATGTATGTGCCCCAATGATGATATGATTGCCGTAAAAACTAAGTATGCATTCATTAAAACTTTATGCGCATTACTATACTTGTTAGGGATGGTACAATGTGTGTTTGGGCTACTTCTGCAGAGCCTGCTTGTCCTTTACCATCTCTCCCACCTCCAGATTCTCCAGCAGCGTTGGTCGTTTTGCCAGCTGTTGCAGGTGGAGCACTCTTTGAATATATGAAAAATTAAAATTTTTTATAGGAAAAAACTCCGTTAGTATAGCCCCTTGTAATCCATATAGTTCCAATATTCCTCCAAACGCCGAGTCTTTACAAAGTGAAGCTCATGAATACAAGTGTGCTGTACAAGGAAATGTAATAAGTTTAAGCTAATTGTGTGTTACATCAATCATTTTTTAGAATGCGAATGATCTCTCTCCTGTGGATGTCTCAGATCTTTATGATTGCATTGATAATACGAAATTCTGGAAAGAACAGGGTGTTCAAGGAAAAGGTCATCCAGTAGGAGTTTGCTGCATGAACAGAGGTACACAATTGTCAGCTTCACTTTCTGTAGTTAGAAGAGTTCAGCATTCACCTGTATGCAACCTAAGAAAGGAGAATCCGATGCTCTTGGGTCAGTACCCCGTTGGTGGTTCAACAATGTTATGGGATCATGTCAGCAGTTCCTTTTTGATCCCACAAGCTCGGACGTATCTCCGAACAATTTTGAAACTTTAGACCACTGTGAAAGTTTCTGCAAAGATAGTATTCATCCCATGTCAAATACAATGATATAATAACGTTTCCAGCTTGCCCTCGAGGAAATCCTGCTTATTTACCTGCAAAGCAAGACATCGGTCAAACACCACACATCGGGTGTACCTCTTCGAATCCTTGTCCTGAGCCATTCAACTGTTTGGAAGTGGCTAGTCAAAGTCTTTGCTGCCCATCTCGAAGTGAGTAATCCAATAAATTCAAATAACTGAGTACGAGTATAGAGAACATCTGTTCGGATTCCGGTGGTAGATTCAAAGATCCCCGAAGGAATGTGCCTTATGACGCAGGTTTGAGGTTTGACCAACTAACTGGTGAAGAAGCCAACTTTGCGATGGGAATCAGCACGAGGTAAATTATTTAATGCGTTTTATTAGCAGAAATTGGTTTTTTTTTCAGATACTATTATAATCCTACGGATGGTCAGTGTCATCCATTCACTTACAACGGCTTCCTCGGAAACTTTAATAATTTCCACAATCAAGCTGATTGTCAAATATTCTGCGCGAGATGTAATGGTTCCTAAACAATTAGAAAATATATGTAAGCTTTCTAGTGCAATGCACACATGGTAATCCTCTTACAAATGGAAATGGATCTCCACAGAGATGTCAGAGAGATGTAGATTGCCCATCAACTCATACCTGTGCAGCTGAGCATGGAGTTTGTTGCCCAACATCGCGTATGTTTGTCTCATTTTTTAAAAATTTTCTTTTGGGAGAACGAATGTTTTGATCCATATAGCCTGAAAACCAACAAGTGAATATTCATCTAGTCATATCATTTACTGTTCACTCTGAGAACTGTTGAGAATATTTTCTTCAAGAATAAAAACAGAATTATTTATTTTTCTATTTTGCAGAAACCCTCTGTACTGAGCCATTGAGAATTGGTGATTGTAAACAATCCGTTCGTCAGTTCTGGTATAATGCTGAAACGAGAACTTGTGAAGCGTTCCAGTATACAGGATGCCAAGGAAATAATAACCGTTTTAACACCTTGAACGAGTGCCAGAGTTTCTGCAAGAACATCAATGGTAGTTATTCCAAGCTATTCATTTAATCGAATCAGAGATGTTCAGCCGAGCCAAAATGTCTTCAAGGAAAGGCTTATGTAGATTTCTCCGGAAAATACATGCAATGCGGTGAGAGCTTAGGGGGGAATGGGTGCCCAGCTAACTACGAATGTCATTTTGATGGCTTAGTTCATGGGTGTTGCCCCAGCAAAGGTGGGGAAATCTATGTTCCACGTATACAAAGAAACTTATTTTCAGCATACACATGCTCTCTTCAAATGAACAAGGGAATAGCATGTGGTTCTGGTAGTTCTTACCGTTACTACTATAACAATCAATTGAAGGTATCGAGCACGTTCAATGTTTTTCCCTAGAGTATATTAACAGGAATGCCAATCATTCTTATTCCTTGGATGCGATGGAAATTCTAATAACTTTCCAACAGTTGAAAAGTGTCAAAGCTACTGTGAAATTGCAGGTACTCCAACAGAATAGTCTTCAATGGTCTTATTGTTACTTTAAGTTTGTCCGAACGGTGGCTCTCCTCTTCGAACCAACTCAAAGATTCGTACTTGTTCAAACACTGAGCCTTGTCCTCATGGTTATGAATGCAGTATGGTTGAAGCCAACGGTATAACTCAAAGAAGGTGTTGTCCAACAAAAGTATCCATATGTTCTAAACCTCCTCAAATGGGAATGTTGCCAAAGTGCAGTTCGGGAACAGGACAAACAAGGTAAACTACAATGGCATACGAATAAAAAGTATCTGCGTGAACTTAAATCACTGTAAACTGATAACAGTAAGCAGTGATGATAAATAAATATGCCGTTTACCCGTCTGAAAACATATGTGGACGAAACCGTTACTGAGCAAATTTTTTTTTCTAACGAGAAGGCAGTCTGCGTGTTCCGAGTATGTTGTTCTTACTGTATAAACGGAATTTCAGGTACTACTTCAACATGGCTTTACAAACGTGCTCATCCTATACGTCCAATGGGTGTGATACTTCATTGAATTCATTCGCAAGCAAAGGAGAATGCGAAGATTTTTGCCAATCTGCTGGATGTGTGCCTGGAGATAGTGTATACAAGGTAAAAAAGAGATTCTAGGGTTAGTCAAGAAAAATGAGTTTATAGGATCCTAATTCAAACAAGCCGTTCTTATGCAACACGGCTTTACAAAACAATTGTCCCTCAAATTATGCTTGTACCCTAAATGCTCTAACTCAAGAACATGTCTGCTGTGGTTCCGATAGTATGGGCGTGTGCCCATCAGGGGAAAAGGCTTTCATTGATTCGAGAACCAACAGTCCACGACAATGTGCAATGGCCGCTGACGGGAAATGCCCATCTGGGTACCTGTGCCGTTTCTCTCAAACAAATCATAAATACTACTGTTGTGGTAATGTAAAAGGAGGTAAATCCAATGAACTACATTCAAATACTTTTATAATCGTTCAGCCTTTTGCCCAGCTGGTAGAGCTCTATTCCGCTTCCCGACAACTCAACTTCCATCACAATGCCACATTTCGGCATCGGGTAACACTTGTCCTCCTGGATTCGCCTGTCTATCCGATGTTCCAAATGCTTTCCAAGGATACTGCTGCAGTACAAATCGTAATTGATCAACAAAAATAGCGAAAAACGCAAAACTAACTTTCTAGCTATATGTCCGGGATCTTCCAACTTCCATTTGGATGAAAAAACTATGATGCCAACAACCTGTAGTGCAGAAGGATTCGCTTTTTGCCCTCAAGTAATCACAAAATCATCAAACACAAAAAAACATATTCTTGAAGGGGTTCTCTTGTCAACAACAACCAGAAGGAAGCTCTTACTATTGTTGTTCAGGACAAGAGAAAGAAGGAGTGAACGGTAAAACACATCTGAATTGCTGCTCATTCACTTTTAACCTCTTTATAGATGGCTGTCCACCAATGCAGTACGCTTACATTTTTGAAGGTTCAGTTAAAGGATGTGATCCATTCAATTCAGATAGTATAAAATGATCGAAGTAATACCATTAGTCCAGCTATTTTAGATTCACAATGTCCCGTTGATTATACATGCCAGTGGTCTTTAAAAAATCAAAAATATCAATGTTGTGGAACTCGTCCGATACGCCAAGTTAAACCAACTCACATTGATGATGGTTGTCCAGCTAAGCAGTTTGCCATGTTGGATAGAAGAACTGGAAAACCAAGAATATGCACAGCTGGAGAAGTCTGCATTTTTTTTACAAAAAAAACCAGTTAAACTGATAACCTCTTTACAGACTAAAAATTGCCCCATCGGTTTCTTCTGTCAATTCTCATCTCGAAAGAACCAATTCCAATGTTGCGGTCAGAGTGCAGGATGTCCAGCTCGTCGAGCTGCCTACATTGCTGTCGATGGTAATGCTCAAGAATGCATACCTGGACCGGATATGTGTGCTGAAGGATATGAATGTGTTAAGAGTAGCCTGTATGAGAATAAAAATATCTGCTGTAGCAGAGAAGGAAATGGTATGTAGGTAGCTATACAACGGTATCACATGCGCTTATTAGAATGTGCTGAGAACGAGGAGTTCATAAATGGAGAGTGCCTAGTTCGTGTGAAACCCGGAGGTGCTTGCCACAGAAGTGAAGAATGTGGAGGCGGCAGTAGTTGCATTGATAGTACTTGCACGTGAGTTGATTACTAGCATATGAGCAAATAATTCACCTCCATCTCAACAATATATAAGTAGTTTCGTTATAATTTAATAATCTTTGCAGATGTGAGCCAGAGAAAACTATAATCAACGGTGTTTGTACACAAAAGGACTGTTCTGACAATCAAGTACGAAGGAACCACGCAAATTATATAATGCAAAACATTTCAGATCCGTCTAAATGGGCAATGTGTCGACAGAGTTGATATAGGGCAATCATGTAAAAGTTCTTTACAAGTAACATAATAAGACAACCGTTAAAAATTTTGTGACATCATATTTCCAGTGCGTTTCGAACTCTCGCTGTATTGCTGGTCGATGTGATTGTGCAAAAGACGAACATATTGATGGGAACAAATGTATAAAAGGAGAAGCTAAAGGTTTTCATATTTTCAGAAAGTATTTCTCATGTTCTTTGTTTTTGCAGAAAAGGAAGAGAAAATCGATGTAGATATTGCTCAAGCGTGCGCTGACCGCACCAAGAAACCTTATCTTGAAAACAAGAAACTCAAAACATGCACTTCTGTAGATGATTGTCCAGCATCATATAGTTGCCAGTTCAGCGTTTTGGTGGGAATAGGAAAAACATAGAGCTAATCATATTTATAATTATTTCAGGCTAATGACAGTATTTGTTGTGGGAAAGAGAAGGCTGAGATTCGTAAAGAGAGACCAAAAGGAAAATCTATCACGAAGACTAGTGAGTGAAAAAAATGATTTATGAAAGTTAATTTCTATTCATCAGGTTCCCACTGCCCAATAGGAATGACGCCATATTTATTAAATGGAAAAGCCAAGACTTGCTCGACTGGATCCTGCCCGTATGGATACAACTGCAAGCTATCGGAAGCTTTGAAAGAATACTACTGTTGCTCTAAGAAATATTCCAAGAAAGGAACAGGATATCATCAATCTGGAGCAGGCTGTCCACGCGGATCAGCTCTGTTGTATCCCAACACTCAAGAGCCTGTTTTATGTGAGCCCACAACAAAAGGCTGTCCAACAGGATACTTATGCTTACAACATAAATCGAACAAAGTATTATATTATTAACACTTTTATAAACACAAATTTCATTTTGCAGCTATATCAATGTTGTTCAGTAGAAGCAGTTCAGTACCCTACCGAAGGAGTAGATCAGCCAGAAAGTAAGCGATTAAAAAAGCAAGCAAAGCTACAATATAATGACAAAACTCCTTTTCAAAACCAAATTTCCTAATTGCAGTACAATGCCCCTCATACATGGTTCGTGTTTATCGCGAAACTAATGGAATCACGGAATCTGTTTGTGGTGAGTATTCTTTTATTTCACATTTAAAAATAATATCGAATACCATGAAGAAAACTAATATTAGTATACATCAAGCTATTCAGATAAGAATAATAGTTTTAATGATTTCAGCAAGAGAATGTCCTAGCGGACAATCGGCCGTTAATGGAATCTGTCAAACAAACGCGTTTTTATAATTTAATATAATTGTTTCAAAAAGAATAGTTCATGTCTTTCAAACTTCATGTGATTTCAATTGTTTTTGTCTTTGAGGCAATTTTTTGTTCGATTTCAACCAAAAAGAGAAGAAAAAACAAAAAGAGAGCAAGATTTGCTAGTAGATACTATTGTATCATTTATTAGTTATTGTTATAAATTATATTCTTTGTGTTGGCTTGTCAATTATAGTTGAAACTTTGATAGATGATGGGATCGATTTCGACAATTTCGATCTTATGAAGTTACTGTATGTCTTCACTAATAATAATGTCGATAATGGATAGCATATACCAAAGAAGGGATAAGCTGAAGCTATCAATGTGTTGGCTATGACACCAGTTTCGATTTCAAATATCATATAAACGACAACAGCAGTGAGTGGTGCCATGAACGATATCAATGGTATAGATGTCTGAAAAAATGAATCATAATTAGTATCTTTATTCATCAAGCACTTACTTGAATCAGAAGAATTCGAAAAACTTTCTCATGTGATTTAGCGTTCGTAACGAGTTGAGCAGATTCGTATCTGTGAGAACGAAGATTGTAGTATATCTTGAATGAGCAAAAAGATATTATGGAGAACATAAGAGAGTTATTGACGAGTAATGAAAGAAACGCTATAAACTTTGAAGCGTTTGTGGTTAGATCCTGTAAAGACCATTCATCATTGAATTATTTGTTTTGCTTACAGTTATGAAAGCTGATTGATAGACAACTTTTTCGAAATTCAGATATCTGAACTGGTCAAACTTCATGAAAAATGCTGTAGATTGTTCGCTAGGACGTAAAGAGTATTCACATGCCCATACATAATGAGCAACAAATATCAGGGCGACGAAAATATTAATACATTTGCCAATCGTTGAAACGCTCAATGCATACAAGCTCGGCCTGTGCAGAAAGTGAATATAGTTATAATAAATAGTTATTAGCTTACTTGCAAAGAATAAGATAACGATAGAAAAAGCATTGCGCCAAGCTTCCAAAAACAGTTGCTAGAGTTCCATAAAAAACATGGAAGAATACCAAAGCCAGAGATGTTTCAGACACATATCCTTCGGATACGAATAAAGAACTTCCTTCTATGCAGTATATAATCTGTAAGTTAACGTGAATATATTCTCCTTATACTTTCAACAATACTGGTGATAAGCCCATGAATGAGAATAAACTTATTATGTTTACAATACCCAGAAACACAAATAAGTTGGATATAATCCCGACTGATCGTTGTTGTGTTCGAATAATACAATAAAGCATTAATCCATTTAGAAAAAGACCAATGGAAAATGTGCAAAAGCCATAAATTAAAGAGAAAATTGACATAGCTGTCTGAAATGAAAATCACTGAATGAAAAGATTGTATGTTAAGAAATAGAACTGGTGAGAAGGCTGTGAGAAAATTTTTAAATCAAATGATCTCTTCTGAGTTGTTTTATTGAATTCACTTTCTCTCCTATGAATACAAGTTGAGCACAAAAGGAAAGTAATTAAATAATCAAGAAAAAGTTAATTGAAAGAAATCATTTATTCAACGATACGTGGTATGTAAGGAATAACGAATGAGCATCATCATCCTATGGATGATAAGAGCAGGTCAGGTTCAGGTTCGATCAGAACCGAACTGTAGCTGGTGAAACGGAAGTTGTCGCTGCAGTTGATAGCACAAAAGAGCTTCGGTTACTTTTGAAAACTGATCTTCGAGAATTTATACAAAGTGCAGTCAGTACCAGATGTTTCACATATTTCTTATAATCTTTAATGAAGACAATAACTACGAGGGGATTGACTATTGGAAATGTTGAGATGAACACTAATAAAGCAACTCCTGTCCATATTGTCATCTTCAAACCGGACAATAAGATATAAAGTAGTAAGAATACAGGAATAAAGAAAAATGAATGGGAGCATTGACTGAAAAGGAGCGAAACCGTAATGATATCAGAACTGCACTGAAATATTTCAGAGCCATTATTGTTACCTGTACGATTAACAGCTTTAGAATTCTTATTTGAATTATGCGACTAGAAGAGCTCGTGTTTTCTCTCAGTTTGTTGAAAATTCCCATGGAAGTAAACATTATTATGAGGAACACCGTTCCGGTAATGAGAAAGCAAGAGCTGAAGATACAAATCTTCACAATATCTCCTTTTAAGGCCTAAAACAGTGATTGTCATGAAAGGCATATTCGACCTTATTGATTACCTTAAGAGAGAAGGATAAATAGTATTTTCCTGAGATTGGTTTTTTTGTGATGTCAAGTGCTAAGTCATTCACATCAAGTTCGACTTCTTCGTTAGGGGACATACTAAAGGAGATGCTGAACAACCACCACGCAAGTATGATAATGTTTATAAGACTGGATATGATTTTTCCCTTGCATGTGGTAAGGAAATCATACAATTTTGGTCTTAAAGATCATATAACATATAGTAAATAGTAATTGTGTGTAGTACCGGCATAACATGGCATATCGATATAAAAAACAGTTTCCCAATAATGTAACTATTCCAGCAAACATTAAACAGAATAAGTTCATTCCCATACAATTCAAAAAATAGTTGAATTTCAGTGGCCCATCGGGAATGATAGCTATTCCAGTTTCCCCACTCAGATAGATCTTAACACATACAATGGTTTGAGTTAAAATAATAACTTCTAGGAGAATTACCGCTCAGAACTCACCGGGGATATGATACAACAGAGTGTGATAAATAAAATATCAACTGCGACATAAATAGGAATGTCCTATAACATCCTATTGCAGCAGCCTTACATTTGATGATTGTCATAAAAAGCAGCAGATTGAAACCAATTCCTAATATGCACATTACAATCAGCATGTAAAACAGGTAAGTGCTGGCGCTGGAAGGCTCGAACATGACAAAATACAGGTGTTTTCTTAGAAGAAAAAAAGAATAATATAAGTTTAAAAAGAGAGAATACCGGATTCTCTGAGAAATGTGGAAAAACTTACTCCATAGGAAGGTAACTGAACAGTGCTGTTTGAACTTGCCAAATATGGAAATGGGCTTTAAACAGTTTTTTTCTGAGGCGGAGTTACTGGAAAACAGTTACATTTAGACGTAAACCTTAATAGTATGTTATTAAATAAAGCTTGAAAAATAATAAAAAATCTTTTTCTGTTCAAAACTCAAACAAAACAAAAAGTTTAAAAGCAAAAGACTTTTCTATAGCACGGATTGTGCAGAGAGCTGCCTACGTGATCAGACAGTGTCTTCCAAAGGTAACTGCTTATTACCGATAGAATATAGTAAACTCTTCAAAATCATCTCATAATACTTTCGATTCGATGAAATACTTTCGAGTAACTTTGATGAATGTTAGAAACTTTCAAATTACCTGAGAGTTTCTACGTTTCGTTATACGAATTTCCCATGAACTTGCTCACTACCACTATTTTTTGAGCTTTCCGTAAAAGAAACGTTTTATAATCTTTTATATGGATAAGTATGGAAATGGGATTGAATATCGGGAAGAGAGGAAATAACATAGGTAGTATGAGACGACCATACTTTGGTATTACGACTTTTAACACAAGAGTTGATATATGTATGAAGCATGATGGCATCACCAGGAAGATACATGGCAAGATACACTTAACTGTATTCGTTACGAGCACAAACTTGGAAAATTTACCTGAATAAAAAGAAGTTGAAGCATTTGCCAGTGATAGCTTTTAGTGGATATGCTAAGTTCCTGATTAATCCGAAGCTTTTGAATCATCCGAACAGTAAATAAACAAATAGCAGTGAGTATTGAAAGCGATAAAACTACAAATCCGCTCAAACTTGTCAGTCTCGTCATATTACTCATGAGAATCTGTTAGGAAAAATAAGATTAAATGATAATAATTGAATTACCTCATGAGACAATATGAAATAATAGTGCTGCTTTATGTCGATTTCAGTTCTCTGGTATATATTCCATGAGTTTCTCATTTCGAACTGTCTCTCTGGTCCAAACGCATATCGACAGCATGTCAACCACAAACAAAGCAAGACGCCATTACATAACAGTAGCAATATCAGACAAGTGTTAGAAAAAAAGTAACGCTGAACTTTCGATCTAAAAACCGTTAAACATATTGTTGTTAACTGAGGTAAACGAGTAACCTGCATAATATGAGATAACGAAAAAGGAAACAGTTAGTAAGCAAAATGATTGCCGCCATAAAGGAAGAAGAGAAAGCAAAAGCCCAAAGCTCTCCAAAAATGAAACTGAAGTTTTTGGAATATCCTACAAATAGTACTACTAAACAGTGATCTTCATATACTGGCAGCTAAATATGACAAATGATTAGAACAAGAAGGATACAATGTTATACTGGTAGTGTTAAATTGAATGTGGTGATGAATATCATATCCACGACAACAAATGAATACAGATAATACTGGTATCTTACTAGAGCCCTGCTTGCGCAACAGTAGATTACATATGTGAGCACGACATTCACCAATATTCCTATTCCACATGTGGCGATTGAATATAATTGAATAAAAGAGATAGAGCTAAAAAATAATGTCATTCTGATTGTGGTTCAAATATGAGTTTTTAAAAGTTATAATTAGCTTGACTTCTATGCATCTCTTACAAGTGTTTATCAGATATATTCATTCTACATTGAACTGTTTTGCGTTGAACAAAAACAGCTCTGGATTTTTATTACCTTGAGTTAAATAAGGAATACAGAGAAGTGGTGTTCATCAAATGGTAAGCCATCTAAGTCAAAGCAATTGAACATGAGATCCAATTGAAGCAATCGAAAACAATCAGATGAATACAACAAATTAAATCATCAAGAGACTATCACGCACTTTATTTCAACCGAAGTTCAACAACGAGTACATCACAAAACACATTAATGAGCATTCAAAATGTATTAACACGAGTTGGATTTTTGGATTGAATAAACGACAGAAGCCCCAGAGATATTTTTCGTAAGTAGTATCGATATTCTTTGATAAAGTATAAGATAGCTATTGGGTTCACAGCAGGAAAAACTGCATAAAGGGCGAATATGAGGGATCCCACCCAAGCAGGAAGATCAAGCTCGAAGAACGATATGCCAAAAGCTAATGCCAAAGGTCCATGCAAGAAAACTGTAGGAACGATGCTCTTAAATTAGACATGATTTTATTGAACTATCAAAATAGAACCTGTACGAGCAACAGGCGGAAGTATTTCCATTGGTTCATTAAGTTACTTTTCCGACTTCTCCGCAGTTTTCGGACAATTTTAATAGATAGAAAAGCTATCAGAAATATTTCCGCTCCAATGAAGAAAACTGTAGATGTTGTGAGCAGGAAATGGGAAGGAGTAAATAGGATCTGTTGAAAATATCTGATCAGAGAGATACTCCTATATCTACCTTATAATCAAGAGCAAAATAGAATATGTCATACATACTAATACCCAGTTCGTTCAGACTAGTTTCGTTGAGCTTTCGAGCATAATAAGGTTTGGGGAAGAATATAATGAGACAAGTTAATACCCACAAAGATATAAAGAATGTGTTTGATATGATGATAATCAAAATTCCCCATTTATTGGTCATTTCATCATATAAATGAGGACTGAAATGATATAGGGGAAGAAGTTAACAATTTCAGAATGTATGTCTATTCAATTCGCACAAAAGCTCTTTCGATACGAAAAAATAGACGAAACTAACCGGCAGATTATGATATAGCGGTAAACGAAACAGTTACCCAATAGAACATAAACTGTTCCCAAAGAAAAGCAATAGCAAGTAAAAACGAAACCAGAAACATCATATCCAACAGCCCGGATGGGTCCAATTATAACAGCAGCTATCGTTGACTCATGATATATGTATGTCTGAAACTATTATAATGACAATACTTTTCATCAGGTTGATCAAACTGGAGTGCATAAGCTGAATGATAGAATGAATACTGTATCCGAAATAACAAACAAAAAGAAAAACACGCGATTACTTCCAATATTTTTCGATGTACAATTATAAACAACGTAAGCTAAAAGAATGTTGAAGCCTAAGCCAATAGGTAAAATAATCAGTAAACTATAGGCCAGTAAGATATCATAATGCCTTAAACAAGAAATTGAATTCATTTGAGATAAATGCTACTGTTTAAATGTTAAACCTAAACTCAAAAACTCACCACATAGCTGAAACCCAACGCCAGAGAATATTCTTATTACCTGCCAATTAAAACAGATAGTTAAAAATATCAAAATCGCTTTCTTATGATTTAGACCAAACAATTGATTTAGAAGTTATTCTTGTCAATAACGACTACGGTGTGGGCCCTCTGAGACGAAGACTAATTTATGAATACTATTTGAATTTTGTTTTTGAAAAGGGTAAGATATCATCTTTTAGATATTTTCAATATTGAAATACGAAAACTTATAGCAAGGCGGAAAAGAGAGAACGAGAGAAGAAGAGATCAAAGCCATTTGCTAATTACTATGAATCGAACTTTGCAAAGAGGCGAAAGAAGAAAAAAATGTTCATTGATATGAGTAAAAGTCATACGTAGCTTAACAACAATGACTTAATTAAAAAACTGAGTTATTTTCTTGTAAATGACTCGCATATAGGCATGAATAAAAGTGTTGTATTCACGTATAAAGTATAAAATGGTGATTGGGTTCAAAATCGGATGTACTGAAACCATTGTAGATAGTATGCATCCCAACCACGCTGGTACGACAGACTCTAATAATGCAATTGAAAAGCAAATCGGTAGTGGAAGGCCTAGACCGAGAGTAGGAAGTAAACACTTTTAACAATATGAAAAAATATTTTTTTCATGATAAATAAGTATATACCTGATAGACCAAAATTTGTAAACCGCGCCATTGTACTCGGCTCGTCGTTGTAATCCTTTTAGTTTCACGCAATTTGAAAACAATTTTGAATGCGAGGCTTACGGTGATGACGGCCTCCGAAACAGGAAGAAAGGCCACAAAAAATGAAAAAAAATATGCTTGCCCACTATGCAGAAACTGAGAAACTATATTTTACCATAATAAAATTCATTATTCTACCTCTTTATCTAGAACAAAATAGTATGTATCTTGCAACTCGACGTTATACGTAGTACGAGCATGATAGGCTATTTTATCTTCAGCGTTTTTACTTGGGCGAAAAAATACAGCACATATTGCTATCCAAACTATCAGAAATATTATTTGGCATAGAATAACGGAAGTGAGCCCCTTTTTATTGTTTATCATTTTAACCATACCGGGTCTGTGGTTAATTACGTAAATTGATATGGGAATTTGTTAAGCTCTTCGTTACCGACAAATGACCGCATATCTATACATGAAACAACTACCCAATATTATGTTGAATAATCCATATGTAATAGCGAAAATATATGAAATAATTATGGATACGGTGTATGATGTGCTGCGGATGATTCCAAGAGGTAGTAGAACAACAGTTGACGAATTAAAAATGTATATCTAATCGTATAAATGAATGATATGTTAAGTATATTCAATTATTCATTCTACCGGCGCCATAGCTGTGTAAGTAGTTATAAAAGAAATAGCAATCAGTACAGATAAATACAAAAATCTGCTGTATTGATAAGTTCCATTTTTTGAACAGCTGTGAGCTACATATGCTAAGATGATGTTCACAAATAGTCCAACCGGTAGATATATGCCATTACAGTAAAATCTGAGCCACAGAGAAAGCCTTAAAAAGGAATTGTGAAAAAGAACATTGGTTTCCCTATTAAGTTCCTAGTTCGATGAACGATATTATCAACGGCTAATGCTTCATTTGTTTCTTTTATGTTCAGTTATGTTCATTTTGCGAACGATTGTTCATCGAATGCAAAGTGGATTAGGCCGGGTTTCGTTTTCAATTTGTATACTCATGAGCCGTAGCTTTTCTAGTCAATATAAAAGTTTTCATTCATGGTTTCTGCTTGTAGAGAGCGGTTGTTAACACATTGCGGAAATGATTATAATTAACAATTACCAAGTTATATAACTACACATCGTGATCTGGAATAAGATAACCTGTAATGGAAGAAATTAAAAAACTGATTGTGTAGACTTATTGAAAATGAATTTTTCGTAATTTTTCACATAGAGGATTGTCAAGGAATTAATAAAAGGAAACAATGAATAAATAACTGTTATGCAAGAACCAGTCCACAAGAAAGGTTTCAACTTCAATATGACAATGATATGGGCCACAACATAAGGTGCAAGCAAAAAAGTACAAGGTACAGCAACCTGAAAACTGTCGAACATCATCAAAAGTCCCGATTCTCAGCAGAATAAATTAAGATAATATATTAATATCTTTAAAACTAGCGAAAATCACAATTAGAGATATCAATTGTATTTGGGTTCAATCGAAATCGGTTCATTCTTTTTAAATTCTATGTTTCTATTCTACCTGTATAAGTAATAAATAAAAGAAGTATCGTTGAGTGACTCGATACTCAACATTTTCAACTTCTTTGTTTCCAAACAGCTTCACACACATACATCGTATCATAAAAATTGCACACAAGAAGCACACTATATTGAGCGAAGCAAGAAATAAACCCGACGCGAACCTTTGGTTTGATTCAAAAATAGTCTGAAGACATCAATTATTCAGAAGAAAATATTGCAAAAATATATTAAAAATAAAACTTGTCGATGCAAAGATACGTACCTCAAATGTTAAACTGAAAAAATATTCATCCTCTAAAGAGTATCCATAAGCTTGAATACTCCTATCTTTCAACGCTTCATAAGAACGTTTGTTTGGAGCATAAAATATATAGAAGGACATAGTCAGGAAAGTCAGTATCAAAAAATTGAACGTTAGAAAAGTCATTTTGTATTTACGGATCAAGTGAATCAATTGAGGTCTAGAATGTTCTCTTACATTCCGTGCTTCAGTTAAAAAAGAATGAAAGCTGAAAAGAAAGTGCAGTGACATACCGGCATACATGGAAATATCGGAAAATAAAAGAGTTGATTATAGTGAGATAAACCATTCCGAAAGAAAAAAGGTAAAAGAGTATGAAAAAAGGATGTAGCAGACGAGGAAATAAGTTCATTGGTCCTATCAGAACAAATCCTACCGTATTAAGGTTGCAAATGAACATCTTCAAAGTATGAATGTATTGTGTTCATAACTTATAAGTTTACTGGTAACATCATCAAATAAGATATTGCATACATAACGTTGCCAATAATGAATGCATAGAAGGAGAGCCGATAATTTCCGATAAGCCTGGAATTGGCATGTCGTATGACATAAGCCGCATAAATGTTGGCAAGAAGTGCGATGCAGCAAGTGAGTAGCAAGAAATGTTCGAGAAATTGAACACTACTGAACGGTTCATAACTTTGCGAGTGAGGATATCGCAAGAACTCACTTGTTCTCCATACTTTGAACTTATATATTCGAAACAGCTGTAGAATTATTTGAAGAAAGCTCTTTTAAGAGGTTTTTGTGAGTAGTCGTAAACCGCTCAAAATCCTCTGAGACGCTTGTTGTTCCATTAATTGCAAATCAAAAAAATCTTCAAGCAGCGGGGGATGTATTACATTTGAAATATACATCATTTGTTCATTAACGAGAGATGTTATTAATTAGCTGCGAATGGAAACTATTGCCACTGAAAGCAGTAAATGAAATATGGCAGACGCGAAAAAGAAGGTTCATCATTATAGTTTACATTTGATTCAATTCCGTTTTTCCACAACCCCATTGAAACACAAAACATTGTTTCATAGAAACAGTAGTTTAAACAATTTCTCACACGAGAGAGGATCAAATAGTTCAAGATTATCAGAACTGACTGTTCAATATGACTATTCTTGATTGTCATATTCAAAGAATCAGAAGAAAAAAAACTTCAAAAACCGTTAAGTTTCAATGAAATAACGACACTGAGTAGACTTGAAGCATGCAGACACCGCTCACACGAATGCGTGTAAAAGAAAATGAGAAATGAAGAAAATTCATTTAACCCAAACAAAAACAACAGAGCGGCTGTTTTTTTTCATTTTCCACAATCTGACGCGCTCAGTGCGGTCGTGCAAGTATTTTCATGTCTTATCCGCGCGATCACAGTTCACACGGTTTTGCATGAGCCTACCTGCGATTGAATTGAAATAAAGCTAACTTTACCGATTTTGATGGCTTTTAGTATTTAAACGTATTGTTCATGAAATGATTCTGAAAAAATTAAACTCTTCTGTAGAATAAAGAAAAGAAAAAAAGTATTACAAAACCAATTACACATGTTTCAAAATTTGGTTTTCTTTTTTTGAAAATTTAGAAAATTTACTTTTTAAACTACACAGGATGTGTAGTTCCCGGTACAGTTACACTTTAGATTATATGTCAGAGTTTGAATAAGGTAGCAGAGGTCAGAATAAAGCTCAAGACATACGTAAATACAAAGATGAAACGATTTTGCGAGAAAAATCAGAATTTTTCTTCACAGACGATATCGATGATGGGTGCTGATCGAAACCTGTTTAACCATTGGTCTTTCGACGTTCGCTATGAACTTCCAACGATTCTTTTTGTGTACATGCAAACGATGAATCGGTTCGCTATCAGCATTTCCTGTGGGTCAGGTGATTGAAGTTTTGTGCCAAATAAGGCTTATAAATTACACAAATATAGAAAGTTTGGACATATAAAAAGAGAGATAGATCATAAACGGAAATGAAGAAGTGGACATAGACAGATGGAAAAGGACAAAAAGGAATTTCAAGGAATTCATAGGCAAATCATTTGATGATCACTGTTTTCTATATTGCCGAAAATGGAATTTATGTCTTCGGTTCAAGTTGAATATTGAAAGTTCAATAGAGATCAGTTCTTGAAGTTTGAAGATGAGAACAGAAATTTATCTATTAATAGCATTGATCGAATGAGAACAGAATAATTCGCTTAGAACCTAAACCTAGAGATAGCAGAAGATTGGCGATTGGAAAAAAGAAAAATAGAGAAACGAAGTTCAAGCAAAGCGCTGGTAGATGAACTTATGAAATGAAACAAACATTTTGATCTTCACTTTTTCTCGTTTTTCATACCTTAAGAGTTACTTATGAGCTAGGAGCAAATCAATAGTTACGTAATATTGAACCTGTGAGAACGAACTTGATTGTTAGAAAGATCAGAAAGTTCACGGAACTCTCGAGACATGATTCTTTGTCATAGCAGAGAAAGTTGGTTGTGACGCCTGAGATTTCCTTTATTCTGAGGAAGGTCATTATGTGATACCGTACACATGTATATGGGCAAAAAGGGCTTTTCCAAGTTTTAAACAGGAGAACAATAAAAGTTTCCATTCCGAACAGTAAACTAACTTGAGATCATTAAATAGAAAAAATAAAAGACAGATTTTTCTCCTCCGAGACAAAGAATTGATAAATTTTCTTTAAAACATGCTCTCGACATATACCGTACCCTAGGGGGCGGTACTGTATGCTTCGCCATATATAAGGGACAAAGAATGAGAGCCAATTAGCCCGTTCCTTGTTTGAACAAGAAAGTTTCATAAGCAAGAACACGCTTATTAATTGATTTGAATAATCTTTTTGAATCGATACAACCTACTCATTTTCTAATTTTCAGAGAGTAATGAATAAAATTACTCAAATAACTACTGGCCAAGGTACGTTCTTTATGGCTTGAGTATTTCATAATTTCTCTTTTCAGATGGCTCAAAAGTAGTTCCAATAACTACTACAGAAGAAAACCTAACAACTGGACAGAAAATAAAGAGATGGTGTAAGAAATATATGCTTGAAGGTAAACTTAATTCAACCCTTTCTTAAATCCTTTAACATATGTATTTCCAGGACAGCATTTAGATGAAGAAGCCGAAAAAGAGCTTGAAAATCTTCCTCCTAACCCTTCGTTAAGTGACTTGATATTCATCAAGTATAAAAAATTTGTTGCGATGGCAATACCTTTCTTATTAGTTCAGGTTAGATCACCTCAGTCTTCACTTAATAAGAAATTATATCGATTCAGATAGTATGGTGGATGGTGGCTATTAGGCATAACTTCTTCCAATACTACCCACAATATTGGCACATGCCAGTAACAATGCTTCTAGGATCGTTTGTAGGAGGTTTTGAGAAAGATAAAGAAAAAAGTTAGAACTGGTATTGTAGGAATGACTTCGGAAGGGAGTGGAGCTGTTGCTTTCCCTGTGATGACCTTAGCTTTACATATAGCTCCATCTATTGCTAGAGATTTCTCTATTATGTGTCAATCAATTGGTAGAACACTTTGATGTTTAGTAATCAAGAATATATATTTCAAGGAATGACATCCGCCCTTACATGTGTCGTTATGATGAAGGTTAAATTCGAAAGTCGCGCTGTTGTGCTCGGAACAATAGGTGCCATCCCAGGATTCATAATTGGAGTTCATTTCGTAAGACAATTTAAGTTCAAGTTCGAAGAAAGTCGAAATATTGTTTTTAGGTTGATCCATTGTTCACAGGCCCAGAAAAAAAAATGTTGTTTGTTTCTATTTGGACAGCTTTTGCCATTGCATTAGCCTTACTGAACTCTCAAAAAAAGCGTTCAACATTCAAAGAAATTCCTGAATTCAAAGCCTGGAAAGGATTTGTGCTCTTAATCACCGGTTTCGTCGGAGGTTGGTGGAAAGAGATGGAAATTATCTCTCATAAAGATCAAGAACATTCTCGTCAATTTCACTTTTTAGGAGTGTTTGATGCCTTTGCCGGATCTGGTATTGATATTGCCATTTTCTCAATTATCACATTATTATTCCGTGTAACGGAGAAAACAGCAACACCCACCACTGTAATATTAAAAGGTAAGACAAATAAAATAGAGTTCGCGATGTTCTTGAACGATCACAAAACTGTTCTAGCTCAGGCCATATCGATAATTTGGTCAAATGGGCTTAACAATCATAAGACGAATCATGAAAAAAAAAGAGAAAACGAGAGAGAAACTGAAGATGATGTGATCAATTTTAAACGTTTGAAGTTGAAAGACTAGGGAATGCAATCAATCAAATATGGTATGAACGAGTCTTCCGACACATAACCCACACAAATTCTCAAAACGATGACGTTGTTGACCTTTTTCCTGTGGTTTTTTTAAGCATTCAAAAACATAACTGACACTTTGAATAACAAAAAGTGTTCTAGTAAGTAACATTATTGTATTTAGGAATCAATGCTGTGTTTGGATTTTTCTACAGAGCTGCTATGATGGGCGATATTGACATCATGGCCTGGAGATACTTCATGCTCTCGGTACCATGCGCCGCTACTGTTGCTCCATTAGGAAGCTTCTTGGGCTCTCATCTTCACCGTCAAGTAACATTTTAAACTTGAAGTAATAGAAACATGATTCTTTTGTTCAGGTCGTAGCTGCCTTTGTGTACGTATTAGAGGCGGTAGCCTTGATAGGATTCTTGCTCACTCGTCCAGCTTTATACTTAATTTTAGTTGGATGTAAGCGCTTCGAGTTCGGAAACAACAATATATTTTTGATCATTATAGGTGGAATAATATTCGGAGGATATATTTTCTTCACCTTCATTTCTCGCACCGGAACATATCTGATGGAGGAGCAAATCAAAAAAGAGGACAAACAACGAAATCAGGGAAATATTGTTATGTAAACTATGCTTTCATGTTTTTTTCTTTTTCATTTTCCATCTCAGACAAATTGTTCATCTCAGAAAGTTTTTCCTTTTGTACATAAATTATTTTTTCGCCCAATTCACTCTATCTTTCAAAAAACATAAAAGAAGAAGCAGAACAAACCAGATTAGTGTCGAAGAGAATGCTTAGAAATGGCTCATTTCCAGCTTAAACTTCAAAAACGAAAATAGGTTGTCGTCGTACATTTCCTTAAGGTCTTCTCATAAAAAGTATATAAAATACATTTGGTTATTTTTTCTCTCAAATTGTCTTTCCTCCAGTTCATTTATAATTCATTTGAAGTTTATTGGATGCTTCGACGTTTTCTTTTTTTTCACTTTTGATATTGTGCCGCTGAAGCATGGGAGCACATGTCAAAAAGTCTGTGTTTAATGCATTTAGAAGTTCTTGTTTCATGTGCCTTGTTACAATTTACATATCTTCAGATATCCACATGGGTTTTTTGAAGAAAGTTGGTCAGGCTGTTGATCCGAAGCTCGTAAGTTTCTTCTTTTTTTAGTTCATATTAACTAGCGTTTTGAATATTGTTTCATTGAAAATATACAATGGATGATTTCTTTTATTAGAAATAGTGGTGAAAAGAGTCAAAAGAGGCATTTCCTGTCAAGCTCTCCCTCTGCTTCTTGGCTTTCATTAGCTCTTACCTCACTTTCTTATACTCTCCCTCTTTCTCTTATTATAAAATGCTCATTTTGATTTTATTTCCACTTCAACATGCTTCTCGTCGACAAACTTCGAACTAAAATTGTACGTTCTCCTAGCTTTGTTTCTTCAGAACAGTATTCGGGCAAAATTCTTCTCTCAAATTCTCTAGTTTAATTTATTTTATTATCTCCAGGCCTCAACTGTTGCCGTCCATTTATCTTTAATATGCGGAGTTATTGCTTACACTATATTTGGAGCTTTGATGATGCAGTTTCTCGAATCACCATCATCTGTGTAGGACATATGTTTTATCTTCCAGTAAAAGAGTTTTTTTCAGCTCTGTTCGGGTAAAAAGAGAAGAGAAGCAACGCATGACTCGAGTTTTTCTGGGCGCTGAAGTCTCAGAAATGGATGGAGGGGTTCGAACAAATAAGTAAAAATAGCTGAAAACAAAGTTTACAGGTTCACGCTTGCCTGCGTCATGTCGCCCTCCGAATTTTCAACGATACAAGCTGCCGTGAAAAAGATTTAGAATTTCTGGATATCAATAACATTGATAGTTGCTATCAATTTGCAAAGTTTCAAGGAGTTCAAGCAACTTCAGTATATGCAACTGACCCTACTGAGTCAGTCACTCAAGTAGCCATGAGTCCAGGTTATCAAAACAGTTCATGAGGAGAAACCTATATCGAATATTAAAGAAGAACTGATCGCTCAAGAAATCATTGAAGAAATGAACAAATGGTCATTTGGAAATGCATTAATATTTGCATTCACAGTTATAACCACAATAGGTAAACAATTCATCCGCATAATTAACCAGAAATAAGTTAACTCTGTTTTATACGAAACACTTCAAAACCTTTAAATTACTTGGTAATCCAACTTGAACATTCTCACTTTACAGGCTATGGTCATGTTGCTCCGGAAACGTTCTATGGACGATTGTTCTGTATTGTTTACGGAGTTCTGGGTGTTCCATTAACTCTATTAACCATAGCTGATATGGGAATGTTTTTTACTCATGTCATGAGAAGACTCCTTCAAATAGGTCGCTGGCTCATACATAGAACTAAAACTTGTTTTAAGGTTGTTTTTTTTCATATTGTCACACATTTTATAAAATATACTTCAGACCCACAAAAAATCAGAGCGAAAAGAAAAAGTTCAAAATGATCTTCGCACAGCTCGAGAACTAACAGAGGAAACTGGGAAAAATTTGGAAAATAACGATCTGGAAGTCGAAAACGAGGAAGAGGATGAAAGCGAAAAGCAGAGCCAAGAAAGGTACGCACATGTCTTCTTTGATAACATATTTCAGCTTATCATGATTTGTTCCAGAAAAGCTGATGAATCAATAGCTCTAGCTATAGCTTTCGCTTTGTACTTACTAATGGGTGCTAAGGTGCAAATTTAAATCAGGTGTTCGAAATAACTTTGGGATTTTCTAGGTACTTTCTGTTTATGAACCAGAAATGGACTTCTTCGAAGCTTTTTATTTTAATTTCGTCACTTTGACTACTATCGGGTTGGGTGATTTTGTGCCAAAAAGGTTGAAAGCATATGCAACACGAACTGTAAACTTTTCTTTCTTGAAGCTTCGATTATTTATTTATAACATTGGTTTACATTGGAATCGGATTGTCGTTAACAACTATGGCTATCGAAATAGCTGCTGATCTACTAAAGAAAATACATTATGCGGGTAGAAAAATGGAAAACATGGCAAACGCAGTTGTTTGGTTTGGCGGCAAAAAGTAATCCTCTTTTCTCAAAATTAATCATTATGTTCATGAAATTTTTAGGATGACTATGAAGAACTTGGTGAAATATTTGGGAGATCAATTCAACATTGATGAGGAAGAGCTGGCAAACCTTAATTTAGATCAGTTTGTTGATAATGCTATCAAAGTTGAAGCGGGCGAGCTGAAAAGTTTGAGAGTTAGTTTGCCGTTGTTTTCTTTATACGCTTAAAGTCATTATTAACGTGATCAAACCCAAAGTGTTACAGAAGCCTGTTGGACCAGTCGTTTTCCGAAATAGGCCTGTTAGTTTTTCTTATTTGAGGAAATCAAGTGAAAGCGCTTCACTTTATTATGTGGATGATCGCCAGAGTAAGACAACAGGTTAGTTCAACTTTTCTGGTTCTTCAATACGCTGAGTTCAGCTGACTTATCTGTGATTCCGGAAGACACGTTCCGAACGGTGGATATGCTCCGAAAAACTGAGACATCTTCAATTCAATCAAACAGCTTGGTAATATATAAAACTAATATCATGATTGATCAGATTCGATGAGCTTCTCAGATTCCCAAACTAGATCTGGATCACCAATTCTTTACCGATTCATCAATGCCTAACTCCTTCGAAGAAAATTACTTGAGGACACTTTCTGCTAACAGACTACGTTGAAACGTTGTATTATTATAGTGATACAAACTTTTTCTCAGATGTAACAAAAGTATTTCTAATGTTGATTAATACTTCAATAGAATAATTGCAATGCATGAAATCTTCTTCTAAGAAAAGTTATGTTTTCAGTTAGCATCATGAATCGAGCACAACCGGTAACCATGGTGCTTTAAATAGAAAATGATGACAGCCTTTAGTATTGCAAGTGGCCATGCAGAATGAACGACCGCTAACTAAATCAGATCAACAGGAAAATAATTTTTTTGCTTCTTCTACAATCTCCCCATGTATAAAGCTGTAGAAGATAAAGTATACGAAATACGATTAGTTATAGAAAATTATTTTCACATCTTCAAAGTAACGAGTGCTTTTAGCGAAGAGCTTTATGCTAATACGATATGTTTTCCTAGGCTTTTGCAAATGCTTGTTCAAGAAAAATTCGATGTACTAGCTTAAGGCTGTTATCATTAAACAGTAGCAAAATAAAAGACTCTTGAAGATGACTCATAGAAAAACGAAGTGAAATATATTGATGATCTTTAATTCTCGAGGAAAAAAACCTAGATTTTTTGAAACGGTTTTCATTCATGTTTAGTGCTTCATAATCTTTCCAACTGCACTGTAGTTCGATCCAAAGTATAATTAGTGTAACTGAGAGCTATCACATTTGATAAGTAACGTCAGTACTTCGACCCATTTCTAGTTAGTATGATTTGTGGTGCTTCTATGATGAAACTAAACAGTAAAAAATTGTGCATGCTACCTCATATTCTGCTCTTCAAACTCGTGTAGTCATTTCCATTATTATTAGTTCGTTCTGTTTCACTTCTACACTAGAACTTTTGTTTCTAAAACAATATTCTTCTTTTTTTTTTCAAATATCTCTGGCATACATCTCTATCTTTCTCTTTCTCCCTTTCAAGCTCGTCGTTTTGTTCTTCAGAGAGTGAGTCCGCAAAGCGGTCGCGCCGCGTTATCTAATGACGACCAGAAGCTTGCTTTTCTTCTCTGTTTCTCCTCCAAATGCTCTCTGTTTCTCTTCCTTTTTTGGTCTGCGTTCTCTTTTCTGGACTTTCAAGGTCTCCCTTCAAATTCTTTTTCTCTCCTTTTCAGGCGAATCTTTCCTCATTTTTTTGGTTTTGTTAGATGGTTAAGAAACTCTCATATATTTATATCCAAATAGATTGTCAATAAAACTTGTGTGGTCATTGTCCAGCTGGTTGGCAGCGGCTTTAACCTTTTCAGCTTTTCATATCTAATTTTTGCTATTCTTTCTTCCATTCAGTTTTCCTTGTTCCTTTGCGTGCAGTGGGTAGACTTTTACAAAAGCTTTGTCTATCCTATCTCTCTTTTGGATACTTTGTACAGCTCTTTCAAGCAACTCAACCTCGTCTTGGCTGGTTGAGCCTTCTGTTCTTTTTTCTTTTTCTCTAAGCTCTATTTATGAGCTCATTCCTTTTTCTTTTCTCTCATACACCCCCTTCTTCTCTTGATCCCTCCCTCTCTTCCATTCTGTTCAGTTGAGCCAGCTTGCTAGCAGCAGCAAGGCAGGCAGTCCTCCCCCTTTCTGTCGTCTTCTCTGTCTGCTCATAGTGTCCAACCCCTCTTCTAGCTTGGTTGTCAGTCAGTCAGGCCTATAAGACTCGAAGAGCCCACAGACAACCATGGAGGCCTTGGAGAGCGGCGGTGCTGGTCTTTCGTTAGCTGCGGACCCGCTTCTTAGTGCAGCGTTAAGCAGTCCGTTACATCACCTTACAAGGCGAATGTCAAGTCCACACCCTGCTCATGCAAGTCCTCACGGTAGTCCTAGTCCTCATCAGGTCGACGTCGAGTTCTTCGAATATACCGGATCAGTTGGGGGACGAAATGGAGGTTCTCATCACCGCAGCAGTCCACACGCTGCCACAATATACGGGTAAGAATTTTCTACTATTTTTCTATAAATATATATATATGTATATATATACATAATTTAACCTGCTCACCAGTTTTGTATTCCATAAGATTCAGCTGTATTTTTATGCTTCTCTACCGTTTATCAATCTTAATATTGCATAGTGCTAGTGAAAACCGCCTAACATAGGAGGTTAAGAAAATATTATATAGTTTGCTTGTGTGTGTGCATTGTGAAGCTTCTTTTTTAATTTTATACGGATATGAGACACAATTTTTGCTTCTTGATTATGAAACCGTGCTGTTTCACTTTTATCATACACACTGCTTTTTTTACTCATTCTACCCATTTACTTCTGTTTTCTCACCCATCTTTTCATCTATATTCTTAGTTACTCTATTACAAACGTTTTTCTTTCTGACCCTTGAAATATTTACAAGTTTTGTTCCGATAATTATATTCCCATATTCCCATATTTCATGCTTCTTGCTCAAAGCGCTTTATCTGTCCCCCGTCCTTTACTTTCTGTTTCGATCTTGATCAGAACTGCGTTTTCTTTGAAAACATTTGAAAATCATTCAAAATCCTCTTTTAAGCCTATTTTGACCTCTTTCTCCTTCAAAATATATCATTAGATATAGCTCTGTGTACATATATGGTATACTGGTTGGTGGCAATGACCGACGACCGGTGCCTGCAGCTTGAGGAACCATATGGCATCCGGAGGCCAGACAACCAAGCCTATGCTCACACAACCCGCTTAGACAGCTTTCGGAACTGAATATGAGAGAGAGAGAACGAGAGAGAAGAACAGAAGCTAGAGTGTTTCGGTCAAGACCAATTATGGAAATACGCTCAAATGAAGAGACTTTCAGAGAGAATAAGAACAGCCCGCAAAGAAATGAAAGTATGAAAGAGAAAACAGTAAAGGAAATTTAAAAGGAAGCGTAGGAGAACATGAAGCTGTTTTTTTTTTGTTAAACTTTGATTGGTGTTCAGAAAACTCTTTTGTATGAAAGTAAATAGCATGTCAAATTTTTGACCATAACAAGGCGTGTTGCTTAGGAAACGGCTCTTGGACCGGCTGCCTCTCCTCTCTTTCTCAAAATAAAAATCTTTTTATTTCGTTCCCCGTCATAAAAATCAAAAAAAACCTCGCATTTAATTACCACAATTATGTTTTGTTCATCCAGATCTTGTCATTGGAAAACCTAAAACCCCTCACGACTCTTGAACACAGAAGAATGAAGAAAAAACGAAAATTGAAATTTCCCTTCTGAAGTTGTTCTAAAACAACCAACCCGTAGGAGCTCGCATGGCAATTTCGACATGTGAATGAAAGGAAAATTTTCGTAAAAACTAAAAACACTAAGAAAGCCTAAGTGGATTTGACTGTGATCAAACAGTGAGCTTTAGGTTTTTTTCTGATGCTCGATGCCACATTCTCCCTTGCATGTATTCTCTTCTTTTATATATTTTTCTCACAAATTTATACATTTAGAGAAATAAATATATACATGTGTGAAGTTATCACAATACAAGAAGAAAAAAATGTGTTCCGAACACTATTCTTCTTTATCGTGTCAGCTATTTGTATGATTCATTCTATTCCTCTTCTCTTTTTGTACATTTCACAAACGTTTATAGCATTTTTGTCCGCCTTATTACTCTTTTTTTCTACTTTTTTCCCTTCATCAACTCTGCCTCACAACCTCTCACAAAAAACGTTTTATTGCCATCTACAGAAGGTACTTCCGCTGTTCTGGACACTCATGAAACAACAACATGTTGAAAAGAAAAGAAAAAAGACATAAACGATCAAAATCCCCAGAGGATTGAAAAGGTTTAAGTGCAGATGCTAACCAGATATGTTCATGATCTATCTATGAAAGATGTCTTCATCTAACAGGCGATTTGCTACCAGTCATGCTCAGTATAATACACTTTCTAGAGTTTTTAGCTCGAGAAGATAGAAAGATTAAGATATAGAAAGAGAACAGAGAAGAATAGGATAGGGAGAGAGAGAAGAGAATGATTGGTTCGGGAGAAAGATTGAAAGACATTCTACTTGTTACCAGAGGAGGAAATTAAAGAACTAATTACTTTGCTAGAGTGAATGATAAAAAAATGGAATGTCCGAGGGCTTGAATGAGAGAGATGAAGAACAGAAAAGGAATAAATCCTTACGATTCATATGAGTTTACATGTCTTTTTGCTGCTCAACAATCCACGTAGGAATTGTGGGAAAAACGAACGATTATTATTCAGCGTATGCCATTTTCATCTATTCATCTGAAGCTTTTATATACATCATTATCAGCAAGAGAATTTTCGTTTGCTGTTAGATTTTTGACATCTAAATCCTGAAGCAATTATTCATATTTTTTCTCTTCTGTTCTCAAATGGCAGACAATCTACTAGATAATTTCTGACAACCATCTCACCCTTCCTTCCTTCATTCAATTCCTTCCTCCCTTTCATGCCTCATTCTCTTATCCGTCTTGTCTTTTTTTTCTATCTTTTCCTCTACTGCTTCTTCCTTCATTTGGCCACACCCCATCTCTTTCGAACAAATTTTTTTTCTATCCAAGAGAGGAGAAGAAAGCCAAATTCAGACGATGACTACGTTCAGCTTCTGTCGTCTCTTTCTGATTTTACACAGCATCATTCGTTTGGTGAGCTCAAATTGACAATCTGAGTGACTTAGTCAGCCACCCCCCCACGGCCCATTTCTGAATTTGATTGTGTCAAAGCTCAAACAAGCTTCAGACCACCCAGCACGTCGTGAAAATGTTGGCTCCAACTTTCTTCCTATTTTTTTGACACCCTGCATAGTTATGTATATAGTTATATTCCATCTGATCTTCGTCTATTTACGTTGAACCCATTCCATGTAGAGACGAAAAACTTATATGTTGTAGCTCCAAGTAATCTGATCCAGCCCGAGCGAGGAAAAGATTACGAAGAAAATCTAAAAATCTTGAAGTGGAAATGTATTCTCAATTCTACAGGTAGCAAAAACTCTGAAATCGCTTTGGCTTCTTGTTTTTCCACTAACTATATGATCATTCAAGCTTTCTCATATTCATCAAGAAAGGCTTCCATTTATGTTCGTATGCGTGTGTTTCTGTGTATGCATGCTCTCTCTATTCGCGAATCTAGATTTGCAAAAGAGACTGCTTTCCCCAGCTTAAGAATAGAAAAAAAAAGTTTTTATTTTGTTTCAACAACATTTCTGTAGAAAAATGAACTTTTACAGTTTCTCAAACAACTATGCTACTTTGACGGCTATACAGCCTATACAACCCTTACCCCCTATCTCAACTGTTACATCGAACGGTGGTTCCGACAAATACCGGCGTTCTAGCATCTCACCTAGTAGGGATTCTAGATCACAAGACAGCAAGTAAGTCAAATGACTTTCTGTCTCGAAATAAGAAAAAAGAATATACTTCAGAAGATTTCATAGAAATAAAAGAAGATTTTGTTCTATCAAAACTAAAAAATCAAATGAACTACTTTCAGTTATTTCTTTCCACCCTCTAGTCAGGGATACAACAATTATAACGTCACGAACATTAAATATGAATATGAGTTGAAAACAGAAGATGAACCAGACTCTCCTGGAGGTAAGGAATTTTCTCATTCAACATACTTTAGATGGCTATGCTTCTCGAATTCCATATATTCCCATTGCTTCCGCTTACATCCGATAGTTTTTCGTATACCTCTCTATTTCTTCCTTCAAACACGTATATGCGGATTTCAACCTTTCGAGCATATCTAATTAAAGATGAACTAAAAACTTCTTTCTCAACCAGCGTGATCAATTCCTTTTATATTTTATCACCACGTTTTTTCCTAGTTCTCTGAATCATCCTTTTTCCATAAAAGAACTTTCTCACATGTCTGTCAACACTGTGTTCTCCGGTTTCTTTTCCGACACAATTCTGTTGAAAGCTTTTGAACCTGAGATACAACTTGTACATCACCCACTATGAACTTTTCAGAAAAGGGAATCACTTTAGAAACTTTCCCCAAACATTATGCTTTACAGGTCAAAACGATCCACAATCACATAGCTCGGATAATCCCTTTTCTCCTTCCAATTATACTGCCGCCTACAATAGCTTAGAACTCAGGTAAAGTTCTTACATGTTTTTACTCTAAATGAGAGCACTGTTGTCTAACTTTTCTGGCTGATTTCCCAATGAGATGTTCAAAAAAAGCCAAGAATTAAAGACAGATCCTGAAAGGCTTTGTCAACGCATTTATCTTCAGAGAGCCAAAGTTAGAGAAAGACTGTTTTTCTTACAACGGTTATACGAATGGTGATTGTGATTCTGATGACGTGGGTTTGTTATCCAATCAGTCGCCTTCACCCAAAAAAGGTTCTCCAATATTGAATGGGAGTTTAGACGATGATGACCTAGATGATGGAGAAGAACTTAATACGAAGGTACTTATATTTTTTGTTTCTCGTAATTGATCATTGACTTGCAATCCTTCGATTTATTTATATATTTATCTCATTCCAGGATTTAGCTCAGAAAATCTCCGCCGAGTTAAAACGATATTCCATTCCTCAAGCGATATTTGCTCAACGCGTTCTTTGTCGGTAAGTTTTTAAATGCATTGTTTAAAGTTAAAAGAATACTGATATCATGTTGAACACGTTAAATCCATTTCTACGGTTTAATATGACCAACACGAAGCTCAAAACAGTAAAGTGATCTATTGGGTATCTATACCGCATCTTTGTACACGATGAAGCAGAACTAATTAGTCTATTTCTTTTTTAGTTAGGTTAAGAATAGTCAACGGAACGTTTTAATCTTTTTCTCAGTTTTTGTTTGAGCTGTTGTGCCTGAATTGGTGATGTAGTCGTTAGACCATCTAACCTGATTAGAGCCAAATGTGGCGCACCAAATTGTGTGAGCTAGGCTGTCGTTATCGGGGTTCTGATTGCACTAAAAGAGATTAGTAAAATTCTGTGTGTATTTAGAAATACGCTATTTTTCTAAAACTTTTGTGGTGTTCTACTTTTTTACGATATGGAAAAGAAAAAGAATTGAAAACTTTTGGTCTTAATCACAATTTCAAAAAAGCAAGCTAGGAGAAGACACAAAAACTGTTAAAATAATTATCCATGTTTTGATCGCAATGCAATTAATATCTATATATCTATCTTCAGTTCACAAGGAACTCTATCAGATTTATTGCGTAATCCTAAGCCCTGGTCAAAGCTTAAAAGTGGTCGGGAAACATTTCGTCGCATGGCCAAATGGCTTCAAGAGCCAGAGTTCCAACGGATGTCAGCTTTACGTATGGCAGGTAGTGTTTTCTTTCTTCATTTTGTTTCGAGACGCTCCAAAGAGAGACGTAATTTGAGAGTGGATAAAGACATAGGACAACCAAGGACAAACTAGTCGAGCAGAGATAGAGACGAGAAGATTGGGTGTTGTAGGAGGCTATGAACGGTTTGGGACAAGAACCATCAGCCATCTGTCGACTATCTATTTCGATGGGCAGCTGGTACTATCCCTTATTCGTCTCTCCGTTTGCATAGTCTCTCCATCATAATAGATGTTTGGAATTGAGGCTGAAGAGGCTTATATTGCTTAGAAACATGAAGTTATAAGAGATATAGATGATGAGAAACAATAAATTATGGACAGAGAGATGAAAAGAGAGAAAAAAGTATTTTACTGCCAACTAAGGAGGTTATCTATTGATTCCATTCTGTATAATTAGAATTAGCACAATAAGCATGACAAATGTTTTACAGATGACAGAAGGTTCTCTTTTTTAGTCTGTTAATGACCTTTTTCTCTCTTTGCTAAAGGGAGTAACACCAGCTTGTCATGATCGATGGAGTACAGAAATAGAGAGAAAGGATTGATGAACTGCTAAAACATTTCAATTTCTCAAAGAAAAGTATAAGCAGAATTAAATCTGAAAAGGATAGATGCTTTTCTGGTTTGGTTTCTGGTTATTATGATGTCATGAATGATGAAAGCTGTCGTTAAAGTTACAAAATCAGATTTAGTTTGACGGTGATTTTAGTCTAATCGTAGTATTCATATCTATAGATAGATCTATTAAATAGCATTGTCTATTACATGAAGCTCCAAACCTCTCTGGCCTCTCTCCCTCTTAGACTCATTCTCTAACACTCTTTTTCCCTCTTAGTACCCGCCGTCTCTTTCTCTCCTTCTCTAGTCTTTTCCCGTTTCGAGCTGCTCCTGAATAGCTTTGTTCAGAGCAGGCTTCTCGTCGACTCGATAGTGAAAAAGATTGATTGGTTTGAAATGGATGAGGCGATGCTTTGACGGGTCGGACAGCCTTTGGCAATTCCCCATAGATGGCTAGTTGGTCTCAAAGCTTTCTTCTCTCTACTTTTGCCTTCTGTTTTGATTCTTATTGAGTTGAAAGAAGGAGGGACCATTTGAACTCTGAGTTTTTCTGGGAAGAGATAGAAATGATGTGGGCATTCGTGTTGATGTAGAGTGTTAAGAGGAAGTTCCAACGCTTCAACTGGATAGCGGAAAAAATGATTAACAGATAGATGGTATTATTAAAGAAACAATGAGAATGCTCTGAATTTAAAGAGAGCGGCTGTAAATGAGAGAAGCTTCAATTCTTTATCATAATAATTGTTTTTTTATTCTATTTTGTATTGGAGACGTCATCTTCGGGGTCGGTCGAAGGTGTTAGGCGCTTTCCCTAGTCTTTTCTCCTGTCCATTAATCCCTGTCTTTCGAAACAACATGAAGACAGAAAGGATTTTTACTCAGTTTGTAACTTTCTGCTTGAAATGAATAGATAGAGGAAGTGTAAAGTAAACAGGGAATCGATTGAATTTTGGAGAAGAAAGACCATAAAAGATGATGAGAGCTTTTTTAGTGGAAAATGAGAGCTCTTCGAATAACGAAAAAAATGAAGAAGATGAATACATTGTCTTCATTCATATAAACCAGAGAAAAAGAGTAACTCGACAATTGCTAAACAGGGAACCTCTTCATCAGTTTTCTCATACAAGAATCTTTTCGAAATTCGTGGATGTGCATCAAGATCCGCATTTTTCATTTCGTTGTTAAAAGCAATGAGGAAGCGTTTGTTCGAAAATAGAAGAACGAAGTGCCTTCAAAGTGCAACTCACGTGGAAATATTTATTGACGCGTGGGAAAAGAGAATAGCATTTACAGTTGAGAAATTCACTCGAACGGTTGTTCTGTGAACTTATCTGAAACATTGTTAATGTGCTAGTATTTCAGCTTGTAAACGGAAAGAAGAGCAGCAAGTGCAATGTAACCAACCTCAACCGCCAAAAAAACCCCGATTAGTATTCACCGACATCCAAAGACGAACATTACAAGTGAGTTGTACTTGTAACTGTGAACTTACACTGATATTTGCGTGTTTCAGGCTATTTTCAAAGAAACTAAGAGGCCATCAAGAGAAATGCAGATGACGATTAGCCAACAGTTGGGCTTAGATCCCACAACTGTAGCGAACTTCTTCATGAACGCTCGCAGGTACACATAGAAATAAAAGATTGTTAATCGAGATCAACAGATTTGATTATAGAAGGGGACATGATCAGCGACAAGATTCTGATTTGCAAGGAGGAGCCAATTCAGTGAACTCTGTTTCGAGCTCTTCTAGTAACGCAAGTAGTCAAGATCTCTCAAATGGTATTATTGGCGATGAACAAGTTCGTTTTATTTATATTTTTCGATAATCATTATAAGTATTATGAAGTCTTTCTAATCATTCCTATTTTTTTTAACTTTTCACGTACCGTACATAATTTAGGAAGAAACGCAGTCATGGGAAATCATCGACATGCGAATTCAGTAGACTTTAATTAAAATGGAATTGTGTACGGTACATAGCTTTTTTCCAACTTATTATTTATCCTCAACGTTTCAGAAATTTCCGGGTTCACCTGTTCGAGTTCAGGCTGTGACTGTTCAACCTATATTTGAACAGTTGTGATTATTCAAATGAAGTAAAAAAGCTAGCCAGAAAATTGGTTCCAATCAAAGAGAACAGTCCATATTCTTGTTTCAAAACTGATTTCAGATTTCATGTTGATCTCTTTATTCTTAAACTTTTTTTGTTCTGTGTTCTACATTTTTCATTCTTGAGTTATGAATAACCAGGCCGGAATTCATGTGCCATAAGAAGTGCAGCATTCTTCATATGTTTATATCGTCTTATTTCTTCCTTATTACTGTTTCTGATACTTAAGTTTCTAATGCTAGTTGATCTCTCAGGATCCTTCCGGTTCAGTTCCCAAGTTTCAAAGTTTTAGATGTAGAAAGAAGGTTATGGTTGAAATAGACGAAAAGCATTTTTTAGTGCGCTGCCCACCACAATCAAAAGATGTGCGTGTCTCTCATTCTTTGTAAAAACATTTTCCCCTTTACTATTAGTATATACTACCACTCCTCTCTTTCCTCTCGTTTCATTCTTCCTCTCTAGATTGTTGGCAGTTTTGGTTATATTCTTGAAGAATAATCTTTGAAGCACTGTTATTAAAGATTTATTCGAAAGAAGGGTTTTCACTGTTTTCATTTCGAGGAACAGATTATCGTTTCGTTATTAGGCAATTAATTTTTAAAAATTCGGAAAGAAATCCAACAATCTTATTTTCGATCCATTTCATTTTTTGGTTTCATCTGCCTTATCAATCTGTCACTTAATTCAATTTTGGAATACGTCGTGTCTGTGCTTTTAGATTGTTCAAAACAGAGTTCTCAATTATTTTTTTAAGTGTTCTTCAAATTGAAGATGTATAATCTTGCGCTCATTTAGCTTGTTTATGATCGGAAATTTATCAAAATTTAATAAAATTACATTCCTCATACATATAAGGTTATCGCTTTGAACAACTTCCTAGTCATTTTTGAAGCTTATCTTCGCTGTTTTGTGTTCTTTTAAATAAAATATTATTCTAAACAATGGGTCTCAAGTGAGAGAAGTAATCTTTGTCTATGCACTACAATGAAGAAAACTGTTCTCTTCAGTGTTCTCTTTTAGAGCTTCAACTGAACAATACCATAAAAGATTTTCTCGTGAAATAATCATAGAAAAAAGAAGTTTCTTGGTTCCTATCAAGGACCAGCTGTTAACACACTGACCAATTTAGCTGTTCAAGTATTCTATACTTACACTGAAAAGTATGAAAAGGTCGGTATATTGAGAGAGGTAAGATTATTTTTCCGTGAATTCTTAAAGTTGATGTGTTCTCTGCATAGTCATTTGGAAGTTTTGATGAATGTTTTCACTTATTTCTTTGTGGTAACTTCCCAGATCTATCGGAACCGTGACAAAAATGATATGATACAGTGACAAATAGATTACGTGGGGGGATACCTTCTGAGATAGGTAAACTGACCATATTATTTCTCTAAATATTTATTGAATATGAACAGAACAACGAATTACTTGCTCGGTAGATTCTCGACAAAAAAGGTATTGAGAATCAGAAAGGTAAAGCGAGCGTTAATTGACTTCTCTAATATGCAATTTTTGCATTGGTTGACATCCTGGAACATCGTATTATATTTTTAGATAACTTCTCTATGATGGCTCTTTTCAAACATTTTAACAAAATATCAATTGACCCCTTGGTCAACTCAGAAGCTAAGAGATTTATACCCTGATTCTGAACGGCACACTTTTTCAAGCTTTGAAGGTGGTTTGCAGAACATTTGTACTCTTCCACTAAAGTTGAAAGCTTTCTATCTTTTTCTATCACGTTCATTTATCATTTATCACTTCCTCCTCTAAGTGTTTCAGGATTTCATCAATCTTCACAGTCTGCACTTGCACGTTCAGGTGACAATTGTCAGATAATTCTTACAAAAAGTAGAAAAATGTGAATAAGCTTTTGAACTTCATCCGCAAAGTCAGCAGTTGCGTCTTTAGAAATTAGTTTTCTGTCTAGATTTTCTGATCTCATGAGCAACTGCTGTAATGTGAATTGAGTCCAGAACCTCCCAGTAATTTTTGGAAGATTTAAACAAAGCAACAGTGATCATGTTGAGGACATCATGAAAGGAAAAAAATCGTGAAAAACTTGAAAAGGAAGGAATCAAAACGTGTTTTTTTATTTATTTTGCTTATTCTCTTTCTGTATAGTTCAGAATTATTATTTGTCTCCATGAAATCATGCAAAACATTCTTTTGATTAAAAAAATAATTTCTTACTCCATATAGATTCATATTACAAATGGTTAACTTCATTACAATGAAAAAGAAATTTGGATCATCAATAATATTAGCAGATGATCAGAAATTATTTTATTTTCGGTCTTTTTTTTTTTCATTTTTTCCTTGTACAACTAACCAAAAACTACTTTGTAGAGAGAAGTTAATTTTCCTCTTTCCTCTCATTTTACTATTCTCAACCTGTTGCTTATCCCTGTATCTAACTCACACCACCTATTTTTTTTACTACCACCACCCACTTCGTGAGTTAAAAAAATTTTTTTTATCTTATCTTGTAAATTGAAACGGATGATGTTAGAAATTATGTTCGACTTTTGACGCAATTCACAGCAGTAGCTCTGTTTTTTCATCTTTCTTAACGTCTGTTTTCTAAATCAAATTGGAAAAGAAGGTTTGAGTTTGAGAAATTAGTGAAGATTTTGAAGAATAAATTAGTAGGGAAATCCAGAGAGTAGAGAGGCCGAGGAGGAGAGAACGTGGGTGTGCTCTCTTCAACCGGAAGTAGCAGTCTGTTCCGAGCAATTGCAAGAGCAATGAGATTCTTTAAATGATTGTTTTATAACTTCTCTCGGATTTATTGAAACCGTTTTTTTCTTTAATTCTTGTTTCCTTTCTAGATGTTCCAAAAACAAAGCTGAATGGATATAATATTCGCGTGTCAGACCGAAGAGAGTGTTTGAAATCTTCCTGATTTTACCAAAGACAGAAATATCAAAGAAACATAAAGAATGAGAACAGATGTAAACGTGAGAAATTGATACTAGACATATCCGTTTCCGCCTACGCAGTTCAATGGCAAGAGAAGACCGATGTGGAAGATGAAGAAGATGAAAGAAGAGCAACAGGAAGGAGCTTTCTTATGAGAAATGCTACTAGAACTCCTTTACATTTGAAGCTGTTCTTTTGCTGATTTTAAAAGAAGAACTTCCTTTCTCTGTCTTCCGTCCAATGTCTTGATTACAGTCATCAGAGGCAAAGAGATTGACGGAGACATTGTGTTCCGGTGTATTTGAGTAGCTGAGAATAAAATTGGAAAACCATAAAGTTAAAAAAAATATTAGTGTGAGGGTTTTGGTTCTCATTTTGTCATCTTCTTCTAACTATTTTTTCAATTCCTGAGAATTTAGAATCCCAGTGGGAAAAAGAAAGTCTACGACACTTCGGAAGAGCAAGAGCCGACCACAGAAAAGAGAGTTCCCAACGGAAAGAAAGAGAGTGAGCATGGCGTGAAAATCTGAATGAATGACCACATGAATTCTCGAAGACTTCTTCAATATCTCATCAAGTATTTGAAAAAAACTTAATATAATGTTATTAAAAAACTGAACAAAAAGCATGTTAAAATCTCAGTTGTTCGGTTATAACTCTGATCGGAAATCTGGCTTAACAGATTCTTACGTCAAATCTCATAATCTAAATGCATATATTTATGTACATATGATTATGATTGCTATATTAGTCATTTCAAAAATTTGAATTTTGGGGGCCGTTCTGCTTGAATTTCTTTCCGTTTTTTGCTCAGCAGCCCAAGCAGAGAGAGTGGGACAGAGGGGAGGAGAGTGAAGAGGGGGGAGGGTTAAACTCTGAAGTAGAACTTCAGAAACCTCTTCTCTCATTAGTTTAGTCATTTCCTTTTTCCCTTTCAAAACTTTATTCGAAACCATTTTCAGAAGAATACAAAAGCCTAATACTTCAGCTGTTTTTACAAAATATCCTTTATTTTTATTAAAATTCTATTCAAAAAATCAGAAGATGTTTATCGTTTTCGATTTATTTTTAGAGTCAAAAGCAAGTATTTTTGATTTCGTTCCATGTTGAGCATATATTCAAACAATATATCTTGGCAAGTTCTAATTTGGAGCAGAAAAGCAAAATTTCAGATGAAACTCACCCTCTCTTCTTTCTGTCGTCCCATCTAAACAAAGGATTTTCTATAATTTTTCTTCTAAATTCAAAATAATTTCTATTTGTTATATAATCGAGGAGAGACTTTAAAAAAATAAAAGTTTTCATATCTGTTGTTTCGAAGCATTTGGGATTGTGACACGTCTTCAGATGTCTCCCTTCCCTCTCTCTATTTTTCGAATAATAAGCTGATTTGAATGAAAAGAACTGTTTTATCCAAATTATATCATCTGATTAATTTGTATTTTTCGTTAAGCCATACAAAAAGGACAGAATATTCCAAAGAACAACGCTATGTTCATTAACTGTACCATGCGGGCTGTCGGATAAGAAGTCTGTTTTCGTTTTTGAGCAGAATTACTCTCTGTTCCAAACAACTGGAATAATTTTTTTCCCTAATTCAAATGACCAAGAGGAAAATAGAACGTTTTCTGATGAAATTCGATCCATGCTTTTGTCTATGTTTGTATTTTTTCGACAGACTAAGTTGGCATGCTTCTCTCATCGAGTTTCTTCGAACCAATTTTGAGATAAAAAAGAAAATAATACCTTGGTTGTATTTTATTAATAACTTTTGCTATTTATAACCTATTTCATTTTAAATTAATATTAACAGAGTGACAGGACCATCGAGAGGTATGGGGAGAACGAAAAAATGTCTTGAGCAAGACAATTGAAAGAGAGGGGTGGAAGGCTGTGAAATTCGTTTGAGCGTTGAATTTCCTGTGTGCGCTGCGCCCACGCTTCCGAAACCTATTCATAACTTCTGGAGTTATATAGTATTTTGCACGCAAATTTTATTAGTTGAGGTCGTTCCATGTAGATTCCATTTCAACTCTTCTTATGAAGAAACGGGAATGTTCGATTGACTAATTACTAACTGGTTTACGAAGGAATTTGACAAAATTATTTGATGTATACCTCTCTACATGTGTTCATAGCTTTGACCCTCTCCCCCTACTCTCTTCTTCTCTCTTTCTCCAACTCCTATCCTGCCCGAAACGTTGCCCACCCCATATGCCAGTTTGAATCAACGAAGCTGTTTGTCTCGTCTTTGAACTATCTAAGTACTGAATTGCTCCATTTGGAAACTTTTACATATGTATAGTAGAAATTTCCCTCAGGGCAGCTGGTCACGTTTTTTTCTCATTCGACCTCACATATTCCTTTTTTGTTTTATATAGACCTACTTCTTCATATTGCTCCCGAATTCTAAGCCCTCTCTTATTACTCGATTGCCGTTTTTTCTCTCCAAAATATCGTTTGAAGCTTTCAGCTTCATTCTTCCTTGCCTTCTTCTCCTCATTTCACATTTCTTCCTATCGAGCTGTTGTTGCTCAGGCTTCGTTTCTTCTATCGAAAGAAGAAGCGAATATATCCACCCTCTCATTTGCCTTTTTTTCTTTATATTCATTTTGTTGCTTCTGATTCTTCTTTTTCTTCTTTCTTATTCGCCTTTTGCACATTCAATACTAGGAGGACTTTTTCTCAATGTTCTTTTTCTTTTATTCGTTTTATACACTATTTATGACATCTCCCCACCCACATAGTCTCACTTTTTATATTTTCGAGAAATCGTTCCATATTTGATTCAATGTAAGACGTAAAATATTATTTTTATTAGTTTCAAATTGATTGTATACAGTGAGAACATAATTGCTAATACTTACCTTATGGAAACCGGAGCTTTCTCGTGTACTAAACGAAATCAGAAAAAAACACAAAGTTTCCTGAAAACTGTGAATGATCTCATTTCCTCTCAATCAGACCGTTATATGTGTTGATTATCATGATATGTTTTACCTCCTATTTGCCAATGCTCCCTTTCCTATTTCCCACGCATACGTGCTCTGTCGTTCCCTCCATTAATTCTGTGATGAAGTTAAAAATAGCATCTCAAACTAAAAAGGAAGGTAATAATTAGAACACTAGAAAAATCTCTTTCTTCTCCATTATTTTATTTCCAAAATTGAAAGTCAGAACTAAATTCTTGAAAACAACGAAAATCGGTTTTTTCGGTTTTGTGACCACTCTCTTACTTACTCATAGATATCAGTTGTAAAAGATAACAGTTATCAAGCGTTAGTTCTAGGGTAACTCTACCACATGTTGATATATTTGTGATATGAAAAATGCAGCCCTTGGATTCAGCTTATTATGAAACCCTTTATCTACAATCATCTACTGACTGGAGAGTGAGCTATCCACTCTATCTGATTCTTTTCCATTTCCCCACGCCAAGTATATCCTGACCGATATGCCATAACTACAACCTGTGGATGTGGTGAAGATGAATAAACACATATTAGGTTGCCATAACTCCAGAAAAACGAAAAAAAAAACTATTTTTCGCCCACTCACTTATGGTTGAAGTATAAAATTTCATTTTGGGTCCCTCGTATTCTCTTCCTCTATCTTTCTCTTCCGCTGTATCTCCCCCTCTCTTATATGGACTCATCCTTCTTTGCTAGTTTAACGCTATACATAAAAGCAAACATGAATTTTGATTATTTGAACTTATACATTATTTTAGCGACAAATAAATAAATTATGAGCTATTTCAACATAAATAAATTTGTTTTTGAATCTCTAAAAACAATGAGTTGTTCATAAAGTTCTATAGCAAGTGCTTCACATTTCCCTCTCCAGCTTTCAATGCTTTTTGTCAAACTTGTGAGAAAGAGAATATCCAGGGACTGTTCATTCATCATTAACGCCCAACATGAGTATCATTAGCAAATCTCTCTGATGTATGAAACATACTTCTTTCGTTCTTTCTAAGGATAATTCTGCTGGCAATGTGCTCACTAATGCACTAACTATCAGTTGACGCAGTGATTAATTGTCGAAATGTTCGTTGAATTCATCATTATCTTCCCATGTATCGCTTCATACAGCTTGGCTCAAGCCAGCCCTACTCGTTTGCTATCCATGCTTTCATCTCCAACAAAAGTACCGCTCACCCGCATAGATTCATTCGAACTGAGAATATGCCTTTCCGACTTCACTACACTTTGAGCTTACCCTAATTGATTAGCTAAACTCTCGATGAAAAATAGAAAACGAACGGGTTTCCACTTATAATCACTAGGATGCATTACATATTAGAACTTCTCAGTTTTATTTTGAATTCCTTTGGTGAGAAAAAATATATCTCCTGCCCGCCATTTCGAACAAATGCACGCGTGTGAATCACGTAAGTTCTCAGATCTGTTTTTTTTACGTCAATCAGTCATTATGATCTTAATGTTAACGCGGAACGGTTGGTCCTCTTACGTCTGGTCTTCGTTTTGAAATTTAAGATATTTACCCCGGCTTTTTAGTCTTATTAAAGACATTCTAGGTGTTTAATTACATTTTTAAAACTAGTATGAGTTCAGAAAGATCAAGTATACTACTTGAACAGAATTTTCTTCAATTTTTTAAACGCAATTCCATCCTATTTCTTTTATTCTTATTAATCACATCACATTTTGTACAATTATACCTTCTTCAACATAATTTTTCATATAATTATACAAATACATACGATTAGTCTAATTGACAACGAAGATTTGATTGCTTGTGATAAAACTCTGTAAATATTCCAATTTATCTACAGTAAAAGCTTGATTGCAATAGATATTTGATTACATGCCTTCCTTCCTTAGCATATCTTCTTGCTTTATCACTCCAAGCTCTGGGATTCTACGCAGTGAAGCTCAGTTTTAAATGCACAAACTTTATTGTTCTACAACTGCTGTTCCTTAGGCAACGAAAAAACAAATTTTTTTTCCGAGATATGGAGATCTTGATCTTATCTTTGTATCTATCGTTGCACTCCTCTAACTCTCTATCCTATTTTCCCTGCTTCTCTACTTCCCATTGATTCCATCACTTTTTCCTTCCATGAAGCTCCTCCTATTATTCTATTTTCGTTGTCGCACCTGGCGAGGTTCGTCGCCCTTTATATCAAAAGTAGCTATTTTATTTGAACGATAACTCAAAGTTCTTGTCATGTTCATCATCTGTGTTTTCTTAATTTTCGTGCTGTGTCTACTGACTGTTGAATGATTCCAGTTCCACCGTGTGATGCTCTTTATTCTTACTCGGATATCATTCATAATGTAAAAGGAAGCTTCACGGGACTAGCGTTATTCGCTATGATGAAGGAGATGAGGATGAAGCGAAGAAAAGAAGAAGGAGAAAGGGAGGAGGAGGGGGAGGAGGAGGAGGAGGAGGAGGAGGAGGAGTAGTAGGAAATGTAAATGACATAAATGAAAAGGATTCACAAACTTTGAGGTTTCATAATGTCCTTTGTTTTTCGAAAAAAAATGATCATAGAAGGAAGCAAAAAAAGAGAAGAGCTTTCTTTTTATATCATGATTTCAGTTTTATTTGATTATACTTTTGGAAATTTTAAAATCAATCAGAGTTTCCGATTGTTTATTTAATTAAGCATCTCTCGATCTTCGTGAGACCTTATGATTGATATCACACCTTAAATAGATGAACAGATCGATCAACATCATGCTATTGTTATCGTCTTCAACCCATCCCTCTTATTTCTATTCTTCTCTCTATTCAAACCAATGCCTAAAATGGGGTAAACGATCAGCTTAGCTAAAAGATCAATATGCGACTGGTTTTTATTCTACAAAATGATAAAGTTGTTTTATCACCTATCACAGGAAGTGATAGATCTCTTTTCTCTTTACCCAATCGTCAGCTGTACTTCTGTCCCCTAGAACTGTTATACCCCACCCATGCCCACCCCACCACCATTCCACCTCTTTTTTTAGGGTTACCGATCCCTGTCAACTATTCGGCGCCTCTCCATTTTCCATCCTTTTTCTTCCAAGCAAGCGCCCAGTTGTGATCGTTGACGTTGCAGTCTTCAATATTTCTTCACACTTTATGGTTTTGCTTCTTTTAGCCTTCAATTTTCTCGTTCTTCTCTCGCCGCCTCTCTCAATATCTCTTCTTCTCACATTTTATGATTTTTTCCGCTTTTAACTGTACGTCAGTATCGTTGAACCTCTTCTCTCTTCATTTCTTTTTTTAATCTATATTTGGCCATCAGGTTGCAATGTATTCATGTTTTCTCTGCTGTATTTAACATCATCACAGTAATTTTATTCGAATTCTGTACCATTTTGTTGACATTTGGCAATGTTATCCATCGTTTTTCTTTCTTTTTTGTGCCATGTTCTCGTCGTTTTTACTCTGTCATTCATTTAATGTCATGATGTTTCTCTTCTACTTCAATCGATCTTTGATCAAATAATCTTGACCATTTTTTTTCTCCAAAATCAAAACAGTAATTTGAACGAAGAGGTTGGATAGCAGACGAAGAGCAAGTGTCTGAAATACAGGAAGTTTTTTGTTTTTTTTTTATCCATCGGATCGATAACTTTCAATCTTATTAATCCCTAAACTTCTGTTCTAACAGAAGAATAATAATGTCTTTAATCTCACTTCCTTTTCGTTTCATTTTTCATCAAACATCCTTCCGATAAATTTTTCGCCGTCATGTGTGCCATACTGATTTATCAGAATCGATATGAAATTTCAAATCGTTTTTGTGTCCGTGTCTATTTGTGTGTATATGTCTGGTGTGTCGTCTACCGCTGGATTTCAAGCACTTCTCAGGAAGAAGTCTCCACACCAAAAACCACACCCAAATCTCTAAGATTGTCTCGACCAATGAAATTTTTTTTAACATATAATCATAATTATTCAGTTGTTCTAATGAAGTAGACAGTAAGATGAACCACATGACCACATCTGTTTCCAATTGTCGCTTTGAAGAAACAGCTGGTTATCCAATTAACTGATACATGTAATTTAGTATCGACCTCTCCCTCCCCCACCTCTAAAGTTTTTTTTGAAACTACGCAAACAGTTTCGTCGAAAAAAAAACATTTTCTCTTATCTCTCTCATATGATAAAAAATATTTTTCTCAGTTTCACTGGAAAAATAATGTTACTATCCAATGTTCTTGTCTGCTAAGTTGCCACCCTCAATTTTACATTTCTCTAATCCGTTGGAAGCAACTTGCGAATGCAAATTTCCAGAAAATCTCATGAAAAAAAAAGGATTTGGTGTCGTCACGTCTTAATCTTCTATTCGTTCGTTTATTCCTCCATTTCCAAATAATATGATCCAACAACAACTGAAAAGATATTGAACGAAGTTATGCGAGAAGCAATGAGTATGGTCACGTCAGTTGACCTCCACCCACCTCAACAACTGCTTTTTCGTCGTTATTGAGCTGCAAATATTCCTCAAAATTTCTTGAACTTTTATCTATTCTTCTTGTCTTACATTTTCTTTTGCATTTTTCTCTAATTCTCCTATTTTTCATTGTTTTTCTCTTGCTTTTCATCCTCAATCTCTCTACTCTCTCCATCTTAAAGAGTTTTTCTTTTCAAATTCTCATTTTCTTCTTTGTCATTTGATGTACTCTCCCTCTATCTTTCTCTTCGATCATTTCTCATTTCGAAAATCTCAACGTCTACCTAACATTTCCTTTCAAGGAAATTATGAGAGGGTAGCTCTTCAAAGCGAAAATGTTCCGGTCGCCACTTGGTCTGCCATCCCAACGAGCAGTAGCGTGGGTGTGTGGGAGTGAAGGAAAGGCTAGTAGCACATAGACAGTGCTCCATCAAAACGTAAAGGACAGAGAAAACTACGAGAAAGAAGTAGAATAACTACAAAGAAGAGAGGCAAAAGCTTATTGTTTACATTGGAGATTGAGCTAGATGACTAGACATTCAGACCTTCTCTCTTCTTGTCTTTTCCGGTCCGACTGGTGTCCGACACATACACGTGAAAACGAACCTTTCTATCATCGAACCACTGATGACTCGAAGAGCATCACATTTCGTAGTCTTCTATGTGCTCTATCTTTCAAAATATTTCCCCTTCTTTTGTTTTCTTCTCTCTTTAATCACTCTCATTTGCTGACTGTGCTCATTTTTTTTATCAATTTTGACATGCTACGTACGAAAAATACATGCAGCTGTTATTTGCTGAATTTTGTCATTCTTTTATATGTCTTTCGATATTAAGTTGGATCTTATATGATTTCTTCGAACTATTCTGATTAATTCGCTCCTCTATTGTCTCACATTCCTCCCTTTGTTTTCTTTCATTCACTTACCTGCTATAAAACTTTTTTTTCTTAGATTGATAATCTTTTTATGGTTTCCGGTTTTAGCAAATTACTGATAAATATTCGAACAATCCGAAATAGTTACTAATCCGGAACTTCCGGTGCTCAATATTTCAAACGCAAACCAGCACGTGAATAATGAGGACGGTATTTTCATCAAGAAATGCTTGCGTCTCTATTTTTGATCCCACGGCCCATGTTCCATTTAAGGCAATTCGGCTTCAAAGCTTCCAATTATATCTGTTATTTTTGTTATTCAATCTTCATATAATTTGTTGTACTTATTACATAATTGTTCAAATTTTTTTTCAGTTTATTCAAGAGCTGAGAATGGTGTCTACTTTGACACCCTCAACTTCCATACAGGAAGAATGTGTTCGTGCAGAAGATTTGGAAAATATTCTTCATATAGATCCTGATTCCGTGTGTATTCTTGATTGTCGAGCTGGTGGTCCTGCTATTAGATTTGCTAATCGGTTGGAAGTATTTTTTTCTCATCACTAATTCATTTTGTTCAGTGTTCGATTACCGAATGTGCTTTTTCGTCGGTTACAACAGGGTTCATTAGCTTTATCGAATGTATGCCCCAGATTAGCTTATCCATCTATTCGGGTTGTTCTCATACCTGGTGAGTTTCTAATGCATATTCCCATCTCTTTCTCGCAAAAACGATGCTACAGCTGTTCCTCATGCCCGAGCATGAGGAAGTTCTGATTACATGAGAGATTCTCATGGAAGCTTTTTCCAGGATTGGAAGTTAATGAAACATCTATGTCCAATGCTCTCTCTAAAGCCTTACGGAAAGAAGGTTTCCTGTTTGGAGTTCTTCTCGGTATGCCGTTCTTCTTCTATTCTAAAATATACTGCATTACAGAACCAATTGAATCACTGATGAATAGCTATCCTTCCCTTTTCTGCGATGAAAGTAAAGCAGGTAATGAGAAATTTGCAAGTGATGTTGGCTGTCTCAATCTAAAGTAAGAATACATCCCAACGTTTGCTTTAATCATTCTGTTTCCTCTGCAGTTCTCTGAGAATCGAGCCCGAACCTCGTCCCGATAAGCGCCAAATATTCCCAGTACAAATCCTACCGCATCTATATTTGGGAAACGCTGAAACAGCCAGAAATATGGATTTATTAGAAACGTAGTTTCAGTTTTGCATATATTCCTATGACTATGGTGTTCAGATATGGAATTCATCACATTATAAATGTTACATCTAACTTGCCGAATGAAATGGAAGACGATGAAAGATTCAACTATTTGCGAATATCTGTTGATGACAATAGTTCTCATAACCTTATTCAATTCTTCCCAGGTGCTTTTGGATTGGTTTGAACCCATTTATCTTTTTTTGCAGATGCCATTCGATTCATTAATGCCGCTGAAAGTTCGGGTGATGCTTGCTTAGTGCATTGTCTTGCGGGCATCTCTCGAAGTGTTACCGTCTGTTTAGCTTATCTAATGGCTACGAGAAGGTATCGAGCATTGAAAAAAAGTGAAATTCAACAATGTTTCTAACAGATGTACATTGGAAGACGCGTATGACGTTGTACTGAGAAGAAACGCATCTATCGCTCCAAACTTTCATTTCATGGGGCAGCTTACCGATTATGAACGTCATCTAGGTTTGAAGAGTTCCGGTGTCGGGGTTAGTCTCCACTTGCTCTTATTATTTGAACGTTCATAATTCTAGACTTACAATTCGGGGCCACCACGATCTCCTTCGTGTTCCGTTGAAGCTGCGGTAACTTCAGGTCTTCTCACCCCGCCTCCCACGAGCTGTTCAGCATCTCCACAAAGTAGTGCTCATTCAGCCAAAAGTTTCGAATGACATCAAGTTCAAGACAAGTTCTGAGGGCCATTTCTGAGTCTGTTTGAAGGAGAATACTGTATATATGACTCTCTTTCTGATTATCTCCGGGTTTGCCTCAAGTCCTTTATCATGACTAGTTTCACTTCAGCATTCCTCAAAATGTATTTGGTTAGTTCAAAATATTTTCTTCACAATTTGTGAAACCCTTGTGTGTAGTAATCTGTGAATGAGTCTCTTCTCTGTCGGCCTGCTGTACATTTCATCAAATTATCCAAAACCTTCCAATTATACTGCTAAGTCCATGATCGTCTTAGCTTTGTCATACACAACGCTCACAGACCTCTTCATACTTCAAATCCATTCATTCATCAACTGGGTTTGAAGTATAATTTTCTGATTTTACTCTACTTTTCTCACCTTTTCTTCTCTCACTCGTTCTGTGTGTCGAGATAGATTTGTACAAATTCGTTCGTGGTCTTTTATACACTTTCACTTCTTATAACCAAATAAGACTTAGATAATTGCAATATGTATTTCTTCAAGGGTATTTGTTTCATCTTTTTCTTTTTTTGTGATAGAACTAAGAGATCGTTTTAATTTCTCATTGACTCGTTTGTGCTGCTCTTGTTGTGTTTTATATAGCATCCAATTCTTCTCCTATTATGTAAGTTTATTTTACACCCTTGCAAATTCTTTCATACAAGTGTGCCTAATTTTCTCATTTTTTTTTCGTTTTTTTGTTCCATCAGTTCAAGCAGGCTGGTATTTTTCTTCTCCTTTTGCTTATTTTTTTCTCATCAAAAGGTTTTACATGATACAAACTCTTCCTTGATCTCAAAGTTTAATCAGATGAAGTCCTATTTTCTAAATCGGTTATGTTTGTGCAGAAAATAACATTTTCTAATATTTTAATAACTCTGTTACAAGCTGAACCGTTTCTAACTCGAATATATGTTTTTTGTTGTCACTACGTTTCCTACAACCATTCATAAATGGGCTGGCAACAGGTCCTATGAGTATGAGTTGCGCGAACAAGTTGCATCAAGAATGCCTATCTTTGAATTTCTCTTTGTGGAGGTCTCCTTCATGTACCATGACCATCCTTGCACAAACAAAATGTTTCATGATCGAGTCAAAATAAACTGATGTTATGTTTTCTTTCTTTACAACATTCTCCATTGAAAATAGTTTATGGAATGGAAAATATCTACAGAGAAACAGATTTATAGAACTAGAGGAAAACACGTATAGTCGAGATCTTTTCAGGAACTTGTTTTGTTTTTCCTTCTATCTCCTCTTTGTGCAAATCTACTTGTCATTTGTTGGAAAGAGGAAAATTATGGAACAAAATGATATGAAATGAAGATGAGATTAAAAGACTCAATATTACATGTTCACAATCTTCAAATTGTTGATTACGGGAGAAAGAGAAAAGAACACCAAAACGTAAAAAAACGAACTGTATAAGCTCAATGAAGATCAAAGAGGAACATGGTACACAAAATACAACTAGAAACCCTTTTTCGAATGAAACAATGAAATTAAATGAGTGGGCACAGGGACGAGATTTTGTTGTTTTTATCGTGAGAAACTTGGTTCATAATCAAACAGATCGGATTCGTCCTTTCCTGTCTGCAAATATCGAATTATTCTAAAAAGAGTATTATGAACTGAAGAATGAACTTAAAAGTTTGTTATGTATTACCTTTTGGGGTGATAGGATTGGTAAAAGACGCATCTCGGACTGGAGATAGTAAACGCAACGACTGCACACGACCAGTGGAATTGGAAACGTTTGAGAATTTTTTTCCTATTTTGAGACCGAAGCGTATTTTCTGTAATTTTTGTTCTTCTTAACACATAATATCCATTTCGTGAGTTTCAAGGGCCACTTGATAATTTCACATACCAGACGATCACATCGAACTTTGAAAAAAGTGCGTAAACGAGAACGGAAACTTCTCGATGTCAAGCAAAACAGAACAAAGTTCATAACCTAAACATGGTTGAACCGACTAGCTTATAACCAGTAGCTCACTTTTCCACATAGAAGCCAATATGTGAGAACTGTGTTGCCGTAGAATTTCATCCATGTTGGTCCATCGATGTTTAAAATTTCAATGATGAAAGGAGTAACCGAAGGTGCCTCAAATATTGCATAAGTTAGAAGTTTCGTTATTTAACTATATACATGTGTTATTATGTAACAGCTGACGATTGTTGCTACCGTTATGCTAATTTTACGATCGCGTCTCTGTCTAGCATCTTCCGTACTAGTACTTCTGCAAATCAGAAAGAATGTTGTCATTGTTATTCTCTAAGTGTATAGTCAACCTGTAAACCGCACGACTGTAGTTGTGCTCCTGACTACCATCAATCAAACGACGACTCTTCTTCAACATATAAATGATACGAACATTAAGAATGGCAATCAAAGAGATGGGTAAGAACACCGCCAAAATCATCTAAAAACACATTATCCATATGTTAACTTATTATTTGATATCAATCATACATGTGCCATTTTGCTAATTGAAATTGGTCTTAAAAGCCAGCCAGGCACATCGGGGAAATGAGGTTGAAGCTGAAATAATACGAGCTTTTTGAAAAATTAAATTATAAGAAACTGACAGCTTTATAAGAGTGGATTAAACCAAAGATGTACTTATTTCCACAGATCCTCGTGTAAGAATACTGGTATTCGAATAGGTGATACCAGTTTAACGCTACTGATCCAATGATGATTCCAATTATCATAAAGTGAACTCTCCATTTGTAGTTCCGTCGTCGATGTATCCGTATGGGATCTCTTATACTCAGATACCTTAAGGTTGTCTTACTTTCATAAAAAACATGAAAATTCTCTACCTTTCAATCGATATCGCTGAAACAAACCACGATGAAATACATAAGAAGACGTTTGTTAACATGACTGTTAAGAAGTGCGTATGATAATAGAACCATCTGAAAGAAAAAAACTTTTCTCAATTTTTTTCAAGTGAAGACACATCACTGAATAAGGAATTAGATGTACTTCGAAATTGCAGAAGTACTAGTACGGAAGATTCAGAATGTGAAGATCTAGTCTTGATCAATTATATGGAATCTTGAAACCTTACCGCATCGTGTTTTTTGTATAAAAATATGGCCAGGCAGCTACTATCCCAGTCGTCATAGTGATTAATAGACTCAAATCTGCTAAAGCTACACCAGCGAAGAGGATGTTTGCCTGAAAAAATATTTTCAGAGCAATTATATGAGACTCATGGAAGTATTCATTTTTCTCCTTTTTTTCTGAAACTGTAATTATGATGATAAGCAAACTTAATTGGCTTGAGGCATGCGTGCGCAATGAATTCTTTTCGTAAACTATATGAACAATATTTCCAAACTAACCACGCTCATTTCTGAGTTCATTGTGAGAAGAACACAAAGGTTGAGAACATTGCCTATGGATCCAAACACAAAATAGAACGGTAAGATATATCTCGTAGCGAAAGTATCAATTTGTTTCGAAATTGAGATATGCTCCATCGTACAATTGTGTAGCATCTGAAGCAGAAACATGTTTTCAGAAGATGAAATTTCATTTAATTTGCCCCCCATCCCTTAATAACGACAGCTTTTCTTTTGCAAAAAGTTTTTTTTCGGTAAATTACTTCTAAGAGAAAGAAAATTTGTTCCTCTTAGCTAACATCGCAACTTTCTGTTTGAACCACAATCTCGCTAATCTTTTTGCAACCCTGATGAGAAAAAGCTTTTCAAGTTCAAAATCTCATTTCTTAGGCATGAAGGCAAAATTTCATTCTTTCGTCTTCAAAAGCTCTTTTTCGTTTCATTAAGTTTTATTACAAAATCCGAAGCTGATTGGGAGTATTTGCTCATTAATTGAACTGTCCGATTAGCTCGTCCAAATGAAACTTCACAAAATTCCGTAATGAATTCTTTTCATTTTTGAAGCAAAAAGTTTCAACATTTTTATTTGAGAGTCATACTCAAATATGTTTGATTAATAAGAAATAAAAGAGAATAAGCTTACTCCTTTTTGTCGAACAAAGTTCATCATATCAAAGTCCATATCACCCGTGTAGTTTATGCTGTAAAAATCCATTTTGGCTTAAAGACACCAGAGCTGTTGTGCTGGCTACTGTTTTCTTTATTAAAAAACTGCTTTTCTCAAAACTAAAAACGTCCGAAATAGCAGATTTTGCTGTCTGAAGTTAACAATTTGTAAATGAATGGAAAGAACAGAAAGGAGCCATGAAATAAGATCTACACTATGGCGGAACGGGCTGGAAAAGAGAGGCTGGCAGGATATCAAACATTAGATAATGTTTAAATAATATTTAAAATTCATTAAGAGGTTAGTGATCATTTGTTTTTCATGTAAATAAACAGGTGAGATTTGCCTACGTCTTCTTCTCTTTTCATCTACTTCTCTTACTTTTACTGCTCATTAATATGGAAAAATTAGAGAAGAGTATGAGAAGGAAAGTAGGACGAGAAGAAAAAGATTTGGTGAGGCGAAAATAAAGACGTCTAAGCACGATACGTTTGTCTAATTGAGCGCTGGGACTAAAAAAAACTTTTTTTTTCAAAAAGATATCACATTCCATAAGAGAATTTTCAAATCGTCAACGATGAAAAAGACGAGACTAAAGTTAAACTGAACTTAACAACGGCTTCACAAGGATTTCGCTCTTCTCGCTCAAGCAAAGTGAGTAAATCTCTAAAATGTCCTGAGTGACAAGGTTTTCAAGTAATTAAGTATTTAAAGTTGTGTAAAAGTTTTAGAAGTTGAAGAAATAATTAAAAAAATCGTGTTTATGTAGCGTATGAGCAAGATAAGCGCCATCCCTTATCGAAAGCTGACCGGAGCTTCATCAAGCTTAAAGCTTGTGACTGGTAGAAAGAGATGAGGAAGACGATGGAGAAGATGGATTCAAGCACGAGCTTAGAAGAAGAAGAAGAAGAAGAAGAAGGAGAAGATGGAAGAGAAGTAGATGATGAAGAAGATGGAAAGGCTGAAAGGATATGGAATAGAGAAAAGAAGAAGAAGAAGGTGAAGAAGTTAATTTTCCTAAATAGATTTCACACAAAAGATCTTTATGAGAGACATACCATAAGTAATACATAATGATATGCACAGAATATTCTTCTTCTATTTCTTAATCATCTCTTTCTTTTACATCCATGGAGTTTTCTTTGGAAATTTTTTAAAATAAGTTTTGAAAAATCATTTTTTAGCTCTCAAATCGAACACACAAAAGGAAGACCAAAGACGAAATGAAACAGGAGTGGGTTGCTGGAAAAGCCTTCCTTAGTACTATCTTTAAAAGGTCGCTTCCATGAGATCGAAGACTGTTCGGAAATTCGCAATTTGTATGCAAAATTCTCACAAAATAGAAAACAACTTCAAAAAAATTATCTCTCTTTTCCTTTTCTTCTCTCTTTTTCCTCTTCTCCTGTTTCTATCTATCTGTTTCGGCTTTCATGATCTCAAGAACTCTTCACATAACCTTCTAATAGTAAGTTCGATTTTGAAAGAAGAATTGTAGAGCTAACAGGAACTTCAGACAGCAATCATAATGATTTTGAGCTTTAAAAAATTTTCATTTTTTCATAATTATCTTCCATACCTTTGTCCCCTGGTCGAGGTCCTAGAATAGATGTTAAAGAAAAAGCAGAAGAGCCGCAAACTTACATGATAGATCCAAGAAGGAGACATAGGATAACCAAATTCATTTAGATTGATTATGAGATTTGAATTTAAATCTATCCAAATTTTCTGAAAAAAATTGAAATTCTGAAAGGACCCGATTAAATTCTAAAAATAAAAGCTAAATAAACGAATTAGGCAACAATTGGAATGTTTATAGAATGTATATTCTCGCGAGAAATAAATTATCAACTGAAGATAATCAGGTAAGTTTTCAAAAAAGGAGACATAAGCTAAAAAAGATACATAAGCAATCGATGCCATCACTTTTTCTTATTATGACATAAAATATTTTTGATTCGAGTCGTCTTTCCTAAACTGTTGAGGCTCTTCGCTCAGCAGATCATTAGCTCATCCTTACGAAGAATGAGATAAAGAGCAAAGTGAACATCAGAGAGACTGGGTTCGTAAGAGGATGAAATGACAGATAAGATGCTATACAGGTTCTTCAGCTTTTGTCCCAATTGAAAAAATTAATTTGAGTTCTAAAAAAAGATTTTTAAGCCGAGTATGTTATGCCACAACACCAGGGTTCGAGCCTACGTTCGAATGATCAAAAGAGTGCTGCGATTATGAATCCATGATGTCTTTACGGTGAAACTCTTTCAATGAGGAGAAGTTGGAACGATAAGAAAAAAAAACAAAACACAGAAGATTTCATACTGAAAAGTCTGAAATGGCGAAATGTTGTAAGCAAGAAGCGAACGCAGGAAGCGGGGGAAAGTAAGTTATTCTTAGTAAGTGCAAATGATTCGTCAAAAAACCGATATATTGGGATGTTTCAACTATTCACACAGTGAGTGAAAGATAAAAAATAAAAGTACAGTATGTCAGTGGGAGGATCAAAAACAATTGTTGAAGAATTTTTTAGAGAAAATGACCTGAATTATGATGAGTTAGAGAGTTATCTATAGATAGAAAAATGAATGGAAGATTAAAAGATAAGAGGAGGCTATATATAGAAACAGAGATCTTCGGCATATTCATTTCTTGGTTGGTAAACGAAGTAAAAGTCGGGTGAACAAAGCAAGAAATTAAACGATGAGGAAGTTGTTAAAGTGGAAAAAAATGAGTGTTCTTTTCCACTCATTCATGTTAACAGCTTATCTCTGTTCTTTCGTACCTTTCGAGTTCGATTATGCATGAAAGCGATGTTGCAGCTAAGCGAAACTGATAAACGAAGGCTTTAACTACCGAAGGAGAGTTGGATCGCTGACGTCAGATAGAATTTTCTTCATGTTTTTGAGAAATGGAGCCCAAAAGGGAGGTGAAGCGAGAGAAAAAATCGTAAAGAGTAATGAAGAGAATATGAGATAGTTTAATATTAGAAAGTTACTGATCTGATAGCTTCACAAAAATCTGAAAAGGAGAGAGAGAGAGAAAAGAGGGGGGGGGGATTGTACAGAGGTACAGTGAAACCGAGGAATGGAAGGAAAGATGCTGTTGTAGAAAAGGAAAGAGTAGGAGAGGAAGAAATATCAACTTCCATATAAACTCAATCTCGTCATTATCGTAGCAAAACTGTCATCCGGAAAAAATAAAAAATAAGAGAACGTTGGAATATAGAATGATCAAAGCCTGTTGTCATCAAATTGCATTCATAATTACATCAAAATCTGAATTTTGATTCCAATAATTTACGAAATTGTTCGAATTGCAATAAGTAAATGAGAAATTTCAGTGAAAGCTAGGATTGAGTGACGTTTATTTTTTTTTCTTCTTCTCACTGCCTCTCCTCCTTTTTCGTTGTTCAAAACATCTTTCCTCTTTTGTCTCTTTCGGCTAGGAAAGGGTTATAAACGATTAAGAGAAAGGATAAATAAGTTTTCCTGAAGCGACATAAGCATTTCAACAGAGTTACATCAGCTTTGCCGGATCAGGAAGAATAGTTTTGCGATTGTGTTGAAAGCCAATTGACCGTCATTGAAGAAGTTGATTAGAGCAGGAAGAAAAGGTGGAAACATAACTTTGAACAAAGTTTTAAGCTATTTTCAGGTTGACCGAGTTCGGATTAAATTAAAATTCTGACATTGGCTTCTCTAAAGATTTGCAAATGGTTCAAATGCATTTTTGCGTGGACAAAATGCGCAATACGTAGGGTTATTCAAATTAAAGAATTACAGTTTAATTGAACAGCTGATACATCGGTCAAGATGAGCATTGCAGGCTTAATGAAGATTTTGGAAAATTGACGATGTCTATCGTGGGGTAAAAGACGTACGTTCGGAATTAAAAGCTAAACTTTGGAATTCTTTGTTAGAAAAAGGAAATAAGAAAAAGCAACAGCGATCATCCTAAAAGGAGAAGAACGCATTAGAGACTCTCATTTTCAAAGAGTCAAGAGGAAGACTGAAAAACCGCTATGAGGTTTTTGACCATAAACATTTCAATTCATAACAGGGAAGAAGCATCAAGCAAAGTATTGAGCAAAATTTGAAACGGCATTCAAACGAAATGTATCTCAGATAGTATCATAACAGCTGCAATCGACTGAAGCAAATCTCAAATATGCTTATGAAACAAAAAACATTAAGTGGAGGCAAAAAAAATAATTAGTCTTATTAGCATATCGATTATGACTTTAAAAGTTGATAATACTTTGCTGATATGAGTGAGTGTTGAAAAGTGGAAAGCGTGTACTATATTCATTAAAATTAATGAGGGTGTCAGAAGTTTAAAAGTACTTGCGATTGTAGAACTTCAGAAATTCATATTTCGCTTAGAATTGAGAGGAGGAGGGAAGCGCGTTCTATCAAATCGTTTCGAATGAAACAAGAGGTGAATGAAGAAGAGAGCCAACCATAGAAAAAGAAAGCTGAAAGTTTGAAAGACTTCATACACTCACAGATCGCCGCAACCAGCAGCACACGGAGGAGATGGGATAAGCAATTGAAATTGAAATGATGATGATGATGACGCGCTTTCTCAGTTACAAAAATGAAACTCACACACAAAATATAAATTAAAGGCTGCATCTATCTTTTTGACGATCCTTCCTTCTTTTTCTTTTTTTTCCGTTTTATCTTTAAAGGAGTTTCTGGTTTGCGTAAAATGATCAAAAGGCGAAATGAAACGAGGAATGTGAAAATGTAGAAGAAGGATGTTATTTGTCTGCCATCGTAAGGCTTAATTAGGCCAATGAGGATGAAAATCATACCATAATCTCAAGAAATATTCTTGAAACTCTAATTGAATGAACATTTTTTACAAAGAAAGAAATGTAAATTTGACTAAAAGTTACTTTTTCAACTTCTTCCTCCTCTCCGATTGCTTTCTCTGTTGCTAATTTCTTCCAGCCTTCTACGCTTGATCTAACACTTTACTTTTCTTTTCGATTTTCTTCGCTTCAATGTTTGGTCTTCGTTCAGCCGTTTTGTAGTTTTTGAATTAACACCAATAATGCCCTCTGGCTATCTTAAGTTCTTAAAAGGCAGATGTGACCTGTTCAGAAAAAAGATTAACATAAGTCTGACACATCTCTGAGGTCACATCAAAGTGAGCTTCAGGAAGTATCTGAAGCTGGTGACATCATGACTTGCATTATCAGAGTTAAGAACTGATCAAAGTTGTTAGAAGATTGGAACGAAGTTATTATAACGTAGATAAGCTTGAGGAACAAGCTAAAAGAAGAATGAAGAGTATGACTATCAGGAGACTAACAACCAAATGAATGGAGAGAGAAAAAAAGACGAAAATGGGGGAATTTTGGTGCTGTGACGTAGAAGCATATTAGGCCATCTGAGTATTCGATGAAGCTTATTCGGTAGAGATGAAGAAAACGTGGGTAGCAAGAAGGAGAAGAAAAAACTTTCTTTTCATTTTGCTCCTATCATATGGAAAAATGTAGATTAGCTAACTCCCTATATAACATTATTTCGAATGAATATGCAAATATGGTTCGAAAAAGAGAAATGCAGTGACCATTCAAATTTCTTGGTGATATCTACAAACGGAGAAAGAAAATATTTTCCACGCACCCGTATTGTGCTCGATGTAATTTTAAAACAAAGCGCTTTACTAAAGTATTATATTCTCTTCTGAAAGCTTAAAAACTAATCTACATCATCTAACCTGTTCCTCATTCAGGAGAGTAATTTGTAGAACTATCTGCCAAGACAAAGAGTAATGAGAGTGGGAAAGCGTTATGATGATGTAAGATGATTTTGAGCCTTCAACGCTCACAAGGAATGAAATTATTCGATTAAAGATGCCTTACTTTTAACAGGAAAGCAATTTGAAAAGATTTTTATTTGTTTAATAAGTTTAATTTAAACAACGATTTTAAGAAAAAAAGGTTGGAAAGAAAGGATTCCGAGACATCTGGTTAACACAATAGAACTGGAAGGATGTCTTGTCCATCATGTCAAAGCTTAAGTCGAGCAGCTTAATTAGACAACAACTCATTCGGATTTGTCTACACACAAATATTGTATTACATTCATCGTTAGCATCTTATACAATTGTTTATATTTCAAACTCCAAGCGACGCTCTTGCTTGAACTATATTAATCATTAATTTACAATTCTGCTTTATTTACTTGGCTGTGATCTGTGATTTGAAGATGTTAATTGATTTAATTGGCACAATAGCGTTCCTTATTGTGTCGACATGATTTGAGAAATAGGAACGAAAATATAAAATATATAATATATATAAGCGTACCCTTTCTTCTTCAAGCGGAATCGGATATGCAAGGGGTTCACGATTCAGAGGCAACCGGTCATGTTGTCCGCAATTAAAGTAAATGAAACACGTACACGTAATCGTGACGTAAGATCTACTTATGCAAATCATCCTTCGACGCTCCAGTTTTTTTAATTTGAAATGCGTAAGGGATTTTCTTCTCCGTGCTCTCGTCAAGTTTTTTCCACTAAAGAGTGATTTTCAATTTGACAATTTGTTTTATTAGTCATTTTAGCGTGTAAAACTAGAGAGCAAACTTATGATTTTGATTGAGAAACGAACTGAATTGATTCAGCTGGACAAACACCTATACATTCGATATAGATTTATTGCAAGAATCTGCTGTATCGAACGAACCTTTTTTCAATGTTTTGTCAGAATCAGTATACTTCCCTATTTTTCAGATAAAATGATAAGCTTTCTTGTTTTGTCTCTACCAGCTTTTTTTCTCATAGAAGCTGCACCTCAAACTTTAGCTTCTTCCGACGCTAATATCACATGCTTAGTAAAGCCTCGATCAAGTATGTGGACTTATTGAATGTTTGATACATTAAAATATTATTGCAGACTGTTTTGCTGGGAAATGTCCTCAAGAGTTTACATGTATTGATGATTTGTGCTGCAAGAATACTGACATCCTTAAACAAAGTAATTTTCTTTTCAAAAATATATTATTCATAAACGAGAGTAATCAAATTGCTCGTTATAGCACCCAATTGCACTGATTTCCTGGAAGGTTGTGAAACAATAAACTGTCGTCACCGTGATTTCTATGACTTTGCTAGAGCTAATTGTGCCTATACCTGCGGCTTCTGCGACGATAAGCCTTTGGCTCCACGTAAGAACATATTATGAGAGGAAGAAAGACGTGATCGTCATTTTGTTAAGAATATAACTGTAACGATATATTGGATGACTGTAAATCGAGAGTTCAGTTATGTCAAGATAGAGAGTACATGAGTATTATGAACCTCTATTGTCCTCGGACATGTGCAACATGCAACTTCTCTAATTTCGACGCATCTCAGTGCCAAGATACTTTTTCTGAGTAATGGAAAACTATTTTCAAGTTCTAATTTTTATATTTTCAGTTGCGCAGAGAGAGGACAAACCTTCTGTGATGATGTAAAGACTTCTCTTTATCAGCTAACTGTTGGATGTGGAAAGTACTGTAACTCCTGCTGAATAAATTGTTGATGATGAAGGAAGTTATTGCGAAAAAACGAAAAAAAAATGTGAGCAGAGACTGAAAAGCAAAATTTTGTTAAATTTTTTCCAAGAATTTCGAGAAAAAACCTTGATAAAGCAACGATGAAAGAGTAAAAACTTTATACAGCGGTTGAGATCTTGAAAAGGTAAACAATAAAGAATATCAAAATGAGATTTCTCTATAAAAGTGAGACAAGATGTACAGCAATTAAGAACACACTGATTAAAAGAAGGCAAGTCACATATAAGTACAAACGCAGTCATTTACGGAAGAAAAACGAAGAGATATGAAGATAAATACTCGTAAGTACAAGAAATTGTTATTCGAGCCCTTTTTATAAGTTGTGATGTTATTGTCTCGACGATATAGCCTATCTGAGATTGTTTCGTTTTCGTGCAACTTCATACATAATCTGATGTTTCTTTTTCTAAGAGTTTGCCTGAGAATTCATTTGTTGATATTTGGCGAAACGTCCCATTCATTGCAACCACCGTACCTTTGCGTTCGTTCTGAAAGAAGCGAAAAACTTATTTCTGTTTTTTAGACTTTTCAGTGTCAATAATGTAGTCATTAAGAAGATGGTGAACAATATTTTTCACATCAATTTGACGCCAGGCATATAAGGCACTTGTTCTTTAATCAGTTCACTCAATACTAAGGCCCAAAAGTTGGACTCTCTATCTTTACATCTGGTAGTGGACGCTCTCCCCACTTTAGTTCGCTTCCTCGTGTTTTCCTCACTCTACTACATTTGAACTTGTCAATTTTCTTCTAAGAACTTTCAGTTTAAATAACTACAAATTTTATTTAAGTTCACTCAAAAGCTGCTTTATGCCCTCCTCAACTAATTGGTCAACAACATACAATAGCCACTCATAGATACTCAGCTCTATTTCATACATACTAACTGCCAATTACAGCTTACTTCAATTTTTTCTTCTCCTCTCTCTCTTCATTCAATAAACTCTGCCATTTCCCGTGTTCCTTGTTCTCCTTCTCTTTTGGCTCACATCCAAACTGCCTTAAGCTCCTCGCTGACCAAACGGAAGTTATGAATTAGCTGATTCTCTTCATAACACACTAAGTGAGAGGGAGAAATGATTAGCAGATTTCTGCTCATCCTTCACAACTGATGCCCAATAAGGAAGTGACACTTTTATTATGAGGGATATATAGAGGGAGGAGAAAAATTTTTGCAATACTCACTTGACAACTGGGCCGACGATCACTGCCACCACTAGCTTTCTGAATTCGTTTCTGTTCCTTTTTCAACAGTCGAAGCCGTAGTCGTTTTTCAAGCCATCTGAAAAAATTCTCCGATTATCCTTTCTTCGCCTATGTAATCAAAAAAAAACCTTTTTTTTCCAAAATAAGCTAGAGAGTTAGTAGCGGAGTTCAGAACAATCATGAAATCCGAAACACGAACCAGTATGGATAAAAACACACCGAAAGACTCAATTCCATATAAATTTTCATAAACATCAAAGAAAACTGGCATCGATCTGAAAAGATATGTATTTTTATGATTATGAAGATGTGAAGTTGTCTACCGAAGTATAAGAAACTTGATTGCTATGAATATGGCCACGGTTCTTGAAACTCTTTCCTTCAATTCTTCTGACAAGACGACGGAACGACTTCTTTGTTGACTTTCAAATAACCTTTAAAAGACAATTTTTCGTTTTTGACTTGGTTTGTATAACAGAATATTTACTTTCGTCTGGCTTTTAAACTGATGTGAACTCGGTACTCCGTCATTAACGTCAGAATAAGGATCGTAGCTACTGGGCCGACTGTCTGAGTTAATGTCATCAAGACAGCTTTATACCTTGTGAACTGAAATTAAAAGTTGAGGTTGTTAGTTTCGATCTGTTTTGAATGTGATCTTTGTTGATGTTCTCCCTAAGGTCGCTATATCACTCTTTTTACTGCCCTCATTTAAGTTCTTATTTCCTATTCTTGGCGAAATGAAAAGAACTGAAACTAACCGATGAACGAAAGACAGTGGGGGCTGGACAAGAAGCTTCTTCATTTTGTTCCACGTCGAAGCATTTGTCAACGGTAAATTCAAAATAAACAGGAATATTAACTGCGAAACTAAAGAGAATAACAAGTCCTAAAATAGAATATTTCTGAATGTGGCGAATATCATTGAGAAAGTAATCACCTGGGAGCAGGTAAGGCTTTAGCACCTTCTTAATTTCAATTGGATGTTTGGTGGAAATACGTGAATATGACCGAATTGTAATCATGGGTGGTGTGAGATCTTCTTGCGTTGAACATGATTTTCTCTGTTTTCCACTTGTGAAACCCTGAGAAAAAGTTGGAATATTAATGAAAAGCTATTGAAAAGATTTAAATTGAAACAAAAAGTGAATAAGGAAATGGAAAGCGAGCTTGTTATTACCGTTTTGTGTCCGCGGGAAGAATATTGTCTCGCATATCGTAATGGCCTCATAACTACCATGAAACGAAGAAACGTAATATAGATCACGAGCATTGTCTGAAATAGTTGACGTCAGCAAAGATCTTTATAATTATATGATATTACAGATGATGTTGTTAAACTGCTCGCCACTCCATGCAAGCTGCTTGTGAAAGCTTGATGTTGATACATAATATTTGATCCTGTTAGTAACACCCCTATTGCTTCTATACAATAGAAGAGCACGACGGTTATCATAAGCAGAACATCAATCAAACATAATGAGAACAAAGCTAGAATATTGAACTCAGAACTCTCACTTATCAAAATCGAAATTACCAGCTGTTAAATCTTTATTAAGACCGGCTCTGTTCAAAAACCGAACAGCGAAATGTGCTCCAATTAAGGACAATATTGCGGCTATACATGTGCAAGGACCCTGAAAAAATTCTCAGTAATGATGTTTATATATCTATGTTAAGCTGCTTACATCTATCCATAAGGCGATTGATGTGATGCTATCTGAAGATGAATATCGATAAGTACAATTTCTCATCGTTGTATTGTCCATCAACCTGAAACAACAAATGAAATGGGTTAAAGCTATGCAATTTTTAAAAAAATATATAAAAAGAAGTGAAAAGTCTGATGGAATCCGATTCCATGTTTCTGACAACTCCCTTCCTCCCTCTTTTCTGCTTTCCTATCTCTCTTCAACTCATTCTCCCTCTATTAATGTACATCTAAGTATATACATTTCAACCCTCTCGTTTGCTCAACTGATCTTTAAGACCTGAGTTGGGTAAAAAATTTTTAGTAGTCAAAGAAGCTCATGAAAGCTTAATAGAATTTTAGCTCGGTCAAAATACAGAACTGAACGGAAAATCAGTGGAAGAGAAAAAGAAAGGAAAAACGAGTGAGCATGAGTATGAAGAAGAAAACATAGAAAAAAGAGAGCATAGCCCTCCCACAGAGGATGATCGCTGAAATAGGTGAAAGCAAGAAGTCCCCAAAAGCGAAAGACGGAGGTATTCACCCAAATATTATTGAAAGTGTTATCACGAATGAACAATGTGCATGATGAGTTTCAATTTGTTTAAATTTTAAGAGAAAAAAAGATTTTTGATCGCCTGTCGCAGTTTGCTTAAAGCATTTTAAAATGAAATTCAGTTTTGAACATGAAAACTCAAAGAGACTAATTGAATGAATTAGTTGATAAAAACTTTTTTTGTCTCTTACTTGTGTTGCTCTCCTTTTCAACACACTCAGATTAAGCAAGATGAAAATTTATTTTTTTAGTCAAAAGTGCTTCAGATGAGTATGATGAAGTGAGAGATGAGAGTTATGGAATGATCCTCAGAAGTAAGTCTTTCTATTTAGAAGTAGAGGAAAGAAAAGTTTGAAAAATAAAATGAAGGAGAGACGGAAAGGCTAAAGGACAAAGATAAAATATGTATGGAGAGCTTTTTTTATTTTTGATAAACAAATTCGTGAAAAAAACAATTTGTCATCCAACTGCAACATATCGTATCTGTATTATAATATTGTTTTGTTTTATAGATAAGAATTCTGAGAAAATCTGTCATTTTTAAGCAAATTGTCGTGGATAGACACAGAGAAGGACTCACAGAGATAGAGAGAGAGAGAGCGATATGGAAACAAACCAAAAAAGGAAGATGCTTATGGCAGGAGAAGAAGTCTTTGACCCCGACTAGAAAGTTCGTTTAAGTAAGTTGAAAGTAACTAATTCCCATCTGTCAATGGGGTTTCTCCTTCTCTTTGACTCATTTTCGTTGAAACAACGGATGAAACCAATTACAATGAACTCTAAGGTGCATACGAAAAGCTATGAAGAGAATAAAATGATCAAAGTTGACTTGTTATTGCCCAAGAAAGAATCGATGATATAAATAGCTTTTTAAAGAAGTAAAACAAAAAAACCAGGAAAGGAAAATCATTGTCTGAGATAAAAGAGTAAATAATATATGTTGGGAAAGCAAAAAAAGTTTTGGGGTTCCTCTATTTCCTTTTCTTTTAATCTCAATCTCTCTCTCTTCCTCCTCTGTATATGACTAACGCTCTTTATTCTGTTAATTCATGGAAATGAGTGAGAAACAACGGGGAGAAAATACAACTGAAAAGACATTTCCTCTCTTTGTAGAAAAAAGTATTCTGAGCTTTAATATCATTTAGTCATCATCATTCAAGTATAAGATTTCTTCATAACAATCGTTTAACTGATAATTGATAGTGACAAATTTCTTTCTCTTCATTTTCATTTCAAAATCATCCCTGATTATACACTTAGATGTAATATATAATTTAGTTTCTAGCGAAAATAATCCATTAGAGCATTTGTTTTCCAATCTTCCACGAAAATTTTGCAAAAAAAAAGAGAAAGTTCAAGTGAATATCCAAACATTTTACGTATCCACGTGGTCTTTATGACACAATTATATATGTGTTTAAAAGGTTTTTTAAGCTTTTGCCTTGCTCTAATTTGATCAGATGATACCACTCGAGCAGTCCCTTTCTTTGGTTTCCTTTCTTTTGATCTTCGTCATCTCTTATCGTTTTATCTCAGGCTTACTCCCTCATTCCTTCCTCTTAATCTCACTATTACTTTGATAAATTTATTTTTTTCTATAAAGGCTAATCATCTCATTCGATTTTAATGAATATTTCACCAAAGTGTTTATCTATATCTAGGATGTCCAATCGCGCTGTATCTTTCACCTGCTTTCTCTAGATTCTTAGTATAATTTTCTTAAATTGCTCTCTTAAGGAGGCATCCGGAGTACAACACTCATGAGATTCATCTTTGAGATTAAAGTGCCAAAACGTTATAAAAGCGGGAAATCAGAGCGCTTACACTTCAATTGTCTCAAACCGAGAAAATGATAATCTCAGTGGAAGAACTGAATAGTTGGAAGCCATTATTTAACAAATTATGCGAAACGCATGTGAAGCCAATTTGAACAATGATGCTTTGAGATGAAAAGAACGAAAGCTCAACTAACACATGACGGTACAAATGAGAAGAAAAAAGTGATCACGCACAGAGGAGAAATGAGAAATGGGGGTCTTGGGCGGTTTCGGGGGACTGTATGCATCGCATATTTTTCCAATTCTTTTTCCTATTTAGCAAAATATTATTTATTTTTTGTAATAAAAATACTAGGAATGATAGAAGTTAACTTAAGGAAATTATTATTGCTATTATAAACTTCCGAACATAGAATATTCACATGGCTAGTACAAAACGTTTGGAATGAGCAGAAGTATGTTTCTTCGAAATTGTTATAGGGTTCGGTTTGTTGATGGTCAAACATGAATGGAATTAAAATAAAGAAAAAAAATTTCAGATGCATAATTAATGGCAATGACAATGATCTGAAGACTGCAAGTTGAGAGATACTAGCAAGAGCTTTCAGTTCACCTGTCTTTTCCATAACGAAACATAAGATTCTTCATACTTCAATTTTAGAAAAAAATCCCAAGGGAATCAATGTCAAATAGGTTGAATTATTCTGACGTAGAGTAATGAAACTAATTAGAAGCCAAATATGGGCATCTAAAGACATGTTCCCTCTTCGTTTAAACAGAGATTATGATGACTAAGGAGTATCAGAGAAGCTTGTGGGTGGAGATTGAGAAATAAAGAGTGAAAATAGAATAGATGGGACGATCTATAATTTGGCTAGAAGTAGATGCTTTTTTCTAGCTAGTTATTAATCAATGACATGAAATGTAAATAATAGTGATTTTCAATCCTTTCTTTCTTTGACTTGTTTGGACATCATCAATGTAGTGGTAGGAAGTATGATAACTATTCATTTGTGAGAATGTAAGCCTTGAATATATAATTAAATATTAAACTCTCGTAACTATAACTTTTCAGTCTGTTTTCATCTTCTCAAATCTGTATTTTCTACCTCTTCATTCTCAATCTTTCTCTGATTCAACTTCCTTTTCTATCTTTAAAGCCTTCACCCTCATTGAAACAATCAAAATTTGTTTTTCAATCTCACGTATCTTGTGACAAATTCGTGAAATATTGGAAGAATAGTCGAGATGAACTGGAAAATCTAGGGTTTCGGTGCTTATCATAGATTAAAACAAACTAATTCCGTTAGTGGTTTTTCATCAACGAATTTTAGAAGAAAATCCCTTGGAAAGCTGATGATAGCAGACATATTTTGTGAGCTTCTGGTTTACTTTCTCATTTTTTGGTCATCTTCGGGAAAGAAGAAGAACTTTTAAAATTTGGCAAGATTTAAGCATCTCTCTCATTTTTTTCATTCAAATAACGAAGTAAATTGGTTTAAAATTGCGAAGAAAGGCAAAAAATGAGAATTCACAAAACAAACTTTCGCCCAACAAAACGCTGTGAAAAAGTATTTTTTCCAAAGAAAAATATAAATAATTCTGAATGTTATGAAGGAAATGATAGTTTGGATGATCATATTACTTGTAATAAAAGGATATAATTAGATAGAAAAAGTTGAAAGCTTCTCCTCTTCCACCTTTTTTAAATGACGCGAGGTGCCAACAAGGAACAAGAATAAAGGTGATGCTGATGGGGAATGAGTGAGAATATTAGGGTGCAAAAGGATGAGAAAAGAGGAGGTAGGAGATGAAGATGAAAAAAGAGGCAAAACTAATGAAAAAGAAGAATAAATAAATGAATCCTTTATAGTTATAATTATGATTAGACATGCACTTTACTTAAGATTCAAAAAAAGGCCCACAAGAAAGTGCTTCTCTTCTTTCTCTCAAACTTAAATTTTTAAAAAAAAACATGCCTCAGGGGATTATGGTCTCATCATATTTACTTTACTTTTCTGAAATGAAATGGAAACGAAGACGAAGACGGAACGGAAAAAGTTAAGCATAGTTAAAAAAGTTGATTGGATTAGGTAATGGTCAAGTGGAAGATGAATGAAAACCAAAAATGAATATTTTCAATCATCCATAAAACAGCCTCGATAGACTTAACTAACTCGAGGAACATTTCATAACTTTTTAGTGCTCAAACTAAAACATTGACTAAAATGGAAGCAAAAGATAAAAGGGAGGCAAGCTTCTCTCTTGAGAGATTGAAACAAGTTGGAAAAAGAAGTGAAAAAAAAGCAGAAAAAATATCTGAGATGACGAAGAAGAAAACAAAAAAATTGTGAAGTTTTAGAAGAAAAGAGAAGAAATGGCAACTTACTCGACTGTCAATGAGCGAATTCAGGCTAGTTGGATTTAGAATATTTTAATAAACTGTACGCGTACTCAATATGTGCTAGCACATGGAACAAAGACACGTTGATGAATTAATTGAAAGCATGGAGAATAAACGTAAGCGAAATAGTTTTCAATGACGCCATTTGCCTTAAGAAGTATAAAGCTTAGGCAAACAGACGTTCAAAATTCATTTCGGAAAGCACTTTTTCTCATCGTGATTGACTGATTATTGATTAGCTCAAGTGCACATATTAAGAAAGTACAAAAAACATTGTTTCAGTGTCGATTGATGGTCGCTGAGATGCGCGTTGTTCCTTAGCTGGAGAAATCATTTTCATAACTATCGGAATGACCCTAGTGGTTGCATTTTCTATCGTAAAATGCATTCGGCGGTTTAAGGTGCAAGTTGGCGGTTGGGCATAGCTTTATTGTTCCTTAGCCGGAAAAAACATTTTCATAACTGTCGGAATCACCCTAGCGGTTGCATTTTCTATAGTAAAATGCATTCGGCGGTTTGAGGCACAAGTTAGCGGTTGGGCATAGCTTCATTGTTCCTTAGCCGGAGAAATCATTTTCATAACTATCGGAATGACCCTAGCGGTTGCATTTTCTATAGTAAAATGCATTCGGTGGTTTAGGGCACAAGTTAGCGGTTGGTTACAAATTCATTGTGAGCGAAAGCCATTCAGATGCAGGTCGTGCTTCGATTCAAAAAAAAACGGGTAAATAGAAGGAACTTCTGAGTCAAATGCCATCTGTGGAGATTGGATAAGACGAGAAGAAGCTTTATTTTTTCAATTTTTCTCCTTTTTCTACTTCACGTTCTATTCTGCAAATGTTTTTTTTATTTGTCCAAGGACATTCGTCCGTTATGTTTGTTTATAGATCTCAATAATGGCAAACGGTTAGAAATTTTCATTTTGGTAATCCTAATAAGGCAATATTCCGATAATGTACAGGTTATTGAATGGTAGATATGAAAATGAGAAAGAAAACATAAATATATAGGCAGAAACACTAATTAGGCATTGAGGGCGAATGCAAAAAGCTTTTTGAGTTGATTGCATTAATGAGGAAATTAGCTACAACTTTTTTTCCAACCATATATGTATCTTTTCGTTATATTTCCTATTGGACGGATTTTTGTTAAATCATGAAGGGATAGGATGTGTGTAGAGAGATGGACATAGAGGTAAAAAGAAAAGAGAGACTGAGAATGATAGAGAGAGAGAGAGAGATGTAATTCTTCTAAATAAAAAAAAGAAATTAATTGAAGAGAATTTATGAGCGGCACATATGGACCAAACGGAAATACGAATTGAGTGATTGAACCTTTTTTTTTGGCATCTTTTTCAAAATAAATTTAATATTTTATTTTTTGAATAGAGAAAGAAAAAAGTAGAAGGAGAGCGTTAATGCATAAAAGATTCGATAACATTTTTTTTTATTTTTGATCCGCAGAAAAGATGAGATAAAGAAACTTCTCAAAGTTCAAGGTACGAGTCTACTAATTATCTGTCTTTGCTCCAGCTTCAATGGAGAACATTTTCACGAGCTAGGAAGAGAAGTGAAAAAGAGGTGAACTTTCACATATGAGAAGGGGAGCAAGTAAGTTTTTCAGTAAAGTTGCAGCATGCTTCCAGTGTATCTCGAAAGGTTTGCTTCCTAGGGAAGGGACGAACCGAAAAGAGAAGAATGCTCAAAAAGACATGAAATATTCGGTTATAAGGCTTCAAACAATAAAAGGTAAGAAGTGAGAACAGTTTCATAGATTTACACTGACGTCAATCGGTGAATTTCTTAGTATTGTTCTGAGGACGTGAAGCTGAAGTGAGAGGAGGAAAAGGGGTATAAAATCGGGAATAAGGAAGGAATTTCCTATTATATATTTTAAATCTCATAAGGCGTGAAATTTTTTTGAGAGAGAGAATTATTTTTTCTTTTTTCTTCTTCGTATACTCTCTCACTAGCTTCTTCTCTTTCTCTTATTCAGCTCTATCAGTTGCATTCCCTTTCAGTATTCCCAGAAACCAGTGGTGGGCTTTTGAAAGAAAATGAAATAAAAGGAATAGAAGGAGTAGTGATGAAAGAGAAACAGATGGAAAGCTACAGGAAGAATTGTTTATTTATATAACTATATATATATATATATAATATAATGTAAAATAAAAAATATTTGCTTAGCCTTTTCTTAAAAAAAAAAAAAAATAAAAAATGGATTTGCCTGAACAGAAGTGAAAGAAAAAAGCCTTGTTGGGTCTAGAACGCTACCCGATCGTTTCGCTTAATAACTCTTATTAGTATGCCATACATAGTTTTATATGATCATTTAACCCTTATAATGCATATTACTAGTTTATATGCTGAGAAAATACAAAATAAAACTTCTATTTCATGGAATGGTGGGCGCGTTGTGTGACACACTCTCACACGCTGGATCGAAAGTATTTCTTGTAGCTAATGAACACAAATACGTCTTCAATAGAAGTTTTTCTCTTGACATCAAACACAACAGTTCATTTTGTACACTATATATACATACATATATTTAGATGTATGTGTGAGAGAAAATAATAACTAGCTAACTATAGGTGTAGTTTAATCCGACGATGATGACGACGACGTTCGCATGAACAATAATGAAGATACATATTTCATAGATAAGAATGAAAAAACGAAATCAATCTCATTGAATGAAAACCGTTCATCATTACCATCATAACGTTTCGATGAAACAGAAAAGCAATTAGAGAAACAGAGTGAAACTTCAAACACACATATGTTAATTTCTTGCGAGACACGAGAAGGGAAAATAATTTTGATGGAGAAGATGAATGAAATGAAAAAAATGTTTTTCCAATTCCAAATATGATGTTTTCGATTGGAATATGAAGAAAGGAAAAGAACTTTATTTGTCTTCAAGTTGATACAATTAAATGATCGATAAGAGGTTATTTGTATGAAAAAATGAAAGAAAATCTTGTTTCTTCTCTATTTCATTCTCTTTCAACTCATTCAGATGAAATTTCAAAAACGGTTGTCAGGGAAATCATGGGCTCAACTTCTGTTTCAGTTTTTTATACTTTATCTCTTGATATCACTGTCTCATTCACTTCTTATTTCTCGCTATATGTTCATACGTTCTCTGTTGTTCTAATTCAAATGGTACTTAGAAGAGAAAGAAAATATCTTCAAAATTGATATTTTCGAGAATTTACAAAGCGGAAGACTTAATAAGTGCTTCATCCGTCGTTCACCTTGAGAATCTCCCTTGATCTATGTTGAAGAAGCTGAACGTCACTTCTAAACAGAAAAGAGTAACAAAGTTAGAAAACTACAATTGAAACATAGATTTGTGATCAGGACACCCTGTTGAAATGTATTATGAAGAACATACATCACTATCTTCAGTTTTCATCAACTTGGCAATGCATACTTGACATAATAGTGTTTATTTTGGAAAAATGAAAGAGAACGAAGGATGAATTAAAATGTAAGGAATGATCAGAGAGAAGATCATTAAGTTGTTCTCCTAATTAGAAAACAGTACTCAAGTTACAAGATGAGACAACGTCAAAGACAAAGCAGGTATGTTGTTCAACAACCTCCGATGCACATACCAACCTTCACTTATACTTTTTTTTCTGTCTTGTTTAAAATGTCAGAAGAACTAGAGAACCTGATATCAATTGAAATTATTATTATGCATTTTATTTCTTTCATTACATTTATTGTTCGGTCAAAAACTGCAGTTTTGTTTCCGAATATGCAAATTAAAGAAAAAGGAAACGAAAAGACAGTGAACGTGTGTAGGGAGGGGGGAGGAGAGCAAGATGAGATGAAACAGGAGCTCTTTCAACAGAGAAAAGGAGGTTTAGGAATAACAGAAACTAAGTTTATAAATTTTGAAAAATTTTGAAGAGAGCACAACGACTCGAGAACAGTGATCTAGCCTATTTCTCAGAGCTACATATGTATACTAGTCTCTACCTCTACAATGCCGACAAAGTGAAATATTGGCGTCTGTGTAGCGCGATTCATTGTCCTCTCCTTTTTTTAACGGTTACAAAAAGCATTACAAACGGCGATCATTAATATTAAAATAGTTTTCTATCATGGTGATTTATTACGGAGTTGTTTCAAAAAGGAGTGTGAGAACACATAGGAAGAAGGAATGAAAATTTCAGTTAAAAGTGCAATTTCTAGATTTTGCAGATTTTCCTTGTTTTTCGGAATTTTATGCTCATTTGGGTGGAAATGAGGTGAATATCAGCCATCTTCTTTTATAAGTATCATCTCCCCACAAGCGTTTCGTCTCATACTCTTAGCCTTTCTTATTCTCTATCTTGCTTTTTTTGCGTCTTAGTAGTTCAGCAAATGATTTGGAAGCTCCTAAGCAAGCCTCTTGCATTATTATTTCAGTTTTCTTTTAGAAACACTGAGGAAAACACAGAACGACTGAGAGGAATGAAGATAGACAGAGAGAGAATTGAAGAGTATGAAGAGAAAGTATAGGAGGAGAGCAAGAGTTATGAAATGAAAATTTCTTGTCCTTTTAGTAGTGGATCGTGAATTTAGGATAGAATATTCCATGGATCCACATCGAGATATAACATTAATCAAGGTGCATGTTCAATATTTATAGAGAAGCCGCCTTTTTCCTAGGAAGACTCCAGAATTCAGGGAGCATCATCAGAAAAAAAACTGAGAGAATTGCAGGGAAGAGGATAAGTTGAACAACATTCTTCATATCAGCTTTTTCTAATTAAAAAAAGATCTAGCAGAAAAGAGCATGAAGAAAAAAAATGATGGAAAGCTTTCTCTTATTTTTTCCTAACACGTCATAGAGAAGTATGTATGTGGTGTTGGAGAGGTTAAGAATGAGAATATAAAAAATATACTTTTTCCAAGAATCTTCTGGAAAGATAAACGAAAATCAGCTATTACCTCAGAAAGCACTCAATCGTGTTGCACATTGATAGTTCATTCATCATCTGTTCTCGACTAAGCGCTGTTGATAAACGGCCCCAAACTGTTCGATCCATCTGAAGAAAAAACATGTTAAAACTGTATGTAGATAGAGAGCATTGAAATAATAGAGAGTGTACTGATATTGTGGATCAGATGAAATACAATTCCAGTAGAAGTCAAAAAGATTTCTTTAAAGCAAAGAAGCTGAAATCTTCTACAAGGTCGCGAAATTGTCACTCTTAAACAAAACAACAGAAAAAAACAAAGAAATAGGGTAGAACATCCTGTTTCAAGAAGGAGAGAATCAAGAAGAAAATGACTAATTTACCACACATAAAAACTTATTTGAATATTCACCTTAAATGGAAGTTGTTACATCAATTACGGAATGGAAAACTTGGTCATTTCGCTATTCAATCAAATGTCTTGAACTTAGTGAGTTATGAGAGAAAACATTCTAAAAAGGAAAGAAAAAGTTTTTTCCTTGTTGGAAATATTATGAGATTACTTCAGAACTCAATTTCAATGATGCAAAAAACGCGATTTAGAATAGTGTGAACAAAGTATAGTGGAAGGATGATTCTTCATTTGAATTAAGATTTGCTATCTTTCTGTCCTTTCAGCAAATTGGGGAACAGACACTGTATAGGATTTTCGTTACTCCGAAGTGATTAAGCTCTATTTCAAACTCATATGAAGAAAAAATGAAGGTTTTTTTTCCCTGAAACATAAATAAACAACATTGCTTTTGAAAATTGTGAAAGTTGTGCAAAAAACAATCAAGTAGAGAAATTCAAATGTGTTTCTTCGTCAAACGGATAGCTGAAAGCTTAACAAATATCTCAAAAGGGGATGATTTTGTTTATTAGCCTGACAAGTTTTTGTCATTCATTGCTTATTCATCACCAACTTGTCAGTCGATAAAGGTTCCTAAAAGAGCCCGTAGTTCTGAATTTTTCTTAAGAAAACAGGTGAAACAAACGTTTATAAATTAGAATCCTCGAAGCTCTTTGTTCTTCTGCCCTATGAGAGTTTAAGTAAGTCTTTACAAATGCGATATTGGTAGATCGTCCTTAGGTCGCGGGCATTCACACGAAATCAGTTCATGCAGATGATAAAGTGGAATATTGAATATTCAACAGTTTTTTATTAGATTTCATTTTTTCCTAAAAGAAAACGGTTGAAGAAAATACGAATTGGCAACTAAATACGGATTCTTCGAAAGAGTGATTCATATGTTTTCATTTGAAATTCAAAAAATCTCCAAAACGTCTCTCAGATCAGAAAATCACACAGAGAATTTTGACATCAGAATTCGTTAAAGAATCCATAATAAAGAGAACGAAACATACAAGAATCAGAATAAACGAGGAGGATATATGTGGAGAAGTGACAAAGAGTTCGATGACTTGGTCCTTGGCAACCCATAAAAGGGAAATCGAAATTGAGGAGGGTTTATTTTGAAAGAGAAAAAGCTTGGAAAGGAATGAAAAGTTACACTCTGAGAATGGTGATATACGGAATGACTGAAAGAGAGAGGGAGAGAGAGAGAGAGAGGAAGAGATTTACTGAGAGAAAAAGGAAAGATATAACAGGAAATGAATCCTTTTAAACACTGTTTTCTAATTTGAGCATATTCAAATGCAATCTAAAATAGTCAGTATTCATGGAATTTAGTCTTAAATAAAAAAATTATGATAGGCAGATGCCATTGTGGGTGCTAGAACGTGCTTAGTAACAAGCAATCTTGTCGGGGAAAAAGATAAAAGTATAAAAAAGAGCGAGAAGGGGTATGATTGAAAGGGAATTGGAAGAGCGTCAGAGGTGGTTCGAAGAAATAAAAATAAGGAAGAGATTTAGAAATGATCCAAAAATGGAAACATATCCAGCTGGTATATATAGATGGATAGATATGAGTATGTTACGAGGAATGAGCGGAGAGCAATCATTCCAAGTTAACGATAGGCGTTTTGGACAGGACAACTAATATTGGGGAAAAGTAACATAACTCTCCGTCCATATTTTGACTTTCTCAATTGCTCCATTCGCTACTCCTTATAATGTTTTCAACCTAAAACTCAATAACATCTGAAAGTTCTCTGAACTGTTGAGTAGGATTTCTTCGTTTTTTTCTTTCAAAAACTTCTCCTACTCGCTCTCTCGCAGAGCTCGGCTGAAGGATTCACATGACTTTACAAGTGTGGAAATGCTAATGACCAACGAAACAGCACAAGTTACAAAACCTGTTTTGATACATATTGCATGTACAATTGAATGTGTAAATTGTTGAACTTTTCGCTTTTGAATGGTTTATTAAACGATTCTCGCGAATTAGCTTCATTGCAGTTAAAACATTCTGTTAGTTTTGATGATAATTTGGAGCAGCAGTAGGACCCACGGGCAGAATCAGTTCATACCGAAAACAAAGTTTCAAACGAAATAGAAAAGATATGGAAAGACGGCAGTGAATAAACAAACGAGCATATTTATGAATATCAATCAACGAATCAAGATAGTCTATCAGAGATGTTTGGAGATGAAAAAACGTTCACCGTCTTCTCTTTTTTGTCTTCATCAGCAACCATAACATCTACTCTCAGTGGTAGATTCAAAGCCGTTCACGAAAGAGAAAATGTCAGAAGAATGAATGGATCGAGGAGAAAGAAAAATGTGATGGATCCACTTGTCTTGTTAAATAACGAGCAATCTTGCGAGCTTTATCTAAATGGAATCGCTGCCTCAACTGTTTGGTTGCAAGGGGTTTACGAGAACAAGAACATGAGAACGTAAACTGTATGGTGTGAGCCAAAATTTCCTAAAGTATAAATATGAAAAATTATGAAAAAAAATTATTGGAGAATAATGTTTCCTATCGAACGCTGTTGAGTCTCACGTCTGAATATGATTCATCAATGTCTTTTCATTGAGAGCTTCATCATTTTCATTTGGAAAACCATAAATAAATGAGAGTGAGAAGCATCTTCTTGTTTCTATACCACGAAAACCTCAAGCTCAGCATAAATAGTAAGAATATTGATCACGAGTGTGATATACTATCGGCCAGATACATGGACAAGAAGCAAAAGCTGAATTATTCAACTGACCATTCAGGGGATGAAGCATCTAGCAATAGTCAAAGAATACTAATTGATGTTCCTTCAGAAGATGAAAATACGTTTTGTGGGATTTAAATTTAAATTAATTATTTTAATATTTCCAATTCACACTATTTTTTCTTTTTTCTATTCATTATTCCAATATAACTAATTAGAATATTATTGTACGTGAGAATCACGTAAACACGTGTTTTATACATTTTTGCACTCATTCCATTTGGTATACGCAGTGAATGAGCGGTTGTTTTTTCTTAATACTTACAAATAATAAACGATGCAGCTATACAAGAACGAGAAAGTATGGAATAAAACAGGGAATTCATACAAAGATTTTGAAAATAGAGAATAGGAAAGTACCTACCATTGCGAGAAGAGAGATAAACGTTGATAAAGTAGATGCTCAACGACGTGAAATGATTATGAATAAACAGTGCTTCTGAGAAAAGTAGAGAGTGAGAAGGAGAGAGAGAGAAAAAGAGAGAGAGAGAAAGAGAGAGAGAGAGAGAGAGAGAGAGAGAGAGAGAGAGAGAGAGAGAGAGAGAGAGAGAGAGAAAAGGATGAAAAGGAAGAAGGAGTGGGAAGTCAAAAAAAGTATTTTCTTATGTTTCACATTCTTCAATTGAAAGACATGATAGCAAATTTTGAAAATTTTTTTTGGAAATTTCCACAGAATGTTTCACAATTTTTGATTCGTTAACGAACGTCTTTGTCGTCATTTCTAATGTTTTCTCTGGCAAAGAAGGAAATAGAGAAATTTGCCAAATAGGGACTCCTCTGAAGAATACGGAAAAGCAGAAAAAAATTAAATAAAAGCAATTCATTCACGGTCCACTTTACTGAGGATAATCAGTTTTTTTTTTATTCCTAGTGTAGCATCGAGGCGCTTCTTCTCAGCCAAGAAGGTACCTTCTTATGAAATTTGTTGAGAGTTTATTACTGGGCATACTTCGGCGGTAAGGATCACTAGATCTATTCAGCTGATGTTTGAGCTTTGCAACAGAAGCTTTCTTTTTTTCAGGCATCTGGGTCATTAGAAAGTGGTCAATGTCAGATGAACATGTGATTGAAAAAATTGAAAAAGGGAAAGATTCTCAAGGATTATTCCTTGTTCCACATGAATGTGAAACAATCCACACATACGGAATAATTAATTAATTAAGTGATTTTTAAATCTGAAAATGAAAGAACAAAGAAGAAAGCTTTAAGAAAATGAAGAGGTCCGCAGGAAATAGGTGAAGAGAAACACTTTTCTCAACAAAATGATCTCCAAAGCGCATACTTCAAATGCGAGATTATCCCTTCATATCTCACAGCATTTTTCGACATGGGCAGAATGGAGTCGCTTGTACATGGCTTATCTATGTATGAAAAAAACAAAATTACAACAGGAGACACGGAAAAGGAGAGATTTTAATTTTTTTATTTTCATATACATACTCACACCAGCACACAGAAAGGACATCAAGCTTAAGGAAGTTGTGTTGACATGACAGAGAAGAAATAAAAAAAGGAAAGTAATATGATTGTTTTTCTTTGATTCTATTCTGTATTGAATTACTTTTCATCCATACAGCAGTAGAATGGTTTTCTATGTTTTCACACAAATCTTTATGAAAGAATTCTTTTTTTCTTTCGGTTTTCTTAATTCTCAAGAATCTAACATAATATTGCTCGTCATCCAATAAAGCTTCTTCAATCGAATCAAGACAAAAAAAGGGAGGCAAATTGAAAACGAGGACGATGAGGGCGGTCGAATGAGCTGACAATCTACCCAAATTGCTCTTTTAGAAGAAACCGGTGAGCTTACTTGACGTGATTTACATACTTAAACGTCAGTTCCTGATTAAAAACTTACTAGACAACCTCAGAAGTCGACTAATGCAGGTCCGATAAAAACTACAACATCGACACTTTAACAAGGCATACATACCAGTATTCTTAGGTTAGAGTTTAGTGGTGGGATGGGCGGTGACGTGAGGTTTCATTCAAAACAGTCTTAATCTGCTAAAACATGCATATCAGATGAAAAGTAGGCTCAGATATGATGTGATTGAAAGATAATTTCAATAGTAACAAAAAACTAATTCCAACAATTTCAGATGAATGTAAAAAATACAAAGCTTCGAGGAACTCTGAGTAGAAAAATAAGCTTCTCAACTGGAAAGTTGTTTCATGCAAACGCGTAAACGTATGATGAGGAGTGATTGAAAAAAGAAAATCACTGAAATAAGAATAATTTAGATGTTTTCATATGAAATATTCATATAATTTCATAATACTATGTTCACTCATATCGAAAACAAGATCACAGCTCTCGCTCCTTCAATGCGAACCTAGGCACCCGTGTTTCCATAACCTTCTTCAGGCGACAATATGAATGCGTGTTATCTTTCTCACGAGCGGAAAAAATTTAGAGCTATGGAACCCCCAGGGACAATTCTAGTCATTTGGTTTTCGCTCATCTCCACTTCTGAAGTTTCTTTGAATATCAGAACGAGACAGCAGAATCTCATAAATCTGAAATATTATCCTTCAAATAGTTCAAATGCAACTGTTCTTGACGCATTCTTCAAGAACGATTAGTGGCCCACAGAACGAAAATTTATGTTGAATTGTTCTGTTTTATTTTTCTTTGAAAACTTATGTAGCTACAGAGTTGTTTTTGGATAAACAACTTAACTTGTACCATTGTCAGACAGGGAGCTTACGAACCCTTCCGCTTAAACAACGAAGCAAAAAAACTCTTTCATTTCAAATAGAATATACCAGTATGACAAATAAAAGTAATAAGTTACAAATACACGTTTTTCGGTCACCTCTTGGTTGGCAGCATCACATCATAAGGTAACCTTACTATTCATATGAGCCATTAAATCATCTGTCGAATCTTGTTCTGAAAATTGCACCGAATATAATTTGAGGAGGTGCCCTAGAAACGAACGTGTTAGGAGCTCTATTTGCTTTCCCTGACGACGGATTCTCGATTTGAGGACGCCATTCTCATCCTTGACACTCTGTAGTTCATTGAGAAGTTCACGATGACTGGACTCCAGGGAACCACCAAGTCTTTCCTTCACATTTAGTTCGATGAGTTTTTATTATAGTTTTTTAGTATATACCTGGGTGTGTACGTTACTCTCAAGATCTTGAATAATGGATAATGCTCGTTGCAGCTCAGCTTCGCATCGATTCAGCTTGTCTTGTAACTCATCTTTTGAACATTCAATTTTATGATATCTCTCCTGACGCTCATCGTACTCGTGGCGAACTGCTTCAACCTTCTCATTGGCGCGTTTTCTATAATTGACCTGAAAATTATCATAAGTTCGGGAATGATTACGTTACCTTTCAGTTAAAATATCATTTTTCGTTTCATCTATGAGATGCTCGTGGCGAGTTTTCCATTGCTCAGCATCTTCTAAAGCTCGTTTCAATCGCATAGATAAGGAATCTGAATTCTTTTCTGCTCTGTCAGCTTGTCTCTTTAAATTATCAATTTCCAATGATTGCGATCTGTTTTGTGTTAAAATTCGTTCTCTTTCCTATAAGTCGAAAAATAATGGGGTGGAAGGATTTTATGTTGTCTCACCGTCTCCAAACTTCCTAATGAAGTCTTGTAAACTTCCAACTCTCTTTTCTGCAGATTCAAATCAGTGTTCAGTCCTTGTACTTGTCTTTCTAGCTCACTGATACGCCGTTCTTTTTCAAAATTAGTGATTGAAGAACTTTTCTGAACACCATAACTGCTGGGTGACAAATCTACATGAGAATCTCTTCTTCTGAAAAAGTGTTTCATTGAAAACTTACGAGGAGAACTTACCTCGGTATATAGAGAGAAGTAGATAATTCAGGCTCCGTTTCTCGTCTTCTGTTCAATGTTCTGATGGAGGAGAAAGAACCCATAGATGTTAGTGAGTACTGTCGTCCGATTGTAGAAAGTCTGCTAACACTGCTTCGGCCAGCTAAAGTTGATTATGGAAGTTTATGAGAAGTGATGGTCTAAATAGTACTGTAGTCCGAATCAACCGATGATTCGCGTTCAAACGTCGAGGACTCCAGCTTCATCTTCTGGATGTTATTTTCACTTTCGAGTCTGTGATCAAATTTGATATTTGCTTGAGTTTTCTTAAACATACTTGTTCGCTTTTCGTTTGTACTCATCAATTTTTTCTTCCATCTCAGATAGTTTTGCTTTATGATTGCTCTTGAGGTCTTTGACACAGTCCTGCATAAGAGCTTCTTTATCCTCTAGTTTCTTCTCATAAATTTTCAGAGAATTTTCTTTTTGTCGCAACAAGTCTTTCTGCAACAAAAAAAAAAGAGTTGATTGAAGGTTATCAGTTAAACTAACCGAAGCCTCATATTTTTTCCTCATTTTATCCAAATGACCTTGAATATGCCGAGATTCCTCTTCTACCCGATCTCTCTCTTTCTCCACCTGAAGTTTCAAGTTTTCTTTTGACTATTCCGGCAAAAATAACCTTTCTCCGCTTATTCTTCTCTTCAAGCATTTCTTGATCATTCTTAGCAACTTTCGCCTAAAAATGATGAGATAAAAAACGTTTATGTGTACATATCTTGCGTTGAGTTCTTCGATCAATTTCTGCAAATCAGTGATTGTGTTGTTCTGTCTCATGTTTCTGGACTTCCCATCTTCTGTTTCATTTTCTTGCCTGCGAGAATTAGCCAAATAAGCAACAGATAAAGGAGTATTTATCTAACTTAGCTAACTGCAGCTTCAGTTGATTATTCTCATCACAGATCATCTGAAGCTTGCCTTCCAATTCAGCAATCTTGCTCATACATTCTTCAGTCTCTTTCTGACTTCTTTCTTTACTTTCTTTTTCTCTCTCTAACGCTTCCAATGCCTGCAAAAAAGGACAAAGACATAGAACATGAAGTTTTTTTTCTTGATGATTACTCTTTGTAAGTCTTTTGATAAATCTTTGTTAGTCATTTGAGCATCATCAATTTTTCTTTCGTATTCTCGTAAAGTATCATTTAATTTCTATAAAAAAGACAGCTATTTATATTATTTAACCGATCAACGAAGACTCACCATGACATTGTTGTGTTGCTCGTTGTATTTCTTCTCCAAAACTTCTAGAATATCTTCGTTCTGTAGCAAATCCTCCTTCAGCTTGCTCATTCCATCTTCTTTCTCTTTGTTCATCTTCAAAAATTAATCATCTAATCTCGAAGAAGTCTGCTTTATCACTTTTCCGAACTTTTCCTCTAGTTCAGCTAGCTTTTCTTTAGCCTGTTCTGATTCTTTTAAGATACGTCTTTTCTCCTGAAAACAGATAACATGTAATAACTACATACATATATTATATGACCAGTTCGTTCTCAAATACAACTTTCTTCAGCTTTTCCTCAAATGCTTCCATTTTATTTTCGGTTTCTTCATTCTGATGTTTGATGGCCTGACGATCAACCATAAGTTCAATTTAATCAATAAGAATAGTCTCACTTTTTCTAATTTTGTCTGAACATCTTGTTTCTCTCTTTCTGCCTTCTCCAACCTTATCTTATAATCACTCAAGACTTGATCTATTTCCTGAAAAAAGACTTAAATAGTTTAATTCGGCTTAAAGTCAAACTTTAATCAAGCGAGATTCAAGCTTATTCTTCTCCTTTTCCAATGTATCTAGATCTTTGAGATATTTGGCTTCATTACCATTCATTTCCTTAAAACTTCTAATCAGTGATGTTTAAGATGTGTCTCCACCTCCGTCAACTGATTGTTTTCCTCTTTGTATTCTTTGATTTCTTCATTCAAATCTTCGATCAGCTTCTCCAATTCAACTATTCGAAGTTTCTCACGATCCTGAACACAATTATAAGTCTACGTACATTTAAGTACGAATTGAGATACTTTGGGAATTGCTGGTATCACTAGCTGCATCAAGCGGAACCAAGGCCATGCAGATAACGATCCAAATATCCTTATATTTGATTGAATGATTATCAAAGCTTCACTTAAAAGAAAAATTGAAGAAGTGATTTTTCGAGGTTGCTCAACTCTTTCCGTGCTCGCCTATCACAATCTGCTAACGTAAAATAACTTCTTATATGAGCTTGTAGCTTACAAATGAACAATGAAAGCATATCTCGGCGCCGTTCTTCCAGCTATACTACTTATTGTATAAAAACGTTTAACTAGAGGTTAAACCACCTCTGAAATAACTCCAACTTTGCAGAAAACTTTTGTATGACCAATTTTATATTTTTCAGTTGACAGTTGGATTATATTGAGGATCTGATCACATCCTGAAATATTTGAAGTTAGCTTGGGAAGTCATATATTTCCTCACCGGACTTTCCGGAAAATTTTTTCGAAGCTCCTCCTAGAATGGAGTATCTTTGAGTGAATTCACAGAAATCGATTCTCGAAGGATATCCTTTACGGCAAATACGAATACCTTCTAGTACTCCATTACACCTGGGAATTTGACTATTAAGAAACAGTTTGCTTCACCTTCTGTAGTACCTCAGTTGATGAAGGACCAGGTTTCCATCAATAATTCCTGGCTTCCTATCGTAATTAGGAACAACACAACGAATGAAATGAGCAGCAGTATGATTGAGGCAATCCAGTAAGTTTTGCAATTGATTCTTTGATGATTAAGTTATTCAAAACGCACAATTTCCTGAATCATCTACCTTGTACGTGAAACTAACTGATGCCTGGCATATCGTACTCCGTCTGGTTTTAGTAAAATCAGTTGAAACTAGAAAAACTGATTATTTGCGTTTTTACTCGTCATGAACCTGGTGGGAAAAGATGCTTCAACAGACTTCCAGAAGACTCAGAGAGAAGAGCTAAAACAGAATGCTCAACGACATCTCGATTCTTTTCTATCCAAGATGTCACGTTATAATCTACGTTTCCTGCATAATGCTTCACACTGAAGTGAGCAACATGCTTATTCCTGAACGAAAAATGTGGAAATTGGAAACTGCAACTATTTTACTTTTTGGATTGTTTAGCCTTCTGAAACACTGGAGGGGATAAACAACTTGAACAGAATTTCTCAAGCAATGTAGTGTCTGAACCGTTGGGCATAACGCACTCGTCTTCCAGTAAAGTGAGCAGACCCATTGGCTGAAACATGTTGTTAGGCGTTATCATTCCTTCTTTACTTTTTCAATAAGGTCTATAGTTGGCTGTAGATCGTTTGCGAAACTCAATAAATCCCAGGGGATGCCTTCTTCTTGGTATTCAGCCTGGAACAACAGAAATACTTTTTCCTCTTCTGACTGTTCTCACTTGTTCCTTAACGAACATGAAATGATTGAAAAACTGCTGAAGCTTCTCATTAGTGAAATTAATACAGAACTGTTCAAAAGAGTTTTTCTGAATTGAACAAAATTAGATAAACTCGATATGGTTTTTAGTAACCTCAATTATCTCAAACCCTGCAATGTCCAGTACTCCAATAAAATGACCATTACTTTCTTTATCTTCTGGAATGTCAATACTAAAAAATCACAAAAAAGGATTTTACTTGAAAATTCTTTGTGGATGGCGTTGTTACACTTTTGCAAAATCCAATTGAACAACCGTTCATAGATTACTTTAGCCATTGCCGAAGCAGAGAAAACAGTCTCAAGAAATACAATTAGAAATGTATACTTCCGATGATCCAACCTTTTTTAGGTTCTGATTTTTTCTAATCAGTTTATCTCCAATTTTGATTGTGGGTGAAGTCAAGGCGTCCACGATTCTACCCGCCTTCAATCCCAATAAGCTGGCCACTTGTTCAACTTCTGGAAGTTTCACACCTCGCTTTCTATACTAGTAACACTCCAACCTGTATTCGATTCCACAAAACTCAAATCCATTCCACTTCGTTCTCCAAAACGAATTTCTCCAATCAGTACACACGCGGCGCATAATTGATAAGTTTGAATTCGATCCTCTTCATTTATCCCCAATTTGATCATAGCATTCTGAGAAAAAATATTATTAACAAACCAGCTTTCACAACTGATACAAATGAATTCAACCGCTCATCCCAATTTTAATCTCAAAATAATTTGCCCACGTCACGTCAGTGTTTTATGTCACGTAGAAAACATGAGCAGGATAATTCTTCATGATATCTGAACTTACTTCGGTTTCTAATGCCTGATTGCAATCATCCATTTCATCTGAGATTTGTGTGCCTCCTTGGTTGAGGAATTTATAGTGAGAAGGCTTCATGTCAAGTAATAATGTTTTTCTTATATTAGACGGCAGTTTCTGAAATAAAACGGTACGAAGCCTGTATATCATAGCTTCTTACTTCTGAAAATAGTTGATAGAAAATATGAAAATTGCGTTCTCCTTCATTTTGACTGACAACCCTTGACTTTTCAAGCAGATCTGAAAATGGTTCAAAGAATTGAAAAGAAAAACATGGATAAGTACAGCATTCAATTTGAGCAGAATGAAGATGGGAAGTTTCGCCAAAGTTCATTTTTATGAATTTTCCCTTAAAATGAAAATTTCCAATTTCTTAATGTGTTAATAACGTACAAATCTAGAACTGTTGTAATTATGCGTTGTTTTTGCGTTTCCAAAAGCTTCTAACAAAATTCCTGTTGTTATGACGTCAGTGGCTATATCAGTTTCCATTGAACTCCCACAGGAATGCATAATGAAGTCAATGATTTTTTTCGTGTTTTCCGTTTTTCCAGCTCCAGATTCACCCCTAATTCAAGTAATAGTTGTCGTTTGACAGCTACCATGAACTCACGTAATCAGAATAGACTGGTTTCGTTGTCCTATGAGAATAAAAATTAAATAAAACATTCAAACAATGAATTTGTGTATACCCCGAATTATTCCATCATAGGCTGCTTGAGCTATGGAGAATATATGTGGAGCTTGATCATTAACATCATTTCTGAAATGATTTCAAATGATAGTCTATGTCAAATTGAAAACCTGTATAAGCTCATGACATCTTTGGAATAAATGGGAATAGTTTTCCATGGATTAATGACCACACAAAAAAGTCCACAATATGTCTGCAAATAAGAGAATCGAGAAAATGATTCATCGCCTAAAAGGCCTTCCTGATACATACATGAATTACGCCGTACTGATAACGTTTGCTGAGAGAATCCAAGACTGTCGCTGTGTTTGGTTCAGTTAAAGTACACAAATCATCGGACATCACTTTGCGACTGGGAGGACATGTATCTATCCGTTCAACTCGTTTCTGCAAGACATATATGATAAGCTTTATTCTTCTGTACCCTTCTGAGCTTGTATATTAATTTGAACATCTCTTTTATTTGTGTCTTAATTCATCTTCTTATATCTGTTCTCCAATAAATCACAAGGTGAATAACATATGTTGCGTGATCTCTCAACAAAAAGATAAAATCCTATTACATTTTCAAACTGTGAACTAAAAAATTCTTTTTTCTCGAATTTCGTTCATACCCTCAGCTTTTGTTCGAAAAAAAAAGATGCCGAAGGAGATAGAGAGAAAGTTTGATGTAGAAGAGATTCTCCAGTTTGTGTTGAGCTGCTATTTAAAGACGATTTTGGAGATATTATAGAGTCATATCACCAAAGTTCTTCGAATAATCTTCAAAAGTTCGGTTTCTAACCATCAATGAAGGCATTCCTAAATGAATCGCCCAATACACCCGATTGATATTATCGACAACATTGTTTTGAAGAAAATTCACAATTATCATCTCTCATAATTTCTTCATAATCTGAATCAATTCATCTAATTTTACATCAGCTTTTGCAGTTTATCATCGTGGGGAAAACGTGTGTAACGAAAGAAAATCTTTTTTATTTTACTTTTTTATCTTTCTAAGCATTTATTTCCAAATTCCTTTTTTTTGTGTATGAAAGACAAATCTTGAGAAAATGAGAGAGATGGAAAAGATGAAGTTCGTGGTCTTCCCAAACTCAACCTTCTGATCCCTGGCTCTCTCTTCATTTCAATTAACTTTTCACAGAAGACAAAAAAATGTTCAAATCTATCTTCTAAGCTGTATGGAGATGAGAGAAAGAACGCTCGTTTTTGATACAATTTCTATTGTAAAATAAAAAAGAAAGATCAAATCTGTTCAGTTTTACGAAATGTGAATGACGTCAGGCTGCCAATCTTTCACACCTTCATCTTTATCTCATTTCTCAACAAACAGTTTCCAGAAGTATATTATAAAACACTTGTTACGAAAAACGTAACAGGAAAATCTTTTTTTCTCAAATAATGGAGAAGAGTCAGCTGATTGGGAGTTTGCAAAAATAACAAAAAAAGAAAAACGTCGAAGTTCAAAATATGCTCTGATGTCTTCAGAAGCAACACAAAAAAGTGCAAACACGAGATATTTTTGATATTTCTGAACTATTTCCGGCTTGGGTGAAGAGAAGGGAAGTAAAAATGTAAGATTATATGATATGATAAACGAACTTTCTCGAAGAATCCTTGCTCATCTCTGAATCCTACGAGAACATCTGACAGACCATCATCTAGTACAGAGCATAATCTATGAGTTTCAAAAGAGATGCTTATTTTCATTTTTTTTATTGTACCTATAGCCAAGATGACCATCAAGGATCCAAACTTTATTTTCGAAAAGAACGTCTTCCTCGTCATTGGTAGGACCATTCACTCGTAAGTATCTGGAAGAAAAACACTAACAAAAGATATGAGCCAATTATGAAACATGGAATGGCAGATCTCCTGATCAGAACATGAAGAAACAAAAATTGATTCTTGTTACAAAAACTAATTAGATAAGTTGTAATGAACTGTTTTGCTATAAACATCCTGACGTCATGGTGGAGAAAAGACAAAAGGATATTTTTAAGTATGCTGGTCAGCTAATACTACGTCATTCTTTATTTAGTAGTATCAAAAATACTTCAGAAAATTTAAAAAGAAACTGACTTCATTATAGTGGAATCCATGTCTTCTTTGTCTTCATTAACAATCTGAATCTTCTTCTTCTTCTTCTTCTTCTGCGTCCTCTCTGAGTGTGTGTATGTGTGTAAATGTATGTGATTAGTCTGTGAGGGTAGAACCACAGCTGCCATAATGCTTAAGAATCTCTGTGTTATCCCTGTTCTACTTAGTCTCTCACTATCTCTCATTTAAAAGCTCAATATCAATGTCGTTTTCTTGAATAGTCGTCTTATGCTCGGTACTCCCACAAATCTTTTCATTATGTTTTATGCGGATGACAACCTGTCCCTCATAATGCATGTGTTTTCCGCTAAAACAAAAAGGAAAACAGCATTGAATGTAGTAAGATGATAAGTTGCTTATATGGGAAAAATGGCTATAAAAAGCCTGAAAAAAGAAAATTTAAGTGCAAGCGAAATTGTTTAATGAATTATTCTCTTACAATTCTTTTTTTCAAAATGGATGGAGAGATCATTGATGCCCTGAGTACGAAGTACTGATTTTAAAAAATCTTCATTTAAAATTATATGAACAACATTGTATATCACGTGAATTATATCACAAACAAATGTATGCACACCGACACCACCCACATTTCCCTGCATAGCTTTTGGAGTTTAGGATGGGCACATTCACTCATAAGCATCCAGTGAACTTCATGTGTCAGACAATGGATGCTTTCTCTCTTTCGTTTAGGTTGTTTCGCATGCGCTGCTGAACTTCATTTTTTTGATATTTTCATTGTACTTTTTCTATTAAATAGAGACTTTCATTTCCCAAGTACGTTCTGATATCAGTTCTTGCGAAAGATATGTTTATTGTTCAACTGCACCATCAACTGAGTCAGAATTTTAAGGTTTCTGCGGAAGTGTTTTGACATGACGTCGTTCCACAACTGATCTGAACAGGACAGATCACTGCTCGATCAACAGTTTTCTTGATTAAGTTGAATGATGGTATTGGGCAGGCAATCGTTTTGATTCCAAACCATTATTTTCAATCTATGTTCCAGGTGGCTTTTCTTTTTTTTCAGTTCGTTTTTGAACTTGAAAACACGATAATCTCTGATATTATCCTTAATCATCAGTAGCATATTCGCGTGTCTCTAAGAAGGAACAAATCACTTATCTCTTTTCTTTTTTCAATTTACTCAAATCACAGTAGACAATCGAACAAAATTTGAGATTCCGAAAAATTGTTCTGGCTCTTATTTCAAAGATCATTTTTATTCCTTCTCAGGTTCATAGGAGAGGAAGATGAAGGAAAAGGGAAAGGCTCGCTTTCGTAAATGGATAAAAGCGGGTCATTGACCGTCTTCCTCTCTGGCTTTTATCCATCTCCATCTCTTATCATTTGAGATAATAATTAATTAAGTTTGTTTATCTTTATTTCTTTTTCACAACAATCCATTATATTCTTTTCGAAATTCTCTAAGGGAATAACTTGATTATTTGATCTTTTATCTGTATTTGTCTCAAAACCACGTGGTTTTACTGAAGGCACAAAATGTTTTTCCAATGATCACATCTGCATTTTCTCCTATTCTCTCTCTCTCTCTCTCTCTCTCTCTCTCTCTCTCTCTCTTCTCCTCTGATCGCACTTTCATGCGTTTCTCTTCTTCTTTTTTTCAAGCTGTTACTAGTTCTATACAAGCCATATTCAATATTATTATTTCTTTTGCAAAAAATATGAAGTTCTTTATCGGAAATGAAGTAATTGTCCCTGCTATCACTTTTTCTCCTTTTTTGTCTGAAAATTCAGGTTTGCTTCCATTTCTTTCTTATTCATTTATAGTAATATATATTATATAATACTGTTGTTATTTATAAACTGCTTCGGAAAAAACACAAATTTCACCTAGAAGTAAAGAAATAAGCCGGAAGTTTAATTTTTTTCTTTTTCATTCTATAGATAGAGAGTTGTGCAAGGTTTTAAGAGATTTCTCATAGTTTTCCCTCCGATTTTTCCCTGTGTGTTCTCTAAGTTCTCAAATGATCCTTTTTTCCATTATTTCTTATCACTTTTATGGAAAATTTGAATAAAAACTTGCGTTGGATGTGATCTCTGTTCTAAGAGGGGGACAACCTGATCGGTATTGCTGGAATACTAATCAACCAAGAATCGGGAATTGCGCGTCATCTCAATTTTGAATTCGAAATTATTGTTTTTGGGATGAGTTTGTTCCACGAACTATCTCTCATCTTTCAAATTTTGTAGAAAGATAGATCGGGAAGTAAGAAGAGGCAATCGAGAGCGAGAGTGTCGAGCCGAAAAGGTGGATAGTGCGGGTTTACCTCGTTGATCCTTCCGAGTGATTTCAAACCTACCCCTAACTGGCATGTAATCTTTGCTTTGTTAAACTTTTAAACTTTTGAAAATCAACCATGCAAGTGATCACTTGCATGGCAGTATTTTTCAAAAAACAATATGTCTCAGCTTCAATCCTTGACTATAATCCGAAACTAAGCTGAATTTAATCTTAAGCCGTTCAATACTCCGTAAAAGGTATTTCCTGTTTATGAGGTAACAAAAATAATTTTGATCTCTCACATGACTTCCATATAAGCACTGCTTATTAAGCATTTCACACAAGTTTAAATAACACAGAGAAGCCGTTTGCCCTTTGAACTTCCTTTCTTTGTTTCTATTTTTCGCAATCAGCATGTGGCTGGTTGTTTGATCTTGTAATAGAAAAGGTGCCTCGATCAGTTACCGCCTTTTATACAGACATCATCGAAAGGTTGAAGAATTTTTAATGAAATTCTAGTTTTGACTATCTACGTTTCTCATTCTTCTAGCAAAAGAAACGTGTCTGTACTTATCCATATCATATAACATAATCTTTAAAAATATCACTCATTCATGATTTTAGAAATAATGTTTGAAGGAGAAGCACAATGAGAATGTAAATATAGAAGGAGAGGTGGTTACCAACAGAAAATAGATAAAATGACTGTTAGTTCGTTACAAATTTCAAAAGACAGGGAAGTCGTTCTGTCCTCTTGTTTTTCATTTTGTTTTCTTCATTTTACCTTCGATCAGTTTCTCTGCTACTCTGTAGAAGTAACCATCTTTCTTATTTTACTATTTGATCTTTAAATCTTTACTTCTCTTGCCAACTATTGTTTTCAATTCTATACGTACTATCTTCATGTAATGCATCATCTCTCACGTCTCTTCATCATTTGCAATCTCTATGACAAGGGAATCCCCCTACCACCCATTCTCCGTCATTCTTCATCAACCAACACCTGAAGGGAGACATACCTTCAAACATGTTTCTCGTCTGGATAATATTCCTTTCGTTAGAAAATATTTTTTCACCTTCAATCAGCTCTTCTAGCCTCCTGTCAGATCTGAATCAGTAAGCTCTCCAATTTCCTGAACACCAGAAGCAATGAAAGTGCTTCCATCGCTCGAATGAATAGAAAAAAGGGAACAGAAATATGGAAAAGGTAGAGAATTAGAGCTTAAGCTTTTTTCTTCACCCTAATATCCTCATTTCCTTTTCTCCTTTCTTCTTCAAATCAAAAGGTGTTCGCTAAATATTTTCTGAGTGAACATTATTTTGAGATTCGACTGAATCATGCTGGAAATAGATTAGAAGAAACTGTTTTTCTCACAAAAAATTTGTTTATCATCCCGTGCAAAAAAAAATGAAAAGATCAATTTCTTCTCCCCATTATTTAAAAATTAAGAAAATACCTGTTTTTTTTATTTTTTCACAAATATTCAATTGAAGTTTCATTCTAAAAATAAAAAAACGCATTCCTGATTTCGAAAATCATCATGACGATCTCTTTTACCGTAGTCAAGAAGAGCATGCTTGCATCATCTCCATTTCTTATATGCCAAAGCAATGGAGCGAAGAGTTGGTTAGCAGAACGATATAAAATATCATGAGGAGATGCTGCTCAACCTAGTACACTGGATCATCTATTCTGTTCGCTTAGTTATATCAAGCATCACGTGAAATACGTGAGTTTTCTCACTCTTCTACTAATCTGGTGCGTCATTTCTTATTTGGCAGCAAGGCTGAACGGTTGGTTGTTTATGTTGGAGACAAAAATTTCTATCTTGTACCCTTTCCAATTAATGAAAAAAAGCTATAGTTATACTAGATATTCATAATATATCATATAATTATCTAATTAACATTATGATGTCTTCATCATGTAATAACCAAAAATGTTATTTTCAACACCGGACTTGAAAAGCTGGGTATTCCCCAAGCCCCCCACCCCCCTGTTACGTCTTGCTCATTTACATTGAACGAGCGAATACGGTAGGATTAGAAACGACATATGGATCAACAGATCATTCCGAATATTTATCTTCTTTTAAATATTTTTTCTCTTTAAAGATTGGTACTGTACCGGAGCGATTTCGCTGAAAAGTTTATTACAAAAAAACTCGATTAGAAGTGTTCCAAATTGCTGGTTAAGGAGCATGAATTAAAGAATATTCTTCTTCCATCACCAATATATTTCCCGAACCTTAGAAAGAAACAAAAAACTGTTCAAAATTCATTCTTAGCGTATATGATTAATCTGTTTCATAAACAGTTCGAGAGTGTTCGGAAATGAATAATTTTTGAATATCAATTGACCATAGAGACTACCCATAGATCATATTTGACTCAAATAGAATTTCAAAAGACTATACTACAAATTCTCAACCGGATTCTCTATTCTCTATCAATCTCTTCTAGTTCAAGTTGCCATGTAAACAAAGATCAAACCTTCTTGCCAGAAGATCAGATCAGTTCTGTTTCTTTCTCATTCTCTCCATCTCTGCATTGTTCTTTTTTATCTATCTCTATCTCTCTCTTTATTTCAATACATCTCTTTTTTTGAACAATTAAGGTCCTCAATCAGACGCGCTAATCAACTTTATCAATTTTTGATATACGAAATGAAGAATACATGCATGATTTAGATTAAAGAATAATGTTGAGTAAGACGGCAAACTACTTTATTCGCCTGCGAATGTGAAGAAAAAATAGTTTTCTTCTCTGGTCATTCACCAATAGTTCAAAAAGCAGTTCTAATCATCGCTCACCAACTTCTCGCGTAAAACGTTTGAATCAAAAAAATAAGTTAGTCACGTGTTTATCCAACAACATGACCAATAACCTATTGCAAGTGGTTTCATGCCACGTGATACACTTAACTGATTTGAGAACACCTATGGTTTCGAAGTTACGGAGGAAATGATAAGTTAGTTCACTCTCTTGTTCGTGTGCGAGTGAGCTGAAGTTGCCCATCGGGCAATCACTAACTTCGAGTTTTTCATTTAATTTTTGTTGAAACAGTGAGCGGTTGCTTTAAGCTTTCATTATCTCTCTCTCGCGCTCTTCACTCCAAAAAAAAGAAAGAATACGGTAAGTATTGAGAGTTGTTCTTGATCAAGTTGTTTATCTTAAACAACCGTTATTCATATTTCTACTATAGAACAAACAAAAATTATGAAAAAAAAACGATTTTCTCTGGCAAGCGTAAAAAAGAAAGCAGAAAGATAGAGGGAAATCTATTTTGAGGCAAGTTTTGTATGTTTTCTTTCCTTGCTCTCATTGAAAACATTTCTTAGAAAATCAGTCATGAACGAGTATAATACAGAAATCAGATGAACAATAACATTTTTAATCAAATTCACTCTAAGCTCTCTCGTATCGCGTCGTTGACTACATTTCCATTCTATCTCTTCGAAAGGAAAAAAAATCAAAAGATCAGAAGTTCCTTCTAATAATACACCTGCTTATCTCTTCGCTCTCATTATTCATAACAAAATAATATTATTTAATACACTTACATATATATGTGTGTATGTCAGTCTATTCTCATTTTTGAATAATTTATAATATTTTACACCCAAAATCTTATCTGCAAACGTTAAATTAAACATTTCGTGTTTCGTAAGTGACGAATGACCAATTCAAGTTCAGATTTTGTTGTGCAGGCTTTCCTTTCAATTCATCAGAGTATGATTCATGCAGTAGGTTCGAGGTTTTTTCTTTTTCATTCGCATTCGAACGAAACTACCCGAAGCTTATTAAACAATACATCGATGTTACTCTTCTCCATCTATCATGCACCTACCACCTCTCTATCTCTCACCTCTCTTTTAGACTTTTTTAGACTTTTTTTTGCTCCTCAACAAATGCTAGGTGTAGAGTATGAAGATCATACAACCATATTCTTATCTTTATAAGAAAAAGTTGGAGGAAATAATTCAAATGTAGTTTTCTCCCCTATGCTATGATTCTTGGTATTCCTCTTCTATCTACTATTTGAGTCAATTTCCATAAATTACATGATTCTTTGTTAACATTTTCTCGCTTTTTCACTGCCGCTTCCCAAAGTTGAGTCGCCACGATTGGTCAATGACCGTGATAGATTGGTATTTTGATCATGGAACATACTTAGAAGGTATAAAAAAAGTTTCTGTAAAAGAAATCATAAAGTCAGAAAAAAGTGAGAGAGAGAGAGACAAGGGGAATGCCTTAGATAACAGTGAGACAACTAGAAAGAAGCAGAAGGGAAACGATGTACAAACAGAGAGAGTTTAAGAAAGAATCAAATTTCCAAACAGTTTGTGAAAAGGGATAGATGACTGAAGGCATCATAAGAAATAGTTCGATGAACTAAAGAAATTGAGAAACACGAGGCTGTACAATCTTCAATGATCTTCTGATCTCTGTTCTCATCGCCAGTCGGGCTCAAAATGATGCTTGACAGTTTGTTTAAAGCATTGCGCTTTTCTCAGTTGATCGTGTATTCTTCTTTGTTAATTCACGTTCTTCTGCCTTAGTTTGTTTTTGTTTCTTTCCCCTTTTTCAAACAATTTTGACTTTTATTTCTTAAGAACAGGCTTCTTTCAGATTGCCTTCTTTACATTTAACAAAAATCTTCAAATAACTTTAATCGAAAGCTTTCTTCCCATGTTGCTTTTGACTCGTCCTCTCTCTCCTCATTCTTGCCCATAAAAGCAAATTTTACTCTCATTTTCAACCTGAAGACTGTGCACCAACAACCATGTGCTTCTCTCGTTTGGTCTCTCCCTCTACATATTCTCTCTGAATAGAACATTCTATTCCGGCTTTCTCTCTCTGCTTTCTCCTCTAAAACACCTATCCCTCTCCCAGTCAATTTATTGGTCGCGGCGGTCGGCAAAGATCAAGAAATCAAACGTCTACTTTTCCGTCATCACATAACATACACATATATACACACACACACACATAACATACTTCTCCTTCCTACAACCACGTCTCCTCCTTACTCTCTCTTCAACATTATTCTAACCTTTTAATCTTTCTTCTTTTTTTTTCGTTTTAATTTTCTCATCTTTTGTTCTTCGTCTTTAGAAGAATACTTTCGAACATCATGATTTTCGCTGTTGACTACGTCGTTGTCTCAACGATGTTGTCGTCATCACATTGATTTCATCATTCGGTGCATTCATCCCTTAAGCTTATCTCAATTTGTCTCACCTATCCTCCTGTTTCCTTTGATTAGCTACTCTCTCTTTCTAGTTTTCATATTGGTTATCTTATATTTATCAATTTAATCTAATCATAAAAATATGAAGTAACATCTAACATATTCAATGTAATACCTACTCATTTGTACGAAGAACACTCGTTCTAACTTCTTGTTCAAACCATGCTTCTCCATACTTTTCTTTCAAATACTCTTTTCAACTGCTTCCTCACGTGTAAAGCTTTGTGCCTTTTCTACACACATTCATTTCACATTTTCACAATCTTTTTTCTTCGAGCATTTTCGATCATTTAGTCTTTTAACTCCAAAAATATTTCTGAAATTTTTTTTCATAATTCACCAACCGTTTCCCAGAAAATCAAGTGCGGAAGAGAAGATAAAACATTTTGATCTCTGAATCTTTATAAGTTCGATATGTGTTCGTGGGGTTTAAGAGAATAACCCCATACACCTCCATAGAGCTTCATATCCAATACTTAAGAGTTTTGAAATTCTGGAGAAAAAGCCTAAGGATCCTAGAGAGGATTTTTCCATTTATTAAACAACCTTTTTGTTCAAAATTCTGATCTCAAGTTCAATTTAGTGGAACGCAATACGTTGACCATGAAAACGAGAGAGAAAATAGTAACAGATAACTACTGACAATCGGGTTGTTAAAGGCCAAGAGATCAAACCATCAAAATGTTGTCAAGTTGGGTTCAAGTCATTTCCTATATATTTTGGTCGTTTAGTTATGCGGGAGAAGATGACTTCCGAACTGTGGGCGAGTGTATCTGTACGGGTATATGAGATAGAAGAAGGACGAGAACCATTTAATCCAAACTTTTGAAGATTTGAAGACACCCAACCTTATCCATTTGACTTCACGAAAATCTACAGATATCGGAACTTATGAAAGAAATCCAAAAGATCAAAATGCTGAGGAATATCATTGAACTTCAACATCGAACTACTGTCTATTCAGTTCATAACGTTCAACAATGAGATGGAAAAAGCCATGTTTGGTACTGATTGATTTGTTATAAAGAAGGTTCTTTTGATAATCACAGAGAGACAACGTGACATTTAACAAAAATTTTTCATTGTATGACATCATTTTTATTCATCTTTTCTCATATCCAATTGGCTGATCTACAAATTTTAACAGTTCTTTCTTCGCCTACGTGACTTTGATCAATTCCACTTCGAGAGGGGTGAAATTTTCCTGACTTATAAGGAGCTTTTTGAACAATTTGCCTCTTGGATTGTATTCAATCATCAGAGCATATTAAGTGTATGATTTGTAAACGCTCACGATAGGTTTTTTCATAATTGAATTATAACGTTTTCTGTTTTGCTTCTACCGTCATTTCAATGTTTCAGCTATATTACATCATTCATTCAGTGAAGAAGTAAAAGAAAAAATAAAATTAGAGGTAACACTTAATATGAGAAGAAGAGAGAAAGAGATGTGTAGTGAATGAATCTCAAGATTACATACTGAAGAGAGTAAGGGGAAATGAACAGAGAAAGATTAAAGGAGGGCTACAGTATCTATTAGATTGCAGCTGACTTTTTTCCTTATCTCGTTCTTTTTCATTCCTTTTTATGGTATGAATGAGTAAAGTAAAATATACTGAGACTGTCCGTATGAATCGAATCTATAATTTTGTGAAAATTAATGGAAAGGTTGATGTACAGCTTCATCCATTCTCTCTCAGTTACAGTATCGACAACGATGAGAGAAACCGCTAAATGCTTAAGAAAGCGACTTTCTTCATAACCGAGTTGTATATATTATACCGTACTTCAACTACCTTTTTCATCTTTTATTTGTTGTTTCGATTGTTGTTTCGTTCAAAATATCTATCCTCTACAAGAATAAACTTTCTTTTCTTTTACAAGAGAATAACAAGTGTAAAGCAACAGCTCACGAATATTCCGCTCATTTTTACTCATCTTTTACTTGATTAAGCTCATTTTCTTCTTATTTTTATTATATTCTCTTCCTTATTCCTTATTTGATAATGTTAATTCAAACATATTTCAGCTGAATGACACCACTACAGGTGACTCGTGATATGTCTCAATCTCCTTCAAACTCTAGCGAGTGGAGCAATCCCGATATGGAAAATCATCCTCCATTAGGTTCACCGTCAAGTACTTCTGGTGCGCAGAGTGCCGGAAGAATACTATATTGTAGAAAATGCGAAGGACACGGTGAGAAAGTTGTTCTCAAAAACCATACACCAAACTGCCCTTATATACTATGTACTTGTAAATCTGTAAGAATATTCTTTTTTTTTTCGAATATTCACATTCTGTTTTCAGTGCGAACGATTGAATCAGAAACGATTGAAGTCCTTCAGTAAAAGAAATAAGGATAAATTGAAATTAGCTGCTGAATTATGCGAAAAAAGACGACAGGAACGTGAAAGTCGTAGTAGTGGAAGTGAGTTCTCGTCTATTCCATTTCTCGTGTGGCTTCTAATACCAAATCGTTCATATCATTAACCCTTTTTATAGAATTAGTAGAAAAAGTCTTTATGACATAGCGTTTCACGAATATGATCATTACATTACTCAAAGTGCGAGAATGACCTATCTAGGAACGACCGCTCACTCGTTCACCATTTGCATATAATCACGAAATTCCGGGCGAAATGCGTGAGAGTTCACGTCCCATTCTGTGATCACTATGCACGTGGTTCTGGCTGCATTTGAATATAGTATGTAGAGACGAGAACAATAAAATGCATTTTTTGTTCGAGTAGATGCGAAATTCATAGATAATTATGTTTGTTGTTGAAGATACTTCGCAATTCTCTTTGATTTCACCAAAAATGGACGATTTCCTTCTCAGAAAGGAGGAAAAAAACCTTTTTGAAATAAAAAAAGATTATCTGCGGTGGAGAGCTGGAGAATGTTGAACATGTGTAATTTTGTGAAAAAAATGATAGTTAAAGAATAATTGTAGATATAAAATGTAATAATACATGGGTTTCTCTAATTATTTTGATATCGTTTGACTTTATTAAACTCTGGTTGCTAGTCTTTTCAACCCTTCACAAGTAACCATGTATGACATTTACATATTTGGCTTGTTTTCGATAGGAAAAAAAAGGAGAGGAACGAAAAAAGAAATATTCATAATTAACTAAATTGTCTTTCCGAATATTTATTTTTCATCAAATTTAACGAACATGACATTTTGAAACGGTGATTGATGTTTTATTTATAAGTAAAATTAATTTTTTCTTTCTTCTATTATTATTCACATTGTTTTTCTCTCATCTTCATCATTCTCATCCTGTATTTTCTTTTCTGAAGCTCGAAAATGGGGAACGTTCCCTGATTAACGCGAGCTTCTTCTATTTCTTATCTTCATCGTAAGATCAAGGAACAAATAGTTTTGAATTTTTTTTAGAAGAGATAGTGAGCGAGGGAGAGAAGAGAATGCGGATGAGAAAAGGCCCCAGGGAAGTCGCCACAGTTCTTCTTCTGCTTATTTTGTCTTTTTGTTAATTTGATTAGCCATAATTGAACTAAGAAGTTTACATGAATTCAAATAGAATTTTTGATATACAAGATATTTTTAAGGACATGTGTCCTGACTTCTATCTAAAAATGAAATAGAGGATGAGAAAGAGAGAGAAGGAGAGACTGAGAGGTGGGTGAGGAAGATAGAACATCATGTTCTATATTTATGAAAGTGATTGAAACTGCTGTGCGTATGGGTGATATTCGCCCTTCTTCTAATCATGTTCTATTTCTCTGTATGGGCTTTTGTTTCTTTTCTTCTGCTTTACCTCTTATTTTCTGTTTTGTTCTTTTATTCTTTCTTCTCAGTATTCTCAGGAAAGTACAGTAGACATACGATGACGGGGCTGTTTTGGTCTTACTTCTGTGTCTCTCTTTTTATCGTAGTCTAGCTTATTGTTTCCGTCCAACCAGGGCTGTTGGTCGTCGTTCGTCGATCTTACTGATCTGGATGCTATTTTGCAGTTGAAAGTAAAGGGAGGGTTGGAAAGAGTGCGACTGTTGAAGGCTTAGTTGGCATTCAACCTCTTTTCCGCCCTCTCTATTTTCAATTTGCTTTTACTCTCTATTTCTCAACATTCTCTATCATGCTAGCTGTTAAAGAACAATCTTTATGTTGTTTATAGTACAAAACAAGTATAATGGATAACAGGCTGCGGCCAAAACGATAGAAAAGAGGAAAGAAAATAGAGAAAAGACGAATTGAGGAGTGAACAAAGAAGAAAAGATCTGAAATAGACGGAAAACAAAAGTAGCTCAAATGTGTCGAAGCTCAACGTCAGACGAAACGTGTCCATCTTGAACAATGTCAAATGAGATACGTTCGTTCATTTCTGAGCTAGAATTCTATTTTTTTCTTCGTTTCTATCTTTTTTATCTCGCTATCTTACAAATTTAATCACAATGAGGAAGATGAAGAAACTGAAAAATAATCAAACACAGCTGGTTAATCTCTGCATTTGCTATTTCACACAAATTTTTCTTCAAATTTCTTCTTTATCTCGTTTGTATTTCTCCTGGGTATTCTGTGTTCTCTGCTAAATAACCTAAAAAAGCTAGAAACGCACTTTGGAAGGAAGTAATGCAATCGAAAGCCCAGAATGTTCTAATCCGCCCGCATTAAGTTGCCCCCGTGAACTCTGTGACTTGAAATCTTTTGCTTTTGCTTGTCTATACCAATATGTTCTTATTTGGGAATGGTAGAGAGATAGTGGATGAGGAACAGAGACATGTAGAGAAATGATGCATGTTCGCTCAAATGATAGAGAACGAGAGGATTCCGAATGGGGTGGCCCAGGCGATCTAGAGTGAAGGAGGCGGTTCTTACATTCAACCACATCAGTCGCGTAGTCGCTTTGGCTTGGCAGTAGTCAGTCAGACTGAATGTTTTCGCGCATTTCTTTAAAAATTATTTATTTCAAAGTTTTCTTTAAACATTCCTGTTCTCAAGGTTTGATTAGTATAGCCGTCTGATGATTTTACTTGAACTCATAATAAGTGATAACTATCTTATTCATAAGTCTATAGGTTACCTGTTAAACTCGAGCTGATCTTATCTTCTGTTCGGTTTAGAAGACGAACAAATCACCTTTGTGCATACTTCAACGTCATGCTTCGACGTAAAGTTGGAATGGTTGACCCAGAAGCGATGATTTCACCGTTTATTTCCTCATCTCCATGCTTCCGGCGTCCAGTTGCTTATCAATCAAGTTGGCGCATTATGATTCGTTCATGAAATTTCAATGCTTATCCACTCTTTTCACATTGGTCGTTGAGATCAAAAGTTGAGAGAGCTGTTTTAGTAGTCAGAGATTTTTTTTTCAGTAAAGTCTCGTAGTATTTGTTGTCTCTTTGTCTCTCTCCAACGCTTGCAATCTTTTCTTTTAAGTTTCTAAGCGTGTTGCCAAAGTTTATCTCTTGTAGAGTTTGCCGCTCCAACCTTCAGCTTTTCCCTCACATTGTCTTATCAAAGTTTTTGCCCTCACAAAACTCACGTCATCAACAAACATAAACTTTCAATGATTCTCTTCTGAAACATTCTGCTCAATTTCATTCATTCAAATAGAAGTCAACAGCTTCTAGTTGTTGCTCTCTGTTGGAGATCAAATGTTTTCCTCGTTATCTCGCTGCAAGCATCTGAAACGTCTCCATGTTCTTAAACTTTTTATCTCAAAAACATCGAAGCTATCCTCCTTATTCGTTCTAAATACCATCCCCTTACAAGTTCAAGTTCGCTTTCCAATTTGTTCATACGCAAAAGTCCAGTTAGTAAACTCATTTTTATACTCCGTCTAGTCTACGTTAGTATAATCATTTTCAACATGAAAATTTATTTATTTTTAATGTATTTCTGTTAGTTCTCTCAAATCATGTTTTTAATTTCAGTGAGCTCTCGCAAATTATCAAGTTCATCAACAGCCACAACATCCTCATCAATTGAAGTCGAAATGGATTCTGACAGTGTAAGTTTCCGTTTTCGGGTTTCCATCTGCTGTTCGCGAAAAGAAAAAGCTTAAATTCTCGGAGAACAAATCAAAACGACGATATTTCCGTATTTTCCATTGAGATTGTTTGCATGATCAGTGAACTGCTGAACGTACTTCTCTCTTTCAACAACCTTTCCTCATTTCTTTTCTTTCTCGTTCTCTCTCTTTCTAGGCCGTTCTTTCTTTCTGCCTGTCCTGTATATGTCCTTAACTGTACACCCACTTGATTTGTTCAGTTCAAATTCCATATTTGTTTCCATGGAAAGTGATATCGCAAAGTTTATGTTTTGAGCTTCGACTAGACGACAAGAAGTCAGTGTTCATTCCGACTTGTCGATGCTTTTCTGTTCATTCTCTCTGAATAGCCTTTGGCTATTTCGGACGATTTCCAAGGATTAGCTGCCTCGTGCATTTTCCAATGGAAAAAAACAGATTTCTCTTCTTTCAAATTCTGATTCCGATTAAATTTCTTTTTTGTTAGCCAAGTATTTACCATGTGAAGAACACTTTCTTCATTGAAATTCATAACAAGCACTTTAACAAACTTATTTTGTAATATTTCGCCGTTTTCATGCTATCTCAGAGATCAAAGACAGAATCGCAAAAGAAGACAACAGAAGCGAAGTATGAATTGAAGTTTGATCGCTCTGATTTCTATGTACTTCTTCCAACATTTGCCCGGCTTCCTATACTTTTCACCTAATGACCTCACGAGATTTCAATTGATACAATTTTTTGGTTTTCGCGTTTCAATTCCCATATACCCATTCCGTTTGCGGACTTTGACTCCCATATCTCTTCAACTCTTTCTCTTTTTTGCTTTTAAGTTATTTCTTCATGGCTCATGAAGATCATTTGCCACGTGGTTCGCAATTCGAAGTTCCGGAAATAATCGCTCTGTTCCTCTTTTAAGTGACGTTAATCGCCATCTTTCTCTGTATCAACCTTTCTATTCTCTCTCAAACTGACTTGTTCTTTCCTTTGTTCGTTTTTCATATCATTCGGGGTTCAAACACTAGGCTACACATAAAACACAAACAGAACGGAATGATCTTTCGATTTCACTTTTCATTCATGGGCGGGTTCAATGGAATCAACTTCTGCAAGAGAGTGGAGTTTTCTTTCTCCTTTTTGAAATAGCCCCATTTGAATGGAAAACGCAAATGATTACATTGGTGCATTGCATTGGTGTCAAACCTACTGTTCAGTGTATAAAAGTGTTTATTAATAAATTAAAACATCATCATGAAATGGCCACGCCTTTATTTCGATTACTCCATTTATCTCTATCCATTTTCCTGTTGCTTTGCCGCCCACCTTCTATATTAGGTTTCTCTTCTCTCTCCTATCTTACTCTTTACCATCTCTTTTTCCGCTCCCTTTATATATATATCTTTCTCCCATCCTTCCTCGTCTCTTCCTCTGTTGCTCTCTTCTTTTTCATGAACATTCATCGTTCATTCGGTAGTTTCAGAATTCTTACATATGTATGTATAGATCTATTCATTCATATTATTTATAATTACAAAAGATTCCCTTTTTCTCTCTATTTCTCCCTTTCTCTCTTCTCTTTTCCAACACCACATTGCTGACCAATTTACGAAAGATCAGCCCACTCTCAACTATTTGGATGGATCATTTGGTCTTTTGATATTTTCATTACTAATCCTTTTTGGCTTTTCTTTCATAATAAACATTCATCGTCATCAGCATCAATGGGGGGGGGAGGAGTGATGAGATTCCATGAAAAAACACAATTATATTATTTTTCGTTCATCATTCAAGCTTCAAATTATTCAGCAAAAAATAATGTTTTCATTTCAGAGCCCAACACGTACCGGAATCGAAAATCGTAGCATGTCTTTGGGAGCCATGACTGTTATGTCTTACGATATATGGAAAGCCAAATGTGCCGCTGACAAGAAGAAGATGGATGAAGAGCGTAAAGCCTCATTAGCTTCACAGACTATACCTTCCGTAACGGAAAATGATGACGATTTCAAGCCAATCAGTCGGAAAAGAGCCAATACAACTATATGTCCTATGGTTAGTTTTATCTTCCTCCTTTACCATTTCTCCAAGACTTCCCTGCTTCTCTATCTTAGTGTTTTCATCGAAATACATTTTCTAGCCAATCGTTTTTGATGATGTTTGATCCCAACAACTCATCAACAGATTAAGCAATTTTACCTATTTTAAATTCTTTTGTTTCTCTCTATTCCAAGCATTTAGTAGAACAGAAAGTTTCTTATGTTTGGACGCGCCGATTCCTCTTGGTAACGTTTGTCAAATTTGATCTTTAGAACTTTGACGACGATTCTATTGATCTTTTCTTCTTTAGAGTTTTCTCTGTTGTTCTCTCTATCTCGCTCTTTCAATTTCTTCTCATACTCTCTTATACATTTACTCAATTTGTACACTCTTATCTTGTTCTTTTTCTTCGTTCCCATTTACTTCTCTCTTCTTCTTCCTCTTCTCCATAAGAGCTGTTGATCATCTGCGCTCCAGTTTCTCTCTAGTTTGATCAGGAAACTCATTCAGCTCAGTACGTTCAACAGCATTCAGTCGAAACTATGAATATAAAAAAAAATTTAATTCCATTTCTCATTTCCGGTCCATTCTCAGCTCTGTTTTTGAAGAAGAAAAACATTTTTTTCTTCACGTCTGGACTTCCATTCAAATGACTGAAAATGATGAAAACTTCTACTGTGTTTTTGAGATGTTTTCCATGCGTTCAACCGGACTAATCTTTAGCCAGAAATTTTTCTTTAGATCTTTTTCGCACTTGAATTCCTATTGTTCGTTCCTGAATGGAGTCTCAACTTTGACCAGCAAATTTGGTTGATTTACGATTCTAATCTAAGAAGGGCGAAGAAACAATGACCAAAAGCGAAGAAATTTTAAGAGTTTTGAAAGTATGGAAGAGTGTAGGGATAGTGAAGAAAAGGGTAAACTCCTGAGAGAGAAAAAATGAAAGTGAAAGAGGGAATTGATAAAAACAACAGTTGTTCCTAGGTTCTTGAGCACTTTGCTCAAGACAACTTGTCCTTTTTAGCATTTTTGAGCATATTTCTGAAATACACACACATTCTTCAGAAGAAGAAATTAAAGGGAAAAGTGAAAAAGAAGAAAAATTCTTTATAATTTATTTCTTCATGTAAACAATACGTTATTAATAATAGAATAAAGGGAAATATGAGACACATTTTAAGAGAGACCAATGTTTTACGAGAGAGGGTCAGAGAGATTACATCCTAATAAAGAAAGTTCATAATCTGTACGTTTCATTTAATCTCTTCGAGGTGCGACAAAGATCACTCCGGTTTCAATTGTTTCGCTTCAGCGTATCTAACATTAAATTGAACATTTTGTCATTCCGGCTATCGAATGGAAAATAGATTTTATGAAATTTTCTAAATAAGGCAAAATAGGATCGGAATATCAACATTTTGTGTTTGTGTGTGACCAGGCAATAGCAGGATAGACATGTCATTAACAATAAACTCTCTCTCTTTCCACTCTTCTCTTTCTCCTTTCCATCTATCTTTATAATAGATTGATTTCCTCGTGACTTTAGTTTCCATATTTTTGATCATTAATAGGATTTACTGATCCTATTCCCTATCGCCTTCTGCTTGCTTCAATACGAAGCATCAATTCGTACGAAACGCCTTTCTGGGAAGGTAAAATAATGCTTTTTGCTACCATAACAAATGGGATGCAGGTTTGAAGACAAGAGGGAATGAGAGGAATAGGAGGAGGAAAGAAGTCTAAATATCCAAATATGTGAGCAGATTAGTTTTTGATCACAAAAAATGGCACGTGAAAGAAAAAATCATTCTCCTTTTCTCAAATGATAATTGAATTGTGTCGAAGGCGAAATGAACAACTAGACCAGAGCAGCCAGTCAATGACGAAAGTTCAGCTTCAAATTGCATCATATGATCAGCTCAATTGACGTTGTATTACCTTAAAAATTTTTAAAGAGAAGAATGTACCCGAAAACATATGTGGATGGATATATGTACATGTATGGAATTCCGAAAAGTTGACGTTTTGCTTAACAACGGTTTCAAAATTGAAAATGTTGTGTGCAAGAAGTGCAAAACACTTGAAAAACAGAATGAAAAGATTGAAGCTTAAATCCATAACAGAAGGACAACTTTCAACTTGTCCAATGGTCTCTCTGATCATTACAATGAGATTGTTTATGCAAAAAAATATCAAAAGGTCTCTTTTCTATCTTTCTCTCCTTCTCTGTTTCATATTTTTTCTAGTCTCTCACACTCATTTCTGAGCAAAAATGCAAAGCTTTGATTAGTTTGTTCTTTCTGTCTCATTTGTAATTCTCTTTCTATTTTCCCTCTTAAAGTCTTCTCTCTGTGATCCTCTTCTTTCCCTTCTCTCTTTCTGTGTTTAAACGAACTTTCATCACTTTCATTCCTTCTTCTTTCTGCTCCTCTTTTTTCCTCATCCAACTGACTTGGCAATAACATGTTTTGATGATTTGTATGAACCTTTGTATGTGACGAGCACTCTTATTGAGTTCAATGTTATCTCTTCCCGGGACTGAAAAATATTCTCAAAATAATCTTCGAAGCTATTTTCGCCTCTTCCTCCCACTGAATTCATCCGAAGAGTAGAAAGTATAAACTAGTTCACATATCTTTTTTTCCACAAATACCTTTTCATTCAGAGAACATGTGCTATGAATTGAAAACCACCCCGTATTTCAAAGAACAACGATTTTTATTAAATACATTTTTCAGGAGCCATATAGGGATATTCCCAAAATCTCTCCACCCAATGTTAAAGAGAAGAAAGGTCGATACATACTTCTGCCTACCATACCAGCTATGAAAGTTTTTGTCGATGATGTAAGATTACTTTAATTGACTACCTGTTATTCACAGCTTCGTTATAGGAAACTGGAGAAACAACTGGAAACACTTCGTCTGTTTCTGTTACTTCCACAGCTTCTGAGGTCGCAAACACAATATCAGCAACTTCTTCTATCACATCATCTACTACTTCGATCCTTCCTACCACTTCAACTCCCACAGCTGTACCTATCACAGCAGTAGCCTCCTCAACAACGATTCCTTCAATCCCGGCTACTGCTACACCAATGCTTACAGTATCTTCTTTCCCTACCGTAACCACTGGAATGGGATTCATTTCTACGCAACCTACAGTCAGTCAAATGCCAATCAGTTCCATGACGACAGCAGCAGCTTCGATGACTGTTCCAGCAACCGGAATATCTTCTCCGTTTATGTTGAATCAGAGCCAACTCGGCCGTTCAAATGTAAACATGAACATTCCACAGCCAACATCAAGTGCTCCCATGATGTCTACTGATCAATTGGTCAGCCTTCTGAATCCTCAGATTCTATTACAAACATCACTTTTGCAACAGCAGCAACAACAGGCTCAACAACAACAACAGCAGCAGCAACAAAACGCTTGCCTCCAGCAGCTATTAAGTATTCTGACAGGAAATCAAGCAAACCAACTTGCTCATCCTCAACAAACTCCAACGCCAGCTCAGCAGGTGCCAGTTCCCATGCCCGGTCAGCCAGACATTTTGGCACTCTTACGTAGTCAACAGCAAATGCAACAAGCTTCTCAACAACATCCTCTCTACATTACAACTCAACAAGATCAAATGTCGCTTACATCTACAGCATCTGATGATCTTTTGAAAACTTTATTGGCAATGAGACAGCAACCTATATTTTCGAATACAGTTTAAGATGAAGAAATAGGCAGTGCTTGTTGATTGAGAGAATCCATCCTCGATTATTTTACTCGTTAATTGGTGGATGTGAGTACCTTCTTTTATTCATCATCTCTCTCTTCTCGACAATGTCAATTGTGATATTCTTGTTGAAAAAAAGAAAAAAAAGCCCATCCATATCTCTCTTATATATATATATATATATATATATATATATATATAATTATGTTAACCTTTCAAGTTCAACTCTCACAGTCAGGTTCTAAACCCGTTTTATGCTTTGTGATCTCATATCAATGGTTGTAGCCCTTCTGTTTTTTCTTTTCTTCAAGAAACTTGTTAATTCGTTTTTGATAATCAAACTAATTGTATATACTAATATATATATATATATATATACATATATAAATTTACATATGTATCACATAGTTAATGTACAGATGTATCTTTCTTTTGTCTGTAACTTATTAAATCTTTTATTTTTATTTTTGTGAAGGTAGTTCTTGAAATGAAATCAATCTAAATGAAGAAAAGTTCTTCAAAACATTTTTCTTATGAAGAACGAATACATTGACTGAGCATCAAATTACATGCGATTGCACTTTATAAGGAAGTATAGTTGCTTCCATTTTTTCGAAATTATTATCTGCAGATTAGCTGACTTTCCGAAAATCGCACCAATCTCTTCATTCATTCCGTCCCTCCAACTCCATCTTTGATTCATTAAAGTTTCTCTCGAAAATAAAAAAAAAATTATTAAATTAAAGTTTAGAGAGCTCAACGATCTCACCAGATTTGCAAGTGAATGTATTTTCTCTTAAGCCTTTTGCACAACAATCTTACTATGAAAATTAACAGTACTTGTCTTTATGTGAATGCAGGACAATGCTGCTCGATCTGTAGCAGAAGCAAGCTGCTCTTTCAATAGATGTACGTCAGAACGACGTGAGCATAACTACGCTAATCTTCGATATTTTAAACATGTGATTGCAAATGAAAGCAACAGAGAAAAATATAGAAAGATAGCAAAAGTACTTTTTGATGTTGTATGGGAAATCAATGAGGTGAAGAACTTATTGTTAGATTTTGGGATAAAGCCAAACGAAAGGAAAGGTCGAACACATTCCATAATCCAATCCGAAGAAAAAAACCAGTTACGGAGAGTTTGTTCAGATGAATTGAATGAGTCAAAACATTCATCAAATTTTTTTTATTCAAAAGAACAGAGAGTGTATACTGAAAAGCAAAACATTTGTTCGTAATGAAATGTACTTGCAAGCTTCTCCTTCTGATCGGAATCAGATGATATCTAGACAAAATTGAAACTGTTTGAGAAAAAAGAGTTGGAAAAGGGGAAAAACATCTTTATCTAAAGACTAAAATGATCGTAGCTTAACTATCTATCACATATCTTCCTGTTCCTCTTTGTTCGAATCGCTCTCTTATATGTAAGATTTATAAGGCGTTTTTAGAATATTTCTAAATTGCATTCGATCTCTCCAAACTACAGTGATAATCGTGTCGTCTTTCTCATCAATTTATTTTCGAATTCTATTAGACCATCGTTTCACTTCGCAAATCTGGTAGCGCAACTATCGTATCATGAAATTTTCACATAAAAAGTAGTTCGAACCTAGACATGTCGAGGATGAGAATCTGACAAGCATGGACCACCTTTTTTCCTCTTTCGTTATTTCTTCTGCCTACCATAGAAAGCGATTTTCAAGTTCGCGCCTATCCCATACTATATAAATGAAACAAGCTGAATAGTTTAGCCAAGGAAACGAGCTATCCTTAGAGATCGGCTTCAAGAAGACAATGATCAAAAACTTCGTGGTAATCATATTTTTGTACACATCTTCGTTTCATAATACTACTCTATAGATTCTATTGGCTGTGATTAGCCCTTCTCTAGCCTGCATTGGCGGTCTCTTCGGAGGTTCTGGAGGATGTTGTCAAGCATCAGCCCCATCATGCTCCAGCCCATGCGGAGCTGTTCCTCCACCAATGTATAAGAATGTGTGAATTTCAATTAAATGATATGTTATACTTTCAGCCCTAGTGTGTCATCAGCAGGAGCATACGTAACAGCCCCAGCCATTCCATTCCAAGCTGCTCCAGTTCTCGTAAGAGTTTTTTTGGGGCTTTTTTAACTGTTTTATCGTATTTAAGCCATACGCCGCTCCACAACCAGCTCAACTTCCTAGCAACGCGTACGCTTTTCCAGGTAAACAACTTTTCAGTGTGGGAGAATCTTATTGAGTATTTAGAACCTGTACAGCAGAACGTGAACGTTCCTCAAGTAGGGGGGCAATCAAACTTTGGAGTATGTTAATATTTGTCTCTTCCGAACAGTAAGAAATAATTTCAGTATGCAAGCACTGGATTCGCTGGAGCTCAATTACAACAGCAACAACCTGCTTTGGTTCCACAACAGCCATTAGGAGGAGTGAGACTTGAGAAATTTGAAAATATTTTGAGTACATTCCTTTCTAGTACATTACACCCGGAAATATTCAACAACAGACAGTTTATACATCTTCTGACAATTCCGCTCAGTCGCATGTAAGCAACGTTTACGAACTACCAACCAGTCAAGTAGTAAGTTTTATGAAAGAATTTTTTTGAGGTTGGGAGTTTTTTAAAATATCTAAATCGAGAAAACATTAACTACTCGATTTTTTCTTTTTCCGTTAAGAAAGAACTTGAACTTTAGCTTATCCAGTTCTTTATAAAAAAGCTTAGCAAAGCTTTTCTCTATCGGTCGTTTTTTGAAAATTTTTTTATACTTACGTAACCAACCCGATTATTCAGACCATCAATCTTTCTTTTTTTTGTTTTTCTGCGAGTACCATGATTTCTGATCGGCATCGAGCACTCTTTCTTATTTTACTTAATCATCTCACCGAAACCATAATGAAAGCTTCAACAAGGAATTTTCAGCATGTCATTCAACCATCTACCGTTGTTACTGTACCACAAACTGGGTATATTGTTAGCGCACCAACTTCGGGAGTTCAAGAATCTACTCATACAGTTGTAGCTCCACCTGAACAGGTTAGCATAGTTTTAAAAAAATCACCTCTCTTCTTATAGCCAACAATTGACTACAAGGGAGTTTTGGGAAACAACAAAGAAATAAAGATTCGCGGCAAAAATGGCCATAACGGGAAATATGGTGATGAAGACGGAGCCAGTTACGACGACTTTGGAGGATATAACCCTTCTGATTCTAATGGAGAAGCTCAAGTATACTAGTTTTCATCAGAGAAAAATAATGTTCTATTACTACAGGGACCATCAGGAAGAACATCAGTACAATCTGTTGTAACTCCATCAGAACCTAGAATTGAAACTACCGTTGGAGCACAGAATGTACAACCTGTATCAGTGCCCATCGTAACAGGTCCTACAAATAATGTGCCATCGACGAATGTACATGTTGCTGTTAATCCAACCAGAACTGGATCATCAGCTCCTCATTCGACTGTCACCGTAGTTCCCTCCTCAACATCTGTAGTAGAACAAACCGTAAGAGTTGTTCCCAGTGTTCCTGTTGAAACATCCAAGTTTGCCGAGCCGGTCTCGAGAAATGAGTTCACTGATGTTGAGAAAGATCAGGATAATACTGGATCTAGAGCTTTCATACCAACTACTTCTACGGCCGAAGAAGTAGCTCAAAATGTTAAGCAACCTCACTCCACTCAGCCTACAGTTGGACAGAAAAATGGGGGATTAGATTTCAACTCTGTTGGCCAGCCTGTCAGTGTTACCTCTGCTCCAGAAAATAAGCCTATAGCTCCATTCGCCCCACAAAAAAGTTCAGAGAATGTAAGTTTATATGTTTTTCGTAAAAAACAGTTGTTTTAAGGTTGAGGAGCTTGATGGAGATGACTACGATACATTGAATGAGGACCGTCCCGAAGTCCCAGTCGCTTCAACTTTCATAAACCAAAAAGAGGTTACATCTGAACACCAGCCTACTGTTGAGCACATCTCTAGTGCCGAACAGCCTGCTGTTCCGCTCATCTCAACAGCTCATACTGATGTTCATTCAACTGCTCCATCTAGCAATCAAGTTCAAATCGTATGTTGCGAAAAGCAGAATATTATTCACACCTATTTATAGAAAACAACAGAACAGGTTGATGTGGCAGAAGGCTTTGACTATGGAGATGACAATGGAGCCAATTACGATGATGTTGCTGAAAGCGGAAAGGTTATGAGAATCTTCTAAATTGCAAACAAAACGAAACAACCCACTAACTTCTGCACTATTTCCAACTATATAGTTTCATTAACTTAATGACAGCTTTTTAAATATTAGGCGTTTAGTTAGAGCCAACAATGCTCTTGCTATTGTAGGTCAAAGCTTAGAAAAAAGGGAAAAATCGGTTTTTTCCTTTTTTTTACATATCTAGTGATTGTTGAGTAGATGATCTCTTGGCAGTCACTAACTGTTTGTAAATTTGGACTTAATTCTTATTAATATTATCTAATATATCACATATTCTGTTTTCTTATTGTGACACTCACGTTAATAAAATGCAAAATAAATTATTTTAATTTTCCTCTTCTTGTCCGTAACCACGCATGAAACTGTCGAAAGCTTAGATCGAATGTTGTTTCTGATTTCGAATAAGCAAAAATCAGCTTTTTCGAAGAATTTCTTCGAAACTCACCTTTTCTTCTCGTAATATTACCTCTCTCTTCCTGTTCTCTTCTAATCTTATCCTTGTTTCTTTATTTCTCTCTCACTCTTCATTTTCACTTATCCCCCGTTTGCATTCTTCAGATGGATAGATGGATAGATAAAAGATTTGCTGACTGGAATGAAAAATCATAAAAAAAACTTTTTAAATCTCCCTTTCTCAAAACGTACTCGTTAAGCTTCAGCTTGAAACCTATTTGGGCTTGGGAGTGGTATACGATGATAGTCATAACAAAAAGTTTCAGGAAACCGATCCATTGGACCCAAAAGATTATCAAAGTGAACCATATGCTGGAATTAAGAAGGTTCAAACATCCATCTTCAGAAAAATAGTTAAATTTTAAAAATATTTAAGGCAGTAGCAGGAACCACCCAACTAGAGAATGCTGATCCTATCGATGTGGATCGAATTTATCTATGGAAAAACTAAGTAACACAATCCAGTAAAACAATGTCGATACCAGAATACTGCCATATCACGTGTATATACTAATTCTATTTATTATGTTTTCAACCCATCACCTCCTTGTACATGCGTGATTTTATAACTATTTATAACACATGTTGATGTTGTTGCTTGATTTACGTTATTAAACACAAGAAGGAAAGAAATAATTCAAAATCTATGGAGAATCCCATTTCATACTTTTCATAGTTCAATATTCAGAGAAAGCAAGAAAAAACACATATTCGCATTAGATTAATAGTGAAATCAGATGTGAAATCCTATTTTGTCCATTGATAAAGAAGAAGATGACAGTTTGTTTGAATCGTTTTTATTCTTTGTTGTCAAATGTTCTTCTTTTTTCTTTCATTTTTTCTTCTTTTTCTCCTCGATATGTGTATCCCATCGTTCTTCGTTAAAAATTTCTTTTTATGCTTTGCCTCTAAACATGATCTGAAACTGGGCTTGTTCACCTGATCGGAATAAGAAATTGCATCACAAGTTTTCAACGGAATCACGGAAGATGTTGGCAAGACCTGTTTTGGATTTAAACATGAAACTATCGGATGAATGTGTATCAGGAAGGACAATGTTATCCTTTAAACAAAATAACGAAAAACCTGAAATAGAAATTAATTTCTATTCTTCGATGACACTTTAATTAGCATAAACGTATTCCACGTGCATCTTCGAATTTTACGTGTATACAACTTCAAGCGAAATAGATTTTACCTTCTCAGTTTACGTTCGTAGAAGCACAGCATGGTTGTATATGAGTAACATAAACTATTCTTTTTTTTTGCAGAGTCACCATCTCATATCATTCCATGTAGTAAGAAAATAACGTACTTCACCCCATATCATATTCAGAAAAGGGGGAGGGAAAGCTCGAGAATGAACGAAGAAATGAGATTGAGTTGAACTTGAAACAAAAATGGTTTTTTTATGGGACAGTTGCAATTGAAAATCTCTTCTTCATCGTTTTAATTTTGAAAAAAAGTTCTATGATACTTTCACTTCTTCCTAGTTTGGACCTACTTAATGAAAATCCAGATGAACGAACGGAATTTTCATTTTCCAGGCTTCTGTTTCTATTCACTTTTCTGAATGATTGGTGGTATGCAAGGCTCAATCATAGTTGAATTGTGAAATTAATCTCATTTATATTCAATGAGATTAGATGCTTAATAGAGAGAACTAAGGTTGTTCAACAAAGCTTCTTTCGCTCATTAAAGCTATTAGAACTTGTAATGAAAGAAAAAACTCAAAAGTTTTATACGTTTAACGATTCATCCGCTGAGAGAACGCTTTAAAGGACCTAAATGGATTTCTCTTTCGACAAAAACTGTCAATGTTTTCTCAAAAAAAAATGATAAAAGACACCATAATTTAATGGATATCAATGACAACTTCTTATTTTGGAAGTCAAGGTCGCAGGAATCTGCGGGTGTACAGGAAAACAAAGTACTTCTCCCGACGTACATTACGGAAAAGCTTCTGCATCAAGCGCTTAATAAGGGCTAACGTATTTGTATGAAAAACATTATGTTTTAAATAGCTCATTGGAATTAATCGTTATTATATTACTTGAAATTCTCTCTGCTTTAGAAAAGAGAGTTTGATTTGGATGTTTCATTCAAGAAGTTCTGTCTGTAAGAAGTAAACAATAAATATAAAAGAGAAAAGCTTGAAAACGGTTCACATATTTGGATAAGAAATATTTTAATATAACAAGAAAGGTATAAAAGCCCTTTGTTTAGATCCTCAAATTTATGGAAATAAAGACTTTTTAGGATCACACACTAACCAGTTTTTATTGACACCTTGATGAGAAAGATACTCATCTTGGTTCCAAAAAAGGATTTTATTTCTCAACTCAGCTGATATGTGAAGAAGGTTTCAAAGATTATGAAAGTGAAGAAGAAAAATATTTTTCTTAACCGGTTAAGAAGCTTCTTCCCACCAAGTTGAATCGGTCGACATACATATAGCAATAAAGTTGTCAAAAATCATGATTTTTTGATAATTGATATCGTCTGCTGCTTTCTGCGATCTCCACCCATTTTCTGCCTCTTTCAATTATCTACCATTGAAATCTTACCCTCTCTTCTTGCTACCCTCCTAACTTTCTCTCGTTCTCTTTCTCTCTGCCTATCCTTTTTCTTTGCAAGTTCTGTACTCTTATTAGCAGGTGTCTGTCGGATATCACCAAGAACTAGCTTGTTCCTCTACATCATTTCACTGCTTCTTCTGTATCTTTTTCATCGCGTTCAAGCTTCTTTTGCTAATTTCGATTTCAACATCACCTAGCCCCACGCCCACGACTACTTAAACAGAGCCGGTCCAATACTCAGCTCATTCTCATCCAACGCATCCTATGGCAGCGGTAAGAATTTCTATTTCTTTTCTTCAACTTCTGCTGGGTGAAACCGATCTTCCCTCAGATTTTTGAAGCAAAACTAATTCAATTTCTTCTCCACATGAACATTTTATCTTACAGTTCTTCTTAATCACATTACTGGCATCCCCAGCTTTAGCTTGTATCGGAGGGTTCGGAGGATCCGGAGGCTGTGGAGCTGCTGCCCCATCATGCGGAGCGTAAGTCTTTCGTTTCACTTTTACAAGTTTTTTCTTCATTTTTCTCCACTTTTGAGTAATTTATTTCTAAGTTCTTACTGGGATAGGGTTCAATTTTTTTTTAATGATGGAGATCGTGTATTAGTCGAATGTTTACAGACAAAAAATTGATTTCATTCGCAGTTTGACTGTTTCTAAAACCATACTATTATAGGTCCTATGCTTCCCCCGGAGCTGCTTATCCAAGAGCACCAATAGGTTATGCATCTGCACCTTCTAATGGATTTGCTCAAGCCCCAGTTTTCCCTGCACCTGCTCCTATCAGCTCTTACGCCGCTCCAGGAGGATTCGCTGCTCCAGCTGGAGGATATGCTGCTCCAGGAGGCTTCGCAGCTCCTGCTGGAGGCTATTCTGCCCCTGCCGGAGGATTTTCTGCCCCTGCCGGAGGATTTTCCGCCCCTGCCGGTGGATATTCTGCCCCAAATGGAAACGCAGGATCTGAATCTCATGGAACAGTTGCCGCAGGATTTGGTGGAGCTTTCGCTGACACAGGAGCTCAAAACGGAAACTTCGGACAAGCACCTCCCCCACCACCACCTCCTCATCCGGCTCCACAAACATATACTAACATTGAGGGAGAGCAACACCCTCAGCCAGTTATCAGCCCTGCTACAGGAGAAAACGTTCAAGTCATTCAACCTAATGTTGTCGTCCCAGAGGGAACTTACCAACCATCCGGTATTTTTAGTCGTATATATTCTGTTTTTTAATGAAAGAAATTCAAGTAGTTAATCCTAATGGCCCAGCTACTGGCGGACAAATTATTCCCGGAGGACAAGGTAATCATATTGCTGGAAAATTGAGTAATTAAAGAGCTTTTTTAGGAGAACAAGTTGGTCAACCTCAACCAACTGGTGAAGTAAGTTTTGACACTAAAACTTTACAAACTTAATTCGAGTTAAGCACTTACAAATATTTATCTGAAATTCAAAAACAAGCATGAATGTAACTGTGTGATATAACCTCAAAACAATCAAAATCATTATCATAATCTTTTAATCTTCAAACTTACCCTTTCAATATCGTTTCTCTTAATGTTACCGCAGGTTGCACCTTCCTTTGCACAACCAAGGACAACCGTAACCGCTAACCGATCTCCAAATAATTTTGAGAAAACTGTAGGAACAGTTGACTCAAGAACGTTCGTGCCAGCTCCGTCGGTTCATATAGCTCAACCTAACTTACAACCAGTTCAAATTGAAGTACCAGGATCATCGGTTTCACCAATAGAAATTTCTGAACCAGTAATCCCTCCAGTAGAAGTCCAAACTGTATCTCCAACTATTTTCGAAACTATCCCCAATGTAGAAATCCACACTGGAAAAACTGCACCACACATTTCATCCCTTCAGCACCGACCTGTTCATATCACCGTGTTAACATCATCTGAATCCAATCCAGAACCTGAAGAGCGAACTTCTCAAACTAATTTTAATCGCGTTGATCAGCATCACTTCAAATCCGAAACTGATGATATTGACACCGAATCAGCTTCTTTCCCCCTTTATCAGCCCGAGCTCAATCGAGTTGAATCCCGAAAGCCCAAAACTCACATTTCTCACGAACGAGTTGATGTAACGACGGAGCTGATACCTACAATAAAAGAGTCAATAACACCATTCTATGTTCCTACAGTACCAGCATCTCAAAATCGTCAACCACAGATACATGTGGAGGCTGCTCCATACGTAAGTACCGTATACTCTGTTATTCGGAATGGATTTCTGGGTCACGGAATTCGCTTGGAAACGGAGAGAACAATAAACATCAGCTTTGCTTGAGCCTTAACATCACAGCTTACTTATTGTAATTTTAATGTTTTTTTCTAACATTAATATGGGTTGCGATTGAGCAGACAGTAATTAATCTTACAATTTTTAGTTCGAAGGAGGAGAAGAAACCCATATCCCAACTGGCGGGCAAGAAGTAAACTCTGTCGATTTCGGTTCAAGTAACAGTTGATTTTTAGGGAGCTGGGCCACGTGAGATTCCATACGAAATCACTCATCCCATCCGACCACAGCCTGGACCAATCGATGGCACCCAACCCATTCCAGACGAGCATATTGAGGATAACCACTCACAAAAGCCAGAACCATTCGTTCCTGAAACTGTTGAGAACGTAGAACCATCTGAACCATTCCCATCCCAGCCAGAACCATTTGTTCCTCAAACTGGCGGACAGAACAACCTAGGAAGCGAAGAGGAGTATGAGCCAATTCAACCTGCTCAGCCACTTGGAGATTCTGAATCTGGTCACAAAGAACCAATCACTCCATACCAACCTGAACAAGAGCATATCACTGAAGTAACTGAAGAAGAGCACCCTCATCAAGAAGAAACCGATGATGGTTACAATGGTGAACAACAACCAGTTGAACCCCACCATGATGAACAAGCAACCCTAGCTCCAGTCCCAGCTCCAGTTGCTACACAAGCTCCTCAAGAAGTACCAGCTGCTACTGAAAACTACGATCATCCAGAACAAGCTGGAGCAGAGTATGAAGATGCTGGAGCTAACTATGATGATGCTCAACCAGAACCAGAAACCGTAAAAGAAGAAAAGAGTGAAGCTCCATACAGATATTAGAAGTCTTAGGTTTTTAATCAATATTATCCATGCCTCTATCATGGAAAACATTTTTGTTCATTGTTCTTCTTCTCCTCAACATGTTCTCACACGTAGCCTAGGAATTGCTTTGTTTATTTAACATCATTCTTAGTCAGACATTTCATAATCAATGTCAATACGTTCATTTTCCGTTCACTCAACTTAACTATATGCATCCATATAGTTAATAAGCCTTTCATTGTCTGTACAAACGCTGTTGATCTAATTTATATTAAGAATTGTCTTTTTTCATCTTCAATAGCCTCTACACACACAAATATAAACGAATATCTCATAGTGTAGTACCAAGAAATAAAAATGATCAAATATTTTCGTTTTTTTCCACTCTTCTTCATCTTTTCGGAAGGCAGTTTTATCCTGCTACATGTTTTTCTTCGGAAACAACAAGAAAAAATGATTTTTGTTCTTTTTTTCATGAATGCTAGGTGTTTATTGTGTTCCCAACAGTAGAGTACTTGTATGTATCTTTGACTGAAAACCACAGCCGGAATACCAATCTAAACTAACTTACAACTATTCTTTAAAAAAATAGCCGTAAATTGTTCTTTGTTCACAGTACAATTTGCGAAAGAGGCCAATAATTCGTTTCTGAATGTTCAGGTCCATGATTTGGATCTTAGATGAAGATGCGAGACAACATGCAGCTAACGGTAACCTAAGTACTTGCATATTATACTCTTTGAGAAGTCTTGCAGTTATGCACATCCGGTTGTTTTCGGTGTAAGGAAGTGGAGCGGGAGTGGGTGGCCGATCTGATGAGATCGGAACACCATTTTGGAGTTTTTGAGGATGATGCCGAGGAAGAAGCGAGGAGAAATATGAAATGAAACAGTATCGTATAGTTTTTCGGGTTACACTAAGTATGAATTACCATTTACTTCTCAAAATTTTGAGCATGAAAAAAACTGCTTTATCACTTTGCCATTTATGTGGGATTATTCAGTATTTGGTTACTCTTTCGAAATTCGTAAATGATTACGGAAACAATCACGAATATCCTCAAGAAAATCTTAACAAAGGAATGCTTAAACCTTCGAAATCTCGTTACATACTTGCTCATACTCCAATCTGCTATTCAGACATCAAACACAAATTATTTATGATATAAAAATCCAACTACAACTTCTGAATAACTTTAGAAAGAAAAAAGACAACAAAGCTGTGCAAATGTGCTCCAAGTCTTATAAACACACATATTAAGATAATGTTTATAAAACATACTTTCAAAATGTTTTTTTGACAAAGTTTTGTTTCCATGAAGAAACGGGAATCTTTGAGCAGCTTGAGCTTCTCCTTGCTGAAATCTTACAATGTCTCGTAGAAATGGAAATATTGTATTTATTTCACTTTTAATATCCAATTAAAAGCTTTAAATGGGATTGATTTCTTCACAATGTTCTTTTCTTTTTCATAAAATGAAGCAACCAACAACAGAGGTTCAAGCATGGATAATGCTGGGTCCATCGTCTCTCTGTCTCTTCCTCTATCTCTTTATCTTTTTCTCTTCTGCTTTCTATATATTTGGTTGATGTTTCTTTCTCCTGCTCTAAAATGCTTTTGATCTCTACCCGAGTCAGCGTGCTCTCTCGAATTCTAACTACTCTTTTCATGCTCACATTGTCCAACTGTTCTCTCATAGCTCTACTATCTCATGTATTCTCTCTCGAATTTCATAAATCTCTCGTAAGTCATTCCACTCTCTTTGCATCGTCTCTTCTAGAACAATATATATTTCTTTTCTGCTGTTCTTCTTTTTTCTTTCTTTCCTTCTTTTTTTCCATTTTCTACTCATAGCCATTGCTTCCTCTCTTTTGTCACAAAAGAAGAAATACATATCTCTCTCATCTACCACCATCATCCACATTCAGCTCCATAACTGCGGTCATTGCCTTCATAATATTCCAAACGATTTCCTAGAGAACAAAAAAATAGTTCTTATTTTCATAAATCTGCATAAATTTTATCTTTTCATTAACTCTCCTTCCTCAATTTTTGTATGTTAAACATTATCTTTCCATTTTTAGTCTCACTCTCAATCTTTCCTTTCTCTCTTCACATACATTTGCTCTCATTGACGTTTAACATTTGCCTTCAAATTCATGAGCTTATTTGCAAACTCTGCCAATCCATCTCATCAACACGTTTCAGCCTCAGGCCAGTTTTAAGCTATTTATCTCTCTTGGGCATTCCTTCACTAGTCTTAGTTTGAGCTTAAATATCAGTTTCTGTGATGATATGTCTTGTTTTTCATAAAGGAAGTACTGCTTCTCTAATTTCCCTTTTTTTGTTGGAATTTTTGATTGAGTACACAAGCATCTTGAATTTCCTGTAAACTGTTGTGAATTTTGTGCTCTTGTCTTCTCTCTTGACGTCTGCTTTGTGAGAAACGTGTATAAAAAACCTTTTTCTTTTATTTTTCTTATTCTTATATCTTATCCTCGTCATCTCCTCCTTCTTTTTCTCACTCTCTGTTTATTACAAGTGAGTTTGTCTCTGCTCATGTGAACGGAACCTCTCCCTTTCCTTGAGTTTCCCAAGAGAGGCTTATGATATCACTCTCTCTCTCTCTCTCTCTCTCTCTCTCTCTCTCTCTCTCTCTCTCTCTCTCTCTCTCTCTCTTTCTTGACACCGTTCCTCCTAATATTTACCATGAATTTGCTGCTTGATAGATATTTTGATATATATATATATATATATATATATATGTATATATTTATATATACATTTTTTATTTATTTTTTTGTTTATTTCCCAATGCTGATAGCGTACTGGAAACTAGAAATTCTGTTATTTCTTCACTTTCAACAAGAAAACCCGACAAATTTGGATTTGGACACACAAAAAAAAGTTTGAAGTAGAACAATGATTAACTGTGAAAACCGACCAGACAGAAAGAAAGAAAGAAAAACTCACAAGAACAGATAGAGGGAGATAATAGGAGAGGACAGAAGAAAACGAGAAAAATAAGGTGCATTCTCAACAGCTGGAGTGTAGTGCAGTAGAATGGCGCTTTAAAACGACCATACAAAGTGTTTTATTTTCTTTTTTCCTTTTTTGCTGTTTCTTTTTGTGCTTGTGCTCTGTCTTATCTTCTCTTTGTGAGCTGAATAATCGAGCTTGTAACACATGATAATCAGCTCTAAACTACATCTTTTCGCTCGTTTCCTCATAAATTGAACTCAGATTCAAACGAAAATCTATCGTTCCTTTCCAACTGGATCATTCCCATTTCAAAAGGCAGCTGTGCATCCTTTGCTTTTGCAGTCTTAACGTGGTTTTTTAATTCTTCGTAGAGGATTTTTGCCCTTTCCTCTTTTCATTCTATTCTAGAATTCTCTCACTTTATTCTTCCGTTCTGCTAAATGTGACAAATTCTGATCGAAAATTTCTTTTTTTCCTAATCCAAAGTACACAATGTTCTCATCCATGTGTAATAAAAAAAATGTTTTCATCACAAACAGTTCTTGGAGATTACATCTGACCTTAGTTCAACACTTTGGTTATAGTTAAATGCTTCTTCAACGCAAAAACTTTTTTTTATGTCCCATAATGCCATTGCAAGAGCTCGTGCTATCTTTATCTATCTATCTATTCCACTTTCTCAATCCTTCTTCCTCGTCTAACCAACTTTGCGATCTGATGATTCTCCTGTTATCTTTCTCATTACAACATTGCGTGAGAACTAGACTTTGCCGTTATTCTCTTGGCTTTTCGCACTATCTCAAATCATTTATCCACCATATTCTATTCATTTACATGAGGTACCATCTTTTATTCATTCATTATTTTCAGCTTCAAATTCCATGTAAAGCGAGAGCCTTCATTCCTTTCTGACCTTTTCCTTTCCTTTTTCCTTTTTTCTTCTTTTTTTTGGTTGAATTTACGAGTCACTTACATATACACTCCAAGAGAGAGAGAGAGAAAGAGAAGAGGAAGAGAGAGAGAAAGAGACTCATTCACACAAATTTCATTTTATGTTTCTTCAGCCAAAAGTTATTCGTTTTCTCGGCCCTTTGTATTTTTTTTATTTTATAAAATGCTTAAATCGAGCCATGGCTTCATCTACCTTTCATGACATTCTAGGCTTCATTCTCTTCTCGTATCCCAATTCATTTTCGTTCGCTGAACGTAATGCTTCTGACGTCGTTTACCTGTATATTGGCGATAATCCCACAGATATATTTTGCTATTCATACATATACTACATGCACTTGCTCTCTCCCTGTCTTCACCGTTTTATAATTTCTTCCTCATCTCTCGATTCCTTCAATTGCAGCTTCAAATCCATATTTTCAATCAAACAAGCAAAGATTTTTCTTTTTATTTCAATTTCATTGAATATCTTTCAATTTCCTTTGTAACTTTGTGAGATTTGTTAAAAAACGAAAAAATGAAATTCGATGAAATCCTCTACTATTACATTACACGTTTAATGTTTTCTTTTTCTGTTCACATTAATCGAAATAAAAGTTTGAACCAAATACAAAAAACATTCAGTTTAACGCTATTCGTTCCATCTTATTTGCAGCTTCATCATCTTCAAAAGACGGTAGACCAGCATTGTCTCTGTCCCAATATCACCTTCTGAATTATCATAAATGGGATAGATCAGCATTGCTTTCGTTATAGGTTTACTAACTTCTCACCTAGATATATTAACTGCTTTAAATTATTCTCAGGCGATATTCATTCAATCATGACATCCACGGAGCACACAATGATCGTCAGTGGTATTGAGATACCTTCACTTAATCTACCAGATGACAAGTGAGTTTGTATTTGAAAACTTTTAAAAACTGGAGAAAGAGAGAGAACTCAACCGCTTCCTAAGCGTCAACTACAAATGAATAAGCTTATAGTATATTCATTCATTCGTCACGTGACGTGTTTTACGTCAAACCTTGCGTGGATGCTGAACGACAATCCATTATAATATTACACAATAATTGTCATATAGCATGTCACGTAATATGCACGTGTGCATGGTATTCATTTGATACATTGGGACTCGTACCGACTTTTTATGGACTCTTTCAAATAATCTAGTAATATTGGGATGTTTCCTGGTTCATTTTCAAATCTGAACAAGTTCGATAACCTGTGTCATCTACATCAAACAGGCCTCCAAAACTATAACTGAATGAATATTTGTGCACTCTTATCAAATTATGTTTTTTCTTAAGCTAATCAGTCATAAGCTTTGGATGTTGAATCTTATTGAATAGTAGAATACAACTCATTGTTTCCGACGATTTTTCATCTCTTCATGAAACTCATAATTAGTTACAAAATACTTCCGGTTTATACAGAAAAGTCAAACTGATGTTGTTTCAGCTGTTTGTCCGCAGAAAATCAGACGTTATCTCACAGTCCAAGTGAACCGTGGATTTTTGCTCCAATTGCTGTGACAATTCAGAAGATGACAATGAAAAAGCCACCACAGCTTCATGAAACAAATGAAACAAAAACAGCTTTCTTCTTCCAGGTAATGATTAATCGTGAAACAAAACCATGCATATTGCTAACTGTTATATATTTTGAAAGCATTTTATTTGAAGACTTTGCTGCCATTTTTGGCTGCTGGATTGGGATTAATAGCTGCCGGTCTTTTGTTGGAAAAAGCTGAGACTATGAGGTTTTTCACGACAATTCCGGATGTCGTCACATTAGTTCCAACACTATTGGGCTTAAAAGGGAATTTGGAGATGACATTGGGATCTCGCTTATCAACACTAGTAATCCATATCATTGAACAACAACAAGAGCACATCATAATTAAGGCTAATCTCGGGTTTATGGATACAGGTTCACAAAAATTTTCCGTTGCTGTTTCTAATTTGGCTTTAATCCAATGTCAAGCCATTATTGTATCATCTCTTTCCGTATTACCAGCTGCCTTATTTGGAGAAAAGAAAGTATTAAGAAACAGGAGCGAACGAGCTGATTCTCTAATCTTCCTAATTTCAGTTCAATATCCATGATTTTACTTGTTTATTGCTATCCACAGTTTCAACCGCAGCTATAGCCGCATTTCTATTGGGAACCATCATGATTCTGGTTGTGATTATATCAAAACGATACAAAGTAAATAGCTTGAAAACTTAGAAGCCAAAGATATTTTCTATTTTCCTAACGTTAAAAGCTCTTTCCTATTGATCATGCTCAATATTCATTTTTAGATAAACCCTGATAATATAGTAACACCAGTAGCCGCAACACTTGGTGATGTTGTCACACTGGGAATATTGGTTAGCTGAAGTTTCATTAAAAAATGAAGAAAATTGTTTTTTTCAGCTGCTCGTTGGAACTTTTTTTCTAGACATTCGACATGATTATCTATGGCTTCTTCTTTCCGTTTTATTTGTTTTTTATGTGATTGCTGGCTTGAGCGCTTATCGGGCTTCACAAGATCAGTTTACTACTGAAGTAAATAGTACCAATTCTTATTTTTATAGTTATTTTTCTGTTCAGGTATTAAGACATGGTTGGTGGGCTGTGTTTGCTGCCATGCTTATAACGCTCGGCAGTGGCTTCGTCTTAAAATCATCCATGCACAAGTATCCTCCTATTGCAGCATTTCAACCTTTAGTTAATGGTACATTGAACATATATTTGAAATAAATAAAAAAAAATTAATTAATTGAAGGAGTTGGTGGTAACTTGGTCGGAGTACAAGCCAGTAGAATAAGCACAGGTTTGCATCGAGCTAGAAAAAATAAGTCCAAAGAGACCAGCAGTCTATGGGTTCATGCTAGTTGTTGGCATGCTTTTGTTCAAAACAGTATGATTTTCATGAAAACAATGAAACTTGTTCTTTTCGTGCTTTTCAGATGAAGATTCCATTACATCTAGAATTCTGATAGCAATCTCAGTTCCTGGAAACTTTTTATTTATCACAATCATCTTCCTTATTGGCTGTGGTTTCGATAATAATGTACCGTTCACTATCCTCTTCCTTTTAGTTGGATTGATCCAAGTGAGAAATGGTGTCATAGTTGCTAATTTCTTATTTTTTCACTCCGTTTGAGGTGACCTTCCTGCTTTATCTCTGTCAGTTTCTTGTACGTGCAATGTGGAAGATGCGTATTGACCCGGATAACTCAGCGATTCCAATACTGACAGCAATCGGTGATTTGATTGGAGCAACGTTACTTATAACCTCATTTACAATTCTTGTTAACTATTTCAATATGGACATACCAACAGTTGATAACCATTAACTATAACTTCGTTTTATATTCCATTTTCCGAATTTGATTTTGGAGGTCATTTTTCCAAAAATGGAAAAGAGACTGAGGACGTCGCACCGCCCTCACATCGAAAGACTGTCATTCTGAATCGATATGTCTATGACTGTGTGTATTTTGTGCGATCATATCCTTCGTTATAAGTTATTTCAAATTATTTGTTCCGTCGTCTTCAAGCAGCATTCCTATTGTTTCAGACTTTCCTCTAAATAACCTCCCTTTTCTAATCTTCTCATTCAACTCAATGTATTTATATTACTTCGAACATGTATTCGAACTTCTACCATGTCGATTTGAAACGGGAATTCTCTTCATATTTCAATAAAAGAAACTTTCAGTTTACTCACATGTTTTAATAAGTTCAATTGCAAAACGGTTTGAAAAAAGTATGACAGTCTGTTTCATAAGGCTTCCATAGCAATTCTCGAAGTTATTTTGGGAATTCCAAGAAAAAACTTAGAAATCGTTGCGTCAAACCTAGTGCTATTATAGAAAAGGCGATGGTATGAGAGGGTAGAAGAGAGAGAGCATCATATGAATATATCATTAGAGAGAATTAGAGAGCCCTGCATGAAAAGTGAGAGAAAGATATTATCTGAAGTTTCTTGCCGCTTGAAGCAATGTGATGATCAAATGTGGAAATTGTATTTTCGATGATGTAGTGCTGGAAGAATAATCAAATCAATTCTTTATTTTTATCATTTCCGGTAGCTCCTAATAGTTGGTTAAGAGAGAAACAGGTTGATCGTTGATATGATCAATCAGAGTGAAAAGGGATAGAGGAAGAACAACTGAAAGTTCAAACATGTGATGATCTTCTTCTATTTCATCGTCTTTTTATCCACCAAATATGTATGTTTCTTGTTCTGCCTGAAGGGGATGCAATTTACGTTTTCTTTTCCCAAATGTTTTTATTTTTCATAATTTCTATATTTAAATGTTGTTCCAAATGTCGGAATCGCTATAACCCTTGCCCATCCTTCCATATTTACACTAAAAGTAGTTGAACTTCCGGCCTTCATCTTCAATACATCATCTAATGCTTCATTGATCAGTTGAACGTTTAGAGATTCTTTGTTTAATCATCACGAATCTTCAACAAATCGTATTAAGGTAATATGGATTCGGAAAATTTATTAACGGATGCTGATCCGCATGAGCAAGTCAGGGCTCAACCACTACCAACGAAGAAGACAGTATACAGTGATGAGCGACGATTAGCGGGAGAGACATGGCTCGAGTTCGCATACAGTAATGATATCTCTTGAATGAAAATACAAATAAATCGAGGCTTCTTTAAGGACATTATTATAACTTCATGCACTTTTTCTTCGAGGACTGGTTCATGAGTGCAGCTCTGGCTCTGATAACAGTTTTTATATCTATTTTCATGGACGTTTTCTTAGAGTATATTCTTCATTGTGAGGAGATGACGAGTGTGGCAAGAGAAATATGAGTTATTTTCAGTTCGTCGCATGTTTTATGAGTTCGGAAAACAGTTCAATGATCCTATTGCTTGTATTTGCTGGGTATCATTTATGACAGCAGCAGTTTGGTTGGCGTCTAGCTCTTGCTTCTTAATTTCCAAACAAGCAGTTGGTAATTACCGCAGTTCATTTGCGAATAATCTAATCAGTTACATTGAAGGATCGGGAATCCCTGAAATGAAAGTAATTATTCAAGGATTTAACTTGAAAAACTATCTTTCTATGAGAACTTTAATAGCAAAGATTGTTGGTTTGACTGTCGCTTTGGGAGCAGGTATGCCGACAGGAAAGGAGGTTTTTTCCAATCTTCCCATTTGACAAATAGAGAATATGCTAACAGGGTCCGTTTGTACACATTGGAGCAATCGTTGCTGAATTGCTGAGAAAAGCAACAAGAGATTGTCACTTTAACGACTTTTTCACTAACGAAGGACGTAAATTAGAGCTGCTGAGTACAGGTTGTGCTGTAGGAATAGCATGCACCTTCTCCTCACCCGCTGGAGGTTAATAATTCGGCCTCCTTGTTTGATAGTTCAAAACAAAACTCTTATTGCAGCCGTTCTATATGGGATCGAATCAACTTCCAAATATTTCGCTGTGAAAAACTATTGGAGACAATTCTTTGCAACAACATGCGCGGCTTTGATTTTCCGTTTCGCTATAAACACTATGGTTCCATCTCATATGGGTAAAATACTACAACTCGTGTCATTTTAATAAGTTCAATTTTAGTTGGAACGATCGTCGCGTATTATCAAACAAGTTTCCCAAACGAGGTTTTTGTCATTGAAGAGTTACCTTTATTCGTTTTGATCGGAATTGTTTCTGGCTTGACAGGGGCTCTATGGATTTGGCTTCACCGACAAATCGCTTTATTTAGGAAGAAAAACAAATTGTATGTATCTGTGTTTGGGAAACGGTATGTTTATGAGTTGATAAAATAATAATGTTCATGTTAACGTTACAGTCCTGTCTTTTTCACTGTTACTATGACAGCTTTGTTCAGCTTTATAACGTTCCCCGATTGGTCAGGGAAATATTTAGCTGGACAGGTAAATAAATTAGAAATGATTGTAATTAAGAATTTGATTCAGTACGTTTTCCGTGAAACTTTGGCAGACTTCATCTCCAACTGTACATTTTCGATAGCAAACAGTAGCATTAGTTGCCCTGAATCAATCATGTCTCATTGGACCATGGGAACAGAAAACCCCTTGTATAGTGTTGCAATTTACGGAATATTCTATGTAATACCGTTTTCTCATTATTCAATCATCCATAATTGAAGTATTTGATTCTTTCTTTATTCGTCTCTCTGTACTATCCAGCTGGTATTTTTGTTCCAGCTTTCGTAGTTGGAGCAAGTGGAGGACGCATTTTAGGAGAAGTCAGTGCATTGTAGCATTGTTTTTAATGTAAACTGGTGTTCAGATAATGGCAAATATTTTCCCAGAAGGCATAAGAGGGCTTGATGGTCCACTCATTTACCCTGGGCTTTATGCTGTTGTTGGTGAGAATTTGAATAATATTTTGGTAGTTTCACGGCTATCAGTAGAGATTTTTACGTGAACGTTACGTCAAACAGAGTGACGTTTCATGAATTCATTTTGCATTTGTTTTGACACATCAAGTGGTTGTTCTTAAATTGATTTGACTATAAATCCAGAAATCATTATATTTTTAAGGAGCTGCTTCATTCACGGGATCTATCACTCGCTCATTATCAGTTGCTTTAATTGTTTGTGAAACGACGGGTCAGTTGTGCGGCTTATTACCAGTCCTAGTCAGTATTTCTTTAATTTGAATTTATACTTATTCTCAAGACAAATTAATTTTTTTAACATAGATTGCTCTTATGGTAGGAAACGCTATTGCCAGCTTCTTGCAACCATCTTTCTATGAAAGTTTGATTACAATCAATAATTATCCTTACTTAACGGAGCTTCCACCTAGTAGAATTAGGTATGACAGAATAACTGAAGGCGCTTTTTGATATGCTGCTTGCAGTGTTCACACAATGAAAGTAGAAAATGTTATGGTTCGTGACGTTATTTACATAACCAGTGATATGACGTACAGAGACTTGCACGAATTACTACTGAGAACTCCGTACTTACGAGCTTATCCTGTAGTCACCGATAGATGTTTGCCCCTCGAGGGATAAATTAATTTGTTTTTTTCATATTTCAGATTCTATGCATTTACTCGGAAGTGTTGGACGGAAATATTTGTCATATCTTCTACATTCAAAGTTTGGAGAGAACCCATCTTTTTCGAAAAAAAGGCCATCTGTTTCTGAGACGTTCTTGACTTTGAGCAGGTTGTTTTCTTATTTGTTTTTTTCCTATACAAATGATATAATAGAAGAAGAGCTTCACAAATGGAGCGAAGTATAACCCAAGGTAGTTTCATGGCGGACAGAGGAAATTCCTTATTGGCGACATCTCCGCTTCATGAAGACGGTGTTTCGATGCCATTCACACAAGAGGTTCCCGAGACGGTGAGAAAGACATTAATGTTCAGAAGATATCACTGTCAACATGTAGTTTGAAAAATAGTGTTTCGCTATCAGCATTGTATGCTCAACAAAAAATATGAACTTGACTCTCAAAGATCAATACATTTCCTACTGAAAATCATATGTTTAAGCTGGATGTGAACCATCATGCTTCAGTCTTAGCCGGAAAAATCAACTTGGATGAATTTGCTATTGATTCAGCACCATTCCAGTTAATCCGTAATACATCTCTATATAAGGTAAGCAGAAACAACGCAAATGAAGAATAACAATTATTTTTCACAGGTACACACCTTATTTTCCTTGTTAGCATTAAACCATGCTTATGTCACTGAACGTGGAAGATTAGTTGGAGTTGTTTCCGTGAAAGAATTAAGAGAAGCATTAAACCATATATATCTCAAAGGAGTCATACCATTGGATCATTTAACTCAAAATCGTCATCGAGCAACTGATGAGGCACCTGCGAGGTAATCTGAAACATCATAGACTTAGTTATCAACTCGTTATAGAGAGTCTGAAACACGAATTTTGATGGAGTCACATTCATAATAGAATGATATGGAAGATAAAAGCTTTACTGTGATATAAACTAAATGTATAATAACAACTTAGAAATTGGGAAATAAAAACATATATTTTATTATAATTATTAATATTATCCAAACAATAACTTTGATGATAAGTTCAAACTCAAATATTCAATAATATATCGCCTTCTTCATCTCCATCAGCACTATAATCACAGTGAACAAATGCTCGTTCTACGAATGGAAGTCTCATTAGTTTTCGTTCCAGCGGGTGAGAAATATCATGGGTAACCTAATCAATCTATATTAATTCAAATTCATTAACAAGTAACCTTTAACGGGGCGTTTTCATCCATTATTATATGAAGTTCAACTAGAGTATTCGAACCACTATGATAAACCATGACATAATCAATGCCTCTATAAATCATTTATCAGATAGCGTAAGTAAGCGTAATTAGCTGATCATATGGCTTGATCTATCTAGAAGTACCTGATTCTGTCATCATGATCTACTGCTATTTTGAGAATTCGACTTAATATTTCCTTATCTGCTCTAATTCCTACTAACTGTGGGACATTTTCCAATGCATGTCTGAACCAACTTATCGATATTAGACCACTGAAAAAAAATCAGTTGAACAATCAATCGTCACTCTGTATAATCTTCTTAATATTATTATGAAAATATGCTTTTGTCCGCGTACCAAACTATAATTGCTCCTGCTGGATCAGCATAAGACCAGTAATTAGCCCCAATGAAAGCGCATGCAGTTGCCATCAATGCAGTTGCTACGTCATTTCTCATATCCATTGCCAATACCTACAAAAACTACCATCACTTTAGGTTCAAATAACCTTTTACAGACCATAGATGCTGGTGTACCACGTCGGTAGCACAAAACTAGAAGAATTGTCTTGGCTGCTGATCCTGATAACATTATCAACAAAATTGTTAAATCCACATCCGTTTTGATCTGAAAATAGACAGATTTTATAGAATGTTCTCGTTCAGTGCTGCTATTACATTTCCTTTTGCGATTTTCAAAACGGCGGATAAGAATAAGACGATATTACTGAAGCCCATAATCACTGAACAGATCATCACTCCAACCAACTCCAATCTCAAAAGAGATTCTTGCAATATAGGTAATAGCACGTTTTTTTTTACTTCGCTCTCCCACGAGGGTAGTGATAGAAGTTTGTTCGATTTATTAAGCTTAAGCATAAGGCCATAATTGCACTACTCGCTATATCCATGAATGCATCGACGAAAGCACTAAAATGCAATCCTTCTCAGCAATCATCAAGGTGAGAAGAACAAATAAACCTGATAATAGCTAATGATCCAGAGTATACTGAGGCAAATAGATTCAGTAATAACAAAACAATATTCAAGCCAATTGATAACTTAGCCAAAATCTCATCCGGACGCCTTCCTTTCTACAAAAAATTTCTACAGTTTGTTTTTCGAATTGCACAGTATTAGAACCTTATCTTCAACTTCCAGATGTCCGTGTATCAACAATTGATCTGTTTTATAATGTTCTTCTAACTCTTCACGCTCCTCATTATACTAGAATACATTCGTCAAAAGATTCTGTCATTCATAAATGAAAAAAAAACCTTTCTGAGTGCTGCAGCTCTTTTTCTTCGCGTAAAGTAATCGACTTTCTCGGAAGATTTCTTATACACGATTGAATTCACACTAACCATATTACCTAACAGTGGGTCTTCTTCGCTCATCAAAGAATTACCTTAAAGACATAGTAAAGAATGAATGTAGGTTCGAAAGAAAATAAGTAGAGAATAAGATTGAATGTTTGAAAACGTTTTATGTTGTCACCATCACTTTTTCTCTGTTGTCAACCTCCATGACTTTCTATCTCTGCTCCTCTCACTCTCATCCATGTTGTCTGTAAATGGTTTCGTTCTTCCTTATGCTGATTACCTGCTTATGTGATAACATTCTCTCTTATCTTATGAGAACAGTAGTGCACAACTTTTATGTTCATACAGTGTATATACAAGTATTTATGGTAACATAACTTCATTTGCGTTCTTCAGCTTCATATGACTTCATATGATAGATAAACTGTTATGCTAACTGACATCACATCTTTCTATTCACATAGTTGAAAAAAAACAGTGATAATCAGGTGAAGTTCACGTCAAGTTCACGGTAAGTCCACGTGAAGCTAACGTGAGAGTTTTGACTTTCCATTTTTACAATCCGCTGATGCTACACGGTTGTGTTGAATAGAAATTTGAAAGGTATTCTCTTACAAAATAGAAAGAAGAATGAAGTAAAACATTTTGCTTCATTTCATTTTTTGTGCAATTTCTTTGAGAAAGGACATTTCCGTCAACAAACTAGCTTTGAATCTGTTTAATTAATAAGATATTTATTGCTACTTCAGATGAATGCTTTATGATGGAATGAACTAAAAATATTTTTAAAAAAACGATTTATTCCAACTGGAGATAATATCAAGTTATACAGTTTCCTAACAATATAATTCTGCTAATAAGGCTGATGTGAACTTGTCTGAAATGTGGAGGTTAATCGTGTTCGCTTCGTTTATAAATCTGGGGAAGAAAAGAAGCAAACTCACTTTAAAAGTATGAGCCGTACGAACCTTGCTGGATACACAAATAGGTTGTAAAATCCACGGTTGAAAGATCATAGTTAAAACTCTGATAAATTTGTAAATGTCTAAGAAAGAAGAAATGAAGTTTTTAAATACCCATCTAGCACGTGCACCAGTGTTCCAGATAATGTGAAACAGAAGAATGACCACATAACACTATCGAACAAATGATATAAATTATTTATAAAGATCATATCCATAGTGAATAGAAGATCCTGGAGCACAGTCTTAAAAGGAAGAAGCGTATCTAAAATCATGTTGTTTGAAACGACCACCTGGATGAATAGACGGCTGTTTCTTCGAATCGACTCCTGTACAGACCCATTTTGTATAGTCTAAACATCAAAATAAGCAAAACAACAATCTATGTACGTATGTGAGGGCTTACAAAAAATATCACCACTCGAACAAAAGTCGGCGTGTTTAACACTAAGCTGGCTATTAGGCAAACCAAACTATAATTGAATGGGAGTAAGGTTGTCCAAGCTTCACAGCCAGTGGGTGTGTCATTATATAACTTCCAAGCCATGCTTCTACCGTCATATACAAACATACATTCATCTAATAATAAATATAATATATAGAGGAAATAGGAAAAAAAATTACATGCGGTGTGATAAACCATGTTGATAGTTCTTTCCAGAAATCCAATTGTCAGCATACACATAGTTACTTTTGGTTTAAAGATTCGGCTATAATATGTTGGTAGAAAAATAGCAACAAATCGATTCGACGCCAAAATCACATTAGCGTATTCCAAATAAATATAAAGATTATTTTGTATTCCTGAGACGGTATCATTCACTCGCAGGTTTGAGTAAATGTAATTTCTAAAACAAAGAAGTAATAAGTTATAAGCACGTAAAATTCACCCACCCGAAAGTCATAGGGGCTTGGAAAAAAAGATATGATGAGCATATATAGAAATTGACTGCACATTTGCAAACGCATATTATATTGAATGGGGATAGTCTCGAACTTGATCGAAACGTAGAATAAATGATTGTACCGGTCACTATCAAACCGATTGTTGGCAACTGCGAAAGCTCTAGTTTGATATATTATGGTGAATTACAGACGAACCAATACATGTAAAAACCCGCAAACTATACGTATCATTGGAGTAACTTTTAAAAATTCATCTTCTCCTTTAGAGCTATCAGACGTCATTCTTCTACACTCTTCTTTATACTGGTTTGACAACGACAAGTGCTGAAAAAAACGAATAAGCTCGAGGAAAGGACATTTAGGGAAGACAAGGAAGGAAAACTGTCCAGAGTTAGGAGAAGTCATGTGTTTGAATTGCTTTTTAGTTGAAATTTCAGCTTTCACAAACCTCAAATTATAGAGGAGTCATGAGAGATAATCATACTGTATTCAAATATCTCTCAATACTTCTAATTGAATCGCAATTTCCATAAGAAAGTCAACAATCCTTCAATCAAAACATTTTTTTAATCAAAACATTGTAATGATTCATATCAAAAACAGTTTTGAACCGAGGAAGCAGATTTTTGAAACAGTTATCAAGACACGGGAAGTTGTTTGAGAATTTGGAATTTTCAGATATGCAGCAAAAACTTCAAGAAACCATGGATTTGAAAGAAAGAGTATGAGAAAGATTAACAGGTAATGTGCATATCAGGATGGGTGTGAAGACTTCATTTTTCAAACTGTACCCGGGAATATGGATCTCTTACCAGACTAAAAACGATATAGGATGATTACGAAGGGTTTCAAAGATCTTACTGGAGTTTGTTCAGAAGGGGTGGGCTTATGCGTATTTGGTTGCCAAGCTATAGTAATAGCTCTACAAGACAAAAAAAGTTTCAATAGATAATGTGGACTTGCCCATCCATGACATGAACTAATTGGCCCACTAGAGTATAAGATATGAAAGCCAACAAAGGATGATCGTTTGGTAATATAAAGTCATTCATGAACAGCATATCAATTACAAATAGACAGTCTTGAGCGAAAGTCTTAAGCTTATTGTATAAACCTACGATAAATTGGAAGAAAAAAGCAACCTGAAGGAAAAGTTTACAATTTTTGCTTATTGCCTCATTGCGTGAATTCAATTGGGTAACCTGAAAAACAAAAAAATAAAAAAAAGACGAATTTAATAGAGCTTACGTAGAAATAAATAACTTTACCAAAAGTTGTGATGTTCAAAAGAACGCTGATTAGTAGAGCCATTAAGCTATAGTTTAAAACAGAATCAAATGTAACTTGTCTTATACATCCTTCAGGGTATTTTACAAACTTCCAGGTCATGGAAACACCATCATATATGAGTGAACAATCATCTGAAAACGCGTGAACAACTTCCTCAATGTAATTTTTAATCTCTCATTTGTACATACAAATCGTGTGTCGAACTGTAGCATATGAGCGTTCGAAGAATAAAACTGCCAAGAGAATCTGAAATTAGTATATTCAAATTCAATGATCTCATAAAAATTACCTTTACAAGTTTCAAACCATTCACAGTGTTAAACTGTTTAGGAAAATAAATAGCACAGAAGCGATTAGTTGCTATTATAAGGGCGATATATTCTACGAAAACATATAAGTTATTTTGTATAGCTGATATGAAGTCATTGGCCTTTATACTTTCATAAGTGAAGTTGCTAAAAAGAGGAAGTCATTTTTATTTCATAAATTTTAATAACCCTAAAGTCATGGGAGCTTGAAAAATCAAGTATTGCCCACAAATGTAAAAGTTAACGATGCATTTCACTAAACTTAGAAGCTTGAACGTCGTCAAGCTTTTACCAAATGATCGGTTATAGTAGAAAACATATGCATTGATCAACATTCCACTGGTCGAAGCCTGTAAATATCACTTTAAATCAATGAAGCATGTTACCAACCATTATTTGAGTTGATCCAGCGAATAAACGCACTTCAGGACTGATTTCAATTTTTCCTTCTGAAGAAGCATTCATGGTTCTGAGGTCTCTTCTGAACAACTGCGATCAGACAGTTGGAGGCGCTGACATTCTTCATTACTCAATAAGAAAAGCAAAAATATTATAAGAACAAATGGGTAAAGAAATACACAAAGAAAATGGATCAAAGAGTATTCTTGACGGGGAGAAAAATAAAATGGCTTTCATATAATAATTAGGTGGCCAGTGACGTCACTTCATCACTTTGTCATTTTTCGTCTGCATCCTCTTCATTACCCACTTATATACCATTTCAATTCCTAATTTAATTAAAAAAAACGAAAGATTATGGTTGGTTTATGACCACTATATCTATCTTGCTCTCACCATTTTCTCAAAGCTGAATATTTATTTCTTCTAAGAGGTTCTTGTGTATCTTGGACTGTCACGAAATGAAAATTTGAATTTCTGAGTATATCACGCTATATGTAAAAGGTAACAGATGTAGAGGCCATATATAAGCATCAATACATCCGGGACCATCATCACTTCATACTCTTGCGCTACATATGTCCACCACTAATGCTGATGCTGGAAAAGCTGCTGAACAACTCAAAATGTTGACTCAGCGTCTGAAGGAAGCAACCACGGATCAAGACAGGTTTGCATCATGAGGAGTTATTGAGAGATTTAAGATTTGTTCCAGAATGGAACTATTGAATATGATTAAACAAAGCCCAGAGCATTTTCCAGAGCTATTGAAGATAACGAAAACCATGAATTTTTGTGTAGGAGGTTATGAGTTGGAGATAAAAAAAAATCTTTTTATAGCCGCCAATGCAGATGATGAAGTTGGAACAACAAAAGAAGCAACAAGCTTCCATGGAGTCTCAGGCGAACGAAATTGAAAAAGGAAACTCTGCCAACGCTTCTGATTGAAAATATTTACTCAAATTATTCTATAATTCTCTTGCATTTTGAATAAATCAGTACTTATCCTCGAACTGAAGCGCTATCAAATAGTCTCCGTAACTTCATCGAAGTTTCCAGAGTTAAACTCGTGGAGAATGGAAGTATTCTAAGTCTACCGAACAGGATAGCACTCAAAAGCTTTAAAAATCAAAAGTTGAGGAGACAAAAGAGATAGTATACCACATGGGAATAAGGTAGAGCTTGATCAACAAGTTGCTAACGAATAACAGATAGTCGAAAAATCAGCTTGAAACTGAAGTGTCAGTTTCAAGCTCTCCTGCTTTGTAGAATATGATATTTGATTTGATGTATTCAAAGAGAATCATTCATTTAGGTCCTCCTTCCGTTCGCATTAATTATGGGCTTTTTTTCAATATACGAAAGCAATTGGAAATTATCAGGTTGGGATAAATCTTCGTCCAATTGGTCCTACTCGTTGACTATTCTTCTCAAATAACGTGGGACTAAATTATTACTCTAAGTACACATGATTGAACCAATTTATTATTTCTGTCTTACCGTTGTCAATGGAAATATCTCTCAGTTCGTTCGATTCTTTTCACCAGCTTTCTTCAAGAACATTATAGCCTGTTCTTACATTGAAAGTATCAAATTTGAGTATACATACACGTATATGGTACTCATCTTTTAGCCTGAGATGACAAAATGGTTTTTTCAAACCATTTATCGCTTGGTCTATATATCAGCAAATTAAAGCTAAGGCTATAACTAAAGGAGTAGACGTTCTTAGTTATTCAGGTAATCAAATGTCTACTGGAACCCGAAGTTCCTATAGAAATTTATCTTTCTGTTGTTGAGAAACAGTTTGTGCAGCCATACCAGAATTATGTGAGGATGAAGTAGCACACGGTAGTTCCACAACGGCGCAGAAATGTGAAAAGATCTATACCACCTCTAGTTATATGAATCCTTCAAAGCTGTGACAAAGCTCATATGCGTAGCCTATGTCCCTGAAGTGTGATAAACTTATAATCGAAATAGAAAAAAGGGGATTTTTGGTTTTACAGCGGTGACTCGAACACAACCAAGGATATACCTTACTTCGAAAAACTATCCAAATTCTTGAAATGTTTTTCAATTCACAGATTCGGCAGGCACATTATCTTTGAGGGCAGTTCTAGTATTCTGCTGAAAAACAATTTAATACTTGGAAAGAAGAAAAAGGATTTGGAGTTTAAATGAAACATAAATCAGCTATTCATTAGCAGGTTGTAGATGAATGTTCAAATGATGCATGAGATCTCCTCAGGATAGTTGCTTCACTCATGTTCGTGAAAAATTTGTTTGATTATAGACCAAGAAGTGGGGGGAAGTATGAAACTCAAAATTAATGCTTAAGCTAATAACCGTCTTTGTATATAATTGTTGCATATCTGGTTCGTTGGTCTTTCGATTAAAATCACTACGAAATGAAATATTGGATTTATGAAACAAGATCCTTGGTTGTGTTCGAATCATCGCTTCCAAACCAAAAATCCCTTTTTTTTATATTTCGAATATAAGTTTCGGAGAGTTTGACAAGGTTGGAAAAAGTGGTTGATCAACTAGATCATAAAATGAAGATGAATTGCACTATGTTGGTCAGGAAGTAGAAACTATATTAATGCACGAGAATGTTGCAGTGTCCCTGTTGAGGCTGTTTCTAGTGCTAACGAAACCAATAAATTCATCAAAACGTTTCCATACATTTATATTGTAAGTATAGTATGTTATGTTATTACGTCATCAGTTTTTACTCCAGCTAACTTCTCATATTATCAGTAATAATACAAACAGCCTTTACCCAACCTTAACTATATCAAATGTTAATTGTAGTTTGAAAGTATGCCAAAGGATCGTAGTGTTCAGACTGAGATATTAAGTGATAGGTGTGTTGATTCATAGTTACCCTCATCTTGGGTGGTGACATAAGAGATATTTTTCCAGAATGCTGAGAAGCTAGGAAAACCTATTCTTATAGAATATATAATCTATTGTGAATTGTCTACTTCTACAATAAGGTATTTCATGCACACCGCCAATGATAGGGCATTACCGAGAAGCCTTATAGTCGCTTACTGCTCTTGTCAAAATACACGCAGTGTTATAGTCAAATCAGAACAGTTTTTCTCTTTTCTGCCAAGATGCGAATCCTCTTTCAGCAGGGAATTCCAAAAACGAGCCTATAAGCTAGACAGGACTTAGAAAGCTCATTGGATGAATAAGCTTCTACCATTTGAAAAAGAAAACAAAAACTTGGCCACTTCCAAACACTATTTTTTGTCTCTTAACTGTATTGGGCATAGCAGAATCTATTGAGTTGAATAAAATAGGCGGTAAAGGTTGAGAACGTTCATCAGAAGCCTAACGACCAAAGTAAGAAGATATAATTGTTTATGGAAATTGAGAATTTAAGTTTCCATTTTATCTGAAAGTTCTGCTTCGCTTCTTTGTATTTCGTTGTTCGAATAGTTGCTTATTTGTGGAAACAATCGAGTATCTTGCCAGGCAGCAATTTTCTATTTTTTTCTTTTTTCCTCACATGTATAATTTATATTTAATAAAAATTTGTGAAAAAAATGATGGCTTTTGTTGACATTGACCGGTGACATGAACGTGAATTGATGTATTCCACATTTTTTCGTTTCATCTGAAATTTTAATGAATTTGCCAGCTACTGAGAAGACGAGAAAATAGTTTGAGGTTTATAGAATATGTTACCGAAGGAAACCACAATTTGAGCAAAAAATGAGGAGAACGAGACAAAAAGTAAGGATTTAGGTCGGGAGTGAGAAACAGATGTGGCATGAAAGCTGAGAATGGATAAAATAGGAGAACATGGTGAAGATCATCAGAGGATTAGAGAGAATGAGAGAAAAGAGGAAGTAATGATGCGATATAGGGTTAAAGAGATGGAAACAACAGATGAATGTTTCTTTGCCATTATAGGTTCTCCCCGAGTATTTTGCAGAATATTTTGTAGTTCTTACAACCTGTTTTTGTATTTCGAAAATAGGAAATACAAATATTATATATTCAGACAGATTCATTTAATTATAGTATTGTTCCTCCTCGGTTTCGAAATTTCTCCTGCTCTTGTCGTTCGTACAGTTATATCAACGAAATTACTTGATAGAATGAAAATATATTTCCCTTTTTTTTTGTATTTCAAATGTCCATGTTTCATCTCATGGCTAAGGATTTTGCTCATGAGCCTCACGTTCCCATCCATGGGAATGTGGGCCGATCGAGTTTCCATGGATTTTATACATTTCAAGCTTATTGTTCCCATTTTACCACCTCATCCATATATTTCTGAAAGCAATACATATTCATTTCACACTTCAATTTCATTTTTCTTCCTTATCTTCACCTTCTTTCTATTTCTTTGTTTTGGAATTTAAAATTCGGGAGAGTTAGTTCACATCTATACTTGTCTCTTCAGTTCCAAGCTTCAAATAAAAGCGAGAAAAAGTTTGCTAAATAATTAAAATTATATGAAGCTGTTCCCCTTTTTCACCCTACCATTACCATTCAACCAGACCCTCAATCCTAGGTTATTTTACATTATGCATGATTTTCCCTTTTTTTTCTCTCGCTCAACCCTCTCCTCGAACCTTCCCATCTCTCACTGTTGGCTCATCTTCAAATCTCAAATTTGGCGTTTAAAAATCTTTTTTTTGCTGACCATCTTCGCAACCCTTCATCAATTTTCAATCAGTTGCTCAATTTATTCACGAAACCTTGAATTTCCATTTTCTTTTTTTCTTCGCTGAATGAGCTCAGGTTCATCCTTAGAAATCAATGAACCTTAGAGAAAGCTTCAGAAGACCCTATGAACACTGATACAAATTGAAGTTGCTCTGATTTTGCATCGCTTTCATTTCTTCAGGGAAAAATCATCGATTCTAATCCGTTCAAAGCTTGAAGCTCGAGCTGTTTGAGCTTCCTTACAAATTTCTATAGCAAAGCTTAAATTATGCTAATTAGTCATAATTTGACACTTGTTTATCTGAGGACGGCAATCTATGCTTTTCTTATTGAAAAGATATGTTCATATACTATACATGTATTTGTAATAATTCCCTTTAATTACTGAAGTTATAAAGCTGTGAGCAAATCCTTCCCTAAGCTCCTCCTATGTTTTTGGAATAAAAATATATAAATATGTTTTGCCACAAATCAATTTTTTTCTAGAATGCTTGAACTTCTTCCAAATTCATCTAAATCTCTTATTCCACGCTATCACTTACTGGGAAGTTGAGTTAGAGTCGTTCAAGTCTATGGTATAATTAGCGTAAATGCTGTGACGTGATATTTCAGACGTGGTGTAATTTTGATTCATTTTATGAATTTTCTGGCGAGGTGTACGGTTGTTTGCTTCCTTTCCTCAGTTTTCCTTGTGTTCTCCACCCCCTTGTGCTTCAATTTCATGTTCTCATCAGTTTACTCAAATTTTTCTCCAGGGACAGATTGCATTCGTTTCAGTTCGTAGGCGTGCTTATGTCCTTCTAAGCTTTTCATGTGATATCGGATTTTAGAGAGAGAGGATGAAAAAAAACCAGAGAAAGCGAATGCGCAGTAGTTGGAAAGAATACTCAGAGAGAAACTTTTTCTTATCTGGGTTTTCAACCTCACCGTTACTGTAGATGTTGAAGCTTGTATCTCGAACTACCACGTGTCTCCATACTAACTTCATTAGTCAACCTATTTTCTTTTCTCTAAAATTCTCAATAGCATCCATAATCCTTTTGTCGAGCTTCCAACTACTTTTTTGTTACACTTTCGCCTATTCTTGAGTTACAAGCCGGAATCACATTGTCTCGTATACGCATCGATGCTTCAAAAAGATTTTGAATTGTCATCTGTAGCACCTTTTTTCATTTTTTTCTATTGTCAGCTGTAGATTTTAGTTATAAAGCTGCAACTGCGAGATGTTCCAGACTCGAGCTAGAAAAGGAAAAGTGTAACTCGATTTGTCGCAATCAGCCAACCATTCTTTCGCTTAGGCTATCTAATTCTCTCAAGCTCTCTATATAATTCGAGAATGTCTTCGAAGTTTCTTGTTGGTTACATCTTTATTCCATTTTAACTATTCTCTCTTCTTTCAACAAGTTAGTTTTCAAAATACAATTCTGACATCATCTTTTACAATTTTATTTTCCTTTATCCCAATCGTTTTAGTATTGACGGGAACTTTTCGTCTTCAGCCTTCATCGTCTTCACCTTTATAAGCTTAGTTAGCGAGAATTCATAGAAATTTTTAGTTTAGAGCTTTTCGCAAATTTCAAACTCCCCCCCCCCTTATTTCTCTCACTTCTTCATCGTCTTCCTTCTTTCGCTCTGTCCACATCTTCTTATGAAGAGGTAATGGTGACAACTAGCATAACGACAATCTGAGCCAATTGTGTTCTTTCCGTCCCCAGCACCTCATTTGCCTTGTCGTTTCTATGGACAACCGTCTCAAAAATTCTCATCATAGTCATTGAACGGAAGAAATATATTTGCACGTTTATCTGCCATGTAATGTTTTCCAATAATAATTCCAAAAAAATTCATTGAGAGAAAGAAAGAAAAAAGTTATTTTTTCCGTTTCAATGTCTTCTAATTGATATGGAAGTTGGGTGAGAAGTGTCGAGTGAAAAAACAGTTGTCGAGTACAGAGGAAAGCAAGAGGATTGGAGACATACTGTATTATAAACCAAACCATGAAAGTTCCAGAAAGATGCCTTTAGAAATACGCACAAAGAGTTCTGCTTAAATTCAAAATGGATATTTGGCATAAAATATTCTAGTGGAAAGTAAAACTTCAGATAAACAAAATCTATCCCAAGTTTGGAAAAACTAGTAGAGTTTTTGCTCGTTAGACGAAGAAGGACAGATAGAGATAAGGTGTACGAAAGATTTGTTACTAGAGCCATTCGAACAAGGCTGTGAGAGAGATATGTCTGTTTTCAAGTTGTGTGAATGTAATCATCTATAACTATATATAATTATGAATTATGAAGGAGTTGTATTTTGGAGAATCTTCATTTTATCTTTATTTCAACAAATCCCTATAGAGTAAGCGATGAAAAGTTCTTTTTCGATTTATCTTTGGGCACATGACACATACTTCTGTCAAACATATAGTCCCATGTGAATTTGTTTCTTGCATCCAACATCTTCTATACAAATTAAGTTTTCTATAAGCTCCCATTTTTTTCTCTTCTTAATCTTAAAACCTCATCTAAGTTTCCCAAACTCTTCTTTTCGCATTCTCTCAAATGGAATATTTTATTATTTTAAATTATTTCTTTCAGATTTCTTCTTCAATCGTCTTTTTCAATCGTCTTTGGAATTAAACGTAAGTTTCTATTTTTTCTCACCTAAGAATAGGAAAAGAGAAGTTTCTTTCTCTCTTCATACCTCTTAAAATATCTGTCTACGTGAGCATGATGATCAATTTATATGGTTCAATATAAAACTGTTAGTTTCTGAGTTAAACCAGCTCCAATAGTATTCTTTTGTACGTTGTCGTCGTCAGCGTCATCTAAATCCGTGGCCCTTCTTGTCTAAATAGGGGAAAATATCTTCACATCGGACCCACCCTCGTCCCATATTCAAGCGGCACCTACAGGCTGCTTCATTTTTCTCGCACTCATCACAAATCTCATTTGAAGACATGTTAGGAAATTGTCTTCAAAATTGGTTTGTGTTGTTAGTTTCGTATTTCTTGCCAAGAAAAACTTCACATTTACGCACAAGTATGATTTATATTGTAAGCTTTGAAGGAGTTTTGTTTGGACAGTTGTGGGGCGAGCGGAGTCGGTCAAGCCTTTTCTTTATCGTTCAGTCGAGTAAAGCAATTGGCAGATGAGGTATTTTCCTAAACTCAAAGGATACGAAGGCGAAGACGGAAGACAACGAGCAAAAAAAATATCTCGTTCATCATGCTCTCCATGCGCAGACAAATCGTTTTCCAAGATCATCCTGATGATGCTCATTTTGCAGGATTTAAGAAGCTTCGACTCAATTCACATCTACAGAGTAACCTTGAAGAAGCTGGGAAAAAACTTGAATACGGCTGTAACGACAAGCTCTATGCTTCTTCTTCGTCTTCCTCATCTTTTCGCTCGATAAGCTCCGCCCCCCTATTGTGCCTTCTCCGCTTCTGGGCTGAGCCGTTGTTTCGTTTGGGCTACTTCCCTCGTTCTTCTTCGTCTCCATAATCATCATCATCATCATCATCATTGTCATCGTTTTGTTCGTTTGATTCTTCATCTACCCTCGACTGAAAACGAATTCTGACAACAGTTCTCTACTCAAATCTGTGGGAGAGAACTTAGCTGGTTTCTGAAAGCATATAGCGGAGGCAGCTCATAAATAAGAGAAAAAAAGTTTTTTTTTATTCTTTTCATAATATTTTCTGTTTCTACTTCTTGAATCTTCAAGTATGGGCTTTAACGTGCCAATCATCAACCGAGATTCAGATCTTCTAAGATCTGAAATCAAAACATGGACGGAACAAACGGAAAATCAGAAAAAATTGGTATTAGTTATTGTGTCAGTAGCCTTATTATTGGATAATATGCTCTATATGGTTATTGTACCTATCATTCCTAAATATTTGCGTGATATCCACGCATACGATGTCGAATTTTACGGATATCATAATGTAACGGAACGACTTCCCAATGGAACAATTATTGTTCGACCTGTCGGAGCAAAAGTTGATTACAAAGATGAAGAGATAGCACTCGGATGGCTGTTCGCTAGTAAAGCTCTTATTCAAATATTCGTGAATCCTTTCTCCGGATATATCATCGATCGTGTTGGATATGAAATACCTATGGTATTCGGATTGACTGTTATGTTCAGCTCCACTGCCATCTTCGCACTGGGTCATTCATATGGCGTTCTCTTCTTCGCTCGATCCTTACAGGTTTGTATAAGTTTGTTTTTTTTACGATGAAAATGTCTGAATAGTTCTATTATTTTGCATTGACTCTGATATTCCCCAGCTATTTTTTACTAATGAGCAAATTTAAGTGACCCGGATGAGACACGATTGATAGGCCTGCGACTTCCGTTTTCAATTCAATTTTTTTCCCTTTTTTTTGCAATCTTCGGAAAATCTTAAATGGAAATTGTTTTTTTTTTTGGAGAGTCAGACAAAAAAAAAGTCAGACTAAATGAAAGGCTGTATATCATTTCCCCTCTCTCCTAATTAGGCAATGACTTTCGAATCAAAACTATAACTTTAATCTCACTATTCGTTGCTTCTCTTATTTTTTGTTCATTTCAGGGTCTTGGATCTGCATTTGCTGACACATCAGGCTTGGCAATGATTGCTGATCGCTTCTCAGAAGAAAATGAAAGATCGGCTGCCCTTGGAATTGCGTTGGCTTTTATTTCTTTTGGATGTCTCGTTGCTCCGCCGTTCGGTTCCGTACTTTATTCATTGGCTGGAAAACCTGTGCCATTCTTAATTTTGGCATTTGTGTGCCTAGCAGATGCCCTAGCGGTCTTTATAGTCATACAGCCTGGCAAAAAAGGCCCAACATCAGCTAGCGGTGAGAAAATACAAGGAACACCAATGTGGCGTCTATTTATGGATCCAATGATTGCTGTCTGCTCAGGAGCATTAATTATGGCGAATGTATCATTAGCATTTCTTGAACCGACCATAACGACATGGATGGCTGAAACAATGCCAGATACACCAGGATGGTTAGTAGGAATGATTTGGTTACCAGCTTTCTTCCCTCATGTATTGGGTGTGTATGTAACTGTCAAATTGTTGAAAACCTATCCCAGCCATACATATATGATAGCTGCCATAGGATTAGCAATGGAAGGATTGTCATGTGCTCTCGTACCATATACGGGAAGTGTATTACAACTTATCGTTCCCTTAAGTTTCACATGTTTTGGAATAGCATTAATTGATACATCATTATTGCCTTTGTTGGGACATCTCGTAGACACTCGTCATGTATCAGTTTATGGCTCTGTATATGCTATAGCTGATATCTCGTACTCGTTAGCATATGCTTTTGGTCCTATAATAGCTGGATGGATAGTTAGCAATATGTCATTTACGGCTCTGAACTATATAATATGTTTCACGAACTTGGCATATTGTCCCGTGTTATATATTCTACGTAAAGTTCATGGTTATGACAGTTTGGAGCAGAAGCCAGATCAAACACAATCCATTGAAGCTTCTTCATCAATCTCTTATCAAACATCTTCTTCAACTCAACAACAATCTTTAACAAATGGCTCAACAACAGCAGCAATTCCATCACAAGCTGGATATGGAGGAACTCAATATCAATATCCATCTGGATATGATCCTTTGAATCCACAATGGTAGTACACACACGCACACGATGATCATGTTTTTCTATTTATTTTTTCACCCTAAGTATATAGTAATTAGTAAATTATGAGCCATATATTTATATATATATTGATCATCAACAGATTTAGTTAAGAGAATGAAAGAAGCAAAGGTAGATGGATGGAGAGAAAATATTTTCCATCATCCGTCGCCCAGTTTATGTACAGAAATTTGAATAAATATTGAAAAATATTTTTAATTTTCAAGGGAAACATGACAAATGAAAGTTGCTGTGACGAATGGTATGAGGTTAGTTGACGTTTCCATCTTACACATAGTCTCGCACTCGCCTATTCAATTAACTAAAAAGATGTTTAACTGCTTACCATAAACGTGCTTCATCCTTCTTCTTCTTCTTCCAAATACTTTTTATGTCTTTTCTGAGAAAGTTTCTTACAATTTATTTTCTCTCCAAAAGATACACATACAAAATCTCTAAGAAAATTCATTGAGACAGATAAGAAGGTGTTGATGAGATTAAGTGAGAGCTGGCTCCTATAGATTAAGAGAACAAGAGAGAAATAGACTGCATGTCCCAAGGGAATGTGTTGCCCATTAAGGGTTTGGTTTATCAAATACCGCTTTTGTCATTTACTTAATCTACTATAATTAACCTCCCGCTTCTCTGATACTCCTCACATGCTCTATGTTTCTCTGGTTTGCTTCCTCTTCTCTCCCCCTTTCGGCCAGATTCAATTTCTTCAAAATCTCGTAAATTTCATAGTAAAAAGTATCAAATTTTGGTCTTTTTTCTGTTCTTCATTCATCATCATATAACTGCAAGAGAATGTGATAGAGAATGTTAGGAAAGGAAGCTTATACGAGGAACATTTGTCGAATTAAGGAATAACAAACACATACATGACACGCCAAGCTTCTACTCTTTCAAATTTTCTCTCGAACTTTCAAAAAAACTATAAAATGGACCAAGAAATTAACTTTAATTTACAAATAGACCAATACAAATTAAGAGAGGACAGAGAAAAAAAGTGTTTAAGATGGCCATCTCTTCCCCCCCCCCTTCTCTGTTCGGTTCAGTTCTTCGTCACCCTGACCAAGGCTCCTGTTGGGCCATTTTCGAGAGTTGGAATTTCTATGTGGAAGAACCCTCTGAAAAAGCAAAAACATGTTTTCTTCTATTAGAAAACAAATATTTCAGTTAACTAATAAATTACAACGTCACTATCTTGTAACGGATGTGAAGACGGTTAAGGTAATCCGTCTTTTCGTCTCTTTGAGTGTTGTGTTGTCTTTCAAATGAAATGAAGAAGAAGAAGAGAAGAACTTTCTTGTTTATACTATCTGTCGTGTAATATTATTGTAATAGCTAAATATGCTTTTTTTTCTTCAGAGAAAGTTACCAAAACCACCAGTTCCTCCATTAAATGATACACTCGATCGTTACTTAGAGTATGCAGCTGTGGTTGCAGCGGGGCAGCGGAAGTATGACTTTGTTTCTTGTATACTGACCTCTTCAGCATATTTAGATCTTTACATGGAACTCATGAAGCAGTTGAAAAGTTTAGAACCGTAGGACAAAAGTATCAGAAAAAGCTGGAAGAGATCGCTAACAATGAAACCAATTGGGTAATCATTGAGTCTCATTGACAGAACAAACACCCTTGCAGGTGAACCGCTTCTGGTTGCCAGAAATGTATCTGAAGGTTCCTCTCCCACTACCGGTCAACTCCAATCCCGCTTACATCTTCCCCCAACAAAAATTCGAAAAACCTGGTGATATGTTGAGATACACATCCCTTCTAATCCGTGGAGTTGTTGAGTATAAAAACCAAATAGATAAGTGAGACTATAATATGGATAATTGATGTAACGCAAACGCTCTAGGAAACAAGTAGATCGAGAAGTCTCTACAGGAAAGCAAAAGGTTCATTTATGTATGGATCAGTATGAAAGAATTCTTGGATGCTATAGGTGATTTGTGCCTGCAGATGTCTGATAATTATTTCATTCTAGAGAACCGGGAGTAGTAGAAGATCGTCAAATTCGCAAGAATAAGAATGATAATGGAACAGAGCATATTATCGTTATGTCGGATAATCAAGCTTTTGTTGTTTTCACGCGATGGATGGGAGACCTCCTTCCATTTGCTGATATTAATTATCAGCTCCAAGAAGTTGTGAAGAAGTCGAAAATTCGCCGTGATTTGGCAGTTCCAATTGGTGGTATCACATCGGGTAGTCGTCCTATAGCAGCTGATTTCTGGAACAAAATGAAAGAAGGTAGAGATTTAAATTGTCTTCAAACCAAAGTTTTTGCTGATTCAGTTGATGTTAACAGTTTGTCCCTTTCGTGGATTCAAAACGCAAGCTTCATAGTTTGTTTGGATGAAGAGAGTGAGCTGAACAACAATGATGAGGAAAAACTGAGAGGCAAGGCGAGTTTATCTGACCGAGGGAAACATCTTTTAACTGGAAACGGAAGTTCGCATTTTGGTTTTAATCGATGGTACGATGCAACGATACAAGTAAGAAAAAATAAAAGGCCTAATTGACAAATCAAATTAAAGTTGATTGTCTGTTCGAATGGTACCAGTGGTTTCTGTATCGAGCATTCTGTTGCAGAAGGAATTGTCATTATAAATATGGCTGAGAGCGCTCTGAAACATTTAAATGAAAATTGGAAGAGAAATTTCGTAAACACTTATCTTCATTTTTTAATATTATTTTTGTCTTCTTAGATTTCTCAGAAAGAGCGCAATTTCCAACCAAAACCGCTGACTTGGCATGTTGGGTTGGAAGAACAGAAAATGATCGAAGAACAGCGACTCATATTTGACAAGTTCGTTCGATTGTTCTTGAACAACTGCATACGTATCATGATATTAGACTGTCCACGGACTTGGATTTGGAAGTATTGGAGTTCACTGATTTCGGTAAAGGTTTCATCAAAAAGTGTGGCGTCAGTCCTGACGGTTTCATTCAGCTGGCCATGCAGCTGGCTCACTTCAGGTTTTGAGATAGTAAAAATTGGAAAGAAATGAAGAGTATTTCCAGGGCTCATGGATATTTGGTATCCACATATGAATCAGCTTCTCTAAGAAGATTCGGATTTGGCAGAGTTGACAATATAAGAGCTAATACTCAGGAAGCGTTAGAATGGGTAACCTCTATGACACGAAAAGATGTCCCGAAAGAAAAACAAATTGAATTATTGCGAAAGGCAGCAGCTAAACAAGCTCAAGTAACAACTGAGGTAATAGAAAAATGAATTAGCAAAATGTGAGCGAATGAAGTAACAAAAAAGAATTCCAGAATATTTCTGGGCTGGGTATTGACAATCACTTGTGTGCGTTGTATGTCTTGGCTCGGGAGGATGACGTCCTGCCTGAAATCTTTTCGGATCCCTTATGGAAAGACCTCATGCGGTTTCCTTTATCAACAAGTCAGGTAAAATATCTCTTTTCATAGCGACATTAAACAATGATTGTGATATTTTGAGGTTACAACGAGCCCATCTATAAGAGATACATACCTATGCTATGGAGCTGTAGTAGAGGATGGTTATGGATGTGCATATAATCTTCAGGAGTCTTATGTCATATTCGCGCCCTCTGCTTTTAAATCTAACAAAAGAACTAGTATATTTGAATTCAAGAAATCTTTATATGAAGCTATGATGGATATGAAAATATTATTATCATCTTCTTAACCATTAACTATTTCATTTACTTGCATTGAAACGCAATTAGATGGTTGCCTAGCAACATTAATTTATTATTTAACTTATTTTTTCTTTGTCTTGAATACTGTAATTCAAAAAATAAAAAGAATTTGAATATAAAGTTGTTTGAGGAATAACCGTGTAGTGCCGTCGTAAAACACTTTGAACGATTCTTCTATCTCATTAATTATTTCACATAAAAACGACGTGAAAAAATGAACGAGAGTTTGATATGATGATTGTCTCTTTCTCTATCATTTCATACAGTAAATGTAGTGTCTAATAAGCTTTTCCTCTCGTCTTCAATTCCTGGAGCAAATGAAGTTCTGCCTGGACGAGTTGTTCCCTGTGGCAGAGCAGCAGGAACGCTATGAACTGAAACAGCGGTTGGATCAGCATCTATCATCTGAAATTTTTGTTTTTTGTATTATTTTACAGGACTGTTTAGATCTTACTTGCATTGGCAAACGAGCTGCTTCTATGATGCTACGAGTTCCGTTAGCATGAAATGGAGTCCCTCCCTGAGGACTATTCAAAATATCTGTAAAGCTTATTTTGCTAAACTACGTCATATCACTCACGAATATCTTCTCGAATTTGTCTGATAAGCTCTTCCGTATCAGCTTCAACCAACGAGTCTTTAGTCAAATGATGAATAATTCCAGCTCCAAAGCCATCTCCGAGAACATTGACAGAAGTACGAATGCGGTCTCTAAAGATATATAGTGAACAGTTTGATTTCTAGAGATTCCGACAAAAGCCAGTCCACTGTGAGCAAAAGACTCAAATCTTTGGCTGGAAGTCCAACCGTTGTTAAAACAATTAAGATTGTATCTAGACCGGCGGGTACAGAACCTGAGCCGATAGAAGCTACAGTAGTAGTCACACTGAAACAAAACAGAAAATAATAATGAGAATAGTTTTAATATAAACCTTATAGTTAGCAAATCTAGTAATCCCAATTCGATATTGTGCAATTGGGCGATGAAAATAACAGCAACAGCTTCGTAAAGAGCTGTTCCATCCTGAAACACTTATCTCGCTTCAATTACATCATGCAGTTTCTACCATCGTGATTGTAGCACCTAACGGTAAGACAAATCGAGTAACTCTCCTATCTATTTTCAAAACATCCTCAAGAGCTCTGAATGTCACGGGCAAAGTGGCACTACTACAAAAATAAGAAAAAAAAGTCTGTTAATTTGTAACTAATTAACCTTGAAGCGGTTCCAAATGCTGTAGCCAATGCTTGCAGCATTCCGGTCATATAAGCAAATGGGCTTTTCCTAGTAACCATGAAATACAGAAGCGGCAATGTTAATAACGAATGAATCATTAATCCACAAATGACAGTGACGACATACATTGCCAATGCTTCAAAACTTTTTAAGTATGCCTTTTCTCGGTACTCCTACCTTGAGCTGTTTCAGTTAAGTTGTCGATATCAACAATATTCTTGCAAACAAGTGATAGAATACCGATGGGATAGCACCTCAACTTTCAACTTAGAATGAACAATGGTCTACACACATACCACATCAAGGCGGATATCCATCTCATGATAATAGCATCAAGAACGATGAAAAAATTAATCATCAAGCGCGCTTGATCTCCGAGAACGCTCAAAATCACCCCAAATCCACTACAGAAGACAATCAAACCTTCAGAACTTGATTATGATTATTAACATAAAATGTAAAGTACCAAGGACATTCATCTCATTTGTGTACATAAGCTGGGGCTTTTGAGAAATGAATGTGCTGTTTAGGAGTGTTCCATTAGCATTCTGCATATGCCAAGTCTTCTTCGGGACATAGTAGGTTTGAACTTGTTGGAAAGTTGCTTGAATTATGTTTTCAGGGAACATATTTCTACAGTTTATGATATAAGAATGATTCGATGAGAGCTCAAAACCTTATCTGGTCCAAAAAAGTATCAAGAGTAGACAAAGCGGTATTTTCCAACGTTCCACTACCCAGGGAATGTATCATGTCTGGATCTCCAGGATGAATCGATTTCACCAATATAATCCCAGTCTACATTATTTTCAATGAATCTGATATATACTTTTGAATTACAAATGTTGAAAGGAAAGTTGTTGTCATATAGTATATGACAGTAACTATGCCTATACGACGAGCATCTTTAGCACGGACTTGAGCTAGAGCTTAAATATGATTTATGTAGGTGAAACAGATCAATATGTCATAATGAAAGTACCTGATATTACCGACGAGATGATTAAAGGTAAGATCATCATTTCCACTATTTGCATGAAAATCTCTCCCGGAAACCCTATGAGACTGATAGTGTCATTACTAAAATCAAGAAAGAAGCTGAAATCATTCATAAATACTTCCGAACCTAGGATTGAATGGTCGTATGACGAAACCCAGGACAACTCCAAGAACTACAGATTCAATAGTTAGAACGAGCAAGAGATCTTTCTTCATTCCCATAACTACAAATATTTTAATAAAACATAACGTTCTAAAGAGAAATGTAAAATGAAAATGTTACAGTCAAGGTTGTCCTTCCTCTTCTCTATCAGCCACTCCACCTCTTTGACAGGATCGTTCTGCTAGCGTCATAAGACCCCATCCTCTCTCAATACGATTACTTACTTTGCATTCATTAACAGAATAAATTCTGATTTTTATTCTTCCAAATATGGTTGAACAAATATATTTTCGTATACTTCTCAACAAATGAAACAACATTCAGATAAAAGTTCCGTGCACTCTGCTTCTGTTTCTCCGTTTTGAAGACGTTCCGTCGTGTTTCGAAACTTTTTTCGCTTTCGCTCGGAAAACCATCGACCCAACGCCTAGAAAGATGCCAGCGTTTTTTGGTTAATTCACCGTTTCAACGAACTTTGTACATTTTCATCGTTCCGACAACATTAGCCATGCGACCAGCCATCGTCATGAACATCATTATGACGGAATTCGGTTCAACTAGTGGCTCACTATCAGTTGAAGTTGAATTAAGAGAAATTCCTTCAAAAAAAATTCATTGAACTGAATAGTTAAAGAAATAAAGGGAAAAAAAGCAAAGAAAAAAATACTTTTAGAGTGAAATGAGTAAGGAAGAAAGGTTTACCTGCTTCTAAGAACCGTTTTTGTATTGAAGACTCTATCACATCTTTATCCAATTGTGCTTTCATGAGTAACATAATCGCTCCAAAAATATTTAGAATTAAACCATAAAAGAATAGTTCCCAACATCCTGAACAAAGTTTGAAATATGTATTATGGAGCACTACTAACAAGAAAAAGAACGGGAATGACTGACCTGGCTTACGTCGATTATGTTTGAACACAATCCACTTTTCTTTCCAACTAATGTTAGCGTACTGTTTTCTTCGTAGTTTACGAGCATTTCTACTCATTTTGTGATATGAAATTTGGGAATGAAAAAATCAATATCATAGAAGTCTTATATGGTAAAGCTAAGCTTTAATCTGAATTTATTGAGGAGAAAATCCGTAATCTATTATGGAAAAAGAATTTTTTTCTTCATCAATTTGATCTGGATGGATTGAGATTACTGGAAGTGTTTTGCGAATTGTCCATTGTTTCGATTACATTTGCTGCAACCATGATAGCTATACATATCTAAACTCTGAGTTTACTTCGGAGGTGTGCCTTCGTTAGAATGAATGTACGAAATGGCTCATTGGCCATTAACATCGTTATTGTACTCACAAGCCCATGGCTAGACAGAATTAAATACATTATTTTAGCGATTTCTGTTAGTAGTTAGAGTTTTCTGAACCATGAAATTCCATAAAAACAGAATAATACCTTGATATCCATATATTTGATAAAAAAATATATGAATGATACAAAAAGCTGGGATTATAAGAATAATTCCAGGAACATAAACCTATGAAGTATATGTCCATGTTACCTTCGTTTGTAAGACGTCATATGATAACACTACCTGGATGTTCAATGTGATCAAGAACTTCTTTTGCATTTTTTTTGTTTCTGAGGATATGAAGCTTCTAGTACTGTAGATAATCCATGTTATATGAATGACTTTTGCAGATGTTAGGAATACACCTCAATTTGAATTTTCACTTTTGTTTCTTACTCTCTCTCTCTCTTGTTCTCTTTTTTTCCCTTTTCTGGACATGTATAGAAATCGAATGATACCAATTGCCATTTGTGCAGCAAAAACAGGCATTATTTCTTGAGCTTCCTCGGGAATTGCTATGCCCATTGCTGGCAAATCTAGCAACGGAATTAAACATGTATAGTTCTTGAATATATTAAATTGTTGTTATAATTTGAAGTTAATAACCAAGTATTTTAACTTCGCTTTCTCCTTATCATGAAACACTGCTGTTTTCAAATTAAAATATAAAACGGGAAGCAATATCCAGCAATATGTGAAAATAACAAAAAATCTGTAATATTGATGATGACATAGTCTAATCGTCTTCACGTTATACGTGTTATATACGTAACACGCGCACGCGTTTATTCATTTTAAACGCAAAGTATCAGAAGAGCGGTTGCATTCAAAAGAAAAAGAGAAAGCTAGTTAGTGTTTTCAAGCGTGGTATAAGAAGTTTTTGAACGGGAAAAAAAACCTTGTGTGTTTCGGACTTAGAAATAAGGGATGGCCTACTGGTAATAAAACCTGCCAGCGATAAAAATATAATAAATAAATAGATGCCAGTACTCCAGCTATCATACTGTACTGCATAGCAGTTTGGTAAAGGGGTTGACGGTTATAGAATGGTAAAAGGCCATGACAGAGTCCGATGGTAAATGGGAAAAAAACTTCAGGCACCTGAATGTAAATATGACGTAGAGAATACATACGCGAGCGAAAAGCTTACGTTCAAGAAGAATGTATGAAAATCAAGAATCGAGATAGCTATATGATTTCCTAACAGATACCATCGATAATCACTCATTTGAGTAGTAGATTTCTTCACGATGATATACGCAGCGGCAACGTTGATAGGAAGAGTTATGCATCCAAGTGTATAAAAAGTGGTTATGAACCAACTTTGATTTAGATCATACGGAGGGCAGTAATTCATTCGTTCAATGTTAGCTGAAAAGGACAGGTTGAAAGCTTTATTAACTATTGATCGTGGAAAATCATTTTCTATCATTTATTCAAGTATTTCTTAATAAATAGGAGTTTCGGGTCTAAATTTTGAACAGCACACTGGAAAACGTCATTTCCTTGAGCTTCCTTCACTGCTTCAGCCACCTGGAATGATTGTGATATGTGCGATTTCGCCTTCTTTTTGAATTGAAAATTCTACTTACTCGCTTTCCGTTGTTCTCGGTTAGGTATGGACAGAGAATGGAATAACTCAGCTCTTTGACTTTATTTTTAGGACACCTGCCTTTAATCGAGCTCATGGAATTTAAAATTTCTTTAATCTCTGAAGCGAACTTCTTTTTTATAACACTCGGCACTTTGGAAAGTGCTTTGTCTAGATTCGTTTTCTTTTTTTTTAAACAATTGTTATATCTCCCTATCACATCAATAGTCGCCAACATTGCTGGGCTCATTGCGGCTCGAGTGACAATGTCTTTCATTTCTGAATCGTAATGTATTCATTGAAATCATAGAAAACAAGTTTAATGAACTTTTTCCAATCTCGTCAGCTGACAATCCTTTACATATCAGTTCTCCAGTTTGGGTGATTATCTGAGAAGTCAAAGTAGTAAAGTATAGTTTAAAAAATAAATAGTACATTATCCAGTGCATGATGTGGAAAACTTGCAGTGAATCGACACTTAATGAGATCTTTAACATCTTGAATAGGCTTCTTGCAAGCTTGAGCTGTTTTTTCAGATGAGCAGCCTGAAGCTCCTGCTCGTATCACGGCAAGGATGAAAAAAATAACTACAGAAGCTTTCTTCATTACAGATAAATAGCGAGTAGTAATTATATTTTTTATTTTTTGAAAAGCTTTATAAGCTTGTGAAATTAGATTATTTAAACAAAAAACTGTTTTTATTCCTTATCAGTCAACAAATCATTTGGTCCCTCATTTGATGTACGAAAATATTTACTTTAACGCATAAAAAAAGTTTATTTAGAAATCTTCGACGAATGCATGAGAGGGTTAAACTATACGGTTTTAGCTGTTCATTTCAGGAAGTATGTTATTTGGAGTGGATTGTTTCACCAGCTTTACTGAGTGCATCACCTTCAAAAAACTTCTTTTAATTATGTGTACATTACGAGTTTATACCGATAGCATCTCCAGTGTCCACAATACCATCTTTCACAGCACCCGCTGCATGAGCTTGAAATTTCCCTTTTTAGACAAACTAACATTCATATACTCTACCTGTTTTTTCCCCGATCGCCGTTCCTGCTGAAACAATACCATCTTTCACAGCTGTAGCTGCTTCACCTGGGCAATATCATTTTTCTATTCTAATCAGCGAAGCACTTACCTGTTTTAGTGATGGCGCTAGAGCCAGTTTCTTTAAGAAAACCAAATGTTCCAGCTGAAAAGAATTTATGAATATTATTTTATGGTTTTTATCGTACAAGCAGCGTCTCCAACAGCGTTCCCGGCGTTGACAGCGCCATCTCTCACAGATGATGCAGCATCACCAACAACCTCACCAGCTTTTACCACTCCATCCTTCACAGTACTTCCAGCATCACCTGGATTCATCTAGATATTTTAAACTTTTTCGTCAATGACCGACTCATCACGTTTCCGACTGATTCTCCTGCCGACACAACTCCATGTTTAATAGCTCCAGCAGTGTCAGCTACAAAACACATACAAGTTTAAAACAAAAAATAATTATTTCTTAAGTACATGCGAAACTGGTCGCTCCTTCGGCAGTATGTTTTGCCCCTTCTGCTAACGAGTGAGCTCCTTGGGCTGGAAAAAAAAATAATTCCGAATAAACCTGAAGCTAGTACAAATTGTTTCACCGGCTGCCACAACTCCATCCTTCGTAGCTCCATATGCTTTGCCTCAAATAAAAGTGACATTTCTATTTTTCTCTAATTATTACTAGCAGTGTCTCCAATCGCATGACTCGTAGACACCACACCATCCTTCACTGTTTTAGAAGCATGTCCTGAATGGTTAGAGGGTGAGCCGCTTTCAGGTTTCAATCATACCAGCTGTTTCGCTTAATGACTCACCAGCGCCTACAACGCCGTCCTTCGCCGATTTAGCTGTATCCCCTAGATATTGAATTAGGTTTACATGTTCGAAGAAAAAAGTTACCGATAAAGTCTGTGGCAGAATTGAATCCTGTGACAACACTTTCTTTTGCAACAGTTCCAGCCTTTCCTTAAACTTCACTGTTCTGATTAATTAGTGTTTTACTCCTACCAATTGCTTCTCCAGTTTTTTGGAGACCATGAACTGTTGCGTCCTTAGCTGAGGTAGCAGCATCTCCTGTTCAGGAAAAGTTCAAAAGATTTTTCAAGCAATGTTTACCCATTGTATCAGCTGCTGATTTGAAACCATCATGAACTGTTTCAGCAACTGAATTTGCACCACTTTTCACAGTTTCAGCAGCTGAAGAGACTCCGTCGTGAACAGTTCCAGCTGCAAGCTCAGCTCGAGAATGAATGGTGTCCACTGCGTGGCCTTAGATATAGAGTAAATTGAATTATCATGCATATGCAGTACTAGCTGTGTCGGAGATAGAGTGCCCAGCTTTACTTAAACCGTCATGAGCAGCGTCAACCAAATGCCCTAAAAACAGAAAATAACTTTACTTGATAGTGAGACTCTTCTCAGTTCAAATTTCTCAACGGATAGGTGTTGTTATGCTGATACGTTTTATTCTGTTTGAAGGAAACATGCAAAGCGTTCGCAAGCCTTACCAGTTGCGTTAGAAATGGAATTTCCCGCTCCTTCGACAACATCTTTTGTGCCATGGTAAATATTGCCTTAATAACAAAGAAAAGCGATTGAGAGCCAAACGAAGGAATCTTACTTGAAGCATCGTCAACAGTGTGTTTGACGTCATTACCAGCATTGCCTACGTGAGTAAATTAAATGACTGTGTTGCGTGCGGTGAACAAAAAAAGTTTATTTTTTCGTCGTTGTGAGAAATAATAACAATTTCTATTTGTGAGACAATAAAATATAAAAACAACTAATATATTCCTAAAACAAAACTAAGCTTAGGCTCTAATGGTTGATTCTTCACTAGTTGAAGCAGGTTGTTCATCTGCAAAGTGCTAACATGCAACTAACTATCTAATCTTCGAAGGTGCAAAGTAAAAAAAAAGGACTCTAAAACAAACCTGCTTTTTCCGATATGGTGTTCACTCCTTCTTTAACTCCATCCACTGCAGAATTCAAAGCATCTCCTGAAGAAAATGGTTTTGGATGAAAAGTCTGACAAATGTGAATGCCCTCAGTTAACTAGATAAGTGCAGTAGGCTTAGTTTTGAACTAAAGAATTAATCATGCTACTATGATTTGAACTAAGGCTAAAGCAAATGAGAAAACAACCAGTTCTTCCGACTGCTGCGTGAAAAGCATTTCGAGCCTGACTTGACATAGTGGCTGAGAAAGAAAATGTCATCAATATACTTATTTCACATTTATATCATTATTATGAACTTTAAAAAACGAAATATTTTCATGTCTTACCAGCGACTTCTCCCATATCCTTGGCTGTATTGTACATGTAATGTTCTACCTTGCCACTTGCATCAACTGAAAGTACTTGAACTTTTCCTTCACATGGATCATTTTGTTGTTGTTGGCTATTATTGGGAAGGCTGATACATCCAGTTGTTTGTCTGAACTCATTTGGACGATTTTCACTTTTTTCTCCTGGTTGAGTATAATGATAGACTTGACAAGGAGATGGTTGTTGAGGTTGTTGTTGATACTGGCAACCAGAGGATGAAGGCGGGAAATTGTTCTCTTCAATACGTCTAGGAGCACTTGGGCTAGGAGCACACCCGTATGAACGTTGGGGTTGAGCTGGTGGTGCTGGCTGATTACCACATCCGTATCTTGCCTGTTGTGGTTGAGGCTGCGGTTGAGGTTGTGGCTGAGGAGCTGGGAGGCAAGGGCTTTGTTGATAAGCTTGCTGTCCTCCACAACCATACTGTCGTTGGGGTTGTGGTGGGGGAGCGGGTTGTGGATATCTAGTAGGCTTTACAGGCTTTTGGGGAGCAGTACGTGGATTGTCCTCAGGTAAGTCGGGATAGCGAGGGTACTGAGGCCACTCAGGTGGAGCAGGAAGGCAGGGAGCATACTGTGGTTGTGGCTGTTGCACTTGACCACAAGCTGGACGCGGCTGTTGAGGAACGGGATCTCTGTAGGGTTGACATCCTGGACGTGGAGGGTCTTCTTGGCGACGCTGGGCTTGTTGACGTCCTCTACAGCGACGATACCAAGCTTCTCGACGACGAGCTTCATCCTCAGGTGATTCTCTAGTTGGATAATACTGTTGTGGTTGTTGATGTTGCTGATCCGCTGAAGGAACCTGAGGTTCCTCCCCAGTGGCTTGGAATGGCCCTTGGGCTTCGCTATTATAGTTATCTTCAGTTGGATCTTGTCTTTTAGGTCTATCAAGCTCAGCTTGTATTCTAGCTTCTAAGCGGAAGGTGCGTTGTGCTGCAAGCGTCTATATAAACTTAAAAAATAGAAAAACAAAACCAACAAAACGAAACTAAAGCTGTGAATGAAGCTAATCTAGTTAATTGGAGGACACTTGAACGATTCTAACCTAGTTTGTTGATGAATTGACCAGTAGCAGTGTAAACGTAAGTTTTTACAGGTTGTAGACTACCTGATACAAGCATGTAGTTAGATTAAGAAACAATAAAACAGTCCAAACAAAATCTATTGTTAGTCGAGTAAAATGTTCCCTTATATGGTCATTACTAGAACTATACAAGCTATTCCTACAACTCAACTATCCATTTATCAGACTAAGTTAGTTTTCAGTTACGTCTTAGTTCATACAACTCATTAACGCTGATGGATAGAATGAATATGCTTGAAGCACTCGCACCGTTCCTTCTAATACAAAACTTTTTGAGACTTATCAAATGACCATAGTTGGGAAATGCTTTGTCAAAGAACTTTTCATGTCAAATTTTTCTTACCAACAGCTTCTCCCTCAGTGCTTCCTAAATAATGAATTGTGAATAGCGAACATGCCTTAGGAAAACCTACTTTTAGCAATATCCTTGTTCTCATTCAATTGCTTCTACAAAAATGAAGTTTATAGACTACGAATGAGATAGAAAGAAAAAAAACCTCCGTGACTGGAGCGGCAAAGGCGGAAGCCACCACAAACAGTGTGAGAATTGAAGCTCTCATCTGAAAAAAAAAAGATTTGAATAGATCAGGGAGACAAGGCAACAAATGAAATGAAAAGAATTCAATTTTTTGGAGGCGGGGACAGCAAATTACACACCGCTTTTCAAACTATCGAGTGATATAAAAAACCGAAAATCAGATGTATCACTCATTAAATAAATGAGCAGAAAATGGAAGAATAGGTTCAGAAAATGTAGTAGATGGAATGATTATGGAGCTTATACCGTTGTTCTTTTGAATGTTTTCGTGAGTTCAACATGAAGCAAAACCAATACATCTGATCTGCTCATAACGTCAAATAATAGACGAACGCGAAGACTGAGAACACAATCCGCCGACGTGAAAATGTTTTCTTTCATATAATTCACAAGTTTCATTCAACATTATGGAAAACAATCAAATATGGTTATTGAATTAGGCAGTTTTCATAAATTTGTAGCTGAGATAGAATACGGTAGGACATGATGTAGGAACACTAAGCTCGAATTAAAAATAAATTCACAGCTTTCACTAGCAACCGACAATATACTCAAGCAATATGAAATTGTACCAGGCTATCTTCCGGAGGGAGTCATACAAATAGAAAAGCTAATCTGGAACGATCAGTCAGTGTGATGAGAATGAAAATTGAAAAAATTGTGTAATGTTTCCACAACAAATGCTTAAACACTCATTTCGTCTTTGTCACAGCTGCTGGCACAGAGATAACCGAAGTTAAAGGAGTTTAGGAAGAAGGAATTCACCATCTCCGCTAATTCGAGATTTAAGCTTGATGATTCACTTCTAAATGTTCAACGATAATTTAGCATGTGTGACAAGCCAGACGGACACAGAAATTTTCCGATAGGTGATATTGATACGATCGTTAATAAGATTGAGCTTGCCCGCGTGTAATTTTCCCTATCTCTTTCTTATTTTTGAAATTTACATGAAAAGCTAGCAAGACATAAACATGAGAGAGTAATGAGGTAGAAGGAAAGGGAAAATGAGAATCATACAACATCCTAGCCGACAACGAACAAGCATCAAGCTTTCACAATAAAATATTTGATGCATTTGTTTGATGGATGTATAGATTAAGCTTGATTTCAAGCTTGAATCAAAAGCTTTACTAATGAACGGAGAGAGAAAGAGCAGCTCATTATGGTTTGAAGAAGACGTTTAAATCAGATATCAACCGAATCGAGCCCTTTTCTTCGAAACTCTAACACAGACGTAAGTTCACGACAAATATAGGAGGAAAGAGTTTCTAACGGCATGGAAGTGATACAAAGAGAATATTCTATTTGCTGTATTGATGAGGAAGTAGGAGTGACAGTACGTTACCATCGAAGTTGTTGCATAATTACTTCCAACCGGATATAGATATACCAATTTTATATGGCAGCATTGACTGGATAACGAATATGAGCGCATAAAAAACGAAAGAAAACGAGTTGGCATTATCGAATATTAAATGTAACTCCAAAAAATCATAAGGCGTAAATAATACGGAGTAATGTTTTATTTTTTGTCCTAGTGGTAACCACACTAAAACTCAGACGAAATTGATATATTATCCAAAGGAAATTTTATCAATACTTTGAGAACATTCCAGTTCGCTTAAAAAGGGTAAAAACTGAATGTAATCGATTTGTTTGCTCAGTGGGCTCTAAAATTGCCATTTTACCTTACTCATTTCTCGTTTCCAGCCTCCACAGAGTTGACATACCTTGTAGCAACCTAAGTTTTCTTTTCTACACATTTCTATGACGTACTCGTCTCACTCACTCCGTGAACAAGCTTATTTATAATCTGCCCTTGGAAACTCCATTTTAAATTCGCGCCTGCGTACTTGTATTGATCGTTCAGAACTCCGCCTACTAGCATGGTGTTACATCAACCTATCGATTTCTAACTTTGAACAAACTTTACTTAAAGCAAAATAGAGGGTTTTACAAAGCACGTCAACAAACCGTGCGAATCAGTTCATTCAATATATTCATCAACTCAAACAGTATCCACCCACCCACTCGAGCAGAATCCTAAAATTCGTCACAAACGAAAGTAAAATATTCAGGGTACTGATTTATTGGTCGAATTGTTGTTCAGTTACATAATATTAATGTTTATTTCGGGAATCGTCGACATCAATGCCGGTTAAAGGTACTAGTTCAAACAGTGTTGATACAATATAAATACAGGAAGATTACGAGATCTTTTGCAATGTAAAGTGAGTTTAAGCACGCTCTCCACGGATACGACGAGCAAGTTGGATGTCCTTAGGCATGATAGTTACACGCTTGGCGTGAATAGCGCAAAGGTTAGTATCTTCGAAAAGACCAACAAGGTAAGCTTCAGAAGCTTCCTAGAAAGAAGCGACAATTACCTACTTTTATATACAATTTACACACCTGAAGAGCTCCGATAGCGGCGGACTGGAAACGCAAATCAGTCTTGAAATCTTGAGCAATCTCACGGACGAGTCTCTGAAAAAAAATCAATAAATAAGGAATTCATTGGCAATTTATACCTGGAATGGGAGCTTGCGAATGAGAAGTTCAGTTGACTTTTGGTAACGACGGATTTCACGAAGAGCGACAGTTCCTGGGCGATAACGATGAGGCTTCTTGACTCCTCCGGTAGAAGGGGCTGATTTACGAGCAGCCTTGGTAGCAAGTTGCTTACGAGGAGCCTTTCCTCCAGTAGACTTACGGGCAGTCTGCTTAGTACGAGCCATATCTGCGAAGAAAAAATTATATCATAGTAAGATGAGATAAGTCGGACGAAATCAATAAGCGCAGGGAGAACATGTGATGCGACTTGCAGGACGCTGCGGCGTCGTTTGCTGCCTAGACAATGCGTCGCGGTAAGACCTCAGTATTGATCGCAATAGGGCACAGCAGCAGCAGTAAAATGCGCAGGGGGGGGGGTGGCTGCACAAATCTCAGATCTGGCTGAATTTACGAGAAGCAGAATATTTTTCATGACCGAAATTTCCAAAAATTTGAGAAAAAAAAAGTTCTGCTAACAATTGTTGAATTAGAAAAAAAACTTAAACTTTTGAGAAATACTATGCGCGCACTGATCGAAAAAAATTTAGATGCAAGTGTGACCAAAAAGCTTTGAAGATAAACTGGGCAGTTAAAATTTTTTTTCAAATTTAAATCTAAAGAACAAAAAGAAGAGACAAATATAGGAAAAAAAGTTAAAGCATTTAGTAAAACCTATGGGCAATACATGGTGACGTGGATGCGAATAAATAGGCGGGCGGGAAACGACCAAGTCCCATATTCCCGCTTTCTACACTGCCTCTCTAATAAACGCGCTCTCTTAGCTTCGCAGTAACGGCGGGAAATTTAAACGTTATTTACTCAAACACAGAGCATTGATATTTCTTTGCAGAAACCGGTCTTTCCAAAATGAGTATCGCATCAGTTATAATTTTATCAGAAATTATCAAATAAAGGAATTTTTAATGGCTCAAGACGGTAAAGGGCATATTTCACAATTACTGAAAACTATTTCAGCAGGCCATCGAGCAAAAAAAATATTATCATCAAGAATGATATAACTAACTACAGAGGAATAGAAAAAATGATCTTTGCTCAGAGGTAAATATTTCACAATCGCAACACCATTTGAGTTTCATTCGTAAACTTGAAAACTAAAAAAAAAAAGAACTCAAAGATTTTTGACAAGTTTCAAAACAAGAGGGAAAAAAGATAAGAAGTGTGAAACAGAATGCAACCACCACCGCACCAACACAAGTATGAAATTAAAATAAAAATTTTTGGGGCTAGCGGTCACGTGCAGTCGCTCTCGTCAGCCGCGACGCATTCTAATTGGTCCATGCTTTCCATCTTGATAAAAAAAATTAAACACACAGTTTGTAGTCATTTTTATTATATGAAATATAAATGTACGGAATTATTAGACGTGTTTATGAAATGTTTATACTATATCCTGTATGTACAAAGAGTTGCATTTTATATCTTTATACGGTATGATTTGCGCTCTTTTGTTTGATTTAAGCTTGACTCTGTTTCCCTTTGAGCCAGTAAGTTGTCATCTCTCCTTTGCCCTATAATATGAAAAGTCAAAAAAAATGTATGAGAGGTTTTTTCACTTTGATCATGGTTTGCCCGCGTTCCTCCAGACGGTAATTAGGGAAGTAGTTACGCAGAAGTGAATAGGAAACATCTGACACTTGAATTTTCTCAGGCTCTCCGGACGATTCTAACTGAGAGGCAAGGTTAACCTGGAATAGCTGTTGCAATTTTGGATAGTATTTTGTGACTACCGTATCACCAAACAAACAATACCGGGGGGCACTCAAACCAACGACGCCAGCAGACACTGAACCACTATGTATTCCAAGACGAATTCGGATGCGATCACTCCGACGATGAGGAACTTGATAATTTTTCAAAATCTGCGTTAAAGGTGTCTTATTAAAAGTATGACTATTTCCACACCTGCATGAGATCTAGAGCAGTGTCACAAATATGCATAATGTGGTTATTTCCATTCTCTTCAGGAATGCCTGAGACTATCATGTAAGCATCTCCAATTGTTTCAACCTGGAATTTGATATTCTCTTAATGCTCAAGCGGGTTTTCTCTTGCCTTGTAAGCCTCGTTTTTGTTGATTATGTCATCAAACTGACTGTAAACAGAGTTGAGCATGTTAACAACTTCAAGAGGACTGGAGGAAGAGCAAATTGTTGTGAAACCGACTATGTCACTGCAAATATCCAATTCAATGATACAACGGTAAAAAACCGTTTTTGCACCTGAACATTACAGTTGCGGAATTGAAAGTCTTTGGAGGTACCGAACGTCCTAGTTTCAATTCATTAGCGACATATCTTTAGAAAAAAGATTAAAATGTGGCTTTGAAAGAAATCTGACTTTGGTAACAGTTGGGATAATAACTTATCGGCTCTCAAGTTAGCTTCTTCTAACATTCCAGTTCTCTCTTGAACCAGCTTTTCCAAATTATTGGCGTATTGCTCCATCATACGCATCATTTGATCAACCAAGGAACCCTTACTGAAGAGTCGTTTTAATCATAGTATAAACAAATCATCCGTTACACTTTCAAATAACTATCTGTATTAAGTCGAACTCTACGGATGGAAGGCCTAATATCTGGGTTTTCGTTCCAACAGTCCAACAAAAGAGAAACAAGATCAGGATGGATTTCATTTCTGTCTTTGATAGTTGGACGGAATGTTTTTGTTCCGTCACGGACATATTCAATAAGTTCTATTCGATTAATAATACGTGCTAAAACAATAAAAGAGTTTACCTGTCATATCAGTATTCTTAGGAAAAGGTAAGGATCTGAACAAAATCTCATGTAGAACCATGCCGAAGGAGTAAATATCTCCGGCTTGGCGCCTCGTTAGCGACTGTTTGACCCATGTCTGAAATTTCACACATGTTATTTGTCCTAAGATAAGAAAATATAAGGTTTTAATATTCTCTCATGTTTGTACTTTATGTATTAACACACCTCCCTTTCAGACCCACACCCTAAAAAACTTGCCTGATCGAGTCTCCGATTTCTGTTGCTTTCACTATTCTTCAAAAGCTCTGGCGGTTGGTATATAATACCTGTGCCCATATAATAAAACTCTATTTCTTTCATTCGGTACTTGTAGCCTGTGCAGATCCGCTTCTTTCTTCTCCATCTTTCAGAGATTCCACTGAAATAGCTCCTTGTTTTTCCCAGCGTTCCAAAGGGTTGGAAATTCCTTGAACGAAATAATGAGGAATTTCAGGAAGAAAACGAATTTCTTTACCATAATCTGTAAGCTTCACCATCCAGTTGCGATCAATCAAACAAGCCCATGGAGTTAGAGATCCATGGTAGCCAATAGGGGATGAATGGAGATAATCCAATCCTAGCGTGATATCTCTCACAAATGCTCCATGGAACTTATTGTCCAAAGCAACTTCCTCGTTATAAATTATATCCTTCAGAAAAGAGTTATACTATAGCTATTCTCTCAGAACCTGCAGAGTTCCCCTTGAACAAAACTTCCACAAGAGCACCATTTCTTCTTTCTCATTGAAAGACATTCCTAGGAAAGGATTGATATTGTCATGGACTGCTTGTTTCATCTGTTTTTGATTAGTTTCTTATATGCTTCATGCTACAAAATACTTGAGATAACAGTTGCATATCTTGTCGGTTGAAGGAAATTGGACGACGTTGTGGGTACACATGGAACGAAGCATGAGTGTTCGTTCCCAAAATAGCATGGTGCTAAAACATTAATTCGTTGAACTTAGCGATTTAGATCATACCTTGGCAAAACTACTCATATTGGACATTTTTGTCCTGGTAGAGCCGATGGAGAGCTAGAAATTCAATAATGCTAAAAATTGCTTTTGATCTAACCATTGATTTGATTTCATCTTCTGTTATTGTCCTAAAATCATCGCGATAAATTCGCCAGCATGTTTTAGCCAAAGTTTTGTTCTCGCTGAAATCAGCTGAGAGTTAATCCAAAATCGTTAAGCTCTCCCCACCAAAAGCGATGGAGTAAGAAAGCTCCAATTAGTGAACAGATGAGAACTATTAGAAGAATGCCTCCAATTATAATCAACGTGTAATCGCAACGCTCGTTCCTTAATAATGATGTCGAAAAGTGAGACACACAATGATAATCACTTATAACCACAAATTGGCTCATCTGGGGGTAGTCGTCCATCAATGGAAGGCCAAAAACCTGTGACATAATCTGTTATTATCTGGAACACAGGGATCTTTTCTTGAACTAACTAGTACCAAACCAAATCAAAACACCCAGATTTTGTTTTTAATCCATCACAGTTGCTTAGAATTTTTGGTTCAATATCATTTATCTTCTTCACATTATCCGAGTTAGAAGTTACCAGAAATGCTAAGAAAAGCATGATCAAGCTAACTCGCCTATATACCTGAGTACTGAGGAGCTCTCTCCGCTAAGTCGTCCATTTGTACTAAGCCAGAGTTTATACCACCCACAGAAACGAGTCCTACCACAGTTTAGTTAATCATACATCGTTTTTCATTTCTCATACCGGGAAATGATATTCTTCTCATTTGATTCCAGATATAAGTTCCGTTTCTATAAATCTCTGGATTGCCGGTCTCGTTCATTGCTTTTCTGACGGATATGGCGTAGAGTCTCAAGGCATCGAACAAATGAATATAACCATAGATATTAGCCTGATAATGATTTTAATAAATTTTTCCGATGATGACTTGGTTACCATATCAAGATCTTCAGTTGTTAAGCCATTAGCTTCAACTCTTTCCTTGAAGGGAGTTACAAGTGTATCATCAAATCCGTTCGTATCATCAATCTGAATATTCAGGAATTTGCTTGATCTAATCGCCATATAACAGAAATCAAATAGCTCATTGCAGAGATCATACGAATTTTTTTAAAAACTAACTATGATGGTATTTGCAAATAGCTCCTTAATCTTTTGATCTATCTCTCCAGTATCTGTTATCCATGGGCTTGTATCCTTTTTCTCAATCTGAAACGTACAGATAAGATGTACAGATGTTTGGAGGAAAGAATTATACCTGTAACCAGGGTAGGATGAATACATACTCATTAATATTAACATTGCTCATCTCAACTGCTTTCATCAGTTCTTTATTCATTTCTCTTGTTGAAGAGAATATGGGAATAATGACTACAAGTATAATTAATTTAATGATTGTTTTCTGACATCGTAACAACTTCGTGCATTATCGAGCATATCGTTGAGCAAACCAGATGATATCATTGTTTTAGACGTTGCGTACTCATCGAATAAAACCTTCAAAAGTTTCGAATTGATTCACACAATAATATTAATACTTTTTTCGTGATAGTTATTCCTCTTTTATGCAGAACTTCCTCGAATGCCGCTGTACGTTCAAAAGCAAGTACTCCGGTGTTCGTTACAATCCCGACCTATTTCATACTATTTGTTAAAACGCACCACCTGGGGATATTCCGGTGAAAAACATTCAACAGAATTAAAAAAACTCACCTTGGACCAATTATTGTGCTTCACGAACGCGGCAACTGCTTCCGCGAGAGAGTTTGTCGTTCGCAGTGATACACGAGAGAGCGTTTTGTAAATTGTTTTATCCGTAAAAATATTAGATGATGCCATATAACCAACGATTGGAATATTCCAGAACGTAGCCATTTTAGAAACAGCATCCAATTCTTAAGCAGTATAAAGCAATTTCACAAAAACTAGCTCTTTACCAGCATTGCAATAAGGACCGATAAATCCTTTGACGTTTTGTAAGTGGTACATATCCGCTGCAACTGCAACTCCTTCAAATGCATCTCCACATCCCATTTTATTAATTATTCTGAAAATTTGATTGATTCCCGGGTTGAATGAAATAACATGCTCAATTTCAAAATCGTCTCCCAAAATTCCATCTTTTAATAACTCCTTTCGCGATATTTCCAGAATAGACTCACTGTTTCTCATAAAACCAATAGCGCCAATGTGGCCAAGGGTCACCTTAATATCGGAAACAGATTATAAGATAGATGAGAAAGAACTCACTTTAACAGTCCAACATGGATGATAAAGTAGAAAAACTAGAAGACAGCAGAAGGTAGCAGCCATCGTTCAGACGTTCAAAATGGAACGAATAGATCGAGACAAAAATAATAATAATTTGGTTAATGGTCATCTTTTTAAGTTGATAGCAGATTAAGAAATATTTCTGTAAATCTTAGGAGCTAAGAGGATTTGAATGACTTTAGAGAAGTTATCCTCTAGTATTCAACACTACAGCTTGTAAACACGAGATAATCTTGAAATTCCCATTTGCATTTAACGAAAAGCACAAGTCTTTCAGTCTCATTTGTTGATACTCTAGACGCTTGGTGCGGTTGTTGTCTGGATTTTCCTTTCGATCTCGTTCCCCACTTTCATTAATTATATTATTCAACTTTATATAATCCAAAGTATTTATTATTTGATACAAAAAATCTTTTACAAATATTAAAATAATACTACAAGGATTATTAGTTAAATACAAGTCTCTTACCGAGACATCACACTTTGATTAACACTGGAAACGTTTGATGCAGTATTAGAGCTTCTAGGCATATTGAATTGTGGCATTGATGACTGCTGTTGCTGTGAGCCCAGGAAGTTTGAAAAGTTGCTCTTCTCCTTTAAAATTATCAATATGACATTGTGAAAAAATATAGTTACCTTCTGAGTAGGAGCGCAATAGACAGTAGAAACGTTATCACTCTTCGTACCCAGTAGCCAAAACGTTTTACACATACCTTTTCCCTAAATTCATGCAATTGAGAAAACTCAAATCAAATACAGTTTTTACCTTTATTGGAATTTCTCCTCGCAATTCGGTTTCATATTCAGGATATTCTTTCAATAGCAAGGTGTTAGCTGCTTCTGATATTTGTGTTTGTCCTGGTGCACCATTACTCTCCATTCGAGATGACATGTTAACCTAGATACAAAATTTATCTGAATTTCATTAACTTGATATCCTACTGTATCTCCGAACAAGCAGAAGCGCGGTGCATTAAGCCCGACGACAGCAGCCGCAACTGGGCCGGTATGGAAACCCAAGCGACAGGATATACGGATATCCCTACGATGAGGAACTTCGTAATCTTTCAAAAACTTGTGAACGTCAAGAGCAATACATGCTATTTCATTGATATGACGACAACCATTTTCTTCTGGTACTCCAGATACTACCATGTACGCATCTCCAATAGTTTCGACCTAAACCAAATTATAATTTGAATGGGGAGATTCGGCTTACCTTATAAGCTTGTCTTCTTCCGATAAATTGGTCAAAGCCGTCAAAAACACCATTGAGTACATTGACAACTTCCAGAGGTGTGGCATCTCTACACAAATCCGCAAAGCCAACAATATCACTAAATATACTCTTACTTGAGCTATATGATTACTAAGCAACCTAAAAAGAATTGTTGCCGATCTGTGCATTTTTGGTGGAACCGGACGACCGTTTTTCAGCTCATTCGCGACAAATCTACAAAACAAATTCTCGACACTGTTTCGACGGATTACTTACGAAGGTAATAATTGACTCAATAATCGATCAGCTCGTATATTTGCCTCTTCCAACATACCAGTTCTCTCTTGCACTAACTTCTCCAAATTGTTAGCGTATTGCTCCATCATTCGCATCATTTGATCAACTAAAGATCCTTTACTGGAAAAATATGAGAAATATTCGTATAGATCTAAGATGCCTCAACCACATACACTTTCAGATAGCTTTCCACATTCAGTTTGATACGGCGAAGAGAAGGTCTCATTTCCGGAGTATTGTTCCAGCAGTCAGTGATTAAGTTTGTAAGATCCATGTTGATAATCTGGTAGAGTATAAAACATGAACAAAACTTCGTTACACCTTGTTGTCCATGATAGTCGGTCGAACGAACCTTGCACCGTCTTTTATTTGCTCCACAAGTTCTAGAGAAAAGTTATTAATATTGAAACGACTGGTTTCGGTTTTTACGCATAATATCAGTTCCTTCTGGATATGGTAAAGCTCTGAATATTATTTCATACATGATCAGTCCGAAGGCATAGATGTCTCCCATTGCTTTTCGGTTCTGGAATAGTTACCATTCACAATATCATTTTTCGTCGTTAGAAAACCAATGACTGCTTCAACCATTCTTGATCAACCCGACGATTTCGGTTTTTCTCTCGGTTTTTGAGCATTTCAGGTGCTTCATATATTTGACCTGAACAAACGAAAACAGTTTTAAAACTTCGGGGAACGTACTTGTAGATTGAGTTGCTTGAGATTTATCGTCATCCCCTTTCAGAGCATCACGGGAAATAGCTTGTTGTTTTTCCCATCGCTCGAGTGGATCAGCAATACCTACCCAGCAAAATGGAATATATTGTATGTACTTAAAAAAAACCATAATCAGTGAGCTTGACCATCCAGTTTCGATCAATGAGACATGACCATGGGGTAAGAGATCCGTGGTAGCCAATAGCTGATGCGTGAAGATACTCCAAACCACTAAGAATATCTTTGATAAATGCTCCATGAAACTTGCTGTCCAGCGCTATATTATCATTATAGATAATATCTTGTAAAGTTCCGCTTAAATATCACGAAAAAGCATTTAACAAGCACTGATTTTTTTGGGTACCGGGAACAAAATTTCCATACTAATAAAACCTCCTCTTTCTCATTGAATGATATTCCCAGAAATGGATTGATGTTGTCGTGGATAGCTTGTTTCATCTGTTCAATGTTTTCATAGGGAATTGAATTTGTTTTTAAGAAGTTCTTACCGTAGAAAGCAATTGCATATCTTGTCGATGGAACTTAATTGGACGGCGTTGTGGGTATCTGTAAAACGCAATGGTTTACGAAACTTTTCTCGTAATGAGCTTAGTACTTGTGATATATTGCATGAGTGTTTGTTCCGACGATAGCATGGTTGCGTGATCCATAGTTCATATTACTCAGCTTAGTTCTAGTACTTCCCAAGGATAGCTTTGAACAGTTTTCGTTTAATTTAGTTGATCGAATTAACTTAGTATACCATACTCTTTAGTTGTTCCTCGTCAATCAGTTGTAAGTCATCACGATATATACGGAAAGGTAATTTGTTCAGAGCTCTTTTTTCCCTTAAATACAAATTTGTTTTTGACTACTACTGGTTACATACATGATCCTATGGACAATAAATGCGCCTAAGGCCAAAACGAGGGCAAGTAGTACTAAAGCTCCACCAACAATAGGCAGAGTGTAATCGCATTTTTCATTGCGATAACCACATTCAGGTTCATCTCGGGGCATTCTTCTATCTATTGATGGCCAAAAGTCTCTCATCAAATCAGTGACAATCTTCAAAATGTACATTAACTAAGTGCTTCCTCACACAACTTATACTATGTCATAGCATCCTGTTTTGTTTTCGACGCCATCACATTTCTCAACCATTGTAGGCTCCATATGCACCATTGACATCACCTGTATATCGAAGTTTTATCTGATTCGAAACTCAATTAACTTGATCCGATCCAGGAGTGACGAAAAACCCTCTATAAAGTGGAGCTCTTTCCGCACGATCATCCATAGTAACCATTCCAGATGCTATTCCTGAGGCTCCCAGCATTCCTTATAGTAAAGATTGCAAACAAACATGAGTTTCACCAAAAACCTTGAAACTTCATTCTGCGCATGTTGTTCCAAACAAGCTTTCCATTCAGAAGACTGTCAGGCTTTCCTGTTTCGTTAAGAACTTTACGTGCCGATAAAGACAATAGTTTTAAAGCATCAAAGAGATACAAGTAGCCATATATGTTTGCCTAATCATGAATGTGTACTTTACTAAGTTATTACATACCATGTCAACATCTTTAGCGGTCAGTCCAGCATCCTTGATTTTGTCCAGAAACGGAGTTGTTATGGAGTTATCAAAGCTGTTTACATCATCAATCTCAACAACAAAAATAAATGAACACATCAGAGAAGTGCGGTGAACTAAACACTACCATAAGTACTCTTGCGTAGCATTCTCACATGTTCATAAGCAAGATATATGAGCTTGGTAATAATTTGGAATCAACTTCGAAATACTCACAATGATTGCATTCGCATATTGATCTTTTACTTTCTGAAGCATTTCGCCTTCCGTTCCAATCCAGGGTGTAACATCCTTCAGTCCATCCTATTAAAATAAAATAGATCTCAGGAAGTAAATGATTCTACCTGTAGCCATGGTAATATATACGCATATTCGTTAACTTGCATTCCCTGGGCGTTGGCAGCGGTTAGAAACTCTCTGGTTGATTCTCTCGTGTTAGAGAAAAGACAAATGATTACTAAAGTATGAGGTTAGAAGAGTACTTGTAGTGAACTCATTACTTCTTGATGTGCTTTTAACCTCATTCAAAAGACCTGAGTTAATCATTGATTTCGAATCAGCAAACTCATCGAACATGACCTAAATGTAACTGTTAGCTCAATGTATATACTTGTCAAAACCTTTTTAAGAACCGTTATTTGCCGAGCATGGAAAACCTCTTCGAATGCAACAACACGGTCATATGCTAATGTTCCGGTATTGGTAACAATTGCTACCTAAACATTTTGGAAGCTAACCAACAATCTTTTTTACTCCATTACCTTATTCCAACCATAATGCTTAAGCAAAGCTGTTGTTGCTTCAGCAATTGAGTTTGTTGATCTCATCTATAAGATTACATCAATTTCAGTACATTTCAAAGAATCGTACCGAAATTCTGGCTAATGTTGGATATGCCTTCTTATCGGCTAAGGCATTGGAGGAAGCCATATATCCAATGATTGGTAAATTCCAAAAAGCTGCCATTCTGGCAACAGCATCCATTTCTGTACAGTTAAGGATCATCTCAGAAATTGAGGAATGAGGAACCTGCATTGCAATATGGTCCAATAAATGCTTTAACTTTTTGCAAATGATACATATCGGCAGCAACAGCAACACCTTCATAAGACTCACCACACCCATTTTGGGAAATAATTCTGAAAAATGAATAACAAATAAGATCATCTATGATACTAACTCAAGATCGAAATCATCATCCAGAATTCCTTCTTCTCGTAAAGATTTATGAGATATTTCTAGAATTTTCACATCATTTCTCAAGGCGTTCAAAGCTCCGATGTGCCCAATTTTCATTCGTATTTTACCTGAAAATAAACTGAAAGTTTGTGTTTTGAGCGTTAAAGAAACACCTTGAGCATTGAACAATCCGTCAGAAGAATTAGTGTCACTCGAAAGAAAGGTTGCTCCAGAAGCATCGACAATATCCGTTGTTGCTAGAGTAAAAGGCGTAGTATCTGGCCATGGTGTTATATTGTCCTGAGACCAAGTAATGGAAAGCGTGAAAAGCAAGCATAGTAAGGTGGAATTGATCATTTTTCCCTCCTGCAATAATGTTCTTATGAACTGAGTAATTGAGACACACGAATGGGATTGAAATGGGAAAGAATAGTAACGACTCGTAGACAGGGCATCCAGTAAAGAAATGAAGATTTAAGTCTGTCTTCATCAAGCACAATATCCACATGATCCGTCCAATGCATAATGGCTATTAGTGAGAGATTTAGAGCTTATGTTTCTTATTATTATAATCTCTGATACAAGAAATGCTTTTATATAATTTGTTTTTGTATCCACTACTACAGAATTTTATGAAATAATACGAGAACGCTATGAGAAGGTAACAGGAGGATTACTGCTCTAGAAGGGACCAGCGTACAATGTCTGTAAACGACGGTACAATATGATAGTTAAGATTTTATCCTATTTATTTCAATGTTTTATTCACTTTTATTCAAATTATAAAACCCTGCAAATCAGATAAGTAATTGTCATCAGATGAGTTCAGAGTTTCAGAGTCTTGCCACCAAAGCTCCTGAAAAGGATAAACATAGAATACCGAAAGTAATTATAGAAACCCTTGTTATATAAATAATAGTAATTAGCCATAAAAATAATAAAAGCCATCCCAGTCGACATATCTGTTGCTCTCGTTGAAGCTGACATTCCATCATCGTGTAATTACATGGTACGAATGGCATCTCTAAAGAAGAGAAAGAAAATAGAAATAATGTTAAAGTTTGAAACGCAGGAGAAGTTTATGATTGTTTTCTTAAACCCTGAAAAAAAAAACAGGAAAAGGTTTGGGATAAGTGCTCCGATGGGTTTCTTCAAATTTTTACCCCGGAAGTTGTCTGTTCTCTGAAACCTTAGTCTTCCAACATTTTGCACACGTTTAGCCATATTATTGTTTGAATACTTCAAAAGTCAAAGAGAACAGTTTATTTTTCTTTCTTCCACATGTCAACATTCAAACTCTAGACAAAGTTATACGAGATTGTTCATGTCCATGAATTTAGCAAAGGCCGCTCTGGCAAACCGACTGTTCTCTTGTTCAGAAGATGACCGTTTAGCAAAAGCAAAGCTTGGTTTGTCTATTTTATCAGCTGGAAAGAAATTTGTTATAGCTTATAACAAAGCATCCGGAGACATACCACTTCTCTTTGCAAACGCAAAGGCGAATTTCAATCTTTGATTTAAATCTGTTAGATCTCTGGCGAACCTTCCATTAGGATTGCTTTCTTCTAAGACTTGAAAAAAAGCATGAAGTAGTGGTGAGCAAGAGAACCTTACTTGAACTGTCAGAAGAATCCCATGAAGAAGTTGCTGTCGAGACGGCAATCAGGAGAACGGTGAAAAGAGCAAAAGCTTTGAAGATCATTTCGAAGACTCAATGAGATAATGAGATTACACTTGCAAGCACGGCCTAATATACAAGTTTGGAGGAGGAGGAGACATACAATTAAAAAAAACCGAGTCAATTTCTAAAATAAGGAACTGTTCGACGATTCCACGATATACATCCGTCTTCTTGAGTCACGAACCTTGTTGACTTCAGATTTGAGGAGAGAAAAAAGCGGAAAATGATTGATATGAATTTAGTTGATTATTTGAACAAATACTGATACAGTTTAAAAAATAGTTTTATGTTTTCTTCTTCCAGCCACAGGTCCTAAGACTGATGCTTCTGAAATGGATTAATGAGTATGATTTTCAGGTAATGCTTATGGAAACCTTTTGATGAGACATTGAACTTATTTTCCGAGCGATCTTTTACCTCAGATAAGCGTTGATAACGGGTAGATAAGTAGGCGAATAGACACGATAACCAAGCATCAGCCATAGTTGTATGGAAGTAAGACGAAAAATGGAATTAGAGGGATAGCAAATGACTAAGTCATCTGACTGGCGTTTTGTCAAATTTGTATTTATGCATTACAGATGAGCGTTATGTGGACTTTGTGTTCATTTCTGGATTCGGAAATGCATACTTATCTGTATTTCGATAGAATATACATGATTGCATTGTTGTATTAACCATTCTGTTTCACTTAATACATAATTGATTCTTTTTCATCTTTTGGTTTACAATAAGCGGAGTTCAAGGAAAATCAGTACTGTGAAAGCAGTGTTTATTCAAAAAAAATTTTTTTTGCGACATTATCTATGTACTGGTGATCAAATAATACTAATGTGTGAAATTATTTAGAGAACATCAGTTGTTTCCTCAAACTCGAAAGACGTGGTGGGAAAGTCAGTTGAAGACTCTTCGCTGACTTCTGTGGCGTCAGTTGCATCAGTGAAATCGGTAGCGTACTCGTCTGTCGAGATCGGTTCAAACGTGCTGGAGCCATCAGTTTCTTCAGAAGATTCTGAGTTTGAGTTAGATTCAGAAGACTCGGATGATTTAGAGTCAGATTCCGAAGATTTAGATCTGGAGTCCGACTCTGAAGAATTTGATTCAGACGACTTAGATTCTGAAGATTTGGATCTAGACTCCGACGATGAGTCCTTTCGGCCCCTCTGGAACTGAATATTTTAAGAAGTTCTTCTGCAGTAAACAAACTTTGGGAGCAGCTAAAGCGGTTGAAACTAGGAGTAAAGTGAGGAAGATTGTAAGATATTTCATTTTCAATTGAATCATTCCATACTGAGAGAGGCATTTATACCGTTACAAAGTAGTTGGAAGTGTTTGTACAGCTTCCTAAGTAGTGTAGGAGGCCAATCATAACTATGATGTGATATAATTGAAATAAAAGATCGTTTCTTCAATAATCATCCTGATCTGATCGGAAATAAAATTTGGTCTGCGAAAACACAATTCCCATAATGATCTTTTGAACGTCAGAATGTCTAAGAACGCAATTGCATCATGCCAACATTCTTCCGAAGCAAAATCTTTTTTTCCTTTCTTTCATTTTAGTTTTCAATTGACTCGTATTTTCAGATTGATCTGCATATTCTGCAATGACATAGCTACTCTAACTAGTCATCTCTAGTGTTGCCTATTTCTTCTTCTTACTCATTTTGATCATTAATAAATAAATGGTTTTTTGCACTTTGACATCCACGATTCTCTGTTCGTTCGTCATTTCAAGGGTTGCCGCCAACATGAATTGCATTCTCTCGCTTATAATTCATTCTGCATGTTCCAAGTTCACATCATGATGATACACAATAAATGAGAAAAAAATATTAATTTCCACCCTATGGAAAACGTGTCGCTTTTGCAAGTCCTATGTGCTTCGAAACGTCTCTATGAATAACTGGCTGATGTACAAACATGATATGAATTTACATTTTTCATTGGTTAATTTTATGTCTGTTTTTGACAGATCTCACAGTTTGGACATAGAAAAGTCCATGTTGTACAGAGTTCGCAATTAACCGAATAAGAACGATCACAATAAAAATCAATAGGAAAATTCGAGGGAAGAATATTAAATCCGTTTTCCGCACCTACAAAAGAAGTTTATATATTCTTCAGAATAAACGACAAAACCTGAGTAGTCTGAGCTTTTTCCTCATTTTTTTCGATTGGCCACGTGAATAGGAGAACAAAACATAAAATGAAGAAGATGTTAAATCCCACTGTGGAAGAGCTGCAAATCAAATTTTCTTTCTTTTGGTAATACCTTACAATCTTACAATCCTTTGGCTTTTCCAACAATTAAAGTCAATAATATAGAGGCTAGAAATAAAATGATTGCAATGAAAACACCTAATCCTAGTCCAAAAGGTCGAAAATCCATTGCTCAAAACACTTGGGGACGCTATGCGGTTCACAGCTAGACTATGCGTTGCTAAGCAACCAACATGGTCAACTCACAAGACATTAGCAAACATAAACTCGATTCAAACAAGGAATTTTATTGTTATTTAAACATTGCCCGTGTGATGAAATTAACCCGAAATAGTAATTTGAAAAATAAGTCAAGAATCAATACAATTGTTATTATCTCTTCGACGAAGAGAACAGGGCCTCATGGGTGTCATAGAGCGCCTCTGCCTGTACGAACATTTCCGATCAAGCATTAGTCGTTTTTCCTCTGACAATGGCGTTGTTGAAGGTGAAGCTTCTCGAGAGCGATCTCCCATATTCAAACGAGACTCTCTCTTAACCATATCATACTCATGCATACTTCATTCAAAAAGTCACCTTAAAAGCCTCCCGTCTGTAATGTTCTTGCTTTGCAGTCTCTATACGGATCCAGTGAGGAACATCCGGTACAGCTACGTCAATAATCAACTTGGACGTTAAAATAAGATGCTCCAGTATTACGATTATAAGAACCTTAATCTCTCATATTTCTCATTTAAGCTACTACAAAATAAACTTGTCCTCCCCAGTTCAGATCAGGCCAGACTCGTTGAACTAATCCTGATTGGCCTATCAGTGCACAATTAACTATGACACCAACAATTCCTAGTATCTAGAAAAGGGAACAATTGTTGTATCGGCATCATTTATCGTACTTCCATAGCTTTCTGCCAAGCACCTATATCACGAACTTGGCGACCAAAAGGTCGTTGAACAGTATTACAAAGCTTAAAAGCGTCAACTCTTATTTCAATCAGATTGTTGATCAGAGCACAGAAGGCGGCTAGAGGAAAAGCAGGAGAGAAAAGTAGAACATAGCCGAACTGAGGATCAGAATTATAAGTGTTTTCAGCAAACTTAAAGTTACCTGTATGAACATTTCTAAAAAATCATCCAGAGGACGGGCATAAACAGACATCAAACTCTCTAACTCTGCTTGACCTAACTCCAAGCCTTGAAAACAGTATGATACTCAAACAGAAACTTATAACTACACCATTTGTAGAATCGGGACAAAACTCAGGTATAGGTAGACGAGGAGAACGGAAATGGAAGCTATCTGTGGAACGAGAAGGGTAGTTCTAGAAGAAAACAAATTTTTGGTTGCAACCCAACATTAGTAATCAATGGGGGCTCACATTCAGCAGATGCAGCTGATTATCTGTGCCAACCATGCGTCTCTGTGAGAAACGTCTTCTAATTTCTGTGCTGGGTGATCCAAGGCTGAAAGTTGGTGACCGTGGAGGAGAGAACTGTAAAGATGGAGATAGAATCATTAGACTGAGAAAGCAAACTTCTTCTGTACTGCTACTGAAGCTCTCTCGCTTTTTACGAACTTCTTCCACATGACGACGGAGTGTGTCATCACTCATACTCCTAGTCATTTTGTATGTTAAACGACTTAGTTTGAGTTTCTCTATTATGAACGGAACAGCTGTTTCCATAACGTTCTGGGTAACCTGTCGTGTGATGAGGAGAGTGGCTAATGTCTGAACCAAATTATTTCCTCATTAGATCAAGATAGTTACCTCCTGCAGCCTCTTCATATCTTTCAAGAAGAATGCAATATAGAATAGAGATCCGAAAGCAGTAACGAATTGGAAAACCACTATTTTAGTAATCAAAAAATTCTCATACTCGTCATCAGTTCGATAGTTCTCTAGAAAACATCCGAAACACTATCTTAAAACGCAGTTAGGTACCTAGATCGTTCAGATATAATGCAAGCAGTCTGTAGAGTTTGTCGCTAATCACAATCATGAGTGCATATACCACCATCGGTAAATAACAAAATATTTTCAAGAAGAACGAAGATCCAAAATAACTGAAAAATCGGTGAGATTGGTGGAAAGGTCAGGGCCTTCTCACTAATCAAAAGTATCCTGTATCATGAAAATAACCAGCATCGCCAAAAACATGAACAAAACACAAAACACGGTTAATGGATATGTAACCCCTGATGATACATTTCAGTTAAACTAAATTTCGAATTATCATTTTACCATATCTTATGATTGCATGTTTCCATGCTGGATAAAAAGGTTCCATGCGACCTGATACAGGATTTGGAGCAAGGTAATCCCCCTCAATAACATTCTTTTTCTTTTCGAGCATGAAACATTTACTTGGAAAGCTGGGCGAGGATCCTGTAGATATGAATCAGAGTTTGAATCGAACGTTCCCCATTTGAAAGAATATTCAGCTTGTTTTCGTTTCCACGACTCTAGATATGCTGTTGACCAAACACAATTGAAGAATGCAAAAGCCACAAATGAAATGTCCGACCATAACTGAAAATAAAAATAAAATATGAAATATTGACGACTGTCGAACTTGTTCTGATTCGGACATTTTTTCCGTGTGCTCAATTTCATGCTTGTGATATCGGAAGCCCCCGAAAAAAAACATTAGTACTCCTAAAAACCACAGTGAAACTTCTACTCAGAGATGCCGTTAACCTAATATAGCAGGAAACCAAAGAGCTGTTGTCATATGACCTAACCATGCAAAATACATTCCAATTTCGGTACCAAAGTAATCCTTGATCATATCAATCGGTTGTTCTCCTTGGAATATATAACTTACAAAGTAGTATCGTTATAACAAATTTACCGAATGATAATACCCAACGTTGTTGAAGATGCTTCAGAAAATCCGAGTTATGTAGAGGCAGTACGTTCTCCACAATATCATTCGAAATAAGTCTCGAGACTTAAGACAATAAATCTCGTAATAGATCAAAGATTTTTTCGCTTTACCTACTCCCATTCCTTCCCCTATGATAATTCGTTTTTCGGGTAACTCTATTTTTAGTCCTCCGGACGGGGCTCTGATCATATCAATCATTTGTTTCACTTTAATTAACAACAATTAGCGTATGAAATTAGCATATCAAACCTATCAGAGCTCTTTCCATTCCAGTCAAGAACGTGTTTCTTCCTTCTACACCTGTGAAGAACTGAGCGTCTTCGAAGCAAAACTCCCTGAGCCCTCCACCGAATTTGTTTTTTATTGGTTTCTTGATATGACATAGCTCTGCTCCTTTGAGTAAACTGAGCATCAGGTGTTACTCGAACGCAAATCAGGTTACCTTTTATAATCAGCAGTGATATAGAGAGCATAACAATCTTTCAATAAATGATGTCTTACTTGAATTTTAATGTTCGGCTCATATTTCTTAATCTATAATAATGATGAATCGAACATTCATAGTTCTCGAGATATTTTGATAACTCACTATAGCAATCAGCTGAATTGTTGCTTCCTTTGCTTCCTCGGGATCATTAGGATTGGATTTCATAGTAATGAGCAAATCGCAATGAGCCGTAACAGTGGCATATCTGATCATAATCGAACTGATCAACCAGTCAATATTTTAAAATATAATTAGCTTTTGATCGACTTGTCAAAGTTTGGTATGAAAAAACATATAAGTTCAACAAAAAGTTAACCCTTTCTTTATTTGTTACAAACTGGTCATGACTGGATTCACCTCCATAGATCACTGCTCAAAGCAAAGCGCTGCCCTTCTACAATACCATCTTGGATAAGGTTCTCGAAACGCCTACGAAGCATCCTCTCATCTAGAGCTGGGTCCTAAGTTACATGGGGTTTCAAACGAAACTTGTAACATAAAATGTTATGGAGAGCATAAACAGTATAACTTTCTTAGGTTTGTTTTCGTTCTCAGTTTAGTCATATATGACTTAACATGAAAGCAAAAGAAAATGGAAAGAAAAGAATACATTTCATGAGAGAACACGATTCATTGGTAGACAGAAAACAAGTTCACAGAAATAACATACAAAGCAATTATTGATGTATTTCTATGAATTTCGATGAATCTCCTCAAACACATAGATCAATAGCGTTTATTCTTTTGCTTGAGGTAAATAAAACTTTGATAGACTTCGCATTACATTGAAGTAGAGAGGACGTTGACCACCGAGGAAGGTGTTGATTTTTAAAATAAGACTTGTTTAGAAAAGAATGAGAGCTTTTTCGTCTTGTTCAAAGGCGTCCCTCTAATTACGATGGAGGGTGGGATGTGGCTTTAGTCCAGTGGTAGTGTGGCACACTCTTCTCTATTGATTGCAGTACGAAAGGCTACATAACATCTGCTCTGTATATGGAAATCATGAACGGAAATCGAATGAAAGTACCACATTTGATTTGATGTGGTTGAGTCGAAATAAATGTAAAAAAGTGAAACAGCTAACAATTGTCTTCGAGAAACTGATAAGTGTAATGTTGATTCGAAATTTTCAGGTGCAACTGGGTAGTACGCTATTGCTTGAATCAATTTTGCTTCATTAATGAACTTCTGAAACAACATAGAATGTGAGATAATATATAATGCAAGTTGCAAGGATAACTGTCTAATAATTAGTGGCTGATATTGACAAAATTGAAGCGTTTTTCTAAAAAAGCTCCGTAAAAGACAAGGTTACAGACACATAGGAGAATACAAATCAACAACTCTTGTTGAGAAATAGAACCTTAAAGTTATTACATAAGATGTACTGCAGTAGCCTGCTGAATAAAAAATCTCACTTGATTATGGAGTTTAGAGAAATAAGTTAGATATGAATAATTTACAATAAAACTTTAAAAGAAACATGCGTCCAAGAATGTAAAAGAAAAATAAGTGATTTCGGATTAGGGATTGTTAGCTACGGCATTATCAATTTGTTCCAATAGCGACGGACCTGCCACTGTACCCAATAAATTAATTTCAATCTGAAGAACATGCTTATACTTGTTTGATACTATAAACTCACAACTCTCAATCCCCTTTCCATTGGAGAAACTATATATACATCAGAAGGTTTATAAATATCTCTATTTTGTCTTTCAATGAACTCTACCAACTCCGAAATCTTCTTTTCGTACAAAGTCGAGGAAAAGATGCGACTGATATAGCATGTAGCACATCCTATAATAGTTTCAAAGAATGATGACCATCCAACCTGAAAATTATGATTTTTAACGTTCATGTGTATGATTATAATACCTTTTCAGCTTCGCTAAATATTTTATTGATCGTCACGATAGTATCAGTCCATATTTCTTCGGTTATCTGAATGTATATAGTTATGCCATGGCGGGCGGATATTTAAATTACCCCTGTTCCACTAAACTTTAATGGATAGGCTGTGTCAAATTTAACATTTAAGCCCGTGGAATAATCACGCGGAATGAAGATTTTTTGACAGGAGTCTAAGCTTAGTAAACGAGTATCTGCAGATTCGCCATCTTTAATCAGACTTGGAACAGGGAGTGGCATTCGCCGTTTCTGATAAGCTATAAAAACTGAATTTAAATAATATTAACTATGCGTTAACATAATTACAGAACGAAACAAATATAATTATAAAAAATAAGGCTTTATACATAACTCAGGATTTATCGGCCAGACGCCAAATCAAAAATGTAAAGTTTACTTTACGTATTGCACACAAGCGAAAGTTCCTCTCTTGTAAAAGAGGAATTTCTATAGTTTGGGGTTGTTTAACCGAGATTTCATGTTTTCGTTTCTGTTTCCGTTACAAAATTGTCTTTATAATACTTAGCAATCGGTGAAATATAATTATCGAGATCGTATTGCCGTGAATTTCTTATTGCTGTGCGTACAAGGTGTAGATGAGGACAACAACTTTCGGCAAGTAGTTGCCATCAACCTCATTTTTGCTGCCTACAATAATAAAATGTTTATTGGAATCACTGCGCTATATTGCATACTTTACTAAATCTATTACTCTTATGGTGAATAATGGAACACAACTAAAAATAACCGTAATGAACGAAATTGATTGAATGACTCTTTGCCGATTCTTCTGATAGATCTACCCTGTGGATGGACTTGCCTAGAATTTAGCAATAAGAGCAATTTCGAAATTTCTATATGAGATATCATAATTTAAAGCTCTTCCTATGTTGTTGTTTTAGCTCTCAAGGGCTTGAAGACAAGTTCATTGGAGGGTTCATTAAGTCAACGTAGTTGTAGTTCCCATCGCTGTCGTTCAGGAAAGTTGCCAATGATTGTCTTATCTGAATGAACCGATGTTTGAAGAAAATTCATCAGCTCGCAACCTTGTTGAAATTGGGTCTCTCCCCAGGATCCATTTCCCAGCATTGTTTCATGATTTCATATCTGAGAATCGAGAAAGTTTTTTGTTTTTTCTATAGAAGGAAACAAACATTTCTTCAGGGCACTCATCCACTCGTGGTAAGCGTTTTCCTTCATCTAGATAGTCGCACATAAATTCTGGGTCCACTGATACGTACGGTGTTAGTCCCAAAGAGAAAATTTCATACAAAACAACGCCATAGGACCATCTGAGTAAGCATATGAATATTCAATCACAGAATAAAGCGTACACATCAGTCTTGGAAGAAAATTTGAAAAACTTCAACGATTCTGGGGCCATCCACTTTACTGGCAGACGACCTCCTTTTGATGTATACAAGATATCTTTGGACCTCCGACACATACCGAAATCACCAATCTATAAAAGTATGTCTCGGGTTAAAAGTAATGAACTCCTGCATGCTTTGGCTACTAGGCGAGAATTGAGCAGGACATTCCGGGCGGCTAGATCTCTATGTATAATACTTTTACTGACTAAATAAGTCTGGAACACAAGGTGCTGTAATTAGGGAAAAAGTATCTAGAACTCACCATTCCATCACAAATTTGCCAAGCTAGCGATAACAAAGTTTTGTGTTGAATAATAATGGGGGTGGTTGAGCTTGCACTATTTTCGGACGCAGAATTCGATACATCAAACACTTGTAGATCAGTGTCAGTTGCTTCATCTTTGACAGTAGAGTGTATGTAAGTTCCACGATGCTTTCGGAGAAAATGTAGAAGATCTTTGTGTTCACAGTATTCCAAGACAAGCATTGGATCATCGTTTACATTCACACAACCAAGCATACTAAAAGATATGTGTTAGCAAAAAAGTTAAAGGGTGAAACCTTATCACGTGTGGATGATAACCTAAACTTTTCATGAACTGAATCTCGTTCCTTAAATCAGACAAATTTTTGTTTATGGAATGCTCAGAAAGTCGTTTGAGCGCTGCCTTAAAAAGTAGAAAGTGAGAGAGAATATGATAAATAGAACTTCATATGTTCCGTCTGGTAGGCAAGGTAGAGGCATAATTACATGTCCTTGCTTTTGTAACAATGGCACTTTACCTAAATGAGTTTCCAGTTGAAAATAATTACTCATAAGGAATCTAAACTTCTCAGTACCTTCTGCAATTATTGCTTTATAAACAGTACCAAAAGCTCCATATCCTAACACTTCCGAGTCTTTCACTAGAATGTCCGTAAGGTTGATCTCCCAGTCGTCAACTATATTCTCCATATTTGGTGTTGATATTCTATTATCCCCGAACTGATCATTTACCACTTTACAGAAGTCAGTGTTTCTGAGACTACAATTCGAGTCAATAAAAATGCAAAATATCACACATCTGCTTCTTTGCTCGGCGCATTAGGCCCAATGGTTTTCGGAAGAAAACAGAAAACAACACTATCACCAGCGCGGAGCAGGTGAAGCACAAGGAAACCAAGTAAATAATCTCTGAAGTAATTAGTAGAGCAAAACAGTAAATGCAGTAAATTAATACCTCCAGTAGGCATATTTAGGCCATATCGAGGACAGGTCTCAAACCAAACCCCATCATAGCTCCAATCATCGTCATACGAGTTCAAAAATAAATAACAGTCATTCAACTTGGTACAAACATTGAAAAGCTTTTCGAAGCTAACATAATCGGTATCAGGATTCCCTGATGAAAAAATAATAAACTATGAGAACGGAAAACCCACTAGAGAATATCTGAAAGACAACTGAGTACTTTATTGAAATGAGTTCGAGTATCAAGTTGTTCAGCTGAAACAAATTAGATATCAATAAAGATGAGTTAAGCTAAGATGGAACGAACGGAATTAGCTAGAAACATATTGTCACACATCTGATCATATGTGATATCTGTGAAAACGAAGGCTGCACCTCCTTGGTCTGACGACAATGGTGTTTGTAGAAGACAATCTTTCTGAAATTAAAATTAAAGTCATTTTTTCTTCATTAATTTCGTTAACCATTTTGTTCAGCATGTTGTAAAGCACATAACCTGGTGAATCTTGATCAACATCATCCAATACGAGCTGATTTCTAGCAGCGGTTTTATAAGTGAAATTAGAATAAATAGAATCTGTAATCTAAAAAAAACATACAATTCGTTATTTCTCAATTACCGAATAAAATTTGGGGCATTTGTTTTCTGAGAAAGGTCCAGTCTTATACATTTGAGCATAACTGTTACTGTCACAATAATAAGCTGCCTCACAAATAAATAAGTTGAAATAAAAAGCTGTAATCGCAACACTCACTTGTTTCATGAACGTTAAGATTTTAGAAAACATATTAAGTTCGGTGTTTACATCAGCATTTCTAAGATCAATGGCTACTGGTATACGATAGTTAACACACTGTCGTTGGTTTACTCCAACTAAGAAAAAATTGAACTGTTTTAGTAGAAAAAGTTGGTTGATTTACGTTTGCATTTGAGAGGTTTTATGTTCCTAACGTCAGAATCACGATTGTTTGAGCAGTAATCTTCAGTCGCTATCTAAAATCCGATATATCTGTTACTCTGTTAGAGCAAAACCTGTTGGAGACAAAGGGTGATTGTTAATATCACCTTCCATCCAATCGATGGCATAGTTGATATGATAAATATTAGGAAAAATACTTGTTTCAGACGACTGATTACTCAGTTTGAAAGAAAAAACTGTATAAACTCGTGAAGGTAGAGAGAAATTATCTATTCACATTTAATTTTAATCTCTTATCAGGTGTCGTTAAGAAGTTGTCAAGCCGTTCCACACTTGTTAGCGGATTATAGTGAAATCATGGTTTGTTAGGCTTAAAAGGAATGAGTCAAAGTAAATAAGATAATTGAAAGTTACGTCTGCATAATAGATTTGTTAAGAGCGTGTGGGACCTTCGTTCTTATTCAGTGTCTAGTTATATCCAGTTCATGTGTTCACATTCATATAAATTAAGAACTTCAACAAGAAACCTTTCTTCCTGCCTCGCCCTTCCGCTCTTCAGGCTGAAGGGTTTCTTACTTATATATGTATATGAATCAAGGAGAAGAAATATCCTAACTATAAAGAACCTGCATATTAAAATAATCATACAGACAGAAAGCCTTGATTTGGTTTCATCAATTTACGCTTCAATGGTCGTTAAGGTTGAGCACCAGTACAGCACTGTTCAGTATACAAGACCGCTAACAAGAACGTTGCAATCGAAAATGGAATCTGGAGAAAGATTCAGACCGTTTACCACGTTGCGGTTGAGGAAAATGAAAAACCTATAAAACCATTTTGAACTTTTTTTTTCGAAGCGCGGTCGTGCTTTTTAAAAAAAGATTTATCACTGTTATATCATTCAAGAAAATCTTCATGAAAGGCTGACTCGAAAAGAGGAATGTAAGTTGAATGATGAGTAGTTTCATTCTCTTTTTGAGATCACAATATTCCATGGCTTTTGTGGATTCATAAGGAATAATGATTGTTAACGTTTTTATATGCCTGTTTCAGCGTTCACATATAATTTTTGATTATGATAGAAAATTTTTACTATCCGGATAATTATAATAAACTAGTTCATCTTTGTATTGACTATCAATTTTAAGCTAGGAAAGCTTCCAAAAATTTGAAATCGCTGTGCTGAGGCGTGCTCCATTGCGAACAGCGTAGAGTGGTAAATAATTTTAAAATCGAAGTATTCGTAAGTCATATATTTTTCTAATTGATTTTAGTAAGTTGAATATATATCTAATATTAAGATTCTTATTCTTCTAAGCTGCTTCAACTGCTTGCAAACAGAACGTTATATTGCGCAATCCTCATCCTTGCGTTAGCTATTGATATTTTCCCGATTCATTTCGTTTTATGCATTTTATACTATCTCAGTCTTTCACAAGAAAACCTACCGGTATGAAACAAAAATAAGGCTTTCAGTATGGTCCGTAGGATTGACTCAGTTTCTCCACAAAAGAACTTGAGGAGATCTGGTCGGGATAGGTCCACAATTTATCGAAGTCTGGAGGAGAATGGTTTATGTGATCATGTCTTCAACTCGCAGATCGAAAAATTGGTTGGCCGAGCCAATGAACTCAGAGAAAGGGTGGGGATTTCAAGTTTTATTGCTATGATAGATGTTTTTAAGGAATTAAATACTCATACTAAACCAGGTTACACAAGAGGTGGGCGCAAAATTTTGCGTTATGCAGAATCAGAGGATGATTTCGGAATAAGTGATGAAGAAGAGAGAATAATACCACGACGTTCGAGGTACATTTTTTTGAATAAAATAGTCAACAATACCATCTAAAGTCACAGATTAACACGTAGTGATAATACAACTATTAATGATATAAACGATGAGAACGTGACTTCGTCTGAATTGAGGAGAAATCCTAAACGAAGAAAGATCATAGAAGAAGATGATGTGAGCTAATCTTTGGGAAATTTTCCAAACTTTTGCTTTGCAGAATGATCTGGATAACCAGTTAAGTAATGATGGGTCCACTATTTACGACAGGGTTAAGAGAAACAGGTAATATATTGTTTAACTCGAAGTTGTATTTTGAGAAATACAGGCAATCGGAAACTAATAGCCCCAAAATGAGAGGGAGTTCCAGCTCCGACCGAAAACCAAGTATAGTGTCTCCAAGAACGCAGAGGCAAGAAAGACGCGAAAAGCGTGAAGTTGAAGCTGCTGATAAAGATGACGATGAGCCTGAGGATGATCAACCAACTCTGGTTAAAGATAAGAATGATGAAGAAGAGCCTATTTTGGAAAGTAGTGAGGTTAGTATTGTTACTAGTTAATTTAGAACATTGTTCCTTCAGGACGAAGGGCCTCGTCAATACTCACTGAGGACTAGGCGAAATCCTGTTGAGCGATATGCGGTCGAAGTCGCTAGATCTGAGCAGAGAAGTTCTCGGTTCCGGGATGACCGTTATAGAATTAAAGACAGAAACCATCGACAAAATAAGATCAGACGCGATTACAAGTAAGTTTTTCCTTAAATCACATTAGTACTTTAATTATAGAAGAAGGATATGCCGCAGTGATTCCTCATCTACTGGAGATGAAGATGATCGTGAATTCAGACAATCACGTGTAGATGATGAACGCTTTGCTATTAGAAAAGAAATAAGTATGATGAAAGCTCGAAATCGTCTAGTGCCTGTGAATTTGACAGGTACAAAAACAATCCTGAGCGCATCATTTGTTATATTTCCAGAGAAAGATCTCTCATCCTCTCAAGGGGTTATCAGGGAAAGATTGCGTCAAACTGGAGCTTCCTGTAGTGACATTGACCCTATGGGAATAGACAAAAACGTTTCTTTCGAACAGGTTATTTTTTTGAAAGAACAATAAGTTCACTTCGAATTGTAGGTGGGAGGTTTAGGACATCACATTCAATCTCTCAAGGAAGTTGTTCTCTTTCCTCTTCTTTATCCGGATGTTTTCAAGAAGTTTGATATTGCTCCACCTAAGGGAGTTGTGTTTTACGGACCGCCTGGTATAGAAACATCATTTGTTTTGTAGTTGATACAAAATGCTTTAGGTACTGGAAAAACATTGGTTGCCAGAGCTTTAGCCAATGAATGTAGTCGCGGTGACCGAAAGGTTATTGCAGACAAAAAGCATGGAATAATTGTTTCATTCAGGTTGCTTTCTTCATGAGAAAAGGCGCCGATTGTTTGAGCAAATGGGTTGGAGAGTCTGAGAGACAGTTAAGGTGATTTTTTACTTCTGCTTGTCGAAGTTTATTTTATTATTAAGAATTTTGTTTGATCAAGCTTATGCTATGAGACCTTCTATTATATTCTTTGATGAAATTGATGGACTAGCTCCCGTAAGATCGTCACGACAGGATCAAATTCATGCTAGTATTGTAAGCACCCTCCTAGCTCTGATGGACGGGCTTGATAACAGAGGAGAGGTACGTAGCACTACTTTAGGCTAGGAAAATAATCAAATAACTGACTAGGTCGTGGTAATTGGAGCTACTAACCGCTTGGACACTCTCGACCCTGCCTTACGTCGTCCAGGGCGTTTTGACAGAGAGTTGAAGTTTTCGCTACCTGATGTATCTGCAAGGTATGAAAGCACTACGCTACGGTTTTCATTGTTTATTTAGAAAGCAAATTCTTGATATTCACACTTCTAAATGGGGATCAAATCAACCAACGCCCGAAGTAATAGATTTTGTGGCTAATAACACAAGTGGTTATTGTGGCGCTGATCTTAAGGTACTGCCACATACTTTTTCTATAATCATTCGGTGTTTACAGTACTTATGTACGGAGGCAGTTCTCATATCCCTCCGTAACCGTTATCCTCATATATATATGTCTAGCGAGCGCTTAAAGCTTGACTTGGAATCTATAAAAGTTGGAAAAGATCACATACTAAAAGCAATGAAACGAATTACTCCAGCATCGCGAAGAGGTTTTTCATTACTTGTTGAATGGTGTATAAGGTGATTTCAGATCTGTCGATTCCCTCTCGACCCTTAGACGATAGAACGTCTATTCTACTCACACCAATTTTGGATTTACTCTTGTCGTCGTATATTCCGACAGGATATCAAAGATCTCAGTCTATAAGTGCAATAAGCTCTAACGAACTTGAGAAAGTAGTGAGGGCATTAGAAGAACCTCCTGCTGTACCAGCAGGTAATAGTTTTATGATATAATCTCCCTAACCGGTCTTTTCAGTACGCTTATTACTTTGTGGCTCTGAGAGTTATGCTAATTGTGGACAATCATCCCATATATTGCCCTCGCTTCTAGGCAAGCTAGATCATCTTCCCGTTTACTCTCTCTCGGTTGGGAAATTGTTCCAGGATGGTCATCCCGAGGTTTTTCATCCATTTTCACGATGTTTTTTTCAAATATATTGTTCAGGAAGCATTCACCAACACAGTACAGTCTGTAATCAGAGCTGCTAGCTCTGGACCATGCATTATATTGCTTCCATGTATTGATCAATGGTATACGGTCGTACCGTTGAGCGTATCACATATGGTATAGAATTTATTAAGTATTATTCGAAGTTATTCTGCTTGTCTTTAGCTCAAAAGCGCTGTCGATCAACTCTCTGGTTTTACTGGTGTTATGCTCTTGGCAACAACTGAGGGCTCTTATGTTTCTTGTCAAACAGAAGTTCGCCAGATTTTCAGAATCAATAACAGCATAGAGTAATTTTGGTTATTGAGAATTTGATTCAAGTTATTTTTCTCCCAGAATTGACTCACCTAATGAGAAGACCCGCCGTGAATACTTCGAGTATCTTACATTGCCTGCTTATGAGGAACCAGTGGAGTTCGATTGTAATAGCGTTTTTCTTTCCTATTTCAACACAAACCTGTAGGTACCAAGTATATTCAACCAGAGAAAGCCACACATGAGGATGGTCCCGCCAGAAAGTTAACTGATAATGAAGCCAAAGAATTGGAAAAACTCTATAGCAATCAGCTGCGCGAGTTCCGTATCTTCTTGCGTGATCAATTAGGTTTGTTCCCCGGTACTACGTTTCATTCAAACTTTATTTTAGGACGTCTCGTGCGTGATCGACGCTTCACTGCTTTTGCTGAACCTGTTGATGAAGAAGAAGCTGAGGATTATTATACAATTATCCAAAACCCAATGTGCTTGACTGACATGATGGATAAAACTGATAGGTTTGTACTTTAAGAAAGGCGTCCAAGTTGATCATTACTGTTAAGAAGGGAATACACTCATCCCGATCAGTTCCTTTCCGATATTAACTTGATTGTCACTAATGCTCTTGAGTACAATCCCTCGGATAACTTATATGGAAAGACGATACGGCATAGTGCTGTAGCACTTCGAGATATCGTGGAAGAATATTTTGAGAAAGAATTTGACGAAGACTTCGTCGATAAATTGGAAGAAACCTCTCGACTTCTTAAACAAGCTGAAATCACTCCAGCTAATGATAAGTTGTTAGACTTACCTACAGGATTTGTACGCAATGCTAAGTGGAACGTAGTCAATTGCTTCAAGAACGTTCGAAAAGGTATTGTTCCTCAAGCAAATGGCATCGCCGCCGTACCAGCTGTAGGAACTAAATCAACCACTGTGGTATTATTGATTCATTAGATAGTATTAATATTTCTGTTTTAAGGTCCGAAGGCGAGTTGTCGGTAGAATAGGCAAATACAGAAGATCTAGCTACTCTTCCTCACAAAAAAAGAAGAAGTCAAAAGCCATCGTCAAGTCTATTGCACTATCATTGAACCAGTCAGTTTAATCTCAGAATTTTTTCCATAATTGAGTTCTATCAGGTCTTCCACCGAAGCTATTGAAGGTACTGCTGAAAATACTGCCGAAAATACTGCAGAAGAAATGGAGGGCGAAGTTGGAGAAGAAGATGGAGAGCAACAAGAAGAGGATGACGAAGCAGCAGTATTGGCAGAGGAACAGGCCACAACTGAAGATATCAAAGTGGATAGAAATGAGACTGAAACAACTATAGAATTCACTAATGAACTCATGGATTGCTCAATAAATGTCAAAGTTGAATCGAGTCAGGAGGCTAGTGATACTTGTACCATAAATACTGAGCCTGTTAACTCGGTACGTTAGTTTATCCTTGTCTAGTAGTCAAATTTATTTCAGCATCTAGATGTAGCCTCTGCAACAGATGACATTAAAGTTGTCCAAATCGATAGAGAACAATTGAATCATGTTGTTCATCAGGTTCAATTTGATAGGTTGCTTTTTATAATATTTTCGGTTTAGGCTATCGAGAAAACGCACTCTTGGCCCATCCCTGATTTGGAGAGATTAGCCGCTGAGATGACCCAACTGATCAATACTTACAAGTAAGAATGGTTCAGCCTTATAATTTCAAAAAAATTTTCTGCAGAGACCAATGGGACCGAAAAATGCTCCCAATAAATCTCCTAAAGCTTATATCCGATTGGAAACTGTAACAATTTTTTCTCATATTTTGCTCCAACTCTGTACAACAAACTTGCATACTTATTGATCTCGGGTCTATTAACCTTAATGGTGATATTAAGCCATATTCTGAGCGTACTGTATTATCCATTGAGTACTATGACGATTTAACTTTGTCGATATTAATTCACTTGTATAATTTATTCGGTGCGTATAATAATGTAAAGACTTTTTAACTCTTAAGTTTGTGTTTTTCTTTTTTTACAGTTAGGTACTGCTTTATATCTGATTCGTTATATAGTTAGCTTTTATAAAGATTGTTCAGATGGATTTCCAAAACAGAGCTGGAGGAAAAACAGGAGGTGGAGGAGTAGCCTCTGCTTCCGACGCAGGAGTCGATAGAAAGGAACGTCTCAGGTTTACTGCTTTTCGAGAAAGTTAAGGATGTTGAAGTTTCAGACAGTTAGCCTTAGAAACAATCGATTTGGCCAAAGATCCTTATTTCATGAGAAATCACATTGGTACATATGAATGTAAACTCTGTCTAACACTCCACAACAATGAAGGTTGGATCAACTCCTAATGTCCATCTAATTTTGTGTTACAGCTTCTTATCTGACTCATACACAAGGAAAGAAGCATCAGTCGAATTTAGCTAGACGTGCTGCTAAAGAGCAGCAAGAGCTTCCATATCTTCCAGCTCCTGCAGTCCCCAAAGTTGAATTAAAAAAATTTGTCAAAATTGGTCGGCCAGGTTATAAGGTAATAGTTTATTCAGGATGTTTCACGTTCATTTATTTAGGTGACACGAGAGAGAGATCCTGCTTCAGGGCAGCAAGCATTGCTTTTCCAAATTGATTACCCTGAAGTAGCCGAAGGAGTAGTTCCTCGTCATCGGTTTATGTCTGCTTACGAACAAAAGATTCAACCTCCAGATAAGAGGCAAGCTCTTGTTACTCATCATTGAACTCACCCAAGTATTTAGATGGCAATACTTGCTCTTTGCTGCCGAACCTTACGAGACCATTGCGTTCAAAATACCATCAAGAGAAGTTGACAAATCAGACAAGTTTTGGTATATGTGGAATAAGGACAGTAAACAATTCTTCCTCCAGGTACTTTTTCTGCGTTTTTCCGGAACATTTCTCTTTCTAGGTTGCATTCCGTGTTGACTCTCGTATAAACGATGATGTGCCCCATATGGCACCACCAATGATGACTCAGCAAATGGCTGCCGCTCCGCTATACGGATTATTCTGATCTTAATTTTATATTATTCTTCCACGTTATTGTTCACAACCTTCCGTGTTTATTCGATAAACCAGCTCGTTTTTTATTTTATGCCAATTCTGTAGGAATGCCTTCTTATACCTAACACTTCTGCAACTCTTACGTAATGTCTATTACAGATGGGAGCGGTCAAGAAAACAAAAAATGTGTCTAAACGTACGCTTGATAAAACTGAGAACACTGTCGAAGAGTCTTCTAATGAAGTAGAGGCGCAATCTCAGAAGGCAGTGAAGCCGAAAAAGTTAAAAGAGAAACGTGTCGCAGCATCAGATAATCAGAATGATTCGAATGAACCCGCAAATAAGAAAGTGAAAGCTCAGAAAAAAACGATTGCAGCTCCAACAGGTTGAAATAGAAATGAAGTAAAACGTTCATCACGATTTCAGAGCAATATGTACCTGGAATGCTATCAAACATTTTTGGGAAAGAATCGAACACGGATGTCATCAGTGAGTAGTTAACCCTCCATGAATTTATCAAACTTTTGTGCAGACACAGTGGCCCTCGAAGCTATGAAAGGAGATTCAACGGCTGTAATAGAAAAGAAAAAACCTGAGAAATCGGTAGAAACTGGTACCGATCCTAAAAGCAAAAAACCAGTCGATCGCAACGTTCAAAGGTCTATATGAGTTCTACTACCTTGAGTTACAATGATTTTTCAGAGCTCACAGAGCCCTTAAGAAGCACAGTAATACTGCTGAAGAGAATAAGAGAACTATTTTTATTGGTAACGCTCCCATATCTTGTACTGAAAAGACCATAAGGGCACTTTTCAAACCATACGGAGCTGTAATAATCTCAGTTTTTTTCTCTTGATATCATGATGGTGCTTTAGATAGATACAATTCGAATGCGTGGTGTTGTCCCTTCCAAAGAAGCATTGTCTAAACGAATTTGCAACACAAAGCGCAAGTTTCATTGGAATCAGAAATCTGTTCTTTTCTATGTAAAATTCAAAGAAGAAACTTCTGTTGAAAAAGCTTTGGAGAAGTTTTGAACTTTTTTTATGCGTATTACATTTTTTTTTCACTAGGAACGGATATGAAGTTGACGGTCATAAGCTAAGAGTGTCGGTGCTTTCTAAGAAAAAGGATTATGACAAGAATACCACTGTTTATATAGGTATTGAATTTTTTTTTCATATCACATCATTTTTCTTGAAGGTAACTTGCCTTTCACAGCTCAAGAAGACGAGGTCGCTGCTCTGTTTGAACAGAGTGTCGGTCCCGTTGAATTCGTTCGCATAACAAGAGACAAAGACACAGGAATCGGGAAAGGATTTGGTTTTGTTAATTTCAAGGTCGCCTTGTTAACGCCCGCAAGAACCGTGATTATCGTGTTTATTTTCAGGAAAAGTCTTCTGTAGACCTTGCTCTCCAAGTACCTGAGATAAAGTATGACAAAAGAGTGCTTAGAGTAACCAAACTGTTGAAAAAGAATCAGATAGAGGTTTGTATGTATTGGTAACTTTTCCTAAACAGATACATCGTAGAAGCGTGCTGCAGCGCACAAAGTGAAAACGAAGAAGATCGAACCTGCTCAATCAGCTAAGATCGACCAATTCAAATTTTCTACTACAAGCAAGAAAGTTAGGTGAGGGTTTCTCCTATGTTTTTCATTTTTGAAATACTTGTATCTGCAGAACAGATGAGCAAGTAGAAAGACGGAAGCTCAAAAAATCCGCTGTAAAAGCCATAAAGCGTAAGAAGGCTGTCAAATCAGGCAAAAGTCTTATGAAATAGCTCTGAAGAAGAATATAAAAATAGACGTTCATTTTGTTGTTGATTTTGTTAAATTTGTTAATAAATTGTATTGTTGAATCTCCGTACATATTATTGAGGTTTCAAAATGCCTTTGAATGCTTTCTATTGATATTGCTTGAACATCATGTATTATTCGGTAATTAGAGGCGAGATTAAGTGATCCTCCAGTAGTAATGTTGAGATTTCGTACACTTTGATGTCAAGAAATATATAATGCCAATGAACACCTGTTCGTTTGTACACTCTCCTTATGCTGGTATTCGGAAATCGTTGCCTTTTCTTTAAACTACGTCATCGATCTTAGTTGAAACTTCTCCAAGTCTGATTCTAGGCTCTCATTTCATTTTGAAATTGACAATGGCACGAATCGGTTGAATTTGTTTTTAAGCTCTGCGCGCTAACCGTTGATGAGAAGTGTCAAACATTGTGCGTGTTAACAATCGTACAGCTTCTGATGAAAAAAATTTTAATACATGTTTCTATGTCTTTCCATAATAGTTTCACTACGAACCTGTTCTTTTTGCATTCTTTTAAATGTCTCTGTCTATATATTGATTGTTCATTTTAACAAATCATTTCTGCCTGATAATCTTATTAGGCAATTTCAGATTCTACGGGTTTCTATTCTTCTTATGGATTATAAAGTTTAATAGAAAATGCCATCAATGGCTGAAAACAAATCTGCTGGTCGAGGTACTTTACTTTGTCAAATGTTTCTCAGATGATACCTTCAGATGTCGACACTACATTATCACGATTACTAATAGCAGCTGATTTGGAGAAGTATTTTTTTGATAGTTTCGAGTTTAAATTTTCTTCTTGTTTAGATATGAAAACCAACTTCGTGATTGTCTGAAGCTGAGAAATGCTAATGATCTCCAATATACTGAGGAGCAAGATCTCACTGGAATTGGTATTTCGAGAGTTTTTTTAGCTTACTTACTATGCACTTAGGGATGAGTAGACCAGAGCAGAAAAGACTTCGTAAAGAGTATGATAAGATGTTCAGTTCTGGTTTTGTCTGTAAGTTGAAAAAAGTCTTCGGGCGAGCCGAACCTGGTGAGAGGAAAGATGGCACGTCTCTACAAGACGATGACGAAGATCAACATGTAATTCTACCTGAGAAGTTTGTCGAAAACATTTTTTTTATACAATTCTTCACAGGATATCTCTATGCAAAGAGCTCGGTTCTGGAGAATTCGGATCTGTCTGGCAAGCTACATGGAAAGGCGGTGTTTCAGGAACTGATATGCAGGCATGATATATATCATATTACCGTAATAATGCTAGTCCCTTGTAAAGGTTGCTGTTAAATGTATATCTCCTGAGAAGATGTTAACTTCATCAACCTCGTTCCTCCAAGAAGCTTCAATAATGTCCAGAATGAAGGATGAAAATGTGGTATTGGGATATATCCTTTCTCTCTTTAAATTTTTGTATTCAAGGTTCGTCTGTATGGAGTTGTGCTTGATACTAAGCGAACTATGCTTGTATCTGAACTAGCTGCTTACGGTTCGTTATTAGAATGCTTGCACAAGCCTGCTCTTCGTGATTCTTTCCCTGTTAATGTTCTGTGTGAGTACGCTGAACAAATTGCCAAGGTATTTTTGTTCGCCCACCCTTTAACCGAGATGTTTTCGTCTGTAGGGAATGTCATACCTAGAATCCCAAAGGTTGATTCATCGTGATCTAGCTGCTCGCAACGTTCTTGTTTTTTCTCCCAAAAAGGTTGAAACTATCAATATTGATTGATTCTTACGAACAGTTTCAGGTTAAAATTTCTGATTTTGGGCTATCACGTTCCTTAGGAGTCGGCGAAGACTATTACCGAAGTGAATTCAGTCCCTCGCTGAAATTACCTATTGCCTGGTGCGCTCCCGAATGCATTAATTTCTTGAGAGTAAGTTCACATATAAACCATGTGTTTATATTGCATCCATAGTTCACATCTGCGTCTGACGTGTGGGCTTATGGTGTAACTCTATGGGAACTATTCACATATGGTGATATGCCATGGGGTGGATTAAATGGAGCTGAGGTGTTTCGTTTTCTAAATTATCGTTCAACCGTATATGATAGATTTTACACACTGTCGACATACAGAAAAAATGTCTTCCTCGTCCTACGATTTGCCCGGAAGACATATATGAAACTATGAAAGAATGTTGGACACACTCGTACACTGAACGACCAACTTTCGCTTTGATTGTGTCTCAATTCCCTGATCGGTATATCAGTATTTATCTCTGAAAACTAATAATATTTTAAGATTACCTCAAACACTGAGAGCAGTTAGCGAAGTGAGAGATGGGATGTTCGATCACTTGCAATTCAATAAGAATGATTTGATTACCGTCATTGACAAAACGTAATACTTTCTTTCCTTTCAAAACCTTTTATTCTTGCTTAAGACCCTCAACTTATCCTGATGGGTTTTATTGGTTTGGCTCGTTATCTAACGGGCAAGCTGGTTTATTCAAACCGACTGACACAGTGGCTTATTTAGGTTGTCGAAAGTATATTTTTAACCATTTTTTCTATTCTTCAGGTGCTGAAGTACCGTCTAGCAATACAGTACTGGTTCCAAGCTGTATGCCATCGGGCGGAGGAGACAAAACTGATAAAGAAAGAAAGAGTTCTAAAAAGGTACTAATTCCAAGCACAACTGTGTAATCATAAACTTGAAGAGCAAGTTAGAAGCTAGAGAAAAAAAGAAAGCTTTGATAAGTGAGCCGGTCGGAGAAGTTCGCCATACTTGTCATGTAGGCATAGATGGAACAGCGTTTGGACTTCTACAGGTGAACATCCCTGGTTTTGAAGCTTAATTTTGTTTTTTGAAGTTAGATAAGAAGGAACTTGTGCCTCCTCCAATATCCCCTCCAACAAACCGATCCAACACTGTGAATTTCCGAGCAGGTGTTCTGAGGGATGGTATTTCTTTAAAAGAAACAATGTCATTGCGAGATATTGCCGTGACCGTTAGTTATTTTTTTCAAATATTTGAATGAACCGATCTTTAGGAATCTACAAGTCCTCCTCAGGCTAGAGCGCCTTCTCAACCTGGCACTTTGAAATTCGGGGTTAAAAGCCATTCCAACCTATCTCACAGCGTACGTTTATGATTTGTTTTTCGATAAAGTTTTTATTATGTTTTGCTTTTATTTTTGAAAACGTGGGTGGAAACAACTTTTTTCATTCATACATTTTATTTCTTTTATTACAGGATAACTCTTCGGGGAGCGTTCAGAAAGAGATTCAGGATATGTTTGATGAACTCGACTATTCCATAAGGTTCGTTCCCGGTAACCTCTTCGCGCAGGACGAAAATCTTTTCAGATCATTAGAACAGACAAATTTGGCTTTTGAAGACACATCTTCTTCCCTACCAAAAAAGAGAACAATTCCCGTATCAGCAGTTTACGCTCGAACTCCAAAGTAGGGAATATATGTCACTTTATTCCTCTATATAGTCATTAAGTGCCAGCTCGCAAGGAGTAACAGACGTTTCCGATTGTCTTCTTGAAACAGAAGTACAAAACCTAGAGAGAGATTTAACTGATTTTTCCCTTTCCACTTTTGATTTTTCTGAAACTAGGCCTTTGTTACAGTCTAGCCAAGAAACAAAAACGAAACGACTGTAAGCATAGTTGTTTTTGTTTTTTTTGTAAATCGAATTTTTCTCAGATCTCCCATTAAACAATCTGTAACTGAAGTACGAATGATGACAAATGACGAGTTGGGAAGATGGAAGGAAAAACAGGTTATCTACTTTTTCCCATTTAGAAACATCAATTATTCATTCAAGATTAAGGAGCACAAGCGAGCGGAAAGTGTTCTGAGTCAGGGGAAATTTCAGGAATCTAATTCATTGAAAGGGATAGAGAAGAATACGTAATGACTTACTGAGCTCAACTGTTCCTATAGTTCCGATACCTTTAAGCAGTTCTTTCCCGGTGACCACTCTCGATATGGAATGGTCACCTGAAGCCCAGGAGGCGTATAAACTACTGGTTGAATGTGGCACCTCACTGAAAAGCACACCTTCACCTGCTCCTTCGCTTAACAACACGTTAGAAAGGAACTCTAGCAAAAAGAATAAAGTAGACGATCTTTTTCATTCCTAAATTCTAATTTAATTTAGTTCCCGGTTGATAGCAAGGTCTCACCACCACCCAGGCCAGTGACACCTACGAAGGAGGATATCGTTGAGAGTGTGACAAGTTTTTCTCCTCAGAAGAAAGTTCACATCGTTGAAACTAAGCTATTGAACGGGCCTGTACGAGATTTGATTCCTAATGTCGAAGACTCTTTGAATAAGTCTCCACCTGGTTTACCCCCCAAAGGAGAAGTTAGATCTCCACCAACTTTACCGCCTAAAATGCGAAATGTAAGTGTCTAACATGTCGCCGAAAATGACTTTCATTGTTCAGATACCTATGACCATTGATGGTAGGATAAACTACGATAATTTGAATGGAATCGGTGCTGGACGATGTCCTCCGCCTGTTCCGCCAAAACCTAAAGTAACGTAAGTGGTTGTATGTTTCATACAGTGCAAATCTTGCATGTTAAGGTTCCAAACGTCTCCTCCACTCAGCAATAAAACCAATGAAAAAGTATCTCCAGGTTTCGCCTCTTCCATAGCCAGAAGTACACTATTTACGGCGAGCAAAAAAGAAGAAATCGTTAAGTTTTAAAAATCAGTAGTTTTAGTTTTATTTATTGCCCTCAGAAATCTCGGTGCTCCATAAAGTTATGTGATTCTTGCCATTTGATCTTTTATTATTAATTTGAAAGGGAAGCAGAAAACTTATTTTTTATTTTTGTTCTCATGAACAGTGCACAGTATTCCCGGAATTTTCCGGTTTTCTTGATTGATTGTAAGATCGATAAAAATAACTCATCGACGTTCGTTGTCATCATCTGTACTTCTCAATAATTCTCCCTTATAAGTCTCGAATAGTCCAAAGTTCATAATTTCCTTACTGGTCTTTTTGTATCGCGTAGTTGTAAATATGCTATAAGAGTGATCATTGTTTTAAATCCAAGATTTGTATAATATTCGTTTGAAAGAAATAATACTTCAACATTTCTGGAATCCAGGTTTTCTGAACTGAATTTGCTTTCAAGGCAATCATCTCTATTAATGAGGATTTTATGTAGGCTAATTGGCATTGTGGAGCTGGGAGGAGGTGTGCTACTTCCGGAAAGTTCATGGATCAGTTCTTCAATCATTTTTCTCTTCTTAATTTCTTCATTGCTTCTCAATTTTGTCATATCTCGAAGGGAGAATGGGAGAGAAACGAATCAACCGTCAGCAACCAGGAATCTGGGCTGCTGTCACGATTTGCTGTTAGCCGTTCTGTATTCCTTTCACTCTTTCTATCTGCGGGAGATAATCGTCGCGCTGTATAATGTTCGATGTCTTTCTTCTCCATCACCTCGCCTTCTCTCTTTGTTTTTGCCTGCTTCATCATCAATTTGTCGTTTCGTTTTTTTTTTCAATCTATATTCATTTAAACATAAGCATGTACACATTCTGTAAGCATTTGCCAGCTGCTTCCCAAAGCGTCATCTCACTGTTCGTTCGTCAACGAATTCCCATACGTAAATATCACTTTCATAAACATTTTCAGCTTAAAAGTAAACGAAGCTGCCAGAAAATTTCTCTCAAACACTAATCCCCAAGTATGCAACAGCTTGGCTTATGAATTCGTTAAATTGTCAATTTATTTGTTCGATTACAACATTTTTGTTATCTTTATTTTGTTTATATACTTACCCACCACGAGCTGTATAGATATTCCTTCAAATGTTCAGCTCTTTATCGATCGAAAGACCGTTTTGATGACGAGCAATGATGACCTAATCTCGTAAATATCTTCATTCATTCAACGTTTCTTTTCAAAGTTCTTCTTTAATTCTTCGTTTATCTTCTTCATCAAATTATCAACGGAAAATATATTCTTTCAAAATATCTCACTCGTTGTCCACTTGCAAGATTATCTTTTGCGTTCAGTTTCTCTAATTAGAATATCCACGTGAATACGTGAGAAGAATATGAAAGGAATTTTAGTTTTGTTTCGAGTTAGACGATGAGCGGTTGCTATTCTACGAAACAATTATTTCAATTCTCTACCTGCATATTTTTATCTCTGTAATTGGTAACTTATCCGCGATTTTTGTTTGGTCTGAAACGAAAGTACAAACATTACGCTGAAGATGCAAGCCTTGCGCTGATTTTAACGAACGCAGAAAACTGACAGCTACTCTCAACGTTGTCAGAACTGTATTTGGCCTATCTGCTTTCCTCGATTCCAAGATTATGGTTATTGAATAAGATTATTGTACTATACCGTCATATCATAATTTTCTTTGCGTATAATTTTCTTATGGACTTCAAAACTATTTATACATCCACTGTTGATTTAATCGTAAGAAAGTTCATGTTTTCTGGGAGGTCTTCATTTTTTTTTCTGCAACTGCTTAGTAATAGATGACTCAACAAGCATTCATGGGCACCCCCGTATTTCCCTCTTGATTTGTTATCGCTTCATAAAGATAAGGAATTGTTTCGAATTCCTTATGTACTCTTAAATATATATAATTGTTTATGTTTTCATTTACAAATGTATAGTAGAGATAAAAAAAACTCACGAAAAAATTGAACTTAAGCATTACTGCTTCTCTGTATTCAAATGCTTCACTGATTGTATGAATTATAGTCTATGTTTCCAAAAATCTTTTTTTCTAGTATTCTTGATTTAAATACTTACACGGCTATACAGTCCTGATGTGTAGCCGTTTATTGATTTGCACCTGAGAGCGCTGTACAGATGATAGAAGGCCAGAGAGTACCAGAGAAGAGATGGTCATTGTCTGTCCACGCAGATCTATTATGTTCAGAGTCATGTGTGCGTAGGTCGTTGACAGCATTTTCAATCATACCAAAACTTTTCTAAGGATAACTTGAAAGTGTAGGTTGTCATTCACATGGTTAGCCTCTTACATTTTTATAAAGAATTCTAATACAGCTACTCACGGGCTTCTAAAGCTTATGTTGTACCTTTATCGATCAAATTTTTTTTAACGTCCGTGTTTGTCTCGTTATTCGTTTAACTTGCTGATGTCTTTTGAAGGTTCATTTCATCGGAGGAAAAACCTATTTCTCTTATCTAACATTCTCATCATTCCTTTTTTTGATTTTTTGTTTCGTTTCATATTGTTAAAGTATGCAGCTTCAGAGTACACTTTCCATTCACTGTGGTTTACAAACAAACACGCATGTATTGTTTTACACACCTAAATAATCTTTATTTTACCCTGTAATGTTTTTTCTGTTTATTTTTTAATATGCATCGTCATTCTCACTTTTATTATCTCAAATCGTTTTTATTCTATTGAAATCTTTTTCAGTTTCATATGTTTTCCAACTCGACTCAATGAATACAGCTCACAACATAAATGTCAGCATAGCTGATGTTGTAGAAGTATGAAAAACGCTTTTCTATAAAGCTATATGAACTCTTTGATCTAGGTACGTGGAACTGGGCTTGAACCTGTTGAGCTTCTTGCTTTGGCGACCACTGCTGCTGATTCCCTACCACCATGTCCGAGGGGTACAGTGTTTGATCCAGAAAACATTTTTATCAGCAATGAAGGGAAAATAATAGTCAGTACAGTTTCAGTTAGAAAAAAACGCCGCTTTTCTGCAGATACGTACTGTTCCTTCGGAAACTGTTGAACCAGAGTTTATTCCCCCAGAATGGGAGAAAGGTCAAAGCAACGATTCGGCGGCTGCTGTGTATTGCCTCGGAGCAGGCAAGTTGAAATTGGTAGTTAGGAAAATACTATTTTGTTGTAGTTCTCCGAAGTTGCGGTGCACAAGAATCCAATGATGTGCAATTGTTCTCATTAGTTAACATTTTGACTGTTGGTCATGTTGACACTAGACCAACTGCAAACCGTATGAGCCAAATAGCAAGGTTTGTACTTTGGAAGGTTTTTTTTTGAATATTTTTGTTCCAGAAAGCAACTGGGTAGTCATGATCCTCATGATATTCTTATGAGCTTGTATGAAGAAATAATGGGAGATGAGGAGAGCAATCAAGTATTTTCTGCAAGCCCCAGATTAGGAATGATTTTGGTTTCAGATTCCTGAGGGTGGTTTAGATATAGATGATTTGGATATCGGAGACCACATATCTTCTTCTGTCAATTTACCAAATGTGAAAAAAGCAGTTGAGTACATTGAAGAAGATGAGAAGGATGATCGAGGTGTGTTAGGTATAGTAATAATTTACAAACTTAATTTAAAGCCACATCAACATCAACATCGACATCTTCTGGCAATAGCACGCAAAAAGATAGTTCCCCCTTTGAAGAGGAAGAAGAGGAAGAAGATATTGAAGAGGAAGAGGTTCACGAGCATGAAGGTGGGTTTTTTTTTGTCAATCCACAAATATACTTCACGTCGTCTTCAGTTCCAAATATTGGCAGGACACCATTCTCGCCGAAAAATTTGAGCACTCCTATTCTCGAGATTGGGTCTCCGATAGGAAACAGTACTCGTTTGAACGATTCATATGTAGAGGAGCACTCTATTAATTCATTCAATGATAACTATATGAAGGCTTCAAATGTGTCTCCCTTCGATGGAGATGAGGCACATCATGGTGGGACACTTTCTGGACGAGATCCATTTGCTGAAGAGGTTTATTATTATAATTCAATAAGTTTTAAACAGTCGTTTTCTCAGAATCAGAACAAGCCCTTGCAGCGTTCAAATGTGTTAGATTTCAGTAAGAAAGGTGGTGATGAACACACTGTTCCATCGAAATCACCTCTCATGCACAGGTAACCTTGAAAAAAATCTGAAATCAAATTATGGTATCTCAGGTTTTCATCCTCCTCAGATGAGATTGTGGATGTTTCTCATCATAAGTTCGATGTTGATTTCATGAAGCCGAAATCTAGAGCAAGTTACTTCGATGATATTGGTCAGTTGGAAGTTGATCAAACCCCCATAAACAGTTTTTCTTCAGTCAACGACGATCATATCGACTCGATAGAAAAACACAATCAGAAACAAGAAGAGCCAGACAGATATGAAAAGCATGGCTCTAATAAATCCTCGCATATCTACGAAGCTCCTGTGATTGGTAGGCTTTTTGATATCAGATTATTATTTATGTTTACAAACAGCCCCACCACGTTCACGAAGAAACTCTGCTAATGTCCAACTAGATCGGTTGAAGGAGCAAACAGATAGTATCCGAGCTACTGTCCAAAAGTTGAATGAAGAGTCGCATCAAATCGATGACGAAATCAGCAGGAGTCATGTTGAGGCTGTGGTTATTACTGTAATATCTTTTTTCACGCGATTTTTCATCTGAAAAACAATTCTCCAGGAATCCCGTTCCCCCTTCATTAAGCGAGCTGAAATGGTCAAACATCAGAAGTCAGAAACACTCGAGGAAGCTGAAACTCCTATAGATTTAGCATTCAGTCAAGCTATGAGTAAAAAGCATACCCCTGCTCAAAATTTAATTGAGGAATCTCGCACTCCTTCTCCAAAAGTTTCCGGTAAAACCCTTACTTCGTGCATACATTCATTCATCATCTTTTCATTACAGACTCTCCTCGGCTCGAACGAAAAAATTCGTTGGCACCTTCTCGTATCAGTGGAAGAGCTAGTTCTCGAGGAAAGCGAAAGGTAGTTCAATGTTTCGTTCTCCAATTAGTTATGTTTTTTTGAAGACGAGAGCTCTGCCAGAATTCTATGATAATTCTCGTCATCCCAGTATAAGATTGAAGGCTCCAAGTGCGAAAAAGGTACTGCTCCATCGTGTTTCTTAAAATGAATTGTATCACAGAAGAAGCTGACTATTATGAGGATAGAGCAGTCGGAGGTTCTAGTCGAGCTTCTTAATGGACAAAGAGTTGAAGTAATTATTAAAACAATTATTTTAAGAAATATTTTTTGATTTTAGGTCAGTTGTCGAACTGATGTCATAGCTCGGGATATTTTCTCTCTAGTAGTGCAGCACATGAATATAAACGAGCATATTTTCTTTGGATTATCTTACAAAAAAGGTGAAGCAAATAGATAAACTCTTTAAGTTTCTCTCTTTAAGATAATGAACACTTTTTTATCGATGAAGAGCAACGGCTTGAAAAATTCGCTCCTCCAGGTTGGAAGATTGGAACTCGTGGCCCACATAAGCATAATTTTGTATTATTCCTGCGCTTTAGATTCTACCCGCAAATGCTAGAGTTCATCAAGTAAGTTGTATAAGTTATCGAACTATAATATGCACAATTTCCTAGAACTGAAACAATGATGCATGAGCTTTATTTACAAGTCAGACATGATGTAATAGATGAGAGGATACAACCGAAGCGAGATGTTGCTAATGAATTAGCAGCTTTTGCTCTTCAAGCAGAGTTCGGTAATAGACCTCCCCCTGCTGTCTTGGACTATTTTGATAACTATCATTACTTACCGAGGGTATTTCTGCTTTGCACGTTCTTTGAACGTTCCATGTTTTTAGCGCTACTGTTCAAATGATGATCACAAAAGATTAGCCGAACTTCATGGGCAGCATAAAGGTGTTTCACAGTACGATGCAGAGTATAATTTTATTAAAGTGAAAACCATAGATCATTCACGTTAATCACTGAAAGTGTTGATTTAAGATATGTCAGCAACATGGCGAGTTTGGAGCTCATTTACACCGTGTTTTCCGAAACAAGCCTGTTGGTTCAGTCGGGGCTGATCCTCTAGACCCTGATACTGGTGCATCTCTTTGGATCGCTATCATGCCTAGAGGAATAACAGTTTATGAGGAGCAGGTACGTATTATTTATGAGTTCACAATCATTTGATGTATTTAGGGAGGAGTTCGCATAAGGCGATCCGAGCATCAATGGCCTCAAACTCAAACGTTACAGTTTGACAAAAAGAGATTCGTCATAGTTAGCGGACAGCACGATGAAACCATTCTATACACTGATCATCACACCAAGTAAATTAGTTTTCTGCTCACTTGAATTATTGTTTATTTTTCCAGGAGTAGCTATTTCGTTAAGTTTTCTGCTTCTCAACATCAATTCATGATGAAAATGCGGAAATGGAAAACAACCCTACGTCATGAAAACACTATCCAGGCTATGCCTGATGTTTGCGTGGAAGGAAGGGCTCCACCTTCTCCAATAAGTGAGTGATTTTGCATATTTTCCCGTTGTGTTGTGACCGTTGTGATGTGTTTAGATATATCCGCTTCTCCATTGGAAAATGCTTCAAGCTTGTTTGAAATGATGCCATTCAGTGCGAATGGTTTAGAAAACCGTGTACCATCTAAGTCTCAAGAGGAATTCCCGAGTTCAGACACTGAAACGAATAGTCGTTCGTAGTTTTTATTATTCAAAAAAATTCTTATCTTGATTACATGCGTGTTCCATCTGGTAATGTTTATTTTTCAGACCCCAACATTGAACGTTTCGAGCCTGCGTCTGGACCTGACTCTAACGGTGAATACTCAAGAATGCAGTTCGAAGTGACGATCAAGAAGGTGCGTGACCCGCTCTAGATTAATCTAAAGTCATTGTTTTAGGATCCTTCCACAGGACTTGGTTTAACTTTGGTGGATGGAAACCTAAATGGAGTGAAAGGTGTTTATGTTAAATCAGTAGCTGAGAATGGAGCTGGCATGCAGGCTGTAGTTTCATCTGGTTATATGAAAGTTCTGAGTGTATTTTTGTTCAGGGAATACACCTTGGTGATCGTTTGGTTTCTATTGATGGACAATCATTGGAAGGCGCAGATCGTCATCTTGCCGTTGAATACGTAAAGAGAAGCGGAGCATTCGTACGAATGGAGATTGCTAGACTTGATGGATTTGTAAGACACGAAAAATCAGGTAATGAATGTTGCAACATCGATGTTGTGAAGTTGTTCGACTGATACCTGCATGTTGTTGTGTGTTTGTAGCTTCTCGTGATAGTGCAGATGTTCGGAAAAAAAGCAGTACGTTACCAGTAGGACTAGCCCCACCCTCCACGAAAGGTTTCCTACTCTTGATTCCTATTTCAACTATTTTTTGTACTGTATACGCTAACTTACAAGTATACTTTCCAGGTGTTTCTCGAACTCCACCTGCACCAAGAAAAGCTGCAAATAGAAGACAAAGAGCTGTATCAGACTTTGGAGCGATAGGGGATAGTTTCCCCACATTCAACATCGAGAATACTCTAGATATGAAAGCTATTTCTGGGTTAGAATTCTGATGCTGCTATAGACTTTAAACTTATTATTCTTAGAATAAACTTGGATGAATCCGATGAAGAACGCGGCGAGTTCAGGCTTCCAACATCATCGATGTACTCCTTCGAACATCATGATGAAGATGAAATAGTTACCATAGAAAATGTTGTTTCGAATCCAGTATTTTTTTTAAACGGTTGTTTCAGAAATCATCTGATTATTCACGCGTTTCTGAAGATTCTTCATCTCTCATCGTAAAAAGAAAAAATAGATATACCAGAAAACCCAATCTTGATAGTACTGATGAAGTTGATGAAGAACGAGAAGAAGATGATGATAGCGATGATGACGAAGATAATGATCTTATTCAAGTATGAATTCCATTCTTCTGACACATTTCACAACTTTCTTCAGGTTTCTCTAGAACGAAATTCAACAGGTAGCATAGGAGTTCAAATTGCTTCAGTAGGAGGCAGAGTTTGTATCAAGCAACTTACGGCTGCACCTGCAGCTGGTCATCCCGATTTGAAAATTGGCATGCAATTGATCTCAGTTTGTATAGTTTTTGTTTATTTTCTTCATTGTATTCTGTTAGGTAAATGGACATTCAGTTTCGGGATGTACACACCAAGAAGTTGTGTCGATGCTTCGCAGTGGAGGCTCAACTGTTGTTCTTGGTCTTCGCAAAGAAGAAAAGTCAAATGAGGCCAAAGACAAAGGAGCAATAACAGTCACGCTTGATAAACAACAGGATGAAATATTAGGTTCGCTTGCTTAACAATTATCCTGAATTTTTCTCGATTTTGTTGCAGGTATTGCTCTCGCTAAGAGAACTGGTGCTGAAGGTATCTTTATTCGAACAATAACTGAGGGTTCAGCAGCTGCTTTGGAAGGTTTGCAATACTCATTTCGATTTCCAAATATCATAAGTTCAAGGTTCTTTGAAAGTGGGTGATCGAATCCTTGCCATCGACGATCAACCTACAGATGGTTTGTCCCCTAGTACCATTCATAACAGATTGAAGCTAATAATCGGACCAGTTCGGATATCAGTTGCCCGATGAAAAAACCATGATGAAAATTTTTAAGTTCAACTTATTCCCAGTAATTAATTATTCAATTCTTCACTTATTAGATCTACTTATTACCCTGCTCATAAATACTTAATGGGTTGTTGTCGAATGCAAACAGTGCCTGATTGTTGCTCATTGTTATGTTTTAAATATTTTATATAGAATACTAAAAGAATTCTTTCATGACGTTTGATTTACTGATCATGGTGTGATATCTCTTTGGGTTTTAAACTGTAATAATTCATACTCTTTTACATGTGTGACGTTTTTAAAATGCTTGTAATTGTATAATTCTTACTTATTTATTAAACTTGCCTCTGATAGAATTAGAATATGATTTTGACTTAGATAAACGTTTCTTTTCACTGTGTAGCACGTCGAAATACAGGGTACTCTCATGTAATTACCACTGCGTCTGAATGCAACCGCTCGCTGCGTCGCGTCGTTGTCAAATGACATTGGTTGCGCTTGTGTAGTTGCGACGAGAGTCAGTATCCATGGCTTTACTTCATAAGCCACATTAACGGCTAAAATTTTTCATTGAATTTCTTTTTTCGAAACGATTATTGTGTACTTTTACTTAAATCAGAACTATAAAAGTGGAAATCAAAATTTAAATAATTTTCTATATTTAATAAAACTTTTGCTATCTGACCATTGCTATTCAACTCCTTCTTTCATGTCTATCGATGGTCACGGGAAACTGTATCAATAAATAAACATATTCTAAGATATATCACTTCCTACACTAAGTTTGCGCTAGGGCGGTGCCTGGCTCATATGCAGTGTAAAGCCTGCTAACTGTGCCAGCTTCATCGATATAAGTAATCCGTTGTTCAATTTACATATTTTGCTCTTTCGTACTTTATCTCTTCTCATGTTTTTTCACGAAAACTTTTTGTTTAGTTCATATATTGCTATTATTATTTCGTTTTAATCGATGGTGATTGGGGTACGCTTTGATCCTTATTTCTCTGTTGAAATTACAAGAGTATACATAATGTTTCAAATCAGACTTAACCACATAATTAAGAATGGTAAATGGATCGTGTGAAGAATTGAATAATAAAGAAGATTCACCGATAGTTGTTGAAAGTTCTGTGGAAACATTTCCTGTTTCCGTACAGTATCCAAGTATGGTCAATCTTTTGTGATTCTTATTTTTTTGGATAGATCTCTGCTTGGCCTCAAGTGAAATTGTAACTGAAGTTCTCAATACAATAAATACAGAAGAGGAACCTCCGAGTCCGCCTACCCCTATTGGATCCGAGAGCTGGCAGTGTGGGGTGAGTGTATTTCTTTGTAGGTCAACACAATATTGGCATGTAGGGCTCTGCGTCTGTCGTTGTTGTCGTTGAGAATATGTTACAAAAAGGAGTTTCGCTCCAGAACATTTTAAGAACAGTTTGTCCAGGATTGCAAGAACCTGTGGAAGGCTGGTCAGACGATACGGTTTGTACTCTTTATTAATGTACATCATTGGCTTTTATATAGGTTGCCAATATTTTATCTGATATACTAGATCAACCTCCCAGGAGGGCAAAGCTACCTCAATACAATACAATGAATGACGCTATAGAGTTGTTCAGGTACGCAGCGCGCCTTTTAAGTTTTTTTTATGTGTTCTTTTCAGAACTAAAAAACGTATCCTCGTTCTCACGGGTGCTGGAGTTTCAGTTTCTTGCGGAATTCCTGATTTCAGAAGTAAAAATGGTAGGTTAAGTATGATTGTTTGTTTTTGTATTCTTGTCGTATTAAGGTATATATGCAAGGTTACATATCGATTTTCCTGACCTACCTGATCCGACTGCCATGTTTGATATAAGATATTTCCGCTCTAATCCCGCTCCATTTTATAACTTTGCAACGGTTTGGGCTTTACATTTTGTAATTTCATTCTGTAATATGTTTAGGAAATATTTCCTGGGCAATTCAAACCCTCAATTTCTCATAGATTCATTCACGAATTAGAGAAATCCGATCAACTGTTAAGGAATTACACACAAAACATCGATACTCTTGAAGATCAAACAGGAATAACAAGATTGATTGAGTGTCATGGTAAGACTATGAAAGTTTAACTCTTTATTTCATTTATTCAAGGCTCTTTCAAAAACGCTACTTGTTTGGGTTGCAATGCTAAGTTTAAAGGAGATACAATCAAAGAAGATGTAATGGCTAAGGTTTTTCATTCTTGTACCTTTCGTTAAGTTTTAATCTGAAAAATACAGAGAGTAGCTCGATGTCCTCAATGCAAAGAGGGGGTAATTAAACCTGACATCGTGTTCTTCGGTGAAGATTTAGCGCAAGAGTTCCATCGTCAGATGGCCATTGACAAAGACGATGTTGATCTTCTCGTTGTCGTCGGTAGGGAAAACTCTGATTCAACCTCAAATGATTTGAATGCTTCAGGATCATCATTGAAAGTTCGACCTGTATCTCTGATACCTTTTAGTATCGCATCTGATGTTCCACAAATCCTTATCAATAGGTTAAAAGTTCATTAGTATTTTTAACCTAATATTTATTATAGAGAGCCGTTATCAGGCTATACTGCCGATATTGAACTCCTTGGTGACTGTGATGAAATTATCAAAGAAATATGTTTAGCCCTAGGTGGACCTTTTGAGAAAATGCTAAGAAATTATTGTGAGTTCTAAATTAACATCAATCAAGTTATTTGTTCTGTTTTTTTGTAGATGAAGCCGATGTACCTGAGGGAGGAGCTTCAACTGATGTTGCGAATATCCTGACCAGGAGGACATGTGTCCCTCACACCAATTTTTTGAAGGTATTTGTATATTTCGCTGTTTTCTTGTAACTATTTTTTCCAGCTCGCTGACGCTATAAATGAGGAACGCAAAAACTCTAAATGCTCTCCTATTGAAGAAGGAGAAGAACCCGCAGTCAAAAAGCAGAAAATGGGAAATCTGTACGAGAGTCATTTGATATCTCTTCAAGATGTCTTGCCAACCAACTCGTATTTTCAAGTATGAAGTGCGAACATAGAAATATAAAATGTTTTTGTTTCAGCTTTTACCGAATAGAGCCGTATTTCCTGGAGCGGAGTTGTTCTTTGACGTGGAGTACAAGTTGTTTTCGTTGCCTAGCTTGGTTACAAAGTAAGACAAATGCATTGTAGTCGATTTCTAAGAGATTTTCTTCAGACATGATCTTTCTGATGACACGGATGAAGAAGATTCGGATGATGAATATAACCCTTATGAAGGTTCGGGAAGAGGTGGGAGTGAACCACCAAGTGTAGTATGTTTACATTGATAGTTCACTTCTAAATCAACCCGTTGTTCAGAATGATTTTGCTGTGATTCCACTTAGCAGACCAACATCTTGTGAGCCAACAATTGATGTTGAGACCACATTAAGCACATTTGAGTTCAAAAAAGTCATGGAAGAAATCGGAGATGATTCTCTCCAAGCTTCGTGAGATTTCAAAGCTTGAGTGATTTGAAAAACTGGTGAAATCTTTTTTGAAATGCTCAATGCATTCCAAAATTTTGACTGTATTATAGTTTTTACCATATAAGGATGTTGAATCTGCTTCGTGGCAAAAACAATTTCCATGTATGAAAGATAATTTTTCTACCAAAGAAAGTTTTGTGCGCTTTTCTGATCTGAAGTATTGTTTCTTAGAAAATGGCTCATTACATACCCTTTTTTCCGTATATATGCAATGTTCATTGTAATTTAATTTTTCAGTGTTCTCATAATGAGCACTGAAAAGTTTTTCAAAATTTGTAAGTATAACCTTCCCCCGCCGTCCTTTTGTTGCCCTTCTTCAGCCTCTACAGTTCCTCATGTTCTCCACTTCCGAGTTCTGAATCAAATATTCTTAGAGCTCCATCCTTTATGATAATTTAATTTCAGTCAAGAAATTGATTCAGGTTTTGTTACTTTTACTTTTATGAGACAGTTTGAGATTATCTTTTACCAGGAATAATAAAATTGAAGAACGATATTTTTTTTCTATGCCAGGTTGCTTTTTTTTCCACAACGGTCACGCTTCATTTGAAGACCAACAGGGGTTCTATATGAATTCGAAAGCTTACTGAGACTGACAGAAAAAAACTACCAGTTTCGCTTAGAAAATAATGATCATTGTTTCGTCGGATGGTTCAGACATTTTTTGAGAAGTAATGAGAACTAAAGACATCACAGACCGAAGAAAAAGTATTCCATCAAGAAGGCAGTTGAAATATCGAGAGCTGTTTAGAGATTCCAAAGAACAAAAAACTTCTGATAAGCCGTATATAAGTAGTGAGACTATGGCACAGACAGTTGAATCCTGCCACAGCTTTCTAGGGAGGTTTCATCGAGAATGTCTACTCAATACCTGGTAGCAGGTGTCTCCGTTGTTAGTGCTGCAGTAATTGCAGGAAGTTTGATCTGTGTTGGATTAATTTTCAACGACATCAACAACTTCTACGACGATGCTTTGTCTCAACTTGAAGAGTTCCAGGTTTTTCTTTGCATTAAACAGCATACTCTAATTTTTTAAGGGATTGTCAACTGGAGCCTGGACATCCATGACTGATGTCACTGTTCACAAGGCTGCCAAAAACCCATTCTTGATCGGAAGAAACAAACGTCAAGCTCAATGCAATTGTGGCCAACAACCTAACAACTGTCCACCAGGACCACGTGGACCTCGCGGAGCCCCAGGAGCACCAGGAGAGAATGGACATAGAGGAACAGAGGGAACCAACGGACATCCAGGAGTACAAATCTCTGTCCATGGCGGAAATGATGGTTGCATTACTTGCCCAGTGGGACCTCCAGGACCAGCTGGACCAGATGGATCAGTTGGATTCCCAGGACCTGATGGACAACCAGGAGCCCCAGCTTACGGAGGCCCATCTGTTGGTCGTCCAGGACCTCCAGGACCACCAGGAAACCAAGGAGCACCAGGAAGACCAGGTTCCAGCGGAGAACCAGGACGTCAAGGAAAATCAGGAGTTCGAGGACGTGGTCTCCCAGGACCAGCCGGACAAAGAGGACAACCTGGTCTCCGAGGATCTGATGGACAACCTGGACACCCTGCTGCTCCAGGAGCTCCAGGACTGATGGGAGAGTCAGGACCAATGGGACTTCCCGGAGCTCCAGGAGTCGACGGGGACAACGGACTTCCAGGAGAAGTTGGAGTACCAGGATCTGATGGTACTGCATTAAGAATTTTATTATAACTCTTAAATTTTTTTCAGCTGAGTATTGTCCATGTCCCCCACGTGATTCAGCTGATAACTATGACATTAAGCGTGCTAGTCACCACGGGCGTGTCTATGGGTATTCCATGAAGGCTGTGAGTTGTTATCGTTTATCAATTAACTTTTTCTGACATTTTCAGTCTGCTGCTGCTCGTAGCCGTGCTGCTATTGCTCGTCGCCGTGTGAACAAGCACAGAACTGCTCGCCTCGCTAACTCTGACAAGAAGACTCAACACTCAAGAAGCACCGGTCAAAAAAGAGTTGTCAGAAGAAAAACCGAACAACATTAAATGATTTGTCATTTCAAAGAGCGAATAAAGCATTAGAACTCTACTTCTATGTTCTTTCTATCCTCCGATCGTTCAATTCAATGAAAGATTTCTCAACACATCAAAAAAGTACAACTTCAATGTCATTCCTCGTTTTCGTTTCTTGAAATTGATTACAATAGAACTCACTCGTTGCATTCCATGTGTGACTATTGGTAATACAAAATAGTAAGAAAAAAGCTGAAGAGCAGATTCGTTATGTCCAAACGTTTATTTTTCTCTGATCGATGATCAAAGAGTTATTGCCACGATAATATCAAGAACTTAACAAAACTATACAGTTTGAAGAAAAAAATGTTGGCAAGTGAATCGAAGAATCCAACCACTGAACTCGAAAATGGAAAAGGTGGCGCGTTAAATGTCCGAAACCATCTTTCAATTATTGGTACTTTTTCCAACTGATCAAAGACCTTGAAACGCTTTTTATTCCCGAGTGTTTGGTAATTCTGGTTTCTAAATGTTTACTGATTTTCATATGATTTTAAGGAGAAGGAAAGTCAATTATAACAAAAACTAAAACATTCCATTGAATAGAAAAAAAGAAAATTGGCGAACGGCTGCCGCTTCGTCAAGCTGCTATAAAAGGACCATTTCTGCCAGAGAAAGGTCAGTTGACTTCAACTTTTCTCATTGAACTATTCATTTTCTTGCCATTCTTTTTAAACGAATTCTTATAGGATGGCTGCTAAGATAGTAGCAGCAGCTGCTTCTGGTCTGTCTGGGCTTGCTATTATTGCTTGTCTTCTTTCGGCATACAATATCTATGATGAAATCAACAGCTTCCACCAAGAATCTTTGACTGAGCTTCGTGAATTTGTCAACCTTTCCAATGGAGCTTGGTATGCTATGAGAGATTTCCCCACAAATGGTGCTAAGCATCCATTCGATGCCTTCCGAAGAGAGAAAAGACAAGCCCCTCAATGTAACTGTGGAAGACAACCAAACCATTGTCCACCAGGACCTCGAGGACCTCCTGGAGAGAGAGGAATCCCCGGAGAGTCTGGTAAAAATAGTTTTATACTAAGAGATCCTCATTAATTTAACTTAGGACCACAAGGAGAACCCGGAAGAGATGGTCATCCTGGAGTGCAAAATTCTGTTTATGGTGGCAACGATGGTTGCATCAGCTGTCCAGCTGGACCTCCAGGACCCCCCGGTCCAGATGGAACAGTAGGTCAACCAGGACCTGATGGAGAACAAGGATCATCTTCTTACGAAAGATCTGTTGGACAACCAGGACCTCCAGGTCCAGCTGGAGACCAAGGGGCACCCGGTGCTCCAGGACATTCAGGAGAACCTGGACTTCCAGGAAAATCTGGAAGTAGTGGACGCGGGATGCCAGGTCCTCCAGGACCAACTGGACCTTCCGGACAACCAGGAAATGATGGTACTCCAGGTCACTCAGGCCCAGGAGCTCCAGGTGGACCTGGACCAGCTGGTCAGCCCGGACGTCCAGGACAAAGTGGAGAAGATGGAACTCCAGGAGCTCCTGGAAACCCAGGTATGCCTGGTTCTGACGCTGCTTACTGTCCATGCCCACCACATGGTGGTTCTCCTTATAACGGTGGAAATGGCATGTACAAAAGACATGGATTCTCCGGCAGACGGGTGAGTATACCGTAACTGTACATTTGAATTTGTTTCTCTTTTTCAAGGTTATGAGTAGCAGAAGAGTTGCAGCTAAAAAGGTTATGGCCAGAAGCAAAGTAGCTGCTGCTCGTCGCGTCGTTAGCCGTAGGGCTACTGCCGCCAATAGAAGCGCAAAGAATCATGCCTAAACCCAATAAACAATTTTAGTTTACAACATTCACTCATATCACAAAATAATTTTAAATACAAAGTGGGAATAGAGAAGTCAAATCCTCTATTAGGAACAAGATCGAAAATATAATGAGTTCAAAGAAGTCGTTGATGAATACATGGGGTAGTCTATAATGTTAGGAAAAGAAATATTCGGGTAAAATAAAGCAGAAGTTCCAGGAATATTGTTAAAAGAACTTTGAGATAATAAAGGAAAACTCAATGAGGTGTTCAGGTTGTGTTCCTTCTTAGCTGTACTAACGTCGACTTGACCAATTGACCTGATGGGGTTTTCATTAGATGCACACTATTATGATCTCACTTACTTCGTCTTCAATGGTATTTTCCGTCTGTCCTTAGTTCTGCGATTTTGAAACCAAACTTTAACCTGAAATTGACATCCATTTGTTTCTAGAAAACTCATAGCATACTTGTGTATCACTAAGTCCTAACTTTTCTGCGAGTTGGCTGCGAGACGCTCCGGTTAAATAACCATTTGTCCTGTGAATAAATCAAGTAACAGTGCTAAATCTTTACGCCTTGTACACAGATATGCGAAAATATGATGAGTTTTCGAAAAATTTCGAGATTTATTTCGTTTAAACGGATTGTGCGTACAAGTACTACTAACCGGAAAGCGTCCTCAAGAGCTGCGAGTTGTTCGTCGGTGAAAGTAGTTCTTGGACGCTTCGGTCTGAGCAGATCCAACTTGACTGGAAACTGAAGTCTTCTTTCTTCTCCGTTCGCTGCTGAAAAGAGCAAGGAATGATCTCAAGAAGAATAGGATTGCAAACGCAAAAAACCTTTGATAGTCAGAACGCGGACAAACTCGGATTGACTGTCGGTCATTGGTAAATTCTAAAATCTGAGGAAATAAGTCTAAATGATGAAGACTAAGGCAGTTGTTGGATGCAAAGGGCGTACGATGTGAAACACTTGATATAAAGTATATAAGTGAGGTTTACAATAGAGAGTTCATATAAAGAATGACCATATGGAGCGTTAAAGTTGAAAGACTTTAGTTGGATGGCCGTTTAAGTGGTAAAGACTCTTGTACATGAAACATAAGGTCATTTAGCATAACCATTCATTCTATTTCACCTATAAATATCTTAATCAATCTGTTCAGACTATTAGGTAGAATCTGGAAGAAAGACTTCATGATTATCCTTGTATGGGTGTTTCCGTTTGTTGAACAGTAGGTGGCAAGATATAATTATAATAATTGGATGTATTTGACCCTTGGTTAGCACTTCTTTTTTCTTTTCCTTTTTGTTGTTTTCAATATCAATTGAGGATATGCTGTATTCAGGAGTTGTTTTGATTGCTACAATAGTAGTTATAATAGTATATTTAAGTGCGAATCACACCGAGGCTAAATAACCCCTTATAGAACAGGAAATTATGAATCATGTAATAGGTAGTATTCGATGACGATAACCGAGATGATCCAGTCTGTGAATCATCAGTCGTGTATAAAACTGTTTGTTCTAACAATTACTCAGAACAAAGATTTGATAATCAAGTTTGTCTTATGACTTTAAAAGAAAAAGTTACAATAGTGTAATATTTCCCGTCAAATCATTGGACAGATCGTTCTCTTCTGTCTTCCGTCTTGTTGTTGTAACCACTTTTTCAATATCATCGACGGGACTACCCCTTTCACCTCCAGTTCTCTATAAATTGGTTGAAGGTAAGCAACTCCATGCATTCATATAACCTTTGCTAACGTTACCCTTTCAGAAAATGAAACAGTTTGTGATTTTACTGGCACTATGTTCTGCTGTAGCAGCTTACGATCAGAATATAACAGTCAAAGGAACAGTTATCTGTGAAAAACGTAGATACAAAGATGTTACCATCCAGTTGTGGGAAAAAGATCGATGTGAGTACAATCTTTAATCACACAAAATGATAAAATACGTTTAGTCGACCCAGATGACTTGCTCAAAGAGGTCAAATCCAACAGTGAAGGAGATTTCTTGGTGAAAAAAGTTTCATTATTGTATTCTAACTATATATTTAGATAACTGGCTCTGAAAACGAAGTTACTGCAATTCGACCATACCTCAAGATCATTCATCAATGCAAAGTCAAAAGCAAAGTGAGTCGTTTATTCCATCCTAATATTATTCTTCATAATTAAGGACTGCACAAGGACCACAGAGTACGAAATTCCCAAGGAATATATTAACAAAAATGCTTACGATATGACATATATCAATCTCGACATCTATTCCGCTGTAGATAATGAGAAATGTTAATCTTCTTCTTAACAATCATGCAATGAGTTTTAATTTTTGTTCTCGAGTGATAACTTTAAATAAACTTTGAAAAACTTCAAGAAATGTTTGAATGTGCACGATTTGATCGTTAAAATAGGATAAGTATTTTAACTATAAGTTATGATATAAGTTAGTTAAAGCTATAGAGGAGAACTCTTACGGGCTCCCGAAGAATCATGAAAATCATCGAAATATCCAAGAAGAGTTAAAAAGAGAGAGAGAGAGAGAGAGTGGGATTGAATTTCTTCATATTCAGGCAAGCACAGAATGAGGAAGCATCTACAACAGTAGTTATTCCGGAAAAAAGACAGAAAATAGTTTAGTTCGAATTATTATATACAATGGCAGTTATGAGACACTTCCTGTTAAAAAAACGAGAAGGCATTAGTTGAACCGAAAGTTCTATTTAGGCGACGTGAAAGCGAAGTAGATGTCGCGGCAAACAAGGAACCTACTCCGAGAGCAACTACAGGATTAACACCTACAGCGAGTACAGATGATAAGATGAAAGACTTGACAGCTACGGCCTGATATATCACAAATGTAATGAATCCAATAACGGACAAAATACCTGGCTACTAACTCTGTTACCGTATCGACACCACTTGACAAAATGCTCACAGTTATTGAATATTATACTGTAGTTTTTTTTTCCAATCTGATAAAGTAACCTTTGAGATTACATAGAAGCAGACTTACTTCACACATTGCTCTCTTAACGATAATGGGATGGGGGAACGGTCTGTGCGTTTCATCCAAGGAGTTATTAATTCGAGCTAAATCTTCCCCAAAAACATCTTTTAACCTATCACAGCGAACCTGAAACCAATAACTTTATGAACGGAACAAGAAAAAGGTTTACCTGAGCTGAAGAGCCACCGCTGAACTTCATCAAAACATTCACCGAGTCTTTCATAGAGTGTCCCGTCACATTCTCGAAATCTCCTTCGGGTGTTGAGATATGAATGATCATAGGCTCTCCTTCTTCGAACCCGTTGAACAAAGCCCAGTGCTAAACTGAACTTAACAAAATTAATGCGAGATAAAACATACCCTGTAGATTTCGGTTGGAGAGCCTGCTAGAAAAACTGTCCTTCTAAATTCCAAGAGATCTCCTATCTCCAAGAAAGGAACTATGTTCTCATAAGATAAAAAATCACTTATCAGCATTTCACAGCTCGCTGAAAATCAATCACAAGATGATACTTATTCAGCATTGCTCGTCAGATAAAGGTTGGAAATAAGCCAAGTAACACAAGAATGAAAAATCAATATTAAAACTATATGGAAAAGCTCAAGTGAAAACAAAACAAGTGATAAACAAATAAAACAATTGAGGAGATCATATTTTAATTCACAAGCTCTTCAACAATGGCCAAAACCTGCTGTTGCCACGCTTCTCGACACTCATCCCAAATCAATTCAATCTTGGAAACATGGATCAGCGAAACGGTAAAATTATAAAAAATACCTCAGGTTTACTTTTATTGAATTTGATCAAAGCAATTTCGCCATGGAACATCTCAATGCCATCCTAAATATTTGAGATACATGAAGCATAATCTTATTTCATACCTGTTTCAGTTGAGAGTTGCAATCGAGCTCCAATAACCTGCTATGCAAACTGTCCCAGTCTACTGCCTTTTTGCAAGAAATAGTGTGTGAGAAAGAAATGTAATGTAAAGGCAAGTTCAGTTTATGCGCCGCTTTTTCACAAGTTACAACTTCAGGCCCGGTCTATAAAAAGATTTTTGAGAGTCGATGAATTTTCGAAGAACCGTTTTCTTACCTGCTTATCAACTAACAAACAAGCAGAGAATGGGCAATGCTTTTTCGATGGAGTAGGGTCGAGGTCTATACTTCGTTCAATGATATCCCATGGGACCTGGGAGATATTGTAAAACACAAAGTCTTCTATTGTTTTACCTCAATTTGCATAGAGTTTACAGGTGGGATACTAACTGTCTCTCCGTTAGCTGGCATATACACAGGCAAGTTGAACTCCTGGAACAAACTATAGAAAGAATATGTGGGAAACTCTTACTTTCATAACTTTTTCCTTCAAGAATTCCATCTTTCCGGCTTCACCATGAACGAACATGACGCTACGGGGAGAGCAGTCTCTGATTAACTTAAATTTCTATGTGAAAGATAAAAACACTAGCTGAAAACCTGCATAATGCCTTTCGCATCTGCGTGCGCACTGAAAGACATGTATTCAACGCCCAAGTTGATTTCGTACTGTAAGAAAAGAACTTGAAGATTATTCATACAAAAATATCAAACCATCTTATTTTCAATTTCAATTTTCTTCATCCCCCCTATTACTTTGGCTCCAACTGTACCCGCAACGCAGAACCCAGGCATGATAATCATATTTTTTGAGTCTCCACACCATTTTTTGAAAACCTTCAAAGATTGCCCACCGTGAAGCATTCCTACATAACAAAGTATATAAAGTTTGATTTTATTCAGATTACCTGGAGTAGAAAACAATACCATGGCACCTGGTAAATCTTCATAATTTTTCTCTAAAGGCTTGATGTGAGTGAAATCAAACATATTTCTTTCAACGAAAGTGTGCTTTATTTTCTCATTTGTCCAGTTAATGAATAATCTATAGTACTATAAAAAAGGATGAAATCTTACGTGGAAAAATAAGAAACCTGGTTTGCTCTTTCTGCTAGGCCCTGAGAGAAATAAATAGGGACCTTCAAATCCATTCGTTCCCAGTAAGACTCCAGTAAAATACAAAGTTCCTGAGCTCTTCCAAGAGCGAAAACTGGGATGAGCACCTAAGATACCATATTTCTAGAATCATATTCGTTCGTTCAAACTTTTCCTCCTCCTTGAACTCTTTCGTGGATTTTTCTCAAAAAATCTCTTTCGCGGGCTCGCTTAGAATCTCTGATTGTGGTGGCATAAGTGGACTCGGAAATTAGAACGTCCGGCTTCAATCCCGGTAAAACTCTAGCAGCTCCCAAATGTCTATCGGGAGTCATATTATAATCACCTTAATGTCCAATGAACTGATCTGTTACACTCATGCTTGATACCTGTATATAGGACTGATTGATTCCCAACTTTAACTTCAAACATAGCAGCTCCTAATACGTGCCCAGCGTAGAAAGCTCTAATTGATAGTTCGCTATCCACTTCATATGTTTCATGCAAGTTCACAGCGATTACCTTTATGAAGAACAAAAGTTAAATGACATAGGTTAAAATCAGAACCTTTTTCATACAAGACTTGATATGGGCAGAGGTAAAAAAATTGGTGTCTCCACGGAACTCTGTTTGAACTTTTCTGTAATCCTCCTTGAATTATTGATTAGGCTTTGGCGATGGAAAGTAACGTACAAGCAACACAGGAGCTATAGCTTTTGTAGGATGAGTCATGAATATAGGACCGTCATATCCAACTATCTCGCTCATGTGTGGTAATGAGCCACAGTGATCCAAATGAAAATGAGATATGATAACGCAATCAAGATAATCATTCAGGTTTCCACCACCTCCAATATATCTTAACACGTATATAATTCACTCGTACAACACTTGAAACGAACGAGAAGTCAGGAAAACGCCGCTCATCCTGATATCCCATATGCATACCACAATCGAGCATAACATTTCTACCCCCGATTGAAATCAAAATACATGATCGCCCAACATCTTGGCCGGCTCCCAAAGGTACTATCTAAAACTGATTATTCAGATTCGATTGAATACAACAGATCACCTTAATATCGGGAATCATAGCAGAAAAGTATATACAACTGAGTTAGTTTTTTTCGCAGAAATACGCAAAAGAACGGAAAATTTGACTACGTACAGATGAGCTAAATTATTTAACCCAAATAGGGATCTTCCACACATGCGAGGAAGTAACTCATAACTCTAATGCAATGATGTTAGATTATTCTTCTCCTTTTTCCTTTGAATTTATTGAGAGCGCTGTTCGTAGCAATGAAATTACCTTGTACAGTTACCTGTATCTGTATAAGCGTTCAATTTAATCGAGGAAGAAAATATAAACAAAGAACTTCAGTAAATGTTACTTTATTATAAGTTAATACAAAAAACATAGTTGTACTATTATTGAACGGATTTAAAAACTAAGATGCGTAGAGAGCGTAATGGCTTGAATTCCGCAATCCCAGTCTGAATGCTAAACTCTCTACTCTTTGAGAGATTAGGAAGTTATCGAACACTGAGAAGATTTAAAATTTGTCGGTACTAATCATATTCTAACTCACTGCTTTTCCAAGATCCACGACAATAAATGTAATGCAAGATGTAAGGCAGGTATTTCGTTAGCTCTCGATCTGTTCCAATCTTAATGATTTTCTTATTGCCTTCAACTTCCATGAATTTAGCTAGATTAGGTAAGCAGACTTGAAGAATCTTAAATCGATCGTTCATCTTAGAGTAAAAACTCTGTTGAAAAAACCTGTGAATGAACATACAAAGAATGACTACCAAGTTCTATTGTAGTATCTACATTCTCTGATGCTGGTTGATGAAAATCAAAAAATTCCACCTTTCTTAATATGAAAATAGAGTTATAATTGGTTGCTAAAAATCACCTGAAAGCATTACAGCTCACAACTGAAAGTTCTATATCTAAAACTAAGGAACTTGTGGTGAAGGTGGATTCATAGAACATGAGAAGTTTGGATAGAGAACATAAGTTGTGAGTGAACTCACACTTGTGGTTATTCTAAAATTTATAGAATATATAACTGAATTAAACTGCATGAACTACTGTTTCTCCCCCGACGAGGCTCTCTTTGGTGAGAACAGTGCTCAAACAAGAATGCCCCTCAGCAGTACTTAAGCATATCATAACTTCTAGAGAGATCTCCCAATACTTTTGAGGGTTCATGTCTGACAGATCACAGCTGAATACTAAAATTAATTCCTTTTTTTTTGATTGCATCACAACTTCCCTGAATTCAGAAAGCCAACATAAGCAACTACAGATTTTTCTCACCATTGTAGTGGCCCTGTCTTCACGTGATATTTTTTCAAAACTCTTCTTCTCTTCACTGTGTTGCGATTGATAGGGAAAGAAACATTTTCAATGCAAATACTCTTAAGTTTATAAATGAAAAAAAAAATGAAATGAATGAAAAAGGTTATACTTACTTTGTTATTCAAGAGGTTATATGTGTAAGTCCAAAAATCTGTTGTTTCCAACTCTACTAGATTTCCCATAAGGTATTCTTCACATTTATCCAAAACTACAGATGCATCAAATCTGTCAGCCAGAACAAATAGGTAATCAACTTCTCCTCCTGGAACGAAGAACAAATACAATTAGTTTTTTGAACTTTCTGTTGTTCCAAAGTCTTACTTCGTAGATGATAGCTGGGACAGTATATAACCTCAAGGAATTTATGAAATTCCTCGAAAACCACGTCTTTCAATTCAATCACATCCTCGAACCTCTCGGAGAAATTTGAATTGAGCATAACGCGGAAGAAATTAGAAAACGTGCACAAAATCTTAAATAGTTTCTCATTCAAATCTTTCACATTTATCCTTACCTGGCCATGAACATATAGAATTCTGCCGTTAACCTTCAGTTTCAAATCCCAACCAGGAACCGATGGATCGAGAAAATTGATCATTTTTCAATAAAAATTGAAATAATGAGAAGTTCACTCAATGAAACAGATTATGCACATTTGTGATCTAACTACAACAAATGACTTATTTGATCTTTGTAGTTTCACTCTCAGTGATTTTCAAATTAATTCATAAGTTCAGGTTGAATTGTTTTATGAAATTTTGGAAAAAAAAATCTTTATCTACTCTTTCAATAAAACCCTGTTAGGAAGTTCATATGTTTCATTTGTGTGAGTTAGATACGAGCGAACACGTGCGCGCATAGATCAAATAACCATAGAAAGATGAAGAGTGAGACTTATTAACAAGATTTATGAGAGTGAACGTTAAAGAAGCAAACGAAACGTCCGCTTCTGCTCGCCCACAAGCTGAGAATCGAACCCAACTTTGTTTCTCAACCATTTTCAACTCAATTTATAGTGAATTTTCATTATCCCTATTCTTTTTTCAGGCCCAACTTAGAAATGGAAAAACAGGAAAAACGACTGAGCGCGTCAGATAGTGAAAAGTGAATAAACGACCGCACTGAGCGCGTCAGATAGTGAAAAATGAATGAACGACCGCACTGAGCGCGTCAGATAGTGAAAAATGAATGAACGACCGCACTGAGCGCGTCAGATAGTGAAAAATGAATGAACGACCGCACTGAGCGCGTCAGATAGTGAAAAATGAATGAACGACCGCACTGAGCGCGTCAGATAGTGAAAAATGAATGAACGACCACGCTATTATTTTGAGCTGCATTAAACGAAGAATTTTTCAATTTCATTCTTCCGTGCACGCGTCCGTGAGAGCGGTGTCGACCTTCTGAACCTTTTTTGAACATTTACAGCTCCATTTTGTGTCTTAACTACCAGAAAATGCATCTTTTTCGGAAAACTCAATTTTTAGAATGAAAATGGTCCCATCTCAAACTATTAGAATAAGGAGAACTTAAACATAGAGATTAACCTGTTTATGAAATATAAAACATGGACAGAAAGGGCAATGTTTTTCTATTGAAATCGATTTGTTAACCTCGGAAGCTCAATGAGTTTTCGGAAGAGGACAACTAGAAAACAATAAGTACATTATTATCGAACTTATTAAAATGAAAAAACCACCTTTTTCAAGACGTCTCGTCGTCCTTGAATAAGTTCTCCTAAGTAACAGTGCACCATCATTACAACAAACATATTTTGAAAATTATTTACACAGATGGTGAGATGGTTAGACTCTAAGAAATCTAAAATTCAAAGTTTTTTAAAAGAAAATTCCTCCTGAGAACTCCCTCTTTACTACAAAACTATGATTTCACGATAGTTGTTTGTTTTATTCCAGATTACCAACAAGTTTTATTTAATTGAGAAACAGAATCACAGAAATAAGTTACGTTCATATAAGTGAAAACAAAGAGAAAAAACAATACGTTTCAAAGATTATATTAATTACAGTCTGCTTTCGCCAGAATAGTTGGTAACATGTTCGTTACCTCTTGAAAACTAGGTCTTGTACTTCGTTCTTTTTGAGAGCACCACATTCCCAATTTTAACAGTTCGTGGAACGAGACTGTGTCCCTACCTGAATGAGAAACAACTTAATATGGAAAATATGTTAGAAAACGAACTATCGTTTGAAGAACAGAACTGTTTCTTGTCCATTAGAATATCTTTCATTTTGTCTCGAAGGTTTCCTTTCCCCCGTATTATACTAGATTGAATTTCATACACATAATCTAGCAAAATGTATGGCTTTCTATTTTCTGCATACGCGCGTAAACCTTGAAAGAAGTACAGATCACAGAAACAGTAAAAGAAAAAAACCTGTTGCCATTTCAAGCAGCACTATCCCGTAACTATAAACATCTAATTTCGTTGACAATATTTTGCTTGTTATGAACTCAGGTGGCAAATAAGCTAAAGTTCCCTTGATATGAGAAGCTATTAGCGGCGACTTTTCATCACTCGCTACCTCAACCTAAACAGTTAACCATATCATAGAAAGTGTGTGAAAGGTGCAAGCACCTGCCCATCTCTACTCAATCCGAAGTCTCCTATTTTAGGCTCTAAATGTCTGTCCAACAAAATATTTGCTGATTTCACATCTCCATGAATGATGGGATTTTTGTCTGTTGTGTGCAGATACAGTAGCCCTCTCGCTGTTCCCTCGGCAATATTCCAACGCTGTTGCCAAGTGAGAGCAGATGTCCCCCTCTCCAAAACGAAACATGAAGAACGAACTTAAGTTTTCTAAGGGTACCTTGCATAATAATCTATCTTCTAATGATCCGTTTGCCATATACATGTAAACCAGACAAGGTTCTTCAGTTTCGAGACAGAAAGCATATAAGGGTAGAATGTTTTCGTGTCTGTATTTCGCTAATGTGCGAAGCTCTTGGAGACTTTGTCTAACTCTTTCTTTCTCATACTGTAAACAATATATTGCAAAAACTCGTATAGTTAAAATTCAAACTCTGACTCCTTTATCAACAGTAGCATTGATTCGTTTAACCGCAATATTCATTTGCTTCCACTCTCCTTTATAAACAACTCCGTATCCACCTTTACCAAGTATATTTTCGGGAGAAAACTTATTTGTAGCCAACTAAAAAGAAATATGGAATGATTACAGAATATCAGTTTACCTCCAGTTCTTCATATGTCACAGATAAAGTGTTTTGTAAGGCTACTAACAAAGAGTCTTCGTTGGAGCTTAAACAGCGAAACCATGCAAAATACGACTATTACGAACCACCTTGATCCGGAAGTCGTTGTGTTTCTGAATTCACTCTGAGTTTCCTTCAATCCACTCATACTTGATAACGAATTAGTGATTTCACTAACTTTTGGCTGTAACAAAATGTGATATCAGAGACAAAACAAGCTTATCGTGCGAATACCAGTGTGAAATCGGATATATAATCAGTACTGGGAGCCAGAAGAGATTTAGAAATAGATCCACTACTGATCAGAGAGTCTTCAATGTGATGATACTTATTGGGCACTGGAAAACAAAAAAAACTGTTGATTGGTTTAGGAAGACAAAAAAGATGCTTCTTACCATGACTACGAATTATTTTCATACACCTGAGAAGCTTCGCCAAAGCGAATACAGTGTACAAATCAGCAATGGTATAACCTTTGCTTCCCCAAATTCTTAACAAATACCAGGATGGACTACCCTCAGCTTTGAACTTCTTGCAACCATCTACATCTATCATTGATATTTCTGGCATATGTGAAACTGAAACGAATGAAACGGTCGAAAGAATCGAATAAGCTTTGCTCACTCAATTCTTCCCATACATCGTGGGCATCCAAAATGTTGCAAAGCTGGGACATAGTGTCATGATTAAGCATGTGTATTGGTAAAGAATCGGGATATTCCATTATGATTAATTCACTTCCCCTTTCTTTCTTCATCCGTTCACCTTCATGGTACAAAAGTGTTGTTCGATCCTGTGAAGTCTAAGAAAACATGAAACTCAAACAACTAACCAGACAAAATGAAAACGAAAAAAAGAGTAATGATAGAAAATTTTTAAAAAATCAAAGCTTTTTTGATTTTCAATAGTGAAAACCTTCTAAAAATGAGCTTTAAAGATTCAAATATGAACAATTTGCATTGCTAGCAAGAGCATTGAACAAAAAAGCCATTGACAAAGTCGTTTGGTACGTAGTTTAGTCCCGTGTGCTTTCTCACTGCGTAGTTTGAAGTTATACCTTCTGAATACCTGCCTGTGTATAATATCTTTATCTCGATAGTTTTAAGATGACCGTTATTCTCCGAAGAAGCTGCACTTTGATTCAGCGTCAATTCTACGGATGCCACCGCTATTTCAGTTCAGAACAACCTAATCCTAGACTCGTGAGAACAGAAGGCCAGAGGGACTTGACGTAAGTATTCTGTAGCATATCTTCAACTCGTTACTTTGTACAGAAATATGGATCTTATTGAAGAACAAATTAGACAGAACTCAGCCAAACGGAAACTAGGAGAACAGAACTGGGTTTACCGCTCGGAAGTAAGGTTGAAAACAATAATCTCTGTAAGGAACATGGCTTTCAGATGGTGAAGAGATATGGTCTGGATAAGAACCACACGTATACTTGGATAGCATATGGCTTAATTATAATTTTTGGCTTCACTGCTTTCATTTACGTGAAATCAACTGTTGTTATGAGTAGAAAAGAAGAAATGGAGCAACGTGAGAAGTTACGAAAGGAGCTCAATCTCACAGGAGTTGACAGAAAGAAAGTAGCAATTGTAGAGAATTGAGTGTAAAACCATTTATTTAGATTGTTGCTAGAATAAATTAAAAGCTATTTTGCATTAATTTGTTAAATGAACTCGAATGTTCGAGAATAGCCACTCGGGAGGACTTTTTTCAGTTTGCATTGATAATAGTTCGCTTTTGTAAGATAATCGAATCTCCAGTACAGTGCTGCTCGAGCAATTGGCTTCTAATCTAACTCCAACGCGATGACGACGACGAAAAACAACTGGATCAGTTCTGAAACGGACAATTCATAGTTTACCAGGGTGTTTTGAACTAACGTTGAGTCGATTCTAGTATTGGGGACAGGCGTATCACATAGGTCTGCTGCCTCATCTGCGGGGGGCAGAACGAGCTCAATTGGATCCATGTTGCATTCAGCATGATCTTTAGTAATATTTTGCGGCTCTAGTTTGACCTAAATGAGAAAAGATTATGTTGGTTGAGAAAAACGAACTAACATCTATTTTATCCATGCTCTGATTCGCTATTGAGAGGAACACTATGGTGGGCTGATCTCTAAGTATCTCGGGTTCCCTTGAGAGCTTAACTTCGGGAATATAATTCCGAGCAAAATACTGTAGGATACCAATGATTACGATTCGAATAAGACTATAAAAATACTTGAACTTTATACTTGAAAGCACAGGGTCCATGATCCAACTTAATGACATTATGATCGCATTCTTTGCACCTAAATTAAATCGAAGCTTCCAGAGCGCTTCAGAATATGGTTTTCTCACCTAATGGCTTTCCTAGGAGTTAACAACATGCGCACTGGACGCAAAGGTTGCTCATAGTCAAGAGGTTGTCTTATCAAAGTTTCTAATGGCAATATTTCACGTTTGTTGGAGCAAACTTCATCAATATTCAGTTGAGGAACCTAGAGAAGTAGTTATCAGCTTCATAATTATAGTGTTCATAAGTATTCAACCTCTTCAGAAGCTTCATGAACGGGAGCTTCAACTGCTGGTTTCTCCATAGTTTTTTTCCTTTTCTGATAGGAAAATTGTAAGTTATAACGATCAGTCAGAGTAAGAGAAGAAGCTGTGTTTGACCGTCTGAAACAATGAGCTGCAAACTCAGGCAAAGACTGAATGAATACCTTTTACTAAACTTCATGGTGTCTCTTTTAGACTTCTCTATAAGAGCGAACCCTCGGAGTTGGTCTTCGACCAAATTGAGTTCTTTCTCGAGAGGATTCTCCCTCCTGAATTCGAAAAGGTATACTCATGCATGAAAGATAACTCAGATACATCGGCCAATTAGTGCTGGTTTGTTGGAAAGGTATATCGCTATCCTTAGTTGTCCAACGACATGTTCCACAAGTGAGAAATGTGTTTTCACCAACTGCTCGGACAAACAAAATTGTTTCTAGAAAACTATGCTTTAAGCGCATTCACTTCCCTGCTCACCACAAACAGGACATTGATGACAATTGTGACAACGATTGCGTTTAAGACGAGCCTCTCCAGGAGGGACAGTTTCAAGACAATTGGAACAGAACATTTGATCAATTTCTACATAAGCACAACTATGACATCTGAAGTTTCGGATAAATATGTAATCTGTGATAGAGCTAAACCTCGTTTTGGAACAATGACAACAGAAAAACAAATTGCTCAAAGGCCACCATTCATTACAGCCACATTCATACTCCACTCTTCTGTTATGATAGATATTTTCCATTCTATTTGAAGAAGCTCAAAGAGAACAGTCAGCTTATAGTTGGAGAATAATTAGCAATATGTACTGCAACCTCAAAAAAAAAATTTGTACGTAATATTGCGTTAAGGTGCATCTCTTCAAATCTAGTTGGCTAAATCAATCCTCCTCTATGTACCCGAACTGATCGTTATTAGCAATTCGTTAGCAATTTTGCCTAATTTTTGCAATTTGGTTGTTCAGAAGTTCTGAAATGTGACAAACATTCCTTTCTTACGCAAAACATAGAGCACTGAAATTCCCTGTTCATATTGTCTTAAGTTCTTTCCGGTAGAAAACGTCTCTGATCATTCGTTTGACTCAACACAATATGGTTGCATTCTTTTCTAAGTGAAAACACATTAAGAAAAAAAATTGTTGTGTTCCCCAAATTAATTGCATCATATAAAAGACCAGTGTGATTCATACAGTTGCACTTATTTTCTTTAAATTCAAGAGCACGGCGTAGTCTAGGATATTGACTCGATAATTGCGTGGCTCTGGTGATTGCAACTACTTGTTAACAGGTTCCAAGGTGTTTTCCATTTTTATCAAACTTGATAAGCATTTGCCCACATTACCCTGTCAACAGCCAGTTTTCTATCAGGACTAACTTAAGTGTTTTTTTCGTAGCGTTCCTCCACAAGGATTGATGAACGGAAATTTCAGAACTATGGAAAACTTTCAATTCTTCCCAGCGATCCATGTACTTCTAGAATGTCTACACATTCAAAGACCACACACATGCACAAGTAAATAGAATATATATATACATATATATATCTGTATCTTTATGAAAATTAATGGATTTCGTGAGCAAGATGCACATCACTTAGTCAAAAATATGAGAAAAATAATCTCTGATATTGTATTCAATACAATTCTCATGTACATACACATATTAAGAATGAAAGGAACTCGTAAGACATCGTATATACAGCTTAGTAAAGCATTTAAGGCACTTAGTTTGGTGTTTAAATTCTACCATGGACTAGAAATGAAAAATTCGGAAAGAAAAACCCGCAAAGCGGCTCCTATGTACATACATCTTGCTTGACATGCATTATAAGAAAATCTATGAATATATGGCGTATTTAGTCAACGATGAAATGGGTGTTAGCCTGAGCTTTGAAACACATCTCCTCCATGTGGGAGACGAAAGGATCTCTCTGAGCCATACCAATGAATTGCAGAGGTTTACGGCGACCAGCTACCAAAATTTCTATTCCTTTGCGGGTTCCTGCTATCAACGACATGGAGTTCAGAGACTGGATCTGCAAAAGACGAAATTATTTCGAAAGAGTGAGAGTAACAACCTTCTTAACAGAAACAATATCATGGAACAAAAACATAACTGGTCGTTCATCATTTGTTGCTCTAGATCGGAAGATCAATGCTCTAAAAGATAAGGCATCAGTGAACTGCGAACTTCAATCAACAACATACGCATCGGTCAAGTAGAGAATACCAGTACTGATTCCTTTCGGGAACAGTTTGTCTTTTTCGTTCATTACGCAACTCCGGACTGAAAATGCACGGAAACATGATATTAGTTAAATTGAAATGGGAAATTACATGCAACAACGTTATCAATCATGGGATCTTCTTCCGTGCTGCTGTCATCCTTCTCATCTCTTCCATCTGACAAAGAATTTTGTGAGAATGAGCCGCACTCAGCCAGCCGAATATTTGTTTCCTGAAGTGATATTGTTTTCTTTTTTCCTTCTAAATTTTCGTATTCAAAGATTCATGCTCGAAAAACACCCACTGTGTCTGTGGAGACTGTAGGAGTGCCAATTAGGCCCCCTTTATCCAAATTGAAATTGGAGCCAAGTCTTGACGTAAACATTTCTCCACATATGGTAGAACGTCGAGTGGAAGCGCCACCAGGTGTTACCTGAAAATATTTCAAATACGTTTTCATGCACTATTAAAAAATGACGTACACATCTTTCCTCATCTGTTTTCGGACCGTTAACAGGAGACTGTGGATTTTTGATAGGCAAATTCCTATAAAACCAGCCGAATGTATCTAATCGGAAACGAAGTCTCGGAAAACGATCAAACAAGTAGGTCGTAACAAAGATTCGGATTCCCAGAGCAAGACCTAGAGTGAAACAACTTGTTACGAAGCTAATTCCGTTTTCATACCACACATCCCTAGACAAGTTCCCGTATTAAAAACCATGGATAAGACAAGCCAGTAGATGACTAGGTAATAGAATTTCCATGTTACCCGTTCTTCCTTCCATGTCAACAAACTATTGAGATGTCAAATATAAAATAATCAACCGGAAAATTCTTACTTGTGTAATTTCTCGAGAAAGTCGGCACTGAATCGTAGAAGTTGCTGGGCAACCTTAGCTATATCAAAAATAAGCTGGGCACCAGAAATATCGAACCGAGGTAATGGAACTTCCTTTCTAGGCAAAAATGAAAGCCCCATATCGATGTTCCTAAAGGTTTAAAAATCTCAAAATTGGTACAAGAAAAACTTACTTGACAGAATTAAGATAGTTGAGCGATAATTGAAAGAGTAATAAGAGAAGAACTAGAGATGCAGTCCATCCACGTATAATAGAGAAGAAATAAACCTTAACCGATCTGTTAATAGGGGAATGGATAACATCATTTCAATACCAGAGTGAGGAGGAGGGTTGAAATTGGACTTTTCCACAAAAGAAGATCATAAAGGGCTGCAGCTACTTCAATGAACGGGTGGAGAGCTGAATCTAGAAAACAGTACATTAAGAAAGATGATCATAAATGAAAAACCGTACAGCATCTTTTCAAGTCTCTTTTCAAAGCAATGGCTGATAGCTTTGAATTCTCCACGTTGATAGAAGGAATGGTTTCTCCAGGGGTTTCTAACGCTTCAGCAATATCCAAAAGGAAGAAACGAATCTCTCGCTTCACCCAAACCCAACGGGAACATGGCATGTCTTCTGATCCACCTGGAAAGTACAGTTAAGAGAAATACTTTCATTTGAAAAACAAGATTCTCCGCAAAACATACCGGCTGACTCTGCGGAAGAGATGGAAGAGCTTTCATATTCATTGTACTTACATGGGTTGTGCTGACGGATAATGAGAGGACGCGGAGAGTCATCCGTCTCAATTCGAGGGATTGGACCCTTCATTCTGAAATTAAGGAATCAAAAACATTTTTTAAAAATCTATGTATAATATCGAACAAAAGGGCAATAAATTACGAGGTCAAGACAACGAGATAGATTCCAGGTAAATCGTACCATCTGTCGGTATGAACAGGTCTCATACCCGACACGGTGCACTCGATAGCATCAAATCTACCTCATAAGGGATTTTCGAACAGCATGCTACATATAATTAACGCGAAATGTTTTTGAACCGGAGTGTCTTATGATCAACATTCGAATTGTAAGGATAGTACTTACAGAGGTCACAGCACAATGGTTATTCCCTCTTTCGCTTTACCAAGAAATTTGGTATACCATATACAAAGCCGCCAGATTTGTTTCCGATTTTCGCGGGTGTTTTCGGCTCAAAAATGGGTAAATGAACTTTGAGGTTGGTATACTCTCACAAAGTCAAACAATGAAAGAACAACGCAAGGTAAGTGAGACTGTTTTTTTTGTAAAAACAAAGATTAATGAGCAACTTACTTCTTGGGAGTAGCAGGTCTGTCTTCAGTACTCTCAATATCGGCAAGAGCAGTAACTGAAATAATACATGATAATTGTCAATGAAAAATTATTGAAAATTTGAAAAATCTGTGTTTCTATCATGAACGAACGCCGAGCAATTTTTTGTAATAGGCAAAACAAAAAGAGATCTGATAAACAAGATATGATTTGGAGTGCTGAAGAAACTGATACACGCTCATAGCTCATATTTTTGGTGTAGAGGAATAGTTATGAAATGAAATTGATTGTTCGATGTAAGTATAAGCAGATACGAATAGGAAATAATGATGATCAAGTGGTTGTGAAGGACATATTTCCTTTTGGAAACGGATTAACGGATAGTTCCAAACGGTAGGCCATCCGATTTGTCGTCGGAATGGCTAAATGATGCTAGCTAATACTGGCAAAGAAAGGGAAAACTTGGAAGTGTCTCGTAACGAAATGAAGAAAGCGAATTAACTATTAGATACAAGCGTAAGAGAGTCTGCTTATTATGAAAGTAATTCTAAATGCGCCTGAATGGGCGCGAATCTTGACGTAGAACATGAAACGCGCGTGATCTGCATATTTTATAAACATTAAATACGGCAGGTGGAAAACCTATGTTTTTTTTTAAATAAAAGATTGGATGATTTTGCGGTTACGCAATCTATGCTGATCATGGGATAGAGTGTGAGATAGAAGTGCTAAAAGCTTGAGAAATAGATAAGACATTCAATGAACCGGTCCATTTAAAGCTGCAGGAAATCGGCATAAGAAGCAGCATCTTTTCATCAGATGAGTTTTCGGAAGAAGGTCACTAGTATCTGTGAACACGGCAGGAAACCACAAGCTTTCGTACATACTCCACGCAAAAAAAAATAGCTGAGAGGTACATATGTTAATAGCCATGTGAGAAGCATTAACGACAGTTCCTAACAACGTTGATGCGTGAAAGGAAAAATAAGAAAAAGGATATTTTGATTAAAATCGTCAGATAGAAGGTTTACCAGCAAAGAATGCGTGTATTAACTAGAATAAACCTTAATTGATTCAGACAGTCATGACGTTGGTGATTAAGCGCATAGGAGATAGAATGAGAAGCTTAGTCTGTTCAGGTTCTAAGCTGAAAAAATATCAAAGCAATTAGAGAGAAAGAAAGGGCTCTATAGGACATAGTAATAGAAAATTGCTCTCATCCATAAATGATTAATTAAAGCAGAGCAGCAACTAAAGAACTGCTCACACCAGATCCAAAGAAAAAAAAGGTTGTCATCTTCATAATCAACAAGAAGACCGAACAAACAGGAAAGCTGCTTTCAATGAAGAGAAGAAAACGAAATGAGAGGAAATGATTATGATAGATGGAAGAAATTGAGAAAGAAACTGAATGTTTTGATTTGAAATCCATTACAATTGTCGGGGATAAGATTGTCTCTGAATGTAGAAGTTGTTCTCAAATGTTACAACCATTTTTATCATTTTTCATTTTTTCGTGAATTTTTCTAAAGATAGATAGAAACAGAGGTTTCAGAAAAAGAAGACGGTAGAGGAAATGTGGGAAGCAAAAGTAAGAAATGAGAGCGAATAAAAAGGAAATTGTTAGAAAGAACTAAAATGAAATACAGAGCGTCAAACTGAACTCTCTATCATCTTCTTTTCTTCCTCATTACCACATACATCGAGAAAAATATGAAAAACTGAAGTGCGTTTCACGGTATTTTTTGTTGTGAATGAACCTCTCTTATTGCACCAACAAGGTCATCGTCCGACAAAAGCATTCAACTGCTTGGAAGGCTTGAACCCAAGGAGGTAAGCAAGGACAGCATTAACAAGAAGCATTGACATTCACCAGTTTTTGTATGAACAAGAAAACGACTACTTCATTATACAAACTTGTAACTTTGCAAGTTCGTGAGCAGAGGACAAATCAAAAAAAGTAACCATTGAGAGTCACATGAGAAGCCAATTGTTGTATTTTCTTTGTTTCTAACACTGATGTGAGGTGCACAGATACTGCCTACCTCTCCCACTAATGGACCCCGTTCAAACACAGAATTAAAAAGTTAACTCGTTGTTTGGAGCTGAATGAACCCATGAATTGTTGGATAGAAATAGAGAACTGACATAAAAGGTGTATATGCAAAGAGAAAAAGAAGCCAATCGAATTGAAATAGGCATTTTTATAAAACTGATGGAAGGTCTCGCTTTCACTTCTCAACCTTTGTTTCTCAAAAAGCTTTATAACTCTCTCGTTTTGACAGCTATTTTCTAGTTCTTTTAGCTTTTGACACAACAGTTCAAGGAAATTTAGATGGCAGAATAGATTTTATCTTTTCAGATCTGCTGGTTCATTTTCCATGATTCACTGAAACATAGGAGGTCTCTGATCTGGGATGAAGGAACAAACAAGGAAAAGAGGAAAAAAGAGGGAAAGTTATCTTACTTTCAGTTTCACGGAATCTATGTGTTATTACTCAGAAGCATGTAAAACGGGTACTCACCACTATCATCGGACCATCTTATAAAAAAGAAAGTGAGAAGAACGACAATGGGATGAGAGGTGAGGGAGAATAAGGACAAGAAGTAGGTAGATGCGTTCTACTGATACAGAACAATAGAATTGAAAGCCGAATTTGCAAATAATAAAGTGAGAAAATTAAACGTTGGCAGTTTTATAAGTTACACGATCGGTGAGAATGTCTAGCTAACCAACTATTTATTGCTCGTTCTATCACACTGCCAAACTAAACGGTTTTTCGAGAAGTTTCAGTTGATATTGGGAAATTACCCTTTGTTCTTGTTTGGTCAAGATAGCTGAAAACTATCGAATGACTTACCTAACTCGTAATTTCTTCTTAACACCTCTATGAGATTATTATCCAATTGGCTGGGAAACAAGCGGAAGCGTTTATGCTTACCGTCTCTCTCGGCACTGGAAAAAAAAATTTATTTAAAATTAGGAAAAAGGCTTTAAGCACCTTTTGTCTGCGCTAGCGTCTCTATTATCACGGCTACGCTTGAATTTTTCTTTAGAACGTAGACCATTAGACACAAATGCCTGAACGATGCACCCGTCGCTCTTCCTAAAAAGGGAAATTGTTTTGGCGGAAACACCTCACAAACGCTTCACCTTCTCTCTCGTTGATGTCTCGATTCGGAATCAGGTACGTTTAGAAAAAAAGTGGACATAACTGACCTGAAATGTACAAAAACCAGCTTTATTGAAAATATAGGGAAAAGCTAAGAAATTCTTGAAAAACAAGATACAAACAACCAGTTGACAGTTTCATAACCGTAAATTTCTAGGAGAGTAGAGAATTCAAGTCAGAAACGGCACAGCAGAGAAGCTATTTCAAGAAATTAAGAAAATTCAAATGGGGGAGATCACATTTTTGATAACCGTGAAAAGAAAGATAAGACATAGCTTATCACACTGTACGGATTAGAACTCCTTGAGTGGAATTTCAATAATCTCCGCGTCACCCCACATTTTTAATATTTGAAGAGGAAATAAATTTAACTACTAATTTGCGTGGGATGGCTGCAAAGGTTGTAGATACAGAGGCCTACTGAAAAATAATGAGAGAATGGTTAGTAATGTTTGATATACCTTTGAAATATGGGGTAAGTTGGGAGCGACATTAACAAAATGAGCCTAAAAGGCATATGTATTGGTACGAGAATGGGCTGTTTTGACCTGGCAATCTGGTTGTAACATTACGAGATACTTAGCTAGTTCTCATTTACTGTTTTAGATACTATCTCGTATAAAATAAATAAAAGTACAGTTGCCTTCTTAAAACTTGGGCATCAATTAAAGTTTGATAGCAATGAAAAGGCATAAGGATGACGTTTGATTATCAGTACTCTTGCTGAATGCTGCCACATTAGTCTGAGGTGGATAACTGGAAAAACGCTGCTTAGAGTTCTCCGACAACAAGTTCTACGTCTTGATCGATCATAACACCACTAACCTGCTGACCAAAACACTCGTTCCTCTCCGAACCTGACATCATACATTCGGACTTTAACTCTCAAGTTAGCTGATTAGAAATCAGTTGTTTGATCAGAAGTAGTTAATTTGAAACCTGGGGATGTATGAACATCAGGTTATTTGCCAAGTTATCTTACATATTTTTCATTCCTTTATGAAATTGCGGAATTCTGTAGAAACTGGATTTCAGTAAGTAACAATCTTTGTTTTGAAATGATATCCATTTTATGAAATATAACGATCATATAAAAGCTCTATTCATCACTTAAGAAAGGCAGTTTGCACAGCTTCTTTGTATTTTCTGCCTGGAACGATCGACCAGAATTCATCAGCGTTTGCCCATTTGAGATCAGAAACCTTAAGACACAACTACATGTGGAATAAGTTTAATATATAATAACTTCGTTTTTGTTTATTTCGAAAGGACTCCTAGGATGTAATACAGCTGAATAGAAGAACACCTTAGCGCCATCAGCATTAAGCTTTTTTGCCAGAGGTTTGGGATACCTAAAACAAACAACACGTATAAGTTATGCTAGGGTGACTATACTTGTAGCTGTGAACTGAAAAGGGTGCATTGCTCTCGATGGAAGCCTGAAAGCTTCCAACGGAAATATCCCCAAGACACCTTTCTGCAGTCTTAACAAGAAGCAAAAATTCGAATAGGGTCACCATCATGTTTTACCTGACGGAGACTCTCTCCTTCTCGATGCTGCGTTTGAGGAAGTACCCATGGACTAGCGTATGTGGAATCTCCGAATTTTTGTTTGACTATAAGCACAAGCTTTTGATCCAAACATCGTCGAAGGCTTTTATCATCATTTACTTCATAATGCTTTGGATCATTCAGATGAAATCTGATATTGAAATTATTATATTATCATAATTATCAATGTTCACAAACTGATTTTCTAATGCGCTGGATTTCTTATTCCAATCGTCAACTTTCATCGAATTTGTTATTCCGATTTCGCCATCGAGCTCTGAGAGCTCTTTCCCTTCTCTTTCCAAAGCTGCTCTTTGTTCCAGAAGCCTTAAAACAATGCCTGTCAAAACAAAAACGAACAGATATCATTTGCAGTTTATGGCGAATGACGTCTTTCGGAAAGCTCAAGACAGGCCATCAGTTTGATCTAAATACTGCGCGAAATGGGTTATCATGTATCAAGTTCTCAAACATAATCCGTTTCTAAGAGGACTTACGCTTCGTCCTTTTTTGTTTTCAACTCAAAATCACTAAGTAAGCTGCGTTCTCGTTCGATTTCCAGTTGTGATGTGAGGTATCTATAACTAGCAAAATGGGAGAGCAGAGAAAATGAGGAAACCTTTGCTCAATAGATGTCATTGGAGGAGCAATAACTGGATAACGAGTTAGTACTACTGAAGAAAACACATTCCATTTAGCGGATAACTGCCTAATGGAGAACCGCATACTAAAACATATTCAAAAATCTTCTCCTAGAAGTCAAACAGATAAGCATCAGATCAAACTGTGGAAATGAAAAAGAGTTGACTACATTATTCATTCGTTTCTATTCTAATAATTAGCTTGGACTCATTCCCCTTTGTACACGGGGGGTCTTTTTTCAGCGAAAGCCTTCAATCCTTCAATACGATCTTTGGTTGGTACTATCTAAATTAGAACATTAAGCTGTTGCAATCGGAAAACACGTGCCTGAGCGTATGCTTGTTGTTCTACAAGAAGACCACTTGATAGATCCATTTGGGAGCCCAAATCAATAGCTGTTTTGGCCAATCTCACAGCAACAGGTCCCTACAAAATAAATGAATTACCGAAAAGTTGCAAAAACACACCCGAGGAATTATTTCTCGTGCAATTTCCAAAGCTTTGTTGAATGGATCTTCTACAACATGATTGACAAGGGAAATACGAGCGGCTTCTTCGCCTCCAATCATTCTAGCCGTGAAAATCAGCTCCTTAGCAACTGATCGACCTACAAGACGAGCCAATCTCTGTGTTCCACCTTAAGATTGTACTTACAATTTCAAAACTTGATTTGTATACCTGCTCCAGGAATTATGGCGAGTTTTGTTTCAGTCAATCCTATTTTAGAGTTCTTTGCTAAACCAAAGATGAAATTTTATCTTCTTATATCAGACATACATGCTACTCGTATGTCGCAAGATAAAGCCATTTCCAGTCCACCACCAAGAGCAAATCCATCTATTGCGGCAATCACAGGTTGTGGCAAAGTTTCAAGCTAAATGAACACTAGGCTAAATCTCAGTAAAAGAAAAAAACCTCATAGAACGAGGACCGAAGCTTATCTACGAAAACAGGTACTTCCTCAGGCGGCATGGTCTTTCTCTCCTTGAGATCAGCTCCTATTGAAGACTCATGCTGAGCAATCAAAACTAAGTAGTACCTGTACAGAATGCACCAGGTACATCACTCTTCACAATGACTACTCTAGCGTCTTTACAGAAACGAACAGTGCTGATGCTTTCACGCAACTTAAACAAGATAAACGCATCACAAAGGATCAAATACCTGCTGAAGAAACATTTTGCTGATTGCATTCTTCGTTTCAGGTCTATTCATATGAAAAACAACAATACCTGTAAAATGGTAACGAATAGCCTGATGCTTATATTCCCTCTTACCCGCATCTTCACCCGTCAATCTCTCCAGTCGAAACTGAGGTTTCACAGATGAAAATAAGCGAAAAGCTTGGAATGAAGGCAGTCTCCCTGTTAACCTGTTCATCTTGAAAATAGAAGATGCAAATCATAAGCACCTTTTCCGTATATAGCAGTCAATCTAACCCTACCCAAACTGATCACCCTTTTATAACCGATAATTTCAAAGGCCTGATAACCGCAAAAAGAATTCACCGAACATACAAACCTTTGTTGTTAAGTGAACAAGAGTACTTCATAAAACATTTTCCCCTGTTCAAGATTCAGGCATGGATTTCTCATAAAATGTATGGATTTAACAATGATGAAACAATTATTCATATAACAAATTAGTCGAAAAGACCGAATCCCATATCATCATCGGACTCTTCCTTTGGCTCATCCTTCTTCTTTTTGTCCTCAGCTGGAGCAGCAGCGGCGGCACCTCCGGATGGGGCAGCAGCAGCAGGGGCGGCTCCTCCACTAACCTGCAAATGAATCAAATTAAAAATTGCATAAGAAACAATTTCATTTGAATGTCTGAACACTATTGAGACGAATAACTTTTACGTTTTTCACCTCACCCAAAAGCGGTCATGGACACTATTGCTCACATCGACGGCTGACAGCAACAAACAAGGTTGAAAATCAGTGCTTTTTTTATGAGCGATTAACAAATTTTTTAAAACAAAACGTACAGTGACGAGTCCCTTAGCTCCCTCGGCAATCAATTCTTCAACACTCTTTCCTTGAAGTCTGGAAATGACAAGCTTGGCTGTCTCAGCATCACTTGAAGCTCCGACGAGAGTGAGGAGGTTAACAAGGTCTTCAACCTATAACTAAAATAAGTACTTTATTTGAAAGCAATGGTAGAAAAGAGCTTTCATTTCAACCAAAAGATGCAAGTAAGAAAAAGCAGGCACTCGGAAAAATGAAAATAATTTACCTTTGGTGAGGTATTTCCTCCGAGAACGGCGAGCAAGTAAGCGGCAACGTAACGCATTTTACCTGTAAATCTACAATGAAACCACTTATAAACAATAAGAAAATAAATCTTGAACACGAGACAAAACCAGAAGGATATAATAACTCTTTCGATTCTTGCTGGTACACGAGCTAAATTTTAGGCATTTCCAAAATTTTTGTTGAAAAATCCTGTCATAAAGAGTACGGTAATCATGAATGTTGCGGGACGTATTACCACCACCCTTGAACATATGTCTGCGTGTAACTACAACTGATCAATCGGACAGTCCACATGCTATCGCTCGATTTCTATGTTAATTGAGTTGTTTTTTCAAATATTATAACCTTAGAATAATGCAAAGTAAAACCTGAAACATTTAAATTTGAAATAACATCAGAAATTCTTGAAATTTCAGATTTCCCCACTCTCCTTACAGTAGGAGAATACACTAATCAAACTGGTTAGTTTGATGATATTACCAAAAAAAACATTCAACTTATAGTCTGCCATATTCAATTTCCAAAGTTTAATAAGCGTACTCCTCCTGCTTATTTGCACGTGTGCTTACATTCGTGCCTTTGCTCCATCGCTAATTGACCGTAACAAGGAGGGGTTTGACTGTGGTAGCTGGACTACACTAAAGTCTCAATTTTCAGACTTCTCGGAATATTTTGGAAGTTTGCCCGAATCGGGGAGCGCTTGAGTCCTTGGATAGCTGCTAGTTGTTTCTGTATGGCTTTTGTAGTCCTCTTCTTCTAGTTTAAAGTATGCATTCGGGAAGAATAGACACAGAGCAATTTGAAGTTAAGAAACGTCAACCTCATAAGGTCGGGCAAAGTCGGCCAAACGAATTTTTTGTTAAGAAGTTGGTTGAGTTTTATCCAGAATATCTAAGTTAGTTGTTTAGAAGTACGAATATTGCTGCTCAATCTAAAAAGGTTCAAGATTTGTTGTTAAATGGGGAAAATGAGGTTAGGTTGACGTTATGGGCAACACCATATTCCCAGCTTCAGGTTGTTCTTTATGGGCTGGGAGCTTCTCTGAACCGTGCCTTAGTTCTTCTTATGAATGTTATTAAGTTATTCAATGGAACTCTTACATATGCTATCACAACTGGGACAGTACAGGTTGTTTCGGCTTATGCATCTTATTTTATATATTTTTTGATTAGGTAACAGACGATTTATTCCCCTTGAGTGATGAACACGATTCGGGTGAACGAAGTCGTCCTCTATCGCTTATCAGAATAGCTGTATCACATTTAACTGCGTCCTGATTATTTTTTGTTCTTAGCTCTGTTAAGTTTGGGGGTTTCATAAATGTTTGTTGGTATATTCACATCATCCTTTATAGTTTCCAAGCTATTACCATATCTCAATTTTTGTCAACTCTAGTTTTACAATACAATGTCACCGTTTCAGAATGTATAGAATAGGGAATCTCTTGTTATCTTCCTCTCTTAATATATGCAGAGTTTGTAGTTTTTCTTCCAAAGTTCCAAGAGTTGCAGTTGTTGGCAGTGGTCCTGCTGGTTTGTATGTCCAAAGAATAGATAAACTCCTAATTATTTTCTATTTTAAGGTTTATTCACATGTGCTTCAATATTAAGGAGGTCTTCATGTAATCTCGACGTATTCGATGCGTCTCCTGTACCTTTTGGTTTGGTTCGTTACGGTGTTGCACCCGATCATCAAGAAGTTGTCTTTTCCAGTTATAAGGTTCTTATCACAAGCTTTAGGTAAAAAACTGTATCCATGGATTCGACAAAATGTTTGAAAATAATAGTGACAGAATTTCGCTGTTTTGCAATGTTAGGTAGTTTAACACAGTTTTATCTTTGAATCTTCTCATTCACAGGATCGGGAAGGATATTACTTTCAAAGAATTGACAGAAAATTACGATGGTGTATTATTAGCCTATGGAGCACATAAACCTCGAAATCTGAAAATTCCAGGTTTGAATAAACAGGTGATATAGTCTTTGAGAGTTTGCTTATAGGGGAACATTCTGTGAACGTGTTTTCTGGCTCAGACTTCGTTTCATGGTATAGCGGAGTTCCACATGCCTCAGGCCCATTATTGGACAACTCTCATGCTATCGTAGTTGGCAATGGAAACGTTGCTTTAGATTGTGCTAGGATTTTATCATCAGGTAGTAGATAAATATACCTCAGATGGTTTTTCAAATTTTTTTCAGGTGCTGGTCCAGACAGCACACTAAGAGGTACTGACGTTCCTTCTGAGTACATTCAGAAACTCGAAAAGTCTGCACTGCGAAGCATTAAAATAATTGGGAGAAGAGGGCCAAGAGATGTAGGTCGTTATCATGTTTCTCGTAATTAAAGATGGTCCAGGTATCATTTACTGTCAAAGAACTCAGAGAACAGTTCAAAGTGAAAGGATGGAATACATCCGTGGAAATGGACGCTAGTACTCATGATAAACTGAAGATCGATATAGAATCTTTGGACCGGAGAAGGAAGCGTTTGTTACAAGTATATCTTACACTTTAAACCAAGTTTGAGAATTGAATTCAGGTGTTGTCAAATGGTGTGCGTGCTCCAGAAGGTGAAAAACAGTGTCAATTTCTGTTCCATCGAGCGCCTACCGAAATTATATCAGATAGTACTAATCGGATAACTTCTGTTATGTAAGTTGAAATATATGTATAATGATTTATTGTTTTTTTTCAAGTTTCACAAACTCACTAACGAATGAGAAAGAGGAATTGCCTTGTGGCTTGTTGGTATACAGTATCGGGTATGAAACAGTAGTTCTCGATGGAGTTCCGAAGAATGAAAAAGTTGGTTGACGAGAAAATGATTATTTTGATGAAATCTTCAGGGAATGATTAGCATGAAAGACGAATGTAGAGTTAACACCACGGATAATTCCAAGGTCTACGCAGCGGGTTGGTGTGCTCATGGGCCTAGAGGTGTTATTGTGGACACTCAACAACAAAGTTCGGCAGTTGCCAATGTGATCATGAAGGATATAACTGAAGGAGCAGGAAGTAAGTGTAACTCCAATGCGTTCAAATTTTTGTTCGATTGAAGAACTCGGTGTTTATCAATTGTTGGAAGAAAGGGATGTACCTTATATATCTTGGAGAAAATGGAAAGAAATGGACGAGGAAGAACAATGTAAAGGAAAAGAAAGAGGAAAAGTCAGAGAAAAAATCACAGAGTTTGATAAATATATAAGAAAACCTTGAAAAGTATAAAGATTTTTTTTTCACTTTGAATTATTCAAAAGTTTGCTCATCTACACATACTTCGAATATCAACTTTCCTGTTTTTCTCAACCACACTTAGATGAATTTGGAATCGAAACTACTTGATGGCAAGAGTGCTGGTTATTGTAGTAGTTCTGAAGGAGAAGACGAGCCTTGGACTGTTGCAAGAGATGATGATGAACATCAGGTTTCACTAGTTGATTAAAGAAAAAATGGTTGTGTTTAGGCAAAAGTAATGAGTAAAATGGGAACTTCGGGAAACACGGGACCGAAAGGTGTGTTGAATGATTACAAGGATTTCTTGGAGGAACAGAAAAGAGAGAAAGCTTTCAAAACCAAAGAGCTTTTAAGACAAGCAAAGCGTGGAATATTAACAGGCACGCGAGAAGATAGAGAAGCGGTAACTCAACAGAAAAAGAATAAAGAAAACGAAGCTAATTAAGGCAGCGAATGATTCTGATGAAGATGATTTGGAAAACCTCCGTGCCCGTAGGCTCAGAGAGATGCAAAAGGCTGCACAAGGCAGAATGGCAGAACTTACTGAGAAGGTGAATCGAAAACATTAGATTTACTTAACTAAACCTTACAGAGTCAATTTACCAGCATAATCGACACTTGCAGAGATCAATTATTGGGAATTTTACTTTATGAGCCTGGCATTGAGTCGTGTAACAAGATTAGTCATGTCTGCAAGGTTATAAATCTATCCACCCTTTCCCAATAACGTTTTGATTCAGATTCTTGCTTGCGATTACCCTCAAGTAAAATTTGCAAGAGTGAAAAGCACAACACTAAATATGTCAAAGGCTTTCGTAAGTTATGAGTACTCGACACCTCTAAAGTGCGTCTATGTTTCAGACTGAGAAAGCTATTCCTTCACTCCAATTTTACCAGAATGGCGAACTAGTTGGGAATTTCGTTCAATTGAATACTATATTGGGTTTGGATTACGACTCTTCAATGCTAAAGCGATTCCTTAAATCGTGAGTTTTTTATTCCGACACAGAATTCCATCTAATTTAAAACAACAAGAATGCAACCTCCTCACTTTGCGTATCAATTCGAAATAAATTTAACTTCACGTGAATCTCACGTGAAAATTGAAATATTCTTTTCATTCAGTATTTACAGAAAACGTATCAGCCTTGACAAAGGAAAAGTAGTAAGCGATTCGGAATGTTCTACAGAAGACGAGTTGGACTAATTAAACTCACTCATTCTTCTAACTACTCATTTATCAATGGTCTCATGCATCTTTCTATTCATCCTATTTGTATATACGCTTGATGTACTATCGTAAAGATTCTTCTGTGCATGTTTTGATACTAGCTAGTTCATTCAGAACTTTTAAATACTTCACAAAATGATTTCATTGAATATGATTGCTTAATGTTAAGTTAAGAAATATGTGGGAGGAAGAAGACCAAGAAGTTCTTCTGGGTATACTGTTGGTTACAAAAGGAACGCCGGGCGAAAAATTACTTTACATGTATCCTTATCGAAGATTAGCCACACAAGGTAATTGTGTGCCTCTACGTTCTAGTGATCCAGTTTTCACTTGACAGATAATGATCCAGCTCCTAATAATACTTCCCCATCGAGTAGAAAAGAGACTGACGCCTTCCAAATGTCAAAATCGTTAGTTACAAATGTATAGGCTTGTAATTCAACAACTTTTTTATTAAGACTTACTTCTTCTAACTTTTCTGATTTATTCCCAACTCAATTCGGGTTTGATTTTTCTGCTTTTTTTTGGGGAATAGTGGTTTTCAGATTAACATCAAGTATGCTAGCTAGTATTCTATGTGTTAAAGCCGAATCGTATGATCAGAGATTCGAAATGAAAGTGGACAACTTTCGTTTCGCTGGTTATCCTAAAACTGTGACTTCATGACTAGCTTCCCAGCATAACTTCGTGTTGTAGGTTACTACACCCAGTGAGTACTGCTCTGAAATGTTTTCGATAGTCTTCGTCATGCCTTCATACGTGGAAGACCATGTTGTTTTGAACTTCCAAGTATATTTTTCTGGAAAAACCTGAAATAAACAGTATTCCAGATTCTAAGTCATAAATTAGCCTTAGCGATCGACTCCCTCCAAACATTGAAAGGATATTTCGGAGTTCAGGTTTGAGCAAGAGAGTAGTGTGCTCTCCCTACATACGTCTTGAACAGGAAAAAGAAATGAGATTTATACTTGACAACTTAGAAACACTTTCACCTGACGAGTTGATAAGTTTGCAGAACCCATGGGAAAAGGTATTTATGCAGTCTATCTTATCTCTTCAAATATACTCATTAAGGTTCGAAATGAATGCTCTCTGGCCGCATTGTTCTCCAGAGTTTTTGATGATGTTTGTAGCACAGGAATAGTCAGGGTAAGAACCCCTCATTAATTTCAATTCTGAATAAAATGTTTTTGAGGTCTTCGTTGATGACTTCATAGAAGTTGGGTACTGTGTTGAATCCAGAGCTTTAGCTCAGGCACAATTGACACCTAAAAGTCGAGCCGAAATCGATAAGTTAATTCAAATGATAAGGCCATACCATGGCATATTGTTACTCGACGATACATGGCCTACACCGGATGGTAATCCGTCGGTCGCGTTGTTCATGAAGCATTCCACACCGAATATCGGCTTATCAGACATTTCTGTATTGAGTGGGATTCCACTGAATCAGGTAATATTGTAAAGATGAGTTCTGTGAACACTTATTCTCGTTTCAAGTGTTTTTTAATAGTTCGTCATTTGTTATTATGGGCTCGCGCTCTGGTAATATATCCCATCTGCAGTAAAAATGACTACAGTTCAGCAACAAGACCTCGTTCCATAGAAAGGTATTACAACAAATGTTTTGCTTTTGTACTCCAGTGATTTGTTTCTCTTACGTTTTTTCCCAAACAACAATGCTTACAGACAGATAGAAGCTTGGAACAAACAGTTCGGCACTGAGCTGCCAATGGGAACAGCTTTGTCGTACTTTAACCCTCCTGCCACATTGGAAAGCTACATAAGGAAAACTGTAAGTCTTGAATGATCGAGTAAAGTTTCAAGATAGCATTGTAGGGAATTGAACATTCAATTTATGTTGCTCAAATCGCGTTTCTCTTACGACATCAGTTGATCGTGCAGCTTCATAAAGTGTGTTACATCCTCCCACCGTATTCTAATGCCGATACTTTGAAACCGGGCGAAGATTTACCAGGAGATTTACATGTATTGTCTATACAAATACCGATTTCACAAATCTTGTTTAGGATATGATCTTGAAGGGTGATTTAATGGATGAAGTGAAACCTATTGTAGCTGATCTGTGTTGTCAAATGCTGGATAGTGAGAGTTATAGTAAAGTAGAAAGACGGTTGAAGTTATTCTTGCGTATGGCACCATACATGAAAGGAATGCATCATCTGGAAGATATAACTTTCCGTTTGAGTGAGGTAATTTCACAAATCACTCGGGCATCAGTTCTCTCATGGATTTTGTTTCAGAGTAGACATGTCATCGATGAAGTCTTGAGTTCTTTTTCCATGGTTATATCAACCCTTCAACGAGTAGATTTCACAATAGAATAGCGTTCTTGGAACAGTTTTTCACTTCCAAAGTTCTGGTCCATATCTCAGATCTCGCACGGGCTTATATTCCGCAGATTTTTAAATTAATTTAATATAACATACTTTGTATAAATTTTCAATAAGTATCGAACTATGACTGATTAGTCAAAACTGTTGAATATCTGTTTTATGTTGAAACATGCTCAATCTTCATTTTCGACTTTCAGAATGGGACAAACAGATGAAATCGAGAAATATAAGACATTTTTATACGAAGTTCTTCGTCCTGATTATTTGAAAACTGTAAAACAAGAAGAAGAATTGATTAAAGAGAAGCACGAATATGAAATTCTATTGGTTTCTGTTACTAAAATCTTAGTGAGTTGTGCTTTAGTTTTGCAATTTATTCCTTTTAAGGAGTCCAAAGCTCAGAGTTTAATGACAAGAATGAATTTGGGACATCATGTGTTCGCCAATGCAGAAATGTCTGTTTCCCACGGTCTGAATTCGATATTAATGAGAAGTCAATTCCAGTGAAGATTGTTCTAAAATTATCGTAAAAATGGTTGGCGACATTTTTGCCGAATTACCCCTCAACCGTGCAGTAGGCTTCATAGAAAAGAAAATAGAGGTTTCTATTAAAGCTCACTTAATAGTGTTATCCCTCCCACTCAGATATTAGGACAACGGGCTGAGAGAATTCAAGAGACAGCAAGTAAAATAAGAGCTCACATGGATTATGTGCTTACATCTATTGCCAGTTATGAAAATTTGTTATAATTGTTCTTTTTCCTAATCGGTTGTTATCCATTTTTTTTCGTTTTGTTCTGTTACTAATGAATTATAACATTATAGTTCAGCATGACATCTCACGGTATTAAAGAGCCATCAGTTAGAGCAATGGTGAACATTGGATGTCGTGGGAAGAGGTACAGTGCTAGAAATCTGTACGATAATAAATGCTTTCAGAAAGACTAACTTGTCTCCTACAGCTTTAGCACTTCTGACTCAGATGACTAATATACTCATGAAAGTAAGCACTAATAGTTTATACTTTTTTGAATTTGAAAAATAGGAAACAATAGAAAGAACTGCACAATCTGCTTTGTCTCGGGGTGCATGTACTGTACGTGAAGAAGACTTGCAACGAGTGATAGGACAACTTCTTCTCGATTTCACTTGATTGTGTTTTATAAATAAATTCATTAAGTTAAAAGTCTATACAACCGCTTCAAAGAATCAGATGTCCGCCAGACTTCAATATAGAACTGCTTAAAGAGCGAACTGGTGTTGGTACATTTGCAATGCTTCCCATTCTGCTTTGAAAAGAGCTTTAGGGTCTTGTTGAGGATTTATAGCGGCACCTAAATATATAAATCTCAAAAAAGTCGTTCAAAACTTAAGATTACCGCTCATTTGATCTTCCATAGCTTTGCTTTGATCAGCTGCGTTTTCTTCTCCAAGTACAAGTGTGTATATAGATCTTAAACCAAACATGCAGAGGAAGTACCAAGAAGCAGATGAAACCTATAAGCAAACCTTCAATCAATAGTAGCACGAATGAGATACATACCCAGGCAGAATCTAAAGATACTAAATCCACACCCCGTTGCATCATAGCCTTAAACTTCAGTGTTAATGGAAATGGAACTCTTGTTGTAGCGAATCCAGAGAACGTCCAATTGATCCATCCTCCGACAACCATGACAGTAACCTGTAAAATAAGATTAGTTCTCTCAGAAAAAAAATTAGATTTCTGACCATATGCATCATGTTACCCTTTAACATTTCTGTCATGTGAGTAGGGTCCATGGCATTAGCACCTTTACTCGGTCGTTGCATAGCCTTTGACAAGTATCCTTAAAATGATGTTTTTATAAACGTCGACAAAACCTTTTTTGTACGAATTCATTTGAATTATGATTATAATATTCAGCTGTTGAAGACATACCTTCATCTTCGGCTGCTAAGAAAGCTCTACGTGAGTTGAAAGACGACTTAGGAAGGAATCTCCCGTTTTCTCTCAATAGTCTTGAGTGTAAGAGATACTGGGCGTCAGCAACATTTTCTATTTCTACCTGAACATAATCAAACAAAATAGGAGTCAAAAAGGTTATTAGATCCTCACCTTTTTTTTATTCATCAGCAGTAATGTTATATAATGCTTCACAATACCGATTAAAAAAGTTATAATGACTATTGGCACAAATACCCATTTTCTGATGGCAGGATCAAGAAGCAAATCTGTCATTCTTAAAAGATATTTAGGATTGTGACTTTAGACTTTCGTGAACGAATAAATAACACAGCAATGTACAGAAATTTTCATTTTATATTTCGATCTTTTGGCACATTTACATGAACACGCGACGCAGCGCTCCGCGGACGCCCCGTTCACGGGAGAGCACAGTGTCTGATTTTCAATATCGTTGGGCCGTCATTTGGCTTATAAGTTAGTCGGCATGACGAATCTTTTCAGAATATTAAAGTTGTAGAATCCAGTTGATTATTCGCTTTTCATTCCCATTTGTTGATTGACTTTCAGTCTCGAAATGGTGGCTTTGATCTCTGCTTTTAATTAAAGCTTCAATATGAGAGTTTATGATGGTTCTGAGGTTTGCAAATACGTTCATTTCGAGTGAAGAAAGAAGATACAGATAAAGAAATTTTCTACATAAGTTTCAGGTTTTTAAAGAAGTATAAGAGCATGGTGAAGAGATACAACAGCATAAAATCTCTGGTTTTAATGAGTAGAATTGATAGTTAAACAGTGTTATATGAATTCAATGAAAGCCAAGGACGATTTTAATACCCTAGTTGGTAAATCTCTCTTTCGGAATAAGTCAAGAGTGTCAAAAACCTAATAAAACATACGGAAATGGAAAATTCAGGCCAAGATTTCGTTCCGGACTTCTGCGTTCTACGTTAAAACATCTTTTTTTTTTACATTATACTGTTCTATAAAAATAATTGGATAGTCCCTGATTTCTGAACAGAGATGAGTTGAATGTACATTTCACCAGCGACAGCACTGCTGCCATTGATTGCCCACTGGAGTAGATCCGCCGGCACCAAGACGGAAAGTATCCATACTAAGGAAGAAGAAATACATTCAATGTCGCGAAGGAGTGAAAATGCTCACCTGGCTTCTTGAGCTCCACCTTGATCGTATTGGCGTTTGAGAATGGTGGCTAGTTCAAGGAAAGCATTCTCCACGTTCAAATTGCCTTTCGCACTAGTCTCAATTGTGGAAAACATACCTGAATGAAAAGCATATAACTTAAAAGAATCAAAGAATGAGGCACCATTTGCTCGTTGCAAGTGTTCGGCTTCTTCTGCTGTTATTACTCGCTGTTCTTCCAAATCGCACTTAGTTGCTTAAAATAGCTCGTTAACTCGATGAAATGCTCTTAACAAACCAATGAGTAGTTTTGCGACGTTCGGGGCAGCAAACTTTGATACATCGTCAATCCATCTAACAAAATAGTGAGTGAACAGCTTGAGAACTTGATGAAGGTACCTTTGTAAGCTGTTGAATGATTGTCTACACGTAATATCATAGCATAGAACAATGCCGTTCGCGGAGCGATAATACGATTGGGTAATAGTTCGGAATCTTTCTTGTCCTCCAGTATCCCAAATTTGAAGTTTCACACGCTTCCCATCTATAGCTCATACATTTTTCATGAATCATGTTCGATAAAACTAACCAACGATCAAAGTTTTCATAGTGAAATCCACACCGATAGTTGTGCCTTGTCGATCAACGAAGGTTCCATTACGAAAACGCTGAACAACACATCTGAATATTGATTATCAGTAGGAGACGTTGTCTGAGACTTCTTCACATACGTTTTTCCTACTCCCATGTCTCCAATGAGGACGATCTTGAATAAATAATCGAACCCATCATCGCCATCCATGGCGAACACTGAAAAGATATTTATCAACTGAGGGATGAAGTAGCAATGATTGAATCAACAGTGCTCATACGTAGACTTGAAAAAGGTTTTGAAAACAGAATGTCAAAACAAACATGAAAACACAACGTTCAAACATTGTGATAGGAACGGAAATGAAACGAGCAGAAGTCAAAGTTCAGAACAATCTAAATAAGTTTTAAACTGAGTAAAAAACAATTAAGACGAGCTCCTTATAAGAGCAAAATGCGTAAGATGCAGGCGCTAGAGCTTGTAGTAATATAACTTCACTCGAGCTTTTCTATCGACTCTCCCAGACAGCACTATGAGTGAAGAGACGCCAGACATTATTAAAATATACTAATCGCGGCAAGACTAAAACGCATAAAATCAAAGACTTTACCAGCTTATTGGTAGAAATTTATTGGAATTTTCTTAGCATCAGAAAGTGTTTATTGAAATGATATTTAATTAGTGAAAGAAAAAAACTACTAGAAGTACTCAATCACCTGTAGGTATTCATAGAAAACATATAACATGTATTAGCTTTAAAACATAACACATTCGTAGAAACAAACGAGATTAAGGCAATTCAAACATATTAAATGCCACAGCTTTCCATACTCCGAGGGGGTTTAAAGTTCTTGCGAATCTAGATATAGGAAACAACTTGGGAACATAGCGTATATAACAAACGTGATATTGACGGCGGTTATATCCTTTTTGTATTTTCCAACGGCTTCAGTCAAGCTTATGCTCTCTGGAACAGTTCGATTCTTTCTGATGTACGAGACGACAGTAAAATAAATGCCTATGTTGCCTTGCTCACTAACTGAAATGATACAGACAAATATAACTATGATTATGAGTATTACTTTTAAAAACTTTTTTGCCCGTAATTATGGTTGAATGGAGAAATGTATGAACTATATCATCGGACACACAACTGAACTTTTGAACCTCTTCGTCAGTAAATCTAAACAATTATGATTGATGCTGTTCATCAAGCACACTGATACCGCTCTCTTTCAGTTTTCATCCGTTCTAGTAAATCCTCGGTGGTCAAATTGCCAATATTGTTCCAATTTTTTGAAACAAAGGAATTGGATATAAGAACAGCTCCCTATATTCGAGATAATATCATTATACAGCTAAAGTTGTAAAGAAATACCTGGTTTGCTCCATTCAACAACCCTTCTCTACTATAATGGTTTTCGAAGCTCAGACGATACAGAAGCTCATATACCGTGTTTCCAATTAGACGAACGAGCTCGAATGTCGGTACGGTAGCTTTGGGTTTTCCAAAAATCGAGTTCTTAAATGTATTTCTGATAGATTCCACCATGCAATCATTTTTCTTACCTTTCTTTCTATACTTTCCTTTCCATTATGTTCCACTGCTTGAGGTAGAGATGTCGCAACAGAATTCATTCTCAGTGACACTCTCACAAGCTCTCGAGAGCTGAATTTTGACAACACAAACATTTTAAATACGCTTATGAATACTTAATTCAGGGTAGTCACTCGAATACTTTGAATGTTTTTACTATTATTGTATAAGCTTAAACAAGTTCGAAGACTTCGAACTTCAAAGTTTTTTTTTTAAATTACTCTTGAAGGTGTGCATTTTCCCGTGAACAGCATTTTCGTACAGTTCCTCCTCGAGTCATTTTAATATTCAAGTTACATTAAACTTCAAATATGGAGTTAAATGTTAAACAGAGTGGGATAGCAGAAAGAATATTAGTTTCTTCTTACTTTAAAACAAAAGCTGGTCGCGTGTTCCGGGTGAGTGCAGGGCGTTCTGTTTTAACACTGTTTATTTCCATACAGAGAGCTCACGAGAGATACTTGAGGAATGATATTTCCTGTGGACATAGCAAATGTGAAGAATGTTCTACATTAGGCAAAAACACGATTGGATTAGAAGCAACATCTACTATAAACTCGCATTGTTCCTATGAACATGCCATTATTGTGGATTGTCAAACTTTCATCCGTTTTTTCGATTTGTTCGACTCTCCGTTATTGAAGTGAGTTCCTCAGTTTGATTTCCGGGTCAAATTCGATTCCAGAAATGTCATCATCACTCAAGGAGTTTGGGAATTTGTAAGGAACAAATCTATAGTTGCTTTCAAAAAAATGAATTCCTTGTGTTACGAAGAAGTCGATCAACGATTTTTTGTATTCATGAGCGAATTTCATCATAAGACTTATATTCCAAATGTTTCCGGAGTCTCTGAAGAACAAAGGTTAGCATGCAGAACAAGAAATTTAAAAAAAAATTTAGATTGGAAAAAATGTTGAACAAATCAGCAAGTTTCCTTTCGCACCATTGGGGCAGCAAATGTGTTCCAGTAGTGCTTTGCGCTGATGATGCGGTAGTTGACAGAATTGGAATTGATGGAGTTAATGCTATGACAATAAAGCATTACGTAGAAGGTATATTGACTAAAGTAAAAAAGTGATTTGGGTAAATATCGTATGTTTACAGGTCTCTTGGACGAAGGAAAGAAAGAGCTTTTGAATAAAATGATGGCATATGAAAAGAACATATCAACAGGTGCAGATATTTTCGAAGAGCATTTATCACATGACGAGATCGTGGCCGGTTTTGCTAATGGAACCATTAAGAAAGGAAATTTCTCCGTATGCTTTCCCAATTATTTCAATAGCTTATTGATGCTCCCAGGTTTCCCGTGAAAACTACAAGGAGGCTAATGTTCTGGTAGACCCAACCACAATGACGAGCTGGTTCATTCAAGTAAGCTTGCCTAGTGATTATTCTAGGTGTACATCTAATTTGTTTCAGGGAAATAATTGCAATCGAGCCATGAATGGCGATACTGTGGCCGTCAAGCTCTTACCTGAAAATCAATGGTCGGCACCCGCCAAGGTATGGTTTCCAGGGAAAGATATATTGTACGTCGATTAACAGAAAATTGTCCTTCGTGATGTGGAAGAGATCAACCTGAAGGCTGATGATGTAGATGATGATGCTTCTAGCGATAGTGACGAACCTTCAGCGAAGAAAGCAAAGAAAAATGTCGTTCCAACAGCGAAGGTATAGTTTGGGGTTCCTGTTTGGGTTCTGATAGTTCTTTCTCAGGTTGTTGGCATCGTTAAACGAAACTGGCGACCCTATTGTGGTATATTACTTCCAAGTATTGTGAAAGGACGCAGGAAACATTTATTCTGCCCCTCAGACCGTCTTTTACCTCGTATAAGAATCGAAACTGAGCAGGTATACAATCAAAATTTCAATCTCTAACGTTTTAAAAAATAGGCTGATATCTTGGCTCATCAAAGAATAGTTGTCCAGGTTGATCAATGGCCTAGAGATAGCAGATATCCCCTTGGTCATTACGTTAGAACTGTAGGAAATTTGGGAGATAGGGAAACCGAAAATGAGGTAAAAGTTATAGTTAAGCTTTTTTGAATTGTTTTGCTTCCAGGTTCTCTTGTTGGAGCATGATATTCCTCATGCGCCTTTCTCAGAAGAAGTCCTCGCTTGTCTACCACAGGGCGAGTGGGCTCCAAACCTTCAAGCACCTAGAGTTGATTTGAGACATCTCACAGTTTGCTCCGTATGTTTTTTCTTCGTTCGAAAATTGCATTATTATGGTGGAAACACTCAAGAAGTTCAGTTTGGAGCTACTCTTTAGTTCCTACATTCGTACAGCTTGTAGTTATGCTTATAAGAGCCCAAACCATTTATGATTTTTTTGTTCTTTCACCTTCTTATTTTGAAACGATTGAAGGTTGATCCTCCAGGATGTACGGATATTGATGATGCGTTACATTGTCGTTCATTAGAAAACGGACTATTTGAGGTATTTGCAAATATATAAATGAAACATTCCCAATTGCAAATCAGGTTGGAGTTCATATTGCTGATGTTACGAATTTTGTCAGACCCGGCACTGCTATTGATCAAGAAGCAGCTAGTCGTGGTACAACCGTCTATTTATGTGATAGGAGAATAGACATGTTACCTGAACTATTGAGTGGTAATCTCTGCTCTCTCAGAGGTGGAGTTGAACGGTAGCTTCGTTAGTTTCTTCTCTCAATGAACAATTGTTATAGATATGCATTCTCTGTCATTTGGACTCTGACTTCGGAGGCTGAAATTGTTTCTGCTAAATATCATAAGTCTTTGATTCTATCTAAAGCTGCCTTGACATACAAAGAAGCTCAAGAACGTATTGATGATTCCAGCAAGGTAGCGAATGTGTATTAGCAAGCATATTGTTATGTTTAAGAATGATGACGTTACTTTGAGTTTGCGAGGTTTGATGAAGCTGTCGAAAGTGTTGAAAAACAAGAGAACCGCAAACGGAGCTCTCACTCTAGCTTCATCGGAGGTTTTTACATTTTATGATTTTGTTAATTCGTTCTTCAGATTCGATTCGATATGGATTGGGAAACAAGGACCCCCAAAGCGGTTCTAGAAAAAGAAGCGCTTGATACTAATAGCATGGTCGAGGAGTTCATGCTTTTAGCTAATATTTCAGTAGCTGAAAAAATCTTAGCGGAATATCCAGATTGCGCTTTATTGCGTCGGCACCCAGTGCCAACTAAAGAGAGTTATAAAACTGTGATTGAAGTCAGTAACTTGGCTTACCTTCATTGAACTAACCTGATATTTTGACAGGCTGCCTCAAACCGAGGTTTTGAAATTAAAACTGACAGCGGAAAAGCATTAGCCGATTCTCTGAACAGAGCTGTAGATAGCAAAAATCCTATGCTCAATAGACTACTGCGAATGCTGACTACAAGATGCATGACTCAAGCTGTATACTTCAGTGCAGGTAGATTAATGACAACAGTATCCACAAGCATCAACTTCCAGGAACGATTCCTGTCCCACAATACCTTCATTTCGGATTAGCTTGTCCTATTTACACTCATTTCACTTCTCCTATCAGAAGGTTTCTTGTAACAGAGAGCCCATCGTTTTATTTACTTCTTCAAGATATGCCGACGTGATTGTTCATAGATTATTAGCTGCCGCTATAGGAGCTGATGACATTGCAGCAGGCTTACTACAACAGAATACAGTGAAGACCATTTCAGCAAATATTAATTACAGGTTAGTAACCTGGTGAAATTAATTTGCATATTTTAAACTTGAAGACATAAGCAAGCTCAATACGCGGGTAGAGCTTCTGTCCAGCTTAATGTTTTGACATTCTTCAAGGGAAGAGAAGAGGAAGCAGAAGGTTTTGTCATGGGAATTCGATCGAACGGAATTCAGGTAAGACAATAGTCACAGTATTCTTAGTTTGATTGTGTAACTCTAGGTGTTTGTTCCTAAATATGGATTGGAGTCAATAATTGTGCTACAAGAAGGTTTCGGTACTACTATAGACATGGATAATTCATGCGTCCGTGCAGGAGATAAGATTGTTCACGAACTTGGTAGGAATCTTCGCATGTTGAAAACTCTTTATTTCTTCATTTACAGATAAAGTGATTGTTAAGATATCATTAGATCAGAAAAATGTGCAGAGACCCCGAATTCAGTTGAAGCTTCTACAGCCTCCTATTGCTGGCTTATCAGTTGACTTCGACCTATCTTCCGAAATAGGTGTCGCTAGTGACAATCTTTGATTTTTTGTTGAGAAGTTCTTGTTGTTAATTTTTTCAGTTGTTAAATAAATCTATTCGAATATACTCCCGAATGTCTTGTTCCAGCTGTGTCTTAACACATCTGGACATGTTTTTGCTCAGGAGGTGGTCATAAATTGCTTTGTGCGAGGCTTGTCATTACCTAAAGTGGATTGAGCTCCTAGGGGATTACTTACAACAAATTGGATTAACCAGATTCATTCTTAACTATTTGGTTCATAAAACATCCGGAAATAAAGTATTGCTGGCTTAAATTTATATTCAAATCCTCTGAAAGAACTGTCTCAGAGACTTCTCAGAAAGTTGCCGCCGCCATGCTCCGAAATCCTCAACAGGTCACATACTCTCTCACTTCCGATCAACCGACCTTCCACAATATCTTCAAAAGGCTGAATCACATTGTCATCTATATAGGCATTCAATAGCGATCATTGAGGCCAATCCTATTTACAGCCAGAAAGTTGTTGCCTTGGGAAAATCAGTCTTCACAAGCTGTATAAGCTTGTAAAATAATTATTTGATATCTTCAAAAGAAACTGTGGTATATTGCATATTTCCGACAATATTGGAGTAAAAGACCACCAACACTCATTCAGTTTTAATTCCAATTACAAATTATGCCGTCAGATAAAGGAGTAAGGTCGTACACAAACCTAGGATTGTCAAGCAATAATTAATGATATATGAATGAATAGCAAAACAGATGAGCTCTGAATAGACTCACCAATGACAGCCGACAGCTATTTCATCATAATTGCTGGTTGTCATCAAGTCACTGATGAGTTGATGTGGTTTTAGTAAGTGACCTATACATGTTCTCTCTTTACAAAACTTCAAATATCAAATCTTCGAACAGTATTGAGACAAGTATACGGCTAGTGCATATTAAATCTTGGATGTTTTGTTTGAATATGAAAAAATGACCTTCTGCATGTTTGTGCTGGTCGTAATGACCTGTTGTTTCGCGTCATTTAACAATTCAACTCGAGCTTCAGGTTTTTTCTTCTCGAAGGTTAAGTTTGCACACGAATTTGATAAGGTTTATTTGTTTTCAAAAACAACTCCAATTAGTCGTGAGAAAATATGGAAAGAACATAAAAGAATGTTTGACTTCTAGCCACGAGTGCAATAAATAAAATTATAGAGGTCTATAGTCAACAGCGAGAGGTATTTTTTAAAACTTTGCCAAGCTATTCTTCATATATGGTTGACGTGAGTTGAGTATAAAGGTTGTGGAAGAGAGCCTAACGGCGCTCTCATCCATTCCTCTGACGAATATAACGCTTCAAGTTTCGCTACAGACCAATCTTTCTCGAGTGAATCAGATGCTTCCATGGCCTGACCTGTAGGATTGACTACAAGCTGTTGGTTTTGTTGCTGGTGCTTTTGCTCGAACCCTAAGAGATCGTTGATGTTGTAGGAACCTGGAATATGGGAATTATAGTATGGGGAAGAGACAGAGTGCGACGTGTTTAGTTTTGTGTTGAGTAAGGAGTCAAACGTTATGAAACTAGTTTTTCTCAAAGTTACAGTATTTTCATATAAAACTTCAATACATATGTTTTCATTCACTATTCAACAGCTTCCACTAAGTGTCAGAATGCAACATCTCTGTACCAACCGAGTCATGGAAATAAACAAGTTGGGTATGATTCACGCAACTTTCACGTGAATCTAATTTGCATGCCTTGCTCTCAAACACACTTAGACACTCCATGATAGCAGAAAACATACTTGTGTTGTATTGTTGTGAGTTAGCTTGTTGTTGAGACTGAGAAGGTTGTTGAGCTCTAATAGGTTGTAAGTTTTGAGTATGAACTTGAGGAGTAGTAGACTGGGAGGGAGAAGGTCCAGAAGAAGACGAAGAAACTGTTAAAGCACTGGGCGATACTGATAGACTACTCTGCAAAACCTAGCAAATGAATATGTATCGTTATTTAGTACAAAGTATACCTTATTCCTAACAATTCTATTGATCGACGACACAGATGGAACATTATCAGCATCACATATCCTTTCCTGAAAATATGAAGATTTATTCCTAAAAAGAGGCTGCTGTGTTACGTTTAATAGTTTTTCTCTTATCTCCCATGCGAACATGGTGGGATTAGCTCGTTTGTAAGCCGCAATACATCCTACCACACGCGGAGTCGCTACTTTAGGCTTAGAACCTCCTATCACTCCTATAATATATATAATTAGTTGAAATTTTTCAAGAAGATTCCGAGGTGTAGTCATTTGCATTCTGCGTTCGATTTCAATTACCGTATACCCCAGTATGGTAGACATTCAGACTGGTAGCATAACGATGGCCTTCGATTTCTCGTTTCACAATGGAAGAACAAATAGCCATTTCCGGATTGACAATCGCATTTGGTATGCTCTGATTATTGTACACAACCAAGACATCAGAAACTTTGCGTTGCAGCAAAGTTTGGAAGAAGCGAAATTGATATACTGAGAATTCAAGCATATCAACTAATTGCACGTTAAAAGAATGGAATTTATTTTTTGTCTAAGAAGAGTGAAGAGAATATGAAAAGACAAGTGAAAAAACTATTATTGCACAGAGTAAATTAATAAATCGAATAGGGCTGCGTTAAAAGGAGAAAAAGACGAGAACACACCATACTAGCTCATTAAGCTAAGTGAAGCTTGAAAATTAAAGTTCAGAACCCTCTCCTTCACTCAGAGCTGTCTTACACCATTCAACGTGTCTATTTTCGCAAAACAATTGTTACATGTCGCTATTCGCATGTAACCGTTTGGAGAAAAGAAGTGTATGTTACTCACCTGGTCTTACTGATCCAGTTTCATAGTATCTCCCAAGTATTTTCGAAACACATCCATGGCTTACTCTTAATACGCATATAATATAAACAAACGATATGCATGAGCTCAAAGAATAAAAGCAAAAGAGAGAAAAATTAAGTACCGAAGCTGTCTGGATATATCACAGGGTCTAATTCCTTGTTGGGACATATCAACTATTCGTCCTCTGTCAATCATTTCTTAGAAACAAAAACACCTCATTAAGCTTTACCTGATATGATCTGGTAGCGGCCGTCCGTTCACAAAAACGCCACCTAGCTGGTTGACACCTGTATGACCTGACTCCATATGAAATGTTGATGGAAGACATTGCCCAATAGTACTAGGCAGAGGGTTTTGCAATCCTAAAACAGTCGAAGGTGAGCTTGAAGGTGAAGCTGGGAATTCTAACCATTCGGGTAAGTAGCATATCCGTAACCGCGCCACAGATCCATGCTTAGTCAACCGATTGGCTACCCTCCGCCGCACACCATCGCTGACTCCGCCTTCATACCTTGCCCCGGTTCTAGTGTTACGGTAGCAATCCAATGGGTTTTCCAACCCCCAAAATTCAAGTTAAGGAGCTTTAATCCGATTGCCTATTCAAACAAGAAGGATATTAACACAGAAAGAAGAAAATCTTGAAGCTCCAAGATTCCCCTCCGTGTTATCCGAATACTATAATGTGATAGAAGTAAAACGCGACTTACTTCCATGAGAAGAAAAATTTTTTGGTAAAGATTCATTAACAAAATTAATTAACAAAATCATAAACCATAACTCAATAAACGTTGACAATCATTAGCAAGAGCATATAAATTAACTGGCTCTAACTGGTGGAGAAACTAATATCACAGCATCTCCTCTAAGGAACAGCATAGGAATATTCCGCTTGGTTTGATGATAAATAGTTTCGAAAGATTCTTCATCGATTTCTGTTGTGGTGACAGTTTCCTCAACCTGAATGCATAAAGCTAAAGTAAAAAAGCAAAACTCTGCCGCCAGCAGGGGTCGAACCTGCGACCTTGGGCTTATTAGACCCACGCTCTAACCAACTGAGCTATGGCGGCACACAATAGACAGTTGAATTTAGTAAATTCTAGTCTAGACAACAAACCTCGGAGAGAATCATATTCAAATGCTGATCAAACGCATGGAGCTTTCCCTTGATCTGAAAGAGATAAATAAGGTAAACCCTGCGAAGCTAATCCACTTCTCTGTCATTTCTCATTTTGACAAAAACCTTCTCATCTAAACTGAGTCTGATCAAATCAAGAGGCTCTTCGACAGTTGAACCAAGAGCCTAAACTCGAGAACTAGAGGTGATCAATTGTATTAAATATATACCTGAACCTCTTTCTTTTCTGCAGCCATTAAAATCTAGAAAAAAAGCAATTGAACTTCAAATCATGGAAGGGATGTTATAAATAAAGGAGTAAAAACCAATTGGAGGATCGATACAGTACGGAATTCAATATTCATTCTGTGTTTGTTGTGTTAAAATTGGAAAAAATAAACAAAAATTAGTCAATCCTTGTACTGTATACGCTCTGGGGTGAGCAGATTTTGACGAGAATCAGGATCGACAATACCAATAGGCCCAAAATCACAATCAGCACAAGTTAAATACTTGCAACCATCTACAGCATTAGTAAACCCTACATTCTCGAAGTCATACATATCCCTCACATGCCAGAACCCAGATAAAGATTCCTAAAAATGAAAACGTTTCCTAATTAGAACGTATAAAACCTAACCTTTCTCGTATCAACACCTTTTTGTTGGGTTGGAAAAGGTATATCATATGTTTTTTCAACCCAAACTCCTACATTAGCAAGTAATATAATGCTTTGACAGTGTTTGCACTGAATGGCTTTTTCATTTTTCTTTTCCACTGTCTAGAAAGTCAAGCATTGACTATTCTCTCGATCGAGTAAGACTCACTTGTTCCACCAACGACATCGTAACTACCAAAGGATTCTATCAGCTCGTCTTTAAGCTTAATTTGGCTAGAGCAGAAACATTATGAACAAGTAGAAAATTAATATCACTCACCGATACAAATCCTTGATTTTTTCTCGCTGTTTTTGCTCTTCGGAACCGATATCAGGAATTTGTTTTACAGATTCTCTCAAGTCTTGTATAACTTTAATTTTTTTTGAACTTCAAGAACATGAGAAGTAAGAACATACCAGTTTCAACTTGACGAAGCCGCTGTGTGAGTTCGGAAGTTGCTCCTTTATCAAACCTTAACATAAATGAATACTGCATAATGAGTTGAAACTTACGAGTTGAGAAGATTAAGAAGGTCGGTGTAACTTTTGTTTACTAACTTCGAGCAATCAGAAACAGTTCCCGATTTAGTCGAGCTGCTCATAAATGCCGAAAGCAACTAAAACCTTTCATAGGAGAATGCATCACACATGGTGTTTAAAAGTACTTTAAGTGGAATCAACCTACATCACAACCATGTACAAATGATATTATTGGGATGAGAAAGTTTATCAAATAATTGCATAATTATTACATTGATTAGTACGTGGTGAATATATCGCAAAATACAAGAATAATGGAATTAAACGATTAACAGAGTTTAAGGTTAATTAGGGCTGTTTAAACACAAATATTGCTTTCAAAGTATTTAATTAGTTCTTGGGGGTATTCTGTTCGAAGACGTTGGTAATCGATACGGAGCGCAGTCACATTCTTACGATTAGCTTTTTCAATTCTGTAATAGATTGATTGATTGAGATATGAGATAGTAGAATCACTTCAGAATAATCCAGTCCGGCTCTGATGATTGACCAGAAGCATCAGTTTCACCTTCAGGCTCACATGGACCTTGAACCACAACTGAAAATTTGAAACATTCTCTTGCGTCCTCTGAAAAGGAGAAGAAAAAGAGAAAAGACCCTACTGCATTTTGTAGGATAAAACTTACTGCTCACGTCTCTTGCATCCAAGAGAGTGGGTTCCCAATCTACTAGATACTTGACAGAGCTACCACGAAGACCCTAAAACTGCATTCAAAAGATGGAACGATCAAACAGTACTAACGCTAGCTCCTCCTGTTTCGACTTCTTCAGACAGAATGCGTCTAATTTTGAACTCTTCTCCAGCCATACTTATGTTTCGTAATTAAAACCACTGAAAAAGTAATCATACGACACATAGTAAGTTAAGATTAAGAATTAGGAAGGAGCAAGATGTAGCGAGTTCTAAACGTGGAGAGATTCAATGTTAATGAGAAAGACAACCAAGATGGGCAACGAACGCGCGACGCTAGTATCCAATGGCGCGAAAATATAAAAAAGTCAATACTAGTGACGTAATATTGCGTCCATGTAATCGTTTCCCTGTCGCCCAGCAACAGATTCTGTTGCCAACGGAATATCAGAGTTTGTAGTATGATTAATAGTGGAATAGTTGAAAGCTAGAAGAATTATAAATTTAATAAAAAGCATTCCGATTTCGTCATATGGTAATCAAGTTTTTCGTGGTTATTATGATGAAATTGCATAGACTTATCGTATAAATGGACAGAATGATTTTAAAACACTGTGACGAAAAGAATGTAAATGAAATACTTCGGTAAAAAAAATTGAATGTAGGATATGTTCGATGTTACTCGCTTGTATGAAAAGGAATATCGGCGATAGCGCGCTTGTGGTTATGGTAATGACGCTGTTCATAATGTCACTTTGATTGAAGACCTCTCTTAGTATTTAGCTTGAGCGTTCTAAAATTGGGAGAGGGCCAGGTTATGTTTTTGTTGAATACGATCATACTGTCCCCGATAATTTGTAGTAGAAATTCTTGAATTCATATGAGCATTTCAACAATTGTTTGCTATGTTACCTGTACGGTCCTCTACCCTTCTCTCTTCTAATGTCTATAATGAGTTATTCATTGTTTCTTTATCATTCCTGTTTCAGCATGAACAGAACTCCCGAGCATGATTATGGAAGTCCCGTTTACGCAGTATATTATGCTGATGAGAACTTTGCTAATTCTCCCAAAGATATATTCAATGACGTAAAAGATGCAGCTAAGTTTGCCAAATCACCCGAAGCGAAAAGCAATGGTACATTTTGATTTTTTAATCAAAGCAGTATTATGATATTCAGGAGCTCGTTTCAAAAGATTTCCTTCTACACACGATGCGTTGAATTTTTTAACGTCCAGAGATACTTGTCCCGCTCCGTCAGTAACCAGTACTTCGTAGGATTAAACAAAAAGACTGAAGTTCGTATAATGTTTTTCAGGGATGATAAGAAGTCTGTAGGAGAGCCGAAAATAGGTTTTCCTTCACTGACTGCTCCCCAGAAAACAGGATTAAAGAAGCATGTGGAGAGAAACGAGATTGAGCAGTTTTGGTTTGTTGCCTAATGCTACATTTCTATAGCGTATGCTCTTATAGTGAGAAGATAGATTCTAATCCCAGATATATTATAAATACCGATGGAGACACAGCAGCCATAATCATGGTTGACTATTTTGGGAAATTTAATGAAAATACTTGATTCAGGAAGGCTTTCGTTACAATATACTGCATATAGCTGCTAAAGCAGGAAAAGTTCAAGCGATTACTGAATTATTCAAACGGTTGAACAGTATGAACCTATATTTGATTGTAAAAGTGTGTACTCTATGTTTTAGATGTCGAATATTATTTGAAATGTTATGGAACTTCGCTGGAAGACGCAGCCTTCAGAAAGGAAAATATATTGAAAGCTTATTTAAATACTCCCGACAAGGTTCGCACTGATCTTAATACTAACTGAAATTTTGAAATCTAGGGTAGCTGCGATACGCCACTCCATATGGCTGCGAAGTTTGGACACCCCGAAGTGATTAAAGTTTTACTATCACAACCTTTATTAAATAAAAACTTGAAGAATAAGTTTGATTTATCTTGGAAACTTCGTGTGATAATTATGTTTCAGGGAGGATAAGCTACCCTCGGAAGTCATATGCGCTAGATATAATGGGAATGATTTGGTTTCTAGGAAGGTATCTTTTTCTCCTTCTAGTCTCTAATTCAGTATTTGCTTTCAGCAAGAGATTGCTTTACTGCTTAATGGGTGGTTTGTTGCTTTATATAGAAATTCTCTGGATGCTACAAACACTAGAGTGGATTCAATTGATCATTTTCCTAAATTCACAATAATTGTTAATAAGTAATGATCGAGGGGTCTCAATTGATATATACTCTCTCATTTACAGTGGTACAATTAGTTCATCGCCTGATAAAGCTAAATATCAGTTAGCTGCATGTGCGGGCCCATTTTCCTCGCAACCCGAGGCTGATATATTTTACAAAGAATGGACTACATCGAAAAAAGAAATTAAGGAAATCAAACTGACGGATAGTGAAAAGGTAAAATGAATGCAACCGCTCTTCTTCGTTGTGTGGTTCAAAATGACTCTTCTTCTCACTCTATTTATTATGAATCTTGAGGGCTACGAGAGGATAGGCAGGCAACTAGCTAAGGAAAAAGAAGTTACTTGGAATGAGTCTTGGTTTTTCTTAGAGAATCGACTGCTCAACTTCAATGATGATGCCGTTAGTTTAACTCAGCGGTTCGATTATTCGTTCATATTTTAAGAGTCTAGATGCTCTTGAGTACTTTTTCAAAACTAGAAGAACTGGGCCCAAAGACAACAACGGAGAGTCTAAAGAAAATGTCAATAGGCGACTGTCTTTTGGTTCTGATAGCGGTATTTTGGCGATAATTGACCGCTTCGATAATGTTTAATTGTTGTAGATGAAGAAGACAGTTTCGGAAGAGTCTTCGATGAAGAGATCGATGACGTGTTTGAAGATGCATCTGAGTACTTCTTGGATACTTCTCTGAATGGCTTAGAAATCGAACTCGAGAAGCTATCTTTACAGTCTCCAATTACTGTATTTAAAAGGTATGCCGGGATAATTGGTGTTTGATTGATTTCTTTCCGTTAGGGAACCCTTCATGTGCGAAGACGATCGTTTCGTAACTCCGCCTTCGTCCCCTCCACCTATATATGTTCTGAACGAGCCGACTAAGGTAATTTTGTGTCTTATAGAGGAAACTTTGATTTTTTTCCAGACAGATAACGATTTGTTCCTAGCTTTGAGTTTGCTGGATCCGAAGCTATTAGATAGATGTCCCAACATCAGTCATTTTATGAGAAAAATTGCTTCTTTATCAACAAAGGTGAGAATGGAATGGCCGACCAAAGATTCGCCTAGGAGGCGTTGCGTTCGGAATCTTAAACATGCAAACTAGGTTATAACCATAGAAGCAGAGTAAGGCATAGTAGTAGAGCAACCATATAAGCTAGCAGACTCCTTGTTAAGAGGAGCGACTCAGAGCCTCGCCAGAGACTCCTGGTCGGTCTATCTCTTAGACTGTAATGTAGACTAGATTTAGACCCGAAGTTGAGTACTCCCAGAAGATGTCTATCTTATCTTCTGTTGTATAATATTGTTAACTTGATCTATGTTCATGTGTAAAATCAATGTGATATCTATTCCATCCATATAACTTATAACCCCAACTAAAAGAATCATTCTAACTCCTTATCTTCAATAAACCTTATTTGAACTATCTGGAATGTTTCTCTATTTATAACGGCATTTCTGTTATGCTCGCAAACCGCTGCCTCGTTAATATCCGAACCTTGTCCGATAGTTACAAAACTTACTTAAGCGAGAGTATAAATAGATGATCAATTAGTGATCTCAAACTTGTTTGCGTATCCTTTTTCTTGAATTATGGCCCTTTTTCTTTTTCGGTATCGAATTGGATCTCAAAGATTTTGTTAATTTACATTGTGCCTTCTATCTGTGATTGCAAACGAAGTTGTAAATATCAATGTTATTAAGAATAACTAATTATTTCATCATAATGCTTAAGTGCTGTATAAATAATCTTTATTATATGCCTAAGACACATTGCAACCTGTAACGGAAATTAATCTTTTGAGGGAATGAAGAGGGTGAGCAGAAACATAGGTAAAAGACTAGAAGTTCTGAGCACACACAAACACAATTTAACAAAATACATTGGAAAATAGAATTATACAACATTATTTTTAAAATAGCACCGATTGAACAAGGAAAACTACAACTCTGTTGACTGTAACGGAGGTGGAGGTGGAACTAACCGTCCACTCATTCCATTTGAAGAAAGAATAGGTATAACCCCATCTAAATAATATGTGGGAGCTCCCTTCCTAAAATTAGCAGTTTTGCTATTTGTTTAATCTTTTTACTTACGGGTTTGGTCTTCCCAGAGATGCATGATGAGCTGCTGCATGAACTGATATCTGATGAAGCTTGCTAGAATAATCATTGCGAGATCTACACCAACAGCAAATCGCCAAGAGCAGAGATATACATAAAATAGCAGCTACACCAATCTATGATAAGAATAGATAAGAACTTATAAGATTATCAGTTATTACGGAGGCTGTTCTGGGATTCAAAAAGAGAACAGTTGGGCTAGTAGAAGTTGTCTCCCTCAAACCGTACGTGCTTCTGAGCTCTCGCTTAGATGAGGAATTAGAACTTGTTATGACACTGGAATCAATTGAATAGCGAAGAAATCATATCAACTATTACTCAATTATTGTATCCACGTTTTCGAAAGAACCATCGCGCTTAAGAAAGTGAGCTAAAACCATTGTGAAGTTAGAATTTTGTCGACAACGATCAACAACGGCAGTTAGAGAAGTTACTTCTGATAGTAATCTGAAGGGACGATAAAGGGGCTACAGAGACAAAAGGTTTTACTTGATGATGTTCTTTTCATTGTGAACGATGAAATCAAATGGAGCATCGAAAAGAAGTTCTGCTTGCTGTTCGTAAGTAACAACGTAGATCTGAAAGTATTTAATACTGGTTGAACTCATCACATTTGAAATACCGTCACTATAGCCGTATCTTCATGACCAGCTCCATCAATTACAGAAGCTGTGAAAGTGTACAAAGGCTCTTTCAGAACATCATTAGCAGACACTTCTCCAGACGTGGAGTCCACTGTGATAGGTGACTCATGATGAAGATAAGCTTCAGTTCCAGTGCGAACAGGACCTTGGATAGAATAGCGAAGCCCGTCGGGTTCAACGTCCAGATCAGTGGCAGACAAACTGGTGAGATGGCTTCCAGCAGTTACTTGACCCTACAAACTGTTTGTTTTGTCGCATTCGAATCAAATGAATGACCTGGATGACCGTAGCTTGATACGTTCTTTCCGTGAAGCGAGGAATGTTGTCGTTCTTATCCAGTACTTCAATAATTGCTGTGATAGTGCTGTTCATAGGCTTATGCGGATCCCTACAGGATAACAAACAGTCGAAAGACACAATCTAATCTCAATATTGGTACAACGTTGGTCAGTTCAAGCTTACTGTGATTTGATGCTGCTTATGCTGCTCACGATCAAAGCTCACATTTGTATAGAGGATAGGAAGAGTTTGATCGACAAAGAAGAATAATGGTGATTCAGTAGTGTAACAGACCTCAAATGCATAGGTAGTTGATTATTATGAAATCTTCTCTCACCTTAGTGTTATCAGAATGGAAATCGGCGTCCAAAGCTGCTGGAATTCTCCCCACTTGTCGAGGCAGAGGAGATTTATCATTTTCTACCAGGCTGAGCCGTACATCCTGAGTGAGACAGAAATGACTAAGAGGATGGTGTTACGAAAGTACCTGCTTCGGGAATATTGGACAGTTATCATTTCTATCATTTACAGAAATAAAAATATGAACAGAAGAGCAGTTCGCTGATCGGCATGCCAGAACTTTCAGCTCATATACATTTTTCTTCTCGAAATCAAATACTTCTTTTGATCTGAGTGAGCCGGTCTGATTGATTGAGAAATACTCCCAATCCTAAATTATGAAACATGATCATCAAGCAAGGAGATTGGTATACCTTCTTGAAAGATGTGTCCATTCTATACGATATATTATGAAGATCCCCTTCGTCTAACAGTTTCATCTTCAATAGCTCATCATAATCCACATTCTCATCAAAGTAATGAATTGAGTTTGGTTTCGGGAACACTGAAAGTACAAGATTCATTTCTGCAAAGAATATTGCCTTACCTATAAGAGGGTTGTGATGGTTGTTAGCAGCAGGATATACAGTGATACAGTATGGATACTTTACGATATGAGCTGGTTTACCAGAGTCGGTTGCAATCAGAGAAGAGCAGATCTGAGAGATACGTCAGGAATAGTTGAATGAAGGAAATTATTCAAATGGTTCTCTCAAAGTTGAATAGTTAAACTCACTCTTTCACCAGCATATCCTTTCAACTCAGCGGACACAACCAGTCTGTTTTCATCATCAATTTTAAAATGAGTATGATTAGCATCCATATGAACGCTCTGTCTACCTCCTTCAATATCATGAATATATTGTCTCAAAGTGATTATGACCAACCTTCATCAGCGTCAGTTACAGAAAGTACTGTAACAATAGTTGATGGGAAAGCATCCTCGGATACAGTTAAGTGCAACAGATCCGAATTGTGGAGAAGAGGTTTGTTGTCGTTGATATCTTCTACAACTACGGTAACCTGAACGAAAAATAACATAGCATCTTCAGAGTAATCCGTACCGAAGCGAAAACTTCATTGGATGGCTCTTTGTTTGGACTATCAACACAACGGAGTGTGAGAGAGTGAGCTCGTTGGCTCTCATAATCCAGCTCCCAAATTAGTTTGATTTCAGAGGTTCTGAACCAACGTTATGCCAATTTCAATCTTTCGTAGACTTACATGGCATTGATCTCGAAATGACCATCACCACCTAATAGGGAATACTTTAGTTCCCCATTTGGTCCATTATCAGCATCAGTTGCTAATGGGTACGGCAGAGGAATGATTTGTCCGACTTTAGTAGATTCGGGCAAATGAACAGTGAAGACGGATCCGTTTTTGAAGATAGGTCTGAAATTAGTTAACCGTTCAAAACTACTAAAACAGGAACAAAGTTTTGAGTTTGTTAGAATCGGGAAGATTGAACTAGTAAAGAGCACCTGTTATCGTTAATATCTGTTATTTGCAGTGAAAAGTTAGTACTAGCAGTGTTTCCAAATTCATCTACAGCAGTTACGATGCCAATAATTTTCTCAAAGCTCTCAAAATCCAGAACATTTTTAAGATAAATCCAACCATAGTTATCGATGGATATAGCATCTCTAGGACCGTATTGCACTGTCAAAGAGTATCTGAAGGAAAAGTAAGCAAAGGAGATGGAGCAAGCAAATCAAGCAGACTATTGGGACACTAATAAACGTACTGGTATTGATTATCACTATCGCCGTGAGCTTTCACCTTGAGCACTTTTGTGCCTGGCGAAGTATTTTCAGCAATCGAACCCCGATAAATATCTTTCCTGAAGGAAGGCGGGGCATCATTATCTACGACATTGATGATAAGTTCGACTAAATTTCAATTTGCCTGTTTGTATCAATACCAATGATACCTGGAACTTCTCGCTTTCCTTTTCGCATACTGATATATAAGCGAATTTGTTTCACAACATCAGGTGTTAGAGATGTCACAGTATGAATAACACCCGATTTATCATCAATCTCCAACCATTTACGAACTTCTTGATCCTTAAAAACCTTTATATCAATAAGTACGCACTTTCTCTTTCGTTTTTATCCTTCAATTTACTACGCGACTATATATTCTAGCATGAAGTTATGGTAACCGTGCTCCATTGGCGCAGTTGGTTAGCGCGTGGTACTTATAGTCATGAGATATGCCAAGGTCGGCAGTTCGAGCCTGCCATGGAGCAAAGTTTTTGTTTTGTTTTACATTTTTTGTAAAACATATTTAAACGAAAAAAAAATATTTTAAAAAGAGAAAAAAACATTTTTTTTGCATTTTTCTCTTGTTACTTCATAAACAAACCTTGAATCCATCCGCTGTCGCACGTATTATTTCATATGTGTAACCAGCCATTCGAGAGTTCGCCCATTTTATTTCCGTACTAAGAAGAATTTCTTTATTTATACAAAAAATTGTTTTGATTACCTATTCAAAGTTTCATTCCCCATTAGCTCAGCTATCAGTTCACTTTGCATGGCTGCTTTGTGTTCGTTGATGATAATTTTGCTCGTTGCATTCTTTGATGGGGTACCACCGTCAACAGCAATTATTGTGAACTCCAAAGAAGAATCCTCAACAGTTATATGTTACTCATACTAATTATATTTAAGTTCTTACCTTCCGCAAGAGTCCATTTCCGCTGTACAAAACCTCTCCATTGTCTGCTATTTTAAAGTTTGAGTCGGAAGTTTTATAACTGATGTAATTGTTCGGAGATGTAGCATCACCATCTTCTGCTTTCACTCCACCCACAACCTGAATTTTCGAAACTGATTTGTTTCTAAAGATCAAAACAACTCACTCCACCGGGACTGATGTTTGCATCCAAAACTATGGAATAACGAGAATTTGTAAAAACTGGGTAATTATCATTGATATCCTGCAAATAAACTTTAAGTATGAGTTTTGAAATTATGTAAGTACAATAACAAAAATTGTTAAATTAACACTGGAGTATAGAGGAGGCTCTCCTTTATCAGTTGCTGTGATAACGACATTTATCTCATCAGAATCCATTGTATCTCTTAAATAATTCATGTCATAGAGGTGAAATAACGGAACCCACCTATCGATTTTACCAACAAACAAAATTCCAGCTGAGAAATCAATAGGAATGCCTTCAGGTACATTAGAGATTGAGTATACGATTTCAGCATTCTGTCCCAAGTCGGCATCTGTCGCCTGTTAAGTTCATCATTAAGCCTAACATATTCAAAGAGCAATCTAACAGTAATTCGGACTTTCAAACTTTTTTCTTCTTCCACCTCGATTCTATAAATGCTCTTCTCAAATTTCGGGGAGTTATCATTGATATCTCGCACAACAATTTTTACAGGACAATCCGTTGACTTCCCTAAATCAATCCCTAATACTGAAGACAATAATTTAACGAATTCACCTCCAGCATCTGTTGCTCTAACAGTTAAATCAAACTTGTCGTTTGTTTCTCGATCGATTGACGTTAATGATCGTAATTGGCCATTTTCATTAATTGCAAATAAATGAGAATGATTGCCTAGTATCGTGTACGTTATAGGCAGATACTTATCAGAATCTGCATCTCTAGCCTAGAAAAATTCAAGATTTTTCAGACTGGATAGTTTGACTAACCTCAACCTGTCCTAGAACTGTTGAATTTTCATTCTCAGTCAAATAGAAAAGAAAAGTGTCATCGGTGAAGCGTGGACTGTTATCGTTCTCATCCAAAACTTCTACCTGAACTTTACATCTTCCAAACGGGGACTTCACCTGTAAGAACATTTATAAACTAATTATTCATGACTATATAAACGTACATAGAAAAGCAAACTTTTGTCCTTCTCGAAATCAATTAGGTTTGCATCAGCTATGAGCACTTCAATAGTTTGTGAATCATTCTGCTTATCTCCAATTTTGAAGATATTCGAGTATCCTTCTACAATCAAGATACCAGGTGTCTATAAGTATACTCTGAAGATGATACTGAAAAAAACTGTACTGACAACAGGCTGGTTGAACTTCACAATCAAAGCTTGCTCGAACTGCTGGGAACCTTCTTTGACTTTAGCAGTGGTTACATCGCTGGCACAGAACTGTATATGTTTTTCTTCTTTCTTCGAAACTGATGTTTCCAGAATGATATCAGCCGTACTTGACATAGCGGTTGAATCGTTTTCTTTAGCCTAAAGTAGTAACCACATGTGGGGTCAGTGAAAAAAAACTCTTACGGTAACATATAGCCTAATATCAGTATTCGGGGAAGGAATTTTCTTGAGTGTCATCGACCCTGTGTTCTCATCCATTGCAACATAATCATTCGGTTCAACAGAGTACCTAAATCAGGTAATATATGTTTCATGAAATTCATTTTTCTACAAACTTCATTATGTTAGGATTCTTCTGGTCACCATCGATTGCTTGAATTTTGATAATTTCATCTCCAATTCGTACTGTTTCGTTAATAATAATTGGCTTTGAAAAATCTGTTTTCCAAACAGGTGGTGAACTGAAAAGGTTTCTTTTCAATGTTACTATGTCCATTGAGCGGATCATATGTTAGATCAACGTCAACTCATTATTCTGAGTGACGAAGTCACAACAGCCGGTTACATTCCAACATGCTGAGTATTGAAAAAAGGAAACATACTCTTGTACATCCAGGACCTGAATTGTCATCTGATGTGAAGCTTTGTTTGTATTAAGAATATGAGGATCACCATCTTCAGCTGTTATTATTAAGTTATGTACGGATAGCCTTCAAGGATTTTGAAATCATCTTAATGATTGAAATATAAAAAAACTTTTCGTAATCCAAGGGCTTTTTCAATTTCAGCGTTGTCCAGCATTCCCCATTTGAACATTTCTTTTTATCCAGATAGAACTGGGTATTCTGATAATCGAATTATTTGTTGAAAAGGAAATCTTTCTTAAACTCACATCATCTATGGAATATCTGGCTAATCCGCCAACACCTGTGTCAACATCCCTTGTTCGGATTTCAGTTATCACCGAGCCTTCTTTCAAATCCTTCAATTATGGTATTAGCTTATCCGACACACGCTTAATTCGTTTTACCTCAGCTATGCTTATAGTAGAAGGGGTGTTGATGAACTCTGGAGCATTATCGTTCACGTCAACAACATCGATATCAAGCGCTGCTCGAGAATTCCGGGGACCAGAGAAAACCAAAGAGAATGACTGTCCATAACCTCCATCAGTTTCTTTCTATAATAACATAAGAATTGGTTGTCAAGCTGTTCAAACAGGAATACTTTTGCAGATGCTTAAGCCACTCGAATGAACTCATTGTTTTCATTACTTAAATGTTTTCAATTTGTCTGTTTGCCTCAGTTTTCAAGTGAGTTACACGTTACTGTTATGTGAGCAACAAGTCGAACGAAGTTAAATGAATGATCTTAATCTACAGGTCATCCCATATGGTTGTTTTCTTCTTTCCAACTCTTCTATGACCTCTTTCTAGCTCTCTTCATTAGCTATATTATTTGGGTTGATGATTATTTCCTCTCCCCTAGAGAGTTTCTTCTGTCTAACACATTCCACAATTATTTATTTGGAAATGTGATCAACGGATGAAGCATAGCAGAGAGAACGAATCGTGTGTCGTTCATCTTCTCTCTCCCCAAGCTCTTCTGTTATATTCAAAACCTTCCCGAAAGAAAGATGGAATTCTAGAAATAACAAGTTACATTTAAGTCATAAGGAATAAATCATAAAAATTTGTAGTACTTGCAGCCTTATTGAAGCCACATCCACTCGAGTTTAATAAGGTTTCCCTGCTTATATCGTAAGGCAGAACGAAATAACTTGAAAATTCAAATGAAACATCAGCTCTTATATGGACAGGCTTCATCCGTTGTGTCTTGATGGTTGCCGAACGTCGGACGTCAATTTGAATAGCTGATTATGAATTCAGGTCTATGTAGTGCTTTGATTGCCTTAGATGGATTGCTCATGTAATTATACCATATAAGTAAGTAAGAATTCTCGCAGAATGCATAATGTGTAACGTTTTTGAAACAAAAGTCACAGATGTGCCAAATAAGGCGACTGGTTACAGATAAGGTCAATAAGTTAGCTGGAAGCTAAAAGTTGGTCAACGAAACTTTTGATACTGTAGTGTAAATAAGCTACAATCTGACCTTCCTAAACAACTTTCTTCTAGTGGAAAACAGTTACACAAGCTCTGTTTAATGAAACAAGCACGAATGGTGAGAATAATTAAGCCACATGTGGCCATAAGCAGCAGAGATTGGTAATGCTCCTCATCCATATTCTCTCACTTCAACACCAATAGTACTCTTGAGCTTTTTCATAATTAATCTATTCATTTCCTCATAAACTATGATGCACGGACAGTATAGAGAGTGGAAATGAACTGTCTGTTTTTATTAATGTTCTCTCTTTCTATTGATAAATGAAGTTTGAAAAATATTAAAGAACCAATTGCCTAACAAATGAAATGTGTCATCATCCAACACCATAAAAGGACCGGCTGAAGTAAGTGGTTAGAATGTCTTTTACATTCCTTTCACTACATCTTCTCTCTTCATTCTTAACGAAATCATTATCTTCTCACATAAATTCTCACATTAGCAACCATAAATAGGCTATTTCTATTAAGGATTGAAGCTTTTATCTCTCGCAAACATTGGTTACCTTGGGTAAGGCGAAAAAATAGAGAAAAACTTGCGAGTGAGTAACACTTTGAAAGCATCAGATGGTTTGATTAATGAACTTGAAGTCCTAGATTTATGTGATTTTAATGTATTTTCCAACAACATCATCTCCCCTCGACTAAACGATTGCGTAAAATGTCAGCAGACTACCTTTTTCTCATTTGAGAATAGATGTAAGCAAGGGCTTAGACGTGTACCTTCAGTAATCTCAGGTTTTTGTCTCGTCTGTGTGTATGCGTGTGGGTATAGTAGAAAAAACAAAAAGGGTGAACGAGATACTAGAGCGTTCGCTGAAGGTGAGCAAAAGGATGGTACGAAGAAATATACTATTATGATTTCGGACAATTCTTTCTTCTAAAGTAACTAAGAGAAAAGAAGAGACTGAGGATTAGTAGCTTTTCGTATGTTCTTTGCCTTGTTTGGTAAAGAAAGAAGATTCAGTGATGCGCATCGATAGTAAATCCGTTCAGAAAACAAATTTGGAATGAAGAGGACAGAGAATGGTCAAATCGGAAAGCACGCATAGATAGATGTACTAACTTCTTTAAAAGTCAATGAACACGAAAACCGTTTCTCTCTCAAACTGCCAGAATTAAAAAAAGAAGAGGAAAAAATAACAAAACGAAAACGATCAAACGACTTACATCTGCATCCAATTGAATGTTGAGAACAAGTGTTGAACAAGTTTCATTTAATTTGCGTATTGAAAAAACGTTTCCAACATTTCCTGACAGGATTCGAGCCTTCTGTGGACAAATAGCTATTGGAAGTTCCTTTCCAACTTCCCAATCTTCATTAATTAATAAGAAAGATGGTTCAATAACTAAATGTGATGCGGATTCTGAAAAAAAAGTGTTGGAATGCTTTTAGTGAAGGACGTTATTCACACTTACCTACAAATCCAAATATGCTAGTTAAGAAGAATATTCTAATTAAATGACCTTGGCTAGAGGCCAAAAAAAACATTTCAAAGTATAGTAAAGCTGATAGATTGAATTAATGCTCAACAAGCTTTTACTATTAACGAAATCATTCAAGTATCGAATTAGGAATAATGTAACAAGAGTGAGAAAGTTGTTGATAGATGAGAACAACTTTCTAACTTTCCTCGTCACTGTCTTATTCGAGCTTTTGGACTTTTGTCCTTCTATGACGATGACCACATACACACAAACCACATTCAAGTCTCTCTGCTGTCTTTCTCTGCACCCTCATCAAATAAATAGTGCTTCGTGCATGTGGGCGGGTCTTATGATTTAAGCTTTACAAAACATACCATATTTCAACTTATATTAATTCATTTACCTAAGTACTACTACTATATATATATATATATATATATATATATATATTTATGTATGCAACACCACCGCTTTTCTGGTTTTTTAGAAACGAAAATGAAGCTCAAAAATTCCCACGTGACATTCACGTGTTATATTTCAGTCTAACTGTATTGAAATGGTGGGCAGTCGCATATTCCAGATAATCTTTATTATGGTTCTATTCGCGGGATTCTATTGCCAGAGCAAAATCCAAAATTCTACAAGGATTACGAGAGAGATAGACTCTACCTTTCCATTCAAGCATGTGAAAGTTATATTAGAGGATGAACGAGGAAGGCCTACGTCAAGACTAGACATCATTTCACTAGGTGGAATAAGCAGCCTTAACTAACTGAACTTACTGTACTTTTAGATCAGCTGAAGGATATAGAGGTACCATTAGGAACTTTGTTAAAACATTCAGATATCTACAACTTCATGGGTAATCGTTTTGATTTTATTGGCTGTTTAGCAAACGTATTGTTCTTCCAGAAGCTTCTGATGCTTGGTACAAGATCCTCGCTGCTTTCTCATGTATTCATATAATTTTTCTGTCGTTTCAACTTATGTACAAGACTATCATAACCACGTTCGGTAAAACACCAATTCTACAATTCTCTGATGACTTCGCCGATTTGATTGAATGAAGAATGCTTTTGGAAGTGTTTAAAATGAAAATATTTATGATGCACCACACGTAAGGTTCCAAAACCTTTAAATATGATAGAAATACTACAGAAGTCTCTATAATATTTTAATTATAAGATAAGGCTCCTTCCTAGTCATGTAGATTTTCATATTCTCTAAAACTATGCTTAGATTCTCCAGATAAGTATGCACACCAAGTGTCAGAGGATGTTAACCGTAATGCTTTTCTTATAGTCTCCTAACTATTTCATTTTCTTTAATTCCATGTAGTTTTTTTCTATCTTTTCCTTCTTTTCTCTTTTATTTTTACTATATTTTGTATTATTGTATTATTTTAAGTTTGTTGCAACGGCTTAAGCTATTGTTCATGAAAAGCAAACTATGATTGTCTGTAGAGGTTCTCATATAGGTATGACAGGAATGGGTACAGGATTATAATTTTCTAAAGAATCTCCATGGGCAAGTGATGTAGATGAAGATATCCCTCATTCACAGCTAATGATATAATGATATGTCATAATTATTACCGTTCGTGGGATAAGAATAATGAAATAAGAATTTGTTAGCATCTTGGAGGAATGGCGATTTAATGAAGAAGAATTGAAGAAAGTTGAATTATATTTCGAAAGTCTTCAAAATATCAGAGCTGCGAACGTGCAGTACTCTATTTAGGCGACACATGTACTCACGTGTAGTGTTCTATGCCCAGAAAGTCAGGTTAGAAAAAGCTTGTAGCTTGCAAGTTCTAGTATCCAGTTATAGAAGAAGCATTCGTTAACTCACAAAACATGACTGAGAGAAAACTGTTTTCTCCTCCTTCTTCCTACCACCACATGCTATGAGATCAAATCTTTAAAAAAGGTCTTTACACTTGAGATGGATTATTCCAGTAAGACGAGTTGTTCAGTCGAAATTATAACTTAGTTAACTGAGGATTGAGAAAAGATTGTGATTAAGAAACTGTTTCTCTAGAGCATCCGTAGCTACTCATGTTTCATTTTTTTACTCTTCAGCTGAATCACACTAATGCCAATCATCAGAGGTTGATAGTTTGAGATAGAGCTGAGAGCTAAAGGCTGTTGCAAACCATTTTACCACCACTCGACAGATGACATTTCGTTAGAAGTCTGTTTAAGTATGTGACAACTATGCTAAAAACTGGGAGCAAGAGAAGTTATCCCAAATAAATAAAATCAGGACTATTTCAACCAGAAACATGTAGCTACATAGTTACTTATTGGACGTCAACACTGATTTAGTCCAGTCTCGTGAACACACGTCAAGTTCAAGTAAGTACCTCATCCTTTTATACATACTTTCAGGTAGAAAAACAGAGGTTGAATAGCTTAAGAAAACTGTGAAGCCTACTTTTTTCTTATTTTTGTTTCTTGAACATGGCAACTCTCAAATAATCTCAAAATATTCTGAATCATTGGCTTTCGAACTTGCAAATAAATGTTTTCATCGAAAATGTAAGAGTTCGAAAGCTGAATGCTGCAAAATATTGCACACTACTTAGAAACATTTATAACTATGCCCGTACTTGGGAAAGGTTATAAGGCTATTGATAGTAACCCTCAAAGCTGTTAACAATGTGAACCGAGTCGTAAGAGGTAAAAACGCAACGAACAGGAAATGGTCAAAAAGAAGGTTTCAATGATATGACTGAGGTCAATGGAATTCTTTTCATATTTATTGACCGATATGGGATTGGAACAGATTATATCTGTGAAGGACATCTTATTCCATTACCATTATTCAAATTCCATCTTATTACGTCTTCGGATATTCTTTCTGAAATATAAAAAAAGCAAACTTCTTATCATGTGCAATGATTACGTTTCCAATCACTCACCTCCTATTGATTGATCTTCATATTCAGTTCAGAAATAAAAATTTTTTGTTTGTAATCTCATCTTTAAACAAAAATCGTAACTGTTTGAAAGCAAACAATTCCAATTTGGTCTATTTCCATGAGAGTTTTAATGTCGGATTCCTCTTCATTCGACGTCTCCTCCTTCTTCTTCCATCATCTTCGTTGTAGTCGTCTTCAATTCATCTGAGTTTTCATTTACTTTGCTCTTCCCTTTCATTTCACTCACTCAAGAAAAAGGAGAAGTCTTTTGTAAAACCACAAATTCCCTTGTGGCCGTAGCACTGATTCACAAAATGACTCATGTTTCTAATACTTCTTGGTTTTTCTTTTTTTTTTCGTAAAAAATATAGTAAAAGCAGCTAATTATAAATATGTTTTCATAATTAGATTAGGAGAATCCATCGGCGCTACTTGTTTTTCTCAGTTTTCCTCAGCTGTTTACAACTCTATTACTTATCTTTTGCCCATGTGTATTATATAATTCTTCTTGTACGACTAGCTTAGGCTGTCTATTTTTGCCGCATCGTTCATGCTTATTTATTACGTATAAAAGTTTTCAACGATATTTTCTGAGCTTAAAGATACACGAGGTTGTCATTTTTGCTCATCAAATTCGTATTTCCTCGAATCGCCATCGTCCATCAATAGTTTCTCGCGTAAGTATTGCTTTACTAGCTTTTCTCTACTATTCACATGGAAAAGAAAGCTATCGTCTATTTAGCTGATAGATTGGTCAACAAAATTGCAAATAGAGAGAGAACGAGAGGCTAGGCTGCAGAGAACAAAATGAATCGAAAGATGCAAGGCCCTGGAGCCAAATTTTGGCAGTTTGCTTCATTTTTTCTTCTTTAAAAGGTTCTTCATTCGGTTCTGTTTGCAAGCTACTCTTTCTCTTAAAACTTTACTAATCTTATACTAGCTTTACGAATCGTTCCTCTTTCCTTGTGCCTCGAACTCTTCCAGTCCTTGTATTCCATAAAAATCTTTCTTTCCTATTTTAAATTGTTTGCATACAATAACGTTTGAAGAGGAAATATTTTCAAGAATGGTAATAAGCCAACGAGAGAGAGAATAGGGGAGAATGCCATGGTCGCTCTTAAGCATTAGCCATTGAGACTCCAAAATGTTGTAACTGATGATGTTCTTTCTCTATTCCTCTCACACACACACATACACACTCACACACATACGCATACACACACACATACACACACACACACACACACACACCCAACAACAGCCCTTGCTATATATGGCCACCTATTCTCTTTTCTCTCTTTTTCTATTCCCCTCTTGCCAACCTTTTTACCCTCTTCCTCTCTCTTCATTCCCTTTGTCTCTCTATCATCACCTTTTGCCTATTCTTTCATCGTGGCATTATACCAACAGTCTTTTTCCGGAAATCTGTTCGTAAATCTATATAATATCTTTCATTGTGTTGCGTAGAATTTTCATATTATTCTTCTGTGTTAAGACTCCATAAATATACGACTAAAGCAATTCATTAATGCAAGAAGTAGAAAATCCATCTGTTGAGGTGAAGCCATGTTTTAAGACGAATCCGGACATCTTCCGGCTTGGTGAACGAAAAGAAGTATATTCCAACTGTATTCATCAAATTTATTTTTGTTTTTCGTTAGCATGTTTTGGCCCACGAAATAGGTGCTGGATCACGTTGCCGGAAGTGCGATTGCTCTGGCTTAGATTTACATTTTTGGAGGTTAGAGTCTCATCGTTCTTTTCTATTATCTTCATCTTTCATATTCTAGAAAAATATGCAAAACATGTGGTTGTCGAATGGACGAACATGACGTGCAGTTGCCAAATGAGTTCGATCACGGTCAAATTATAATTGGTTTTAGAAATCATTCTTTTTCTCACACATCTATGCATTTTTTTTCTTTGCAGGACGATTGTTTGGAGTTCGCGAACATTTTGAAAGCACTTCTAAGCCTTTAATAGCCTTGAAAAGTTCAGAACTTGACAAAAATGGTTATTCGGAAGATTTTAAATAGTAATTAAAGCCTTATTCAGCAATTTCCACTTCTGCCACCTTACCTACAACAAAAAAGAATGTAACAGCTGTTTACAACTTCAAAACGAACCTTGATGAGGAACGCAATGACGAGGTGAGTAAAGCAACCGACTCAATCATCTGCTATGATATGAATGAAAATAAATTCCACGTGTGATCCACGCATGAAAAATCAGTCAGATATTCTGTTGTTATGATACACATGTGCATATGAACAATATGATTTCAGAAACCAACTGAATATTCTTGGGCCCCAGTACCAGATAAGCTTTTGGTTGAAAAATATATGATGGCGTTGCCCGAAATCGAGCGACCAATATTAGGAACTGGGGGAGAGCAAAACCGGAAAAGTCGACTTCAATTTCAGGTTTCGTGGAGGAGTAGGAAGAGGAAAAGAAACAAAAATATGAATTTTAGCTACCTCTCTATGACTGCAATATAGAAGACGCCAGGTTTGTGAATGAGAATGACAAACCTGTACTTCAACGTTTCATTGAGAATATTAAGAAGAATGTAATTTGAATTAATTTGTACCGCAGGCAATTCTACTTTTCAGGCAATTGGAGTAGGTACAGTAGTTACGGTGCCGCCAGCAGGCTCGAATGAATTAGAAGATTCTCTTGCCGGGTTGAAACTGCAAACAGTACTCCTATATTAAAGTGGATTTGCTAAAGAACAATTGTTTTAGAATTGCAATGAATGCAAAAACTGTTTGAATGGCGGAGATGTCGGTGTGTGTACTGATCACGGCAAAGCAAAGGTATTCAAGAATAACTATGATTTTTGAAAATTAAACTCGTGTTTGTTAACAGGACATCTGGCATCCAGGATGTTTCCGCTGTGCAACATGCCATCAACTACTAGTTGATATGATTTATTTCTACAACGAAGGGAATTACTATTGTGGAAGACATTACGCTGATATCCACTATCCTCGATGTGCTGGTTGTGATGAGGTGATAATTAATGAAAAATTAATAACTTTACAATAATATATTCACAGCTTATTTTTGCTCGAGAATATACGTTTGCGGAAGAAAAATCTTGGCATTTCGACCATTTCGCCTGTTATAAATGTGATTTGAAGCTGGGTGGTCATCGTTATATGGCAGTTGATGAGCAGCCCTACTGTCTGCCTTGCTATATGAACCATTTTGCTAAAGTATGACACTAATTATGCCCTATAATTAATAGCCATCATCATTCTCATTCAAATATTCCAGAAATGCGAAAGTTGTGAAAATAAAATAGCGCCAGATGAGAAACGACTTCATTATAAGGAATATCATTGGCATGCGAGACAATCCTGTTTTCAGTAACTATATCATTCATATTCTATCATATAGTTGCATATATCATTTCAGATGTCAAAACTGCCACAAAAGTCTTATCGATCAGAAGTTTTTATTGAAAAACTTGAAAGTTTTTTGTTCAGGAAATTGTCGTGATGAATTCTTTAAATGTTGATCTCATCGTTCATGGGTATTTGCGTATTAAATATTTATTTTTATTCATATTTTTGTGTATGTTGAATGTGTGTGAATACAAGACAAAGAAAACAATATCACTTAGCAATTATCACATATGTAAGAGGAATTTCTTTTTTTTCTTTTCTCATCTGCACAACATGCTATTGCTGCCGAGACTGCTGATGTGCAGCCACTTCTGCTCTTGCAGTTGCTGCTAACTGATATTTGTATGCATGTTAACGCTGATTTGAATAGCTTGATGACTTGTCCGATGATGAGGAAGATGAAAATGACGATACAAACTGTGATGATCGCTGATGTAGCTTCGCTCGAGGCTCATCTGAAAACCATATTCTCATTCTTAGGCTCTTGTAACTAAGTCGCTCTATGCAATAAACAAAAATAAAATGAACTTACAATAGCTCTTATTTGATGTACCATATTCATTTCTATTTATGAGGAAATTCTCACCAACTACTTTCTTCGGCTCAACTTTCCAATATTCACAATACTCTTTGGAAAAACATTTTTCCACATCAGAGTTGACTAAATGGACAAAGATATAAGCATCATAGACAGAAAAAAGAAAGAGATATGATGTTGAAAATAGAAAGAATGAGAAAGGGTAAAGAATACCTCGTGCTCCTCGTCTTCGCTTATAATAAGGGTCATAATCAGAATATTTAGCCATTCCAGAACCCATTGTATTATACTATAATATATTAATTATTTGACATCACTTGCGAGATTGTAGAAGCTTTACCTTGACGAATTATGTATTCAGGTTAATAGACAATAACAAAATCTAAATTATAACTTTATAGATATAAAATATGATATTCGCGATGTCCATATATGGAGTACGGGGTCAAAGATAGATTTATATATAATAGAAAAAATCGTTGTGAAGAAGCGACTTCGGATTAAAGATGGCAAAGCTCATACTTGAGAAGAAAAAAAAGATTAAAAGCTAGATCTCTCATTCGCTATGTCTACTGAACTCCTCTCATCAGGTTTGATATCATGGGAGGTTTAGAGAGCAATTGTTGCTTGAGGGCGTCAAAGATTACAAAGGTTTTCATGTTCTAGAGAGGTTGATGTACCATAGAGTAAGGCAGAAACAATGGAGCACAATTACACCCAAAGTTTCAAGGAAAAAATATAGAAGAATAGAGATTGAATTGAAGAGACGATTAGATGAAGAAAAAAAGGAAAATAAATGGACATCAAGTGAGAGAAATGGGAGGGATAGGCGAGTCATAGTTGTGGGTGGAGGATCTTTACCCAGCCGATCTTTCGGTCAAACGGTTTAAATGAATTAAGCATAGATATATATATATATTTGTTTACAAATCACGTTTGCACGTGATTGGCTCCTGTCCACATCTGGCAATGCAAAGAAGATTCGATGAAGTTTGCAGAGAAAACTTGGAAAGAATGTAGAAGAGAATGATGTTGAAGAAACAAAAGTTGTTTTCAAAGAAAATTAATAAAATGTAAGCGAAAAGTGAAGAGAACATGGCTTTTCCAGGTATATAGTTGTACTCTCCGTATTACAAGTTCAAGAGTAGGCATGCAGAGAGCAATGCATGGAACGAGAAAGCTGAATAGAGAGAGAGAGGTAAAAATGAGGATCAAGTGAGGGAGTAATACATAGAAGGAGAAAGATTAAATAGAGAGAAACAGACGTTCAATGTACAATTTTTTTGTTAACAGACATAATGCCTTTGAAAGATGTAATTGGAAATCTTTTAATTGAAATATCTCCGATGGCAAGAAAGCTGTGTCTGATCATCATTTCCAATAAACAAAACGTTTTATAAACAAAAAATTTTGTTTGAAAGCGAACAAGAGCAAGAATGAGAAGACGAAGATGAAGACGAACAAGAATCTTCTTCTTCCAACCATCTTTCTCATTATTTTTAATTAAAATGGAAAAAAATTAACTCGTTCAGCACGTTCAACCGATTTGTAAGACCGCAGATTCAAAGAAATGAATCAACGTGGGAATTGACGTGAGATAATGAAGTTAGCATACGGAGTATGCTGAATATTCTAATTAATATGTATAGATAACCTGTATGTTATAGATACATGAATATGTGTGTGAGTAAAGAAATAAAAATAATTTCCAAAAGAACTTACCTACATAGATCAACGAGCTTACAATCTTATGCTTAAATGAACTAGGAAAAGGTTAAAAGGAAAAGAAGTATTACCAAAGAAGCAAACAACCCAATGGAACTACAATGGAGATGGATGAAAATAACAGAAAAAAATAGAAAAGAATGAGATCGAGGAACAAGGAGAGGGATTGAGAGAGAGAGAGAGAGAGAGAGAGAGAGAGAGAGAGAGAGAAGGATAGAAAATAAGAGAGAAAGAGAGATGAAGTAAGGAATATGACTTTTTCTGTTTGGATTTTACTCGTTGGAATTGGATGAATATAGTTGCCCTTCCCTCCGACTCCTTTTTTTCTGTTTCTCTCATCATCATGAGCAGCCTCCCTTCTTCCTCTTTCTATCTCTTTTTGATACTAATTTAGAAGAAAAGATGGCCTAAAGGCTCCAAAAATGACATTTGAGCTTTGACTGACACAAAGTACACAAAATATAAAATTACAATATAATGATAAAAAAGAATATGAAAAGCTCGAGATAATCAGATTAAAAGATGAAACTCTCAAATTTATTTGAATAGAGGGCCAACAGAAATATGACTGGAGCTTCGATGTGTAAAATAACGGAGAGTGTCTTATGTTTCCAACAATTTTCTTTCATTTTTTTAAACTTTCAAGCGAAAAAAAAACTTTCATAATGATCGACAGGTTTTTGTTGTTTTCGGAGAGGAAGAGCATGGAAAGAGGTAATATAGAGGTAGATTTGAAAGAGATGAATGTAATGAGGGACATAGAGAATGGAAGGAGGTGACTGAAATAAAGGTTCTTTCCCCCACCTTCTTTTTCATCTCAATAATGTTTGACCGCCAGCTATACATGCAGGGGAAAAGAGTTATAAAGAGAAAGGAGGGAGGGACGAACACGGAAGGAATGGGGAGTGTGGAGAAAAAATAAGTTATGTCTACAATCTGATATATCTTGGAAGAGAGAAGAAATGGAAAAGTTATGATGGAAAAGCTGCTTTTGGCGAAATGTCAGGTGTTTTATGTGTAAAGGAGAAGAAATGTGATATGATTACTTAAGGCCAAAGTTTTGTTTTTATAAAACTTTTGTTTATAATAAGGTCATGGAATATCAGATAACTTACAAATTGCTTCTCTTATCCCGTTAGGAAAACAAAGAAAATCCTTTTTTCCCGATTTAGTTCCCAGTAATTTGCATATTTCATTGATTAAGCTTAAGCTCTGTATATGTATATATACATGTATATGTTTGCGTGTGTGTGAGTGTATGTGTGTTCGGGCTGGAGACGATACGAAAACGGCTGATGAAAACGAAGACAACGAAAAACTTTTATTTTTCATTTAAATATTTCGTATAAATCACATATTAGTACAGAAACCGGTAAAGGAACAGAACATTCGGAGTGAAGTAGATGATAATAATTATATTACTTATATTTCACATATATACAATACTTTACTAGTATAGTTTAAAGCATTCAATTTGATGCTACAACCCATATGATGAGTTAAATCCAATGGCTCAGGCTATTCTAAGAACCTGGATTCAATTTGAGAAGAAGCTGTCTTTGATCGGCCAGAAGTTGATAAGTACTTCAATACTCCGTCAAAATAATATTTTGGGTGCTTTCCCAACTCTCCCTCTCCCGTAAGAGGAAGATATAAAGCCAGAATTGAGTTCTGACGAATCATTTCTAAGTGTTTCAATTGGACCTGAGATTAAACCTGTTCAGCAATACCTATGCATATATACTTAACGCCATCTATGATTATCTTCGAATACAAGTGTTCCATTCGCACCGAGGCCTTTTAATTGCCTTGGAACTCTTTCGAGAGAATTATTCCATAACATACTATCTCTTTGTCGTCCCTCCAAATCATCTGAACCCGTCCTCGTTGTTACAGTACTCTCAGCAGTTTCCGAGACCATCAATGGTGTATCATACGGATACTGTAGATAATCACGACTGAACTCATAATCTTGACGGTCTTCTCGTCCACAATCGAATAAATCATCGTATGAGGGAGAAGTTAGGCCTAAAAAGAAAATTAATCAATCAATTTGATGGAAATAAGTCGAAATAAGAGACCATTTGTCATGTTAATTTGATTGTTTCTTTGATTTTGTAAGATAAGACGTGTGTTTGTCAAAAACATGTTTGAGGAAATCGAAGCTCACCTGAGAATCGTGGATAATAAGAGTCAGGTAGCTCTCCTGACCCAGATTCATCTTTTTGCTTTCTGTATGAGAATAGAGCTCCGCTTGGGTTTGAAGCTGGGTGTCTAAAATGTCATTATACAGGGATAATAATTTTGAGGAAGTGAAATATTACTTTAACGATCTCTTCAAAAACGTCAGATAAACGATAGGTGTGTAGAAACAGAAAAAGATGTAAGTTGAGACGTTTGTAAAGCAAAAGCCATCTTGTGCTTTGAGAAGCAAAAGAACAGCCCCCATTGCTTGTAAGCAATTCAGAAATGCTAGAACAATGCAGTAACTATAGAAGGAACAACGGCCTGAAACACAATTATTAGATAATTCTGAAAGAAAGATCACATACTCGGCAAATTAACAAGTTTTCGGAAGCAGGTGAGTGGTAAACATAAAACAAAGAAGTAGACGAGCACGAACGAAATGGAAGTCAGAATCCAGAAGAGAAGACCTCCATCAGTGTGCAGATTGAAAAGATGAGCGTCGACTATAGTCTAAGGTATTGGAAAATGGAACTGTAAAAGTTTGAAAAACAAATACAAACCTCATCTATCAACTTCATGTCAATTATGATTTGAAAAGCTGTATGTAATAAGCTTATAATTATGATAATAAATAATACACGTCGAATGCTAACAGATCTATCTAACTGTCCTTCAAAAACAAATACTTAATTACGGAACTTGTAAAAAAAAATTACCGAATAATAAAGCAAACGTCAGTACACACAACTCTGCTGTTGTATAGAAGAACTTGATGGAAATCCACAAAATCTGAATGCGAGAAGAATATGGTGAAGTAAGTTATTGATATGAAACAGACTTTGTCCACAAATTCTCCGAACGGATTGGTGACGGTGATAGTCATGGAGATAAAACATCGTACCACATTCATGATGGTTGTTAAATAGACCTATATTAACCATTCTCATCAATCTTGTTCTCTTCTGCTTCTGCTTACCAAAATGAAGAAGGACTTTAGGACCGGACTCTTTGATCCGCGCGTTTTTCTCAAAACACATTTCAAATTTATTAAAAGAAATAATAAAAATGAAATGTTTGGAATAAGAATAGCCCAGTCCCAATAACGTAATCTAAAGTAATGGAAAACGAATAATGAAGTACAAGAAGAATGATTAATACCCAAGCCATGGATCGGAATATTCTAAGACATCTCGACAATAGCTTCGAATCTGGCTATGTGTTGGACTATCAATGAACGAATTATTTGGGAAAATGTCATCAAACCATTCAGGTGATTTTACAAAATCTTCTGCAATACATACTGAATTAATAAAACAACGAATAAACAATGAACAAACCGGTGGTATTGTGTAGCTGAACATCTCCTAATGATGTACCGGGATTATCATGGAAAAGTATTGACATCTATAACGATCAACAATCATATGATAAAGAGGATGATGAAACATGTAAAGAAGGGCACGAATAACTTGTTCAGAGTTGTCATATACGTGGTAAATCAATTTGTGGAGAGAGAAGGGTGGGGGCTTCATCTCTATGAATCATCCCAATATGGCTAGAACATTCAAATAAACGAGGGAAAACCGTTCCATTCACCACATAAGGCTATGAAACAGATAGGAGAAGTTTTCTGGGTGAAGAATATTGAAGAAAACTGAAAATCACACGATGTTTATGATGGAATTTCATAAATTTGAAATTAGAATTTTTCCTATTTTTCTTTTTTTTCTGCAAAGTTTGTGAATCAATATACTTCAGGAAGAGAGAAAAGAAAAGAAAACTATTCAACAAAGAGAGAGAGAGTGAGAAAGAGAGAGAAAGAGAGAGGGAGAGAGAGAGATGAAGAGGTAAGTGGTAGGTGTAGAGGGGAGGTGAGAAATAGTAAAACGGTTAACATAAAAGAGACGATGTGAATGCATCAATGTAAAGGATAATTTGTTGAAATGTAAATAGTCTCGATAACGATCAAATGATAAAGACGATTGATCACTAACGAGAAAGATTATGATTGAATTTTCCTTTTTTCGTTTTTTGTCGCTACTTTATCAAACATAACGAGAAGCAGCTGATTGGAGAAAATCAATGGGACGACGTCAAATGCATTTTATGAAATGTTCAAAACGGTTCACTTCATCACTTTCTCTCATTAATGTAGATTTAGTGAGCGGATAACGATGGTCAATCCTGATTATGGAAAGTTATAATTTCCCCTTAACTTTATGAACAAATAGTTAATCAAAGATTTCAGAAACTTCCAATGCTTTTATCAGCTTAACTGATAAATGTGAAAGCTGTAAACGTCATCTTATTCATCTTTCTATAGTTGAAAACAGGTTTGTACACTCACATGTATACATTTATATATACATATATACGTATATATAAGAAGATGGATTTATAAAACTGAAAGAAACTGTACAGAATTGCTGAAATTATTCTTGATTTGCATAAAATTTGAAATTCACGTGATTTGTCGAAGATTGACGTGAACGATGTCGTTCAAATCATTTGCCTCACTACCAGACAGATGGAACGGTTGGTTTTTCGATAATAAATGTTTCAATTTCTCTTCTATCCACAATCTCTCCATCCTGTCAGCCCCTCTGTTCCTCTCTCAATATATTCCTCTCTTTCGTTCTTCTTATCTCTCATCCTTTTTTCGTTTAAGTTCAAATGTATGAGAAGTACTTGTGACTTGCAAGATCACGCGGGTCGTTTTGATCTCAATTGGTTAGAATGTGGTCTAATTGACTTTGTAAAAAATGGCAGCCAAAGCTCGATTGAAACTCTTTTCTTACAAAGAAGAGCAGAACGGCAGAGAAAAATGACGAAAAATAACAACAACAACTGGAACTTTTCATGCTTCAACTGAATTTAAATAGATGAGCTAAAAATTAAACGAAAAAAGAATATTTAAAAAGGAAGAGATAAATGGATAGAAAGAGAAAACGTGAAAACGACACGCTGTAAGAGCAATGAACTGTGTAAAGAAAATCAGCTGAGATGAGAATGTGTCTGAAAAGAGAGAGGGAGAGTTGTAGATAGAGATAGATAGATAAAGAGAGAAAAGAAGAGGTGAGAGCGAGAGAGAGAGAGAGATACAGAGAGAGATGATACATGGGTACTCTTCGGACATCAACATGTGACATGCAAAAGCGTGCCTTAAATGTCTTCTGTCTGTATTTAATCTTATTTCTCTTTTTCTCTCTGTGTTATGAACTTTTACATAAAAATAATCAAAATTCGATTAAATATTCATTTGGAAAGTTCAACCGACCTCCGGACGGTCAAGTTGTTGCCTGTAAGTCAAACAGAATACTATGAGTTATGAGCATACGTTGACATTCGAGGAAGTCCGTTAGATGTTGGAAAGCGAAAGTTAGGCCAGGTACTACGACTGGTAAGACTAGAATTTCATGTTTTGGAAAAAAAAAGGTTTTTTGTCAGAAGACTAGCTTGAGGATGGTTATTGAGACAATAAGTGCCTTAGAAGAGAGAGAGAGTTGTATAGATAGAGCGAAGGTTGTGGGAGTGTAAAGAGAGGGAGAGAGAGAGAAGAGAAGATTGAGAATGAAAGAGAAGTAGATGTGTTAAGTGAAATCATACGAAACCTCATTTTTCCAAAATGGTAAGTCCGAAGTGGAAGTAAACGGAACTGATATGATGGCTTTTAAAGAAAAACCATGTGAAGCAAACTACATTAAGAGAATGACCAAAACACGGAAAATAATATTAAAAATTTAATACAACGCGGTTCATATTAGAACAGGCAGGAAAGGCATGAAAAGAGGACAAAGGAGGTGTCGAAGACCGGGAGTAAAGGCTGAGCGAGGACAAACTGGAACTGCCATATAAGGCTTTCTTCACTTTTGTTTTGTTAACAGTTCGTTAATCAGCAGTTATCGACCGGTCAATAAAGTTATGAGAAAAAAAAACAATTTTTCTGTTACTTTCCATCAAAATGCTTCCGAAAGACAAATTATTCCATTCGATCAACTGAATCGACGATCCAATTATGGAATTCATATATATATATATATACATATACATGACCAACTTGTTCTTCTTCGCGAATGAAAAAAACGTAAGAAAAGAAGATGAAGATAGAAAACGAGGAAGACAAGTAAATGATAAACGAAAATTATGGAAAGTTGTTTTGAACGAAAAAAATTTCTTTTTTTCAATACGCAATTCGTCATGAGCTTATCTTCACGGACATGAGCACGAAAGTCCAATGGGATAAATTGCTGTCACATGACTTCAGATGGAGAGAGAGAGAGGGGAAAAGAGAGAAAGAAAAGGAATAAAGAGAGAAAAGAAGTGTACTATAGCAGGAAACAAAAGAATTTCAGAAAAAAGGCAGTAGAAACAAATAAACAAAGCTGATCTGTAGAATATAAAAAGTTAATGTTCACATAAATAAGAATTGGATATGAGAGCTTTGCCATGGTTACCATTACCCTTTAAGGTCTATGACTCCATAAATCAGAATCTACTCCTATCTTTCAAACTTCTTGTCAGTCGGAGATGACTAACATGCAAAGGGTGATAGATGATTAGCTTAATGAGAAATATGTTTTTGCCCTCAATCCTTCGTTTCTCTGTGTCTCCTTCTTTCTCTCCTGACAACAACAAGCTTGTTCCGTTCAGTACAATGGAAATGAATTTTCGGATAAGAGAGTTTGAAGCAAAAAAATGAAGTAGAAATCGATCAGAATGAGTATGAGAATATTTCTTTTTTGGTTGATAAAATAAAATTCCAATAAGAGGCTTAAGCACGAGTTATGTCAGTTGGAAGCTGCGGAATGAAATTTCTAAACACCTCATGAAATTATTTTCGGTTGCTCATATGATAGATAGTTTAAAAAGCAACAAATAGAAGATGGATGAAACTGTTGCATTCAACATCTTTCGTCAGTTTCATCCAAAAAAAGGAGAAAAAAAGAAAAATTTAAATTGTGATCAGATCAAACAATTCGATTTGCGCAATTTGTAATTTGAAATGAATTTATGATCACGGATGACAATGACACTTTTCTTTCTCTCTCTATCTATGTCTACAACATTCATTTTCTCTCCATCTCTCCCTCGCTTTGTTCATTCTATGATTCTCTTCTAATACTTAGCAGTTTTTCGAAGATTACATGTGATTGGGATTCCAACTAATTTACAACAAATTGTGGTTAATTAAAGAAAGATAGGAAAGTCACCTCATGCTGTCTATTTTTAACATTTTTTGTAGAAAAAGTGAAGAAAAAGAGAGCGAATAAGATGATGATACTTTCGTCGTGACGTTTGAAAGATGACGAAGAATAGGTAATCCTCTTAAAGCTCTTTGTCAAAGTTTTTTTGTCTTTAATTACCAAATATAATCTATGTATTGAAAAGAGATTGAGGGCAAAAACAAGATATTAACTGACAAATATCTCTTTTAAACACGAAATTACAAAGAGAAAATACGAAAGAGAGAGAAAAAGACAGAAAGGAAAAGAAATGAGTAAGAGTTTTGAGTAAAAGGTAAGCAAAGAGAAGAAAAACCGACCACTTCGCACAGCAATATGATGTTAGAATCAGTTGTCCACGTGGAGTTGACGTGAGAAAGACAGGAATATGCTAATTGATTGACGTAGAAAGGTTAGAGGTCGTATATGAGAGTATATTGTTATTTAAAGAAACAAATTCGAAGAAGAACGGAAGTTTTACTTAATTTATAATCGTCTAGGAGAGAGTTCAAAAGAAAAATTGAGGCCATATGTGGATGACGCGGGTGAATCATGAAGAATATCGTCCCAAGGACAAACAAAGCTTAAGAGGTAACATGAAGAAAGTTATGAAATATGAAGAACAAAGACAGCACAGGAAACAAGGATTTTTTCTCCTCTTTTCGTCGTTTTGAAATAAATTTTTTTTAATCTCAAATAACACATGGGAAAGGTTGTTTGTTTAAATTTCGACGACAAATGTTTGAGGTTTTCCTACTACTGTCGTTTTGTTGAAAACTCTGTCAAATTCGATTATCAAAAGAAATCAGAAGGACAAGTGAAGACGATTAAAGGGGAAACAGGCAAATGGAGGGCAAAACTGCAAGAAAGCCGGTTTGTGAAAATTAATTTTTGTAAAGAAAAAAATATTTTTGTCGTAAACGGTAATAGAAGTATGTGCACAGCTGAAGCAATAAATAAATAGAATTACTAACATAGAAGAAAGATGGAATGAGAAGGGGGTTAGAGAATCGAAGTAGATCGAGATCGTTTGAGCTAAGATGAATAACGAAATGTCGGCTGTTCAGGATTATTATGTTAATTTACGAGGAAAAAGCACGAAGATTTCCTTCCAGAATCCTACTCAAAAATTATTTGAATAGCCTAGACCACAATAGGACGTTCAGACATGTTGTCTTTATACATTTCTTAACTATTTTTAGAGAGAAAGAGAAAGAAAAAATAAATTGAAAAATTAAAAAAAAAATAAGAAAATTGATGTTATGAAGAATGCAGGAGATACAGAGCACAAAGACAATAGTTGCAAGCAGGAATAACATAAAAACATCTCGTCGGGAGCAGAAGCTTCTTTCAATGAAATAGAATAGTGCAAGAGAGGAGGAAGACGCAAAGAGAATGATAGATAGAGAGAGTAACGGAATGAGTGGCTTAGAAGGAGAATTGGAGTTGACACAACCGTTCGGTGTGAGAGCTTTTGTAAAAATGAAAAGAGAGCTCTCTGACTGAACTGATCATTACGTGGATGTCACGTGAAATCCGTCAAAAGCGATTGAAACGGGGTGAAAAAGAGAACGATGGAGGCGGTTCATTCCATATTTTAATAAATAAAAAAAATTCAAATTCGAAATGTATAGTTTGAGAGACTGGTGTTGAATGGATTTGCAAAGAGACAAGAAAGATAATTGTCTGAGAAGTAATTTTTTGTTTCAAACACACCAAGACACACACACATAAACCAATCCAAGCAGTGTGCCGAAAAAACTGAAACATGTGTGAATTATGTGAATAAATGCTAATGAAATTCAATGAATGTTACATTGAAAACAAGGATTGGAGTTTGTATCTAAGCTAAAAGACGCTTGGGTAATGTTCAGGATTATAATTAATTATAAGAGAACATGTTGAATAAAAGAAAAGACTTAGTCGGCTGTTCTGGCATCTCTCACACAAAGCTTTTGAGCAACCTGTGGAAAATCGATTGCAGAAGACAAGCCGTCTAAAACCCCCCCCCCCCCTCTCCATATATGGAAGCCGAATAAAAGGAGAGAGCAACACAAACATACATATTTGTAATAGAGTTTTGAAGAAAATAATATGGAGGAGATAGGAGAATATCAATAGTATCACAAAAACAACATAATCATCTCTTCGTGCAGATGATATCACAGTTGGATTCCAGACGCCTCAAGGCTAACCCACATGGATATTTTTAGAGCTGATCGATTGATTTCACTCTAAGAACATCAGCTATTTTTCAACTATTTTTCAAAGAAGATTGAACGGAAGTATTTCGTTTGATTGTCTGACTGACAACTTACTTGCGGTAATAATTAACGAAGGTCAATGGTCAAAATGAAAGTTCGATTATGATTGGCTGAAGATGTTTGGTTGTTCCGCAACTGACTTGACTTAATGCAATTTCCATTTCAATAGAAGGTCTTCTGATGAAGTATATGATAAGTTTTCTGTTTTTCAAATCTGAGGTTAAGAATGTTGTGGTACTGAGGTTATCTTCTCTCACTCGAGCTATCAGCTAACTTCTATGACTGAATAGTCATGGTCGTAAACATTCGGAAATCAGTTTTACAGCTTTGAAAAGATAGAATTATTCAAACAGAATAGTTATATAGTTAAGAAATTGCTATTGATAAGGATATTTCGATAAGAACCGTTGGCATAGCAAAACAAACATTTTGGACAAAAAGCTTTCGTCAACGAATTTCTAAAGGTTTCTCTGACTTTTCGTCTAATTTGTGCGATTGGTGGTGACAGGGGAGTGTAAAGAATTGCAAATTTCATAGACAACTCTTATTTTCTTTTTATACGAGAGAGAGGGTGTGCCTGTAACAGAATTTAAAAGAAGGTTCAGAGGGAGGTAGCAGCAAAAGAGAGAATACTATCGAAGGTTTTTTGTTCAAAAAAGTGTCGAAATAATAATTGAAAACTCTTCCGGTTTTTTATGTTCATTTCATATGCCCATTTTAAAGAGAAAGAGGAGAAATAGACAGATAAATGGAGAGAGAGATAGAGGGAGAAAGATATCGATAAAGTCCATTGAATGCACAAGTGAGGAGGAACGAGAGGGAAAAATTATTGGAAAGTAAGTTTTGTTGGCCGGAAAGCTTTGAGAATGATTTAGGCTTGAATGACAAACTAAATCATTTCTCCTCAAAGCTTAATTAGCTTAGAAGCTTCTTAAATGAAGTTAAATGACCAAAAATGGATGGAGGAATTTGATATTGTAACAACTTTTTTCTTCCTTTCAGTAGGAACATCCAAAAACATCTTCGAGCCCCCTTGGTAAAAACATGAAAAATAAGCTTCATTAGTACAAAATGATCTTATGTATGTGCAAAATAAAGAAAGAGATAGATAGATGACATTTACTGCGAAATTTCCAAAATTTGATTTGAGCACTAGCAAAGTTGAAGGACTGGTTTACTCAAGTACTGAAGATTCAGAGGAAAGAGGGTGAGGGAAAGGGGAGGGAGAGATGAGCTCCGTCTGTGAAAACTCGAAAACTCAATCAAACTCGCTTATAAACTTATTTCACTCATAAAAACAATGCTGCGCACACTACCACCTTCAGTTGTCTTATTGATTCAAGACTAATTCAACCATTTGAAGCAAAGCTGGACTAAAACAAAAGGAATACATGTTAGAGAGTGCGTGAGTCTTCTAATATGATAATGTAAAATGCAAAATTCATTATGAGAATCTGAAGAATGGAGGTGTAATAGTGAGAGAGGGAGAGATGGAGAAAAGCAGCGAAAAATTTCTGCCTGAGGCGTAAGAGAGATAAATATAAAAACGCAGAAAAGCTGTATGAAGGAAATATTTATTTATGAATTCAAAAGGGCGTCTTTGTACATGTAAATATACCATATACAGGTTGTTTATTTAATGAAATAGTTTTCATTCTCTTTGATTGAGAAGATGTTAGAAGATTGTTTTCAGAAATATCTTATCTACTTTCGTATAACAATCATAATTGGAGCTTGATGGACACTAGTTGAATGACAGGAATGATGGAAAGCAGATGAGATATGTTCGTAATTAAGTGTGATGATAGATAGACAAGGGGAGAGGTTATAACAGTCATCCCAAAGAGAGTAAGGGTGGGTAGGGAGAATGTGTAAGATGAAGGTCACCAACAAGTTATGCTAATCAACTGAAAATTCAGTCAATTGGTGAATCTAATTTGGTAAAAAAGAAGAAATTATTTATGTGAAAAAGGATTTAATAGTTGACAGCCTGAGGTCAGTTCCTTCCTGAGAAGACAGACTGAGAGCGAAAGAGAGGGAGAGAAATAGAAGAAGCCGACGATATTTTTTGGTTGAGTAAGCAATCTGTCGATGTTTCAACGTAGTCTTTCTTATTCGATTCGAAGCTAACTGAACAAACAGTTTCAGTTTACAAAGCTCGCACGGTGTCAAGTTGTTGTCACAAAAACCACGATGATAAACAGAGATTGTAACAGAAAAACGAATTTGTACAATAATTTCTATACTTTCTCCTTAAAAGGAATAGTTGAGGGAGGCGTTATAACACCAGATGTCTTATGACAGTTGTTAATGAAAAACATGACAGATTATTGCATTTGTCAACTTTCTCTCTTATAAGCTCCTATTCAAGCCTTATTAGCCGTCTTTTAACCCCATTAACGGAAGTTAGAATAACAATATCATTATCCACTTCCAAAGGGAATCGATCTGGAAAATGAATATAACGGCTCCAACCCAGACCGTTCAAGCTCATGGTAAAGCTTCGAGCTTTTAGGTGGAGTGAAATGACATTTGATAGGAGCAAAATTGGAATGTCGTGAAGACAGAAACACGAATAGAAGATTTGCAGTAATTTGATGATTCGATAGAAGCTCGAAGGAGTCACACGAAAAGATTTTGACAAAAGACGAACTGAGAAAAGGTTAAGCCATAACAATGGTGAGAACCTTTTGAACTGAGATGTGAAAATGACAGAACGAATGATGATCACGATATGATTTGAATATTATTTAAAGAGCTATCTAAAATAGAGAGAGAGTGAGAGTGAGGGGGGGGGGAAGGAATGAGAGAGAAAAAGGAAAAAAAGAGAGTGAGAGAGATTTGAATGAGGTTAACACATCGTTTAAGAAGAATCAAAAAAGGCCTTTTCTTCTCTCCCTCCGGATATATGTAGTCAGCTGAATTGGCTTTTTCTTCAGAAAGAAAACGCCTGCTGTCATTCTAAATACGATATTGGTAGTTGATCACTAAACATGAGGGTTTCTGTAATAAAAGAATGATAAACCATTAATCATACAAAATAATTTCTTCTATCAAACGGATGATTGTTTGAAATATAAAAGATAACGTCCATATAAGGTCATTCATAAAATAAACAAATCTTTTGAATTACAAAAATCTTCGTTACAAATGTCTGTTCATCTATTCAGGTCAATTATTGGGAAGAAAATTGAATTAGTAGATCTGTTTCATTTAAGGTGAGGCTGAGATTGAAGAGGTGCGTTAAGTGGTACTCTATCTCACCTCATAAAACTCTTTCTCTCTCTCTCTCATTTTTCAAACTCACCTTTTCTCTTCTTCTCCCTCTACAACTTCTCTCTCGAATATTCTATATACAGATTAAAAACCTCTATCTATTATCTCTAGTGATACTCCATTTTATGTTTGAAAAAGAAGCTCTAAATGCACTTCATGAATTACTTGAACTATGCCAACGTTTTATTAGACAACACATTTTTATACCTACTTGTGTTTGTCTTCGTTATAGTAGAAACGACAATGAGTCAACCCATAACCAAACTTTTCAATTCACTCACCGAAGTACGCATTAGACGACCACTAACAGAGATAGGAATTGAAAAATGAACTCTTCAATTTTCTTTTATGACGCGTTCCTATAAATAGCATTTGTACAGAAAGTGTTAAACTCATTCAATTCATCGTCAATCTAACTTCAACATTATATCGGTTCGTTCGAACAGAAACATAGGAAAAGGTTAAGAAAATCAAAAAGGAAACAGGCATTCCATACAGTTGTTTAAGGGGAAATTCTCGTTTGAGTAACCAACTGTACGAACAAATTGTGGCTTCATAATTATTACTGCAGTTATCCTCATGTACACACAACTCACAATTCTCCATACGTAAGCCGACATATACAAACCTGGCTTGAGAAAAGAAAGATAAACCCTCATTCATAGATTATGAATGAAAACAATGCTTGACACCCTTCATTGTGAGAGCTGAAGAACAGCCGCTAACAATTTCAACTCAAGAACAAAATGAACAACCATCATTTTTAGGTGCAGCATCATAATGAACGGTTGTTTTGCGCACAGCCGAAAATTTGATATCTAGTCAGGAATGAAAATTGCTCAGATTCATTTGCTACACTACAGACTGAAAGAGCGGTTGGCCATCAGCACTTGAAGAAATGAGTCCCATAGTTGGAGATCACAAACCAACAGTAATCGTTTCGAACTCCGTCAAATCTAATATGTAGTTTTTGTATTGATCAAACAATAGAGCAACAAAGTAGAATAAACATTTTTTAAAAAATAATGGAAAGTTACATGCTTTTTGAACCCGTATACCCTGGAAAAAGCGTGCAGTATATGCATTTGCGGAAGGGTTGAACTCAAAAGCTTTCTCTTACTACTAAATCTTTTTTTTTCAGAATAGGGTGAAGGGATATAGCGTGTCCGAGTACTCAGATGTGGGATTCTATTTTTCTTCCGAAATTGAAATTTGTTACAAAAACATTTAATTCATGTGGATTCAACAGATTAAGTAGTTGAGATGGGCCACAACCTTTTTTTATCGTCTGACATTACCCGAGCCTCTATGAGTTTCTTCACTAGGATACGATGGCCCAAAGAAGATACAGATTCGATTTCTAGTTTCTTCTTGATCTCTCTCAAAAAATCAACCTGAAGCAGTCATGAGTGACACAAGATATGAACAAAGCTGCCATACCTCTTCTACGAGGTCGAACTCTTTAAGAATAACAGACCTCCTGCGTAATCGAACCAGTTTTTTATAATCTCGATGAGACAAGGGCAGATATTGGTTTTCAGCTATTTCGAAGCGCAAGCAATCTGTTGGTTTCATTCTTAAATCTCTCAAATAAAGTATTCCATTATACAAATTGAAGAAAAACCCGATCCATCTGATACTGGGGATGAAAGCTCCCTTTCCTTCCATTTTGTCGCTTATAGAGCCGTATTTATAAGTTAGCATGATTTCTATACCTAAAAAAGAAAAAATATGAAAGCTCAAGATGAATATGATATGAATGACAGACCATGGGGATCTGCGTCAAACAATCCGTATATACTAAGATTACAAGTTGCAACAATCCATTTCAGAAAGTTTCTTGTGCATATATCAGGATACCCTTTGCCCTGTGAATTAGTTTGAATGTTAGGCGACAGTAAAGACAAACCGTTACGAGCAATGCATCTGGCAAAACTTCAAAAAAATTTTCATCTAATAGCTTTTGGAACGTAGCGTCTTTCTCGACAACAACAATGAAGCGAGCTGTAGTTAATATCCGTAAACCTATCAGCCCTTCTGTATAGAACGTGTTTTATAACATCAGGTATTATATAAACCTGAAACTAAAGTAGCATTAGCTCTGCAATCTATTAGACTGCCGTTTGCAGCCATGAAGGCAATGGGTCCTATGACTAGTCCTTTACTGCTCGATATCTGACGATAAAACTGTTCGAAAAAAAAAATAAGGAACTCACAACATTCAAATGGTTTCTGGTGACAGAAAGCAGCTCGCATATTGATGTGAGGGAACGATCCAGAAGTGCTTGAGAACCATATAACAGCTTTTGATCATAATACAGATCTCTATAACTGAAAGATAAAATTTATAAATGAGTGGAAAACACCGTTTAGTGCTTTCAGATTTAGTGCTTAACAGTTTATAAACTTGTGCTAATGTGCATAAGTTGAAAGCTAATTTGCTATATTTTCGAGTGGTGAAGTCCAATTGCACTTCGGAAGCATCATTTGACCTTTAAAGATATGGATTCTCCAAAAGTGAGTAAGCTTCTTACACTTTCAAACAAAGTTTTTTTTTCTTTTTAGAAAAGAGATTACTTAGAAAATGAATTACCACGTTCTCGATACGCTTCAGAACTATTATTGAGTTAACCTGTTCCGGCTCGGAACAAGACATAGAAGCCTAAATTAGAATTTTAGTGCATGGAACTATATTTTGACGAGTATTAGTCCAACAAACTATTCCTGAATAGAGCAAGTGCAAGATATTCAATGATTTATTCAAACTGATCAATTCACAGGAGATCGTGACGATATACTTAAGTAAAACAAGGTGATATGTCAAATAGGGTTATTGCTATATTTACATGTTCACTGTATGAAATAAGACATTCGTATGCTCTTCTTCACAGCGTTGCTGAAACCTTGATTATATTTGTAATGAAGAGGGACTTTGTTTTGAGCAATCTTTTTCGGAATGATACGGTCCATGGCGTGATTTTTAGGTACTTCGTGAGACACATTTTTCATTGTCTCTTCAATCATAGCTTTCGTTTTAAACTGTTCAATCTGCAAAGTATACTTATGAAAGAAGTTGGTCATTGTATTTTAAACGAACTCTTCTGGTGATTAGTTGTCTCATAGAGTTGGAAAGGAAAACACGATGATTCACATCGCTCAAATTATACAAAGTTAACACGTCTACTGGTCTGGAAAAAACATCAGTTTCGAGAATATTATGTTCACAGCTCATACAGCGGGAAACAAAAGTGATGACAATTCACAGACAAGAAAAGATTAACTTACGGTTGGAATGTGTACTGAAGCTGTCCATTGATAGTAGATGATGTATAAGTTATGTTAAAGAAAGACATGATTTCCACAACTTTACTGATCAATAGTAAATCTTTAGATCCATATAGCTGTTCATTCATCTGAAAAGCACTATGACCTCAGGACACATTTTGACATACTCACAGGTTTAATCGCAGGTTGGACGATAGTTACAAGAAATGGAAGAATATCCGTGACTAAGCTGGATGGATTGTTTGCTATTATTAACGAAGATCTGATAGCATTGACTGTTTCGAGTGATTCACGAGCTCGCAAGGCAATGTTTTGTTCAAACTGAGGATACTTAAGGTGTGCCCTGAACAGAAATTGTTGAACATGAGTATCTGGTTAGACTGACTTGTGATGAGTGGCCACCGTCAAATGTAAAGAACAGTAGAATGCGAACAAATACTTCATCAACCCATAGTTTTGAGCTTGAGCAATCTAAAACTCATTTGACGGAGCTTAAATTGTACGAACTAACGGTTATGTTTATCCGATCATACAGGAGAAACTCATTGGCAGCGTTTCTCAACACGCCTATCGGCAATGGTAGCCTGATGAAGTTAGCATGCAGTCCTGTGACAAAACGATCATCGCCAACCGTCAAAATAACTTTTTCAATCGTTTTCAATCTTTTCTGCACAGTATTGAGAACACCCTTGCTTTAAAAAGAAAAGATGTTAACGGTTTCAAAGTTCAATTGAACCTGTCCAAATGTTTACTGTAATCCAGTATGGTAGCCCAAGATTCGAAAATAGAATCGAACCCTATATTTTCCCTCTCGGCTGCCTAAAAACACATTCCCATTCAGAGAAGAGACAATAGGGTGTAAAAACTGACTTCCTCGACTTCGCTCTTTGTTATAACTTTTTTCTCAGCCTTAGCAGCAGATGATACATATTGGAGCAAATTGAGAGAGAGGCGCACGTCACAGTGGCATAATTGAACCAAATGGCCAAGAGCAGCATGATCTACTCGTACATCCTCATTTGAAGCTATCTAAACTCAACTCTTCGCCACGAAAATCTCCGAAACAAACATGTGCCAATCGTTCAATCAAGCGATCTTTCCTTGTTGGTTGAACCACAATATTTAACGCTATCGGCCTAAGTTCTCGTAATGCTGGTGCATACCTAAGATTTTGTATTACTAAACACGCAAGATATATACCCACAAATTGTTGCAAATGCAGATTATGGGCCTTCTTATACTTTTCTTTCCTGTCATTTGAATAGTCTTTACTAAGAAACGGATCGCATCCGCCGGAGCGCCGTCTATCTCATCCATGATTAAGCAATTAGGCTTTCCGCCAGATTTCTACAACTAGTTGTTTTAACCATATCTGTATAAAGTTTCTTACAGCATCGATATTTCTAGTACTTCTCAGAGCTCCTTCTATAACACGATCGAAATCAGCTATGTTCCTATTATCACTTGCATTCACTTCTACTGCTGCATAGCCACAATGCCTAGCAATAATACCAGCTAATGTTGTTTTACCTAAACCAGCAGGTCCAGAAAGAAGAAGGACCTAAAATGAAATCAATTAGAAAGTGACTAAGATAAAACATCCTTTATGGGTTGGACGACGAGGCTTTCCATTATCTAATGAATATGCTTCTCTATTTTTATCATTTACAATACTATCAAATTCTGATTTTTTTTTGAAGACACATTCATCCCATAACTTCATCCATATGAGAACATCTCGGTTGATTGTCTAAATCATAACTTTGATTGATGAAGTTAAAATTCGAGTACATCATCTCCAAGAAGTTCGAAATAATTCTTTGGAACATATTTGGTGTTCCATAATTCTGAAGCTGAAGAACGAGCTGAACCTTCTCCATTCTGTCTTTGCTCTTCTCTTTCCCGCTCTCTTTCTAGCTTACGAGCTCTTTCCTCTCTTAATTATGAATTAGAATTTACAGTTTTTCTCTTAGTCTTAAACCTTAAATGTCTCTCTTCTTCCAATAAATCCAATAAGGCCGAATTAGATCGGAGGCCCGTGTGTTGTTCGGTGAAACTTCTGCTAGATTTTTGAGCTTTTACGTATCGGATATAGTATCTACAGAAAGTTAGTTTAAAAAATCACAAGAAATAACAAGAACCTTGAGGAGTTATCGGCTGAACTGATTCCGATCCACTTGGAACCGTCGGTTGGGGGGAAACACAGGACCTTAGAACAAAACTTTCAAACGTTTTCGATTATCACTGACTCTACTTTCTTCAGGAATAGCTTCTTCCACGACGTCACTGAACTTGGGAGCAAGAGAACTGCGTCGATTCCGTTGTTCGATAATTTTAGAAGTCATTCTATCTATCAGTTCGTTCTCTATTAGCTGTTTTTGTCGTTTGGCTTCTCTTTCATCAGCATGTATAGTGGCTGTCATGTGCCAATCTTGAAAGAGCCGGAAAGTTAGAAGGAAATTTAATTTCCTCTTGGTCACCTATAGGATGAATAACATCATCAGAATCTCTGAAACGTCTCTTGACAGATTTTCTTCCGATTCCATTAAGTTCTGTGAGGACTGTAGGTTCGTCATTAACAGTGGACTGATTAGAGAACGTCCCGTCATCTCTTTGAAGAATTGGTTAATGTAGGAAGGTACTAAAACACTTACGGATAAACTAGAGCATCATCGCCTCCAATAACGTTAAATTCATCATCCATCTAACAAAATCTCGTAAATTGTCCATTAACTCTACTGGAGGTATACAAACGAGCTCGTGCATGATAAATTAAAAATTTAATTCGCATTTTATTACAATTCAACATAAATCTTCGACGTTGAAACAGTTTTAAAAAACAACGGATGAACATAAGGCAAAGCACCGAAAGTTCACCACATGTCAAAAAGACAGTTAACTCCGTAAAATTCTCACATCAATGCTTTGGCGGACCACAGCATGGTACAATAAATAGATTATCAGAAACCAACAGTAGCGAGCCCACAATGAATAAAAAAACGGATATTGAGCTAACATCGGTAAACGACGTCAAGAGATCTATTACAAAACAACGTATACTGTATAAATCCCTCGTTCATAACCGACAGGCTTGAAAGAGGCTTGTGTTCCTTCAATAGTTGAAAAACCGAAGAAGTAACAAAACAATAAAATATTAAACATTTGAATTTAGAACAAGAACGTGCTAATATGAACCAGTTTAAATTTACAAGATTGTAGTGGGGTAGGGAAGGGCTCAACTGATAGTTGCAATCAGTAGTTAGTGTTGAGTTCCACTATTATTACTGTGTCCACCTCTAAAACCTCCTCTGCCTCCTCTTCCGCCACGAGCATTGAAGTTATTTCCGCGTCCAGAGAAACCTCCACGACTGCGGAAACCCGTACGTTCTCTATCTCCCTTCTGTTCCGAAATAAGAACTTCTCCATCGAAGCCGAAAGAGTCTAGCTTGATTTGGAAATGGTGACCTCTCTCCTGAACGAAGATTCATTAATAAGAACAAACTCAGAAAGTTTACATCTTTTCTGGCCGCTTGAATAGCATTTTGAATATCTTCCTGGGTTTTCATCGTTACAAAAGCAAAGCCATGCTTAGTCATGTCACTAGGGTTGTCGAGAACTTTTCTTGGAACAGCTACGTTTTCGACAGTTCCATACTCTATAAGATAACACGATATACCATTCACTAAAACAATAAACAACTTGAGAAAGCAGCACGAATTTCTTGTTCAGCAGCACCAGTAGTTGCTGGAACGATGTTTCGAATGATTCCACCTACGTAGATTTGATGAGTAGTAACAGTCGGTTGCTGTGGGCGAGTATTAATAGTGGTATTACCGGCTGCAAATAGTGAATAAATTACAAAAAAATCAAAATAATGTTACCATTTACTTGAGCCTTTAATGGAGAAGGCTTTGGTTGAGCTTTAATAACAGGTGCGGGGGCTGGTGAAGGTTGAGCTGTGGTTTTGGATTGACCAACCAGCTTAGCCCAAGTTTTAGGACTGTCATCAACGGGTGCACGCTCTTCTTCCTTCTTGGGTGTCTCTTCCTTTTTCTTTGGAGTTTCTTCTTTCTTCTTAGGTGTTTCTTCCTTCTTAGAGTGCTTATGTTTGTGGACCTTTTCTAAAACATCACATTTTTGAAGAAATTCTTGAACGCATCACCTTCAGTGCTGGTGTTAAGAGAGCGCTCATTGGTTGGGACAACTTTCTCGACTTGAGATGGGGTAACTTTCTCTTCTTGAACCTTTCTGACGGATCCATTGATCAATGGCTAAAAAACTACTTTGCAAAGAAGGAATATACAAAAATATACCTTAGGTTTCTCAGGTTCAACGGGCGTAGTGTTGCCAGTATCGCTTTTGGCACGCAAAAAGACTTGGTCAACAAAGTGAAGAAGATCATTTTGAACATAATACTTCTTAGCACCTTGTTGCCCAAGGATGAAAGTTTGTACAAAACGTTTACCGCTCATTTCACCAAAAATTTGGAGAACAATACCGCCATTAAAAGTAGCAAGCCCCTTGAAGAGAAAAGAGAAAATGATGAAAAAAATATGAATACGAACCTTAATGGAGGTGATTTTAATGCGACATTTCTCCCCAACAAGTTCTTCGATGGATCGGCCTATGTTCTAAAACAAAAGGAAGCAAAGTGATGATGCTCGCATTGAAAAATCTTACCTGTTGTCCCACGATGGTTTCATCATTCAAGATGAGAGAGCTTTCATGACTATAGAATTTGTGAACACTGCTCGGAGACACAGCAAGCAAATTATAGTATTGACGTGCAAATTCAGTTCCAATAGCTTTAATGTAATATTCATGTTCATAACTTCATAATCTACAGTAGTACCGATTGGAGAAGGATCGACGTCTCTCTCAGATGTTCCCCCATTAATAAGTTCACCAACAACAGTCATTTTCATACTGAAGCCTTGCACCTAAAAATTAAGTTTAAAAAGATACATTATCACTAAAAAATCAAAAAAAACGAATTAGAGATTTTTCTTCAAACGTCATTATCAAGGCCCGAATGGAGGAAAAAGAAGTCCTTATCCCGCCAATTCTTGAAATTATAAAAATTTCGTCTTGGCAACCATTTTGGACGCATATTGGCCTGTGTGATGGGAGGAGGAATCCTGCCACGAACTACAGTATCCTAATTTTGGCATTCTGCCTGTTCGCGGAACACCCGCGTATGCAAGCGCTTGTCTATTAATGGTTCGATTTTGAACTAGCGTTTGATAAAATATGTTTTTTTATTGAGTATTTTTAGCAATAAATTACTTGGGGTGATCTAGTTCGAGTTTGAAATTACTGAAAAATCTAACTTTTTCATCTTTCAGGTAGTAATTATTAATAATATAGCTTTGAACGGATATTGATGAGTCGTCCAGCGTACGAGCAGTTTACTGCTCAACCTCCGCAACCTGCTGGTGATTTCGCAGGAGCTCCCCAAATAGGTCCAAATGGAGAGTCTATACCCACACAGGTATCTTAGAAATGCCTTCTGAAGATTCAACTGTACTGAATAGGGCCAAGAGCTTACAATCGCTAGGTTGGAGAACTCTTTAGCTACTATGGAAGAGCAAAATCTTACGTACGACCCTCGATACGCTAAAATGCAACAACTCAAAGCTCGACTAACTGGTATGGTGGATTGCATTAGATTCGTCTGCATGTCTAAATATAGGTACAACTCCGGAAGTTCCGCCTCAAGCATCTCCTGTACCGGCACCAGGGCAACCACCACAAATGACACCATCGCAACTAAATCAACTGAGGGCTCAAGTTAATGTTTATAAGCTACTTGCCAGGAGCAAGCCTGTTCCATCAAGCATGGTATCAGAAGCAGTAATTGTAAAGCCTAAATCAACAACACTCCTCCCTGATGCTTATGAGTATCCAGCCGAAGGAGAGAACGGAGAAAAACTTCCTTACGATCTGATGCAGGTATTGAAGATTTTACAAACTGTTGCGAACCTTTTTCTAGATATTATCCATTCATCAAAAGCGGTGTACGAGAGCTACTACTCTTCCTGTCCCCGGTGGAATTGATCCTATTTCAGTACTAAAAGAGCGAGAGCACAGGTTAACATTTCCATACGAGCATGATGTTCAACCAAAATTTTGAGGATTCAAAACAGAATTGGTTCTCGTATTCAAGAATTAACAAACTTACCCGCTGATATGCCGAATAATCTCCGAATGAAGGCTGAAATAGAGTTCCGTGCTCTGAGACTGGCAAACTTGCAAACACAGGTAATGATATTGTTCCAGAACTTGAGTTATTTTTTCTATTTCAAGGTACGAGGAGAAATATTGTCTGCCTTAAAAAGGGATACGACCCTCGAAACAGCTTTGAATCCATACGCATATCGTCGTGTTAAACGACAAACATTACGTGAAGCGCGAATCACTGAAAAGCTTGAAAAGCAACAGAAGGTTGATCAAGAAAGGAAACGTCGTCAGAAGCATACGGATCTCATGCAAGCAATTCTCTCCCATGGACGAGAATTTAAGGAATATCATAGGTATTCCCGTTATCGATATTGTCCTCTAATTATTTTTCTTATCAGAAACAATTACCTTAAGACCCAAAAAGTTAAAAAAGCTGTTGTTACCTATCATCAAAACAGTGAAAGAGAAAGAAAGAAGGATGAAATCAAAAACGAAAAGCTCCGTATGCAGAAACTCATGCAAGAAGATGAAGAAGGATATCGAGCATTGCTCGATGAGAAAAAAGTGAGCACGAAATGAACACATTTTTTTACCTTCTCGCTTTCAGGATCAACGTCTTGTTTATCTTCTGCAACAGACTGATGAATACATTGAGAGTTTGTGCAGTTTAGTTCGTCAGCATCAGAACACTGAAAAGAAACGCAAAAGAGATGAGCGCAGAATGGACAAGCGTGATAGTGAGTTGTGTATCAGTGAAAGTAACTTTTTTTTTTCTAGCTACTGGTGAATCGCGAATCCACATCAGAGAAATGTCGAGCGGCAGGATTCTTTCGGAAGATGAAACTCCAAAGGCAGATGAAGTCGAAGCTTGGCTTGAAACCCATGATGGCTATGAGATCGTTCCCCGCGATGATATGTCTGATGACTCTGATATTGAAGAAGAAGCTCCTCCACCTGAAGAAGAGAAGGAGGAGGATAAATATGCTGGAATGGACGAAGAAACTAAAGCAAAACTGATTATCGAGAAGGCAAGAAATGAAGAGGATGAATATGACCAGAAGAACAAGAAAATGATGGCTGACTATTATGCCACAGCTCACAGAATTAAGGAGAAAATTGTACAACAACACTCTACTATGGGTGGTGGAGATCCAAACTTACAGTTGAAACCATACCAAGTGAGCTGATCGTATGCTTATAATAGTGAAAGTGATTTTTCAGTTGAAAGGTTTGGAATGGATGGTTTCTCTATATAACAACAACTTGAACGGTATCCTCGCTGATGAAATGGGTCTCGGTAAAACTATTCAGGTAATATCCATGTATCGAACAATTACTCAACAACTATTTTCAGACTATTTCTCTTGTTACCTATCTTATGGAAGTAAAACAAAATAATGGTCCATATCTGGTAATTGTCCCTCTTTCTACTATTTCCAATTGGCAAATGGAGTTTGATAAATGGGGACCTTCCGTTGTTAAGGTTGAAAATTTCAACAAAATATCCTCGAACTGTTGATGATTTATAGATCGTTTACAAAGGAAACAAAGATGCTCGTCGCAGAGTTGAAAGTCAAATCCGTAGAGGTTCTTTCAATGTTTTACTAACCACTTATGAATATGTTATCAAGGAGAAAACCCTACTCGGAAAGGTAACTATTTAAATCTCCTGTGATTCATTTTTTTACAATCCAGATTCGCTGGAAATATATGATCATCGACGAAGGTCATCGTTTGAAAAATCACAATTGTAAACTCACTCTTATGCTTAACGGGTATTTCCATGCTCAGCATAGATTACTTTTGACAGGAACGCCTCTTCAAAACAAGGTTAGGCATTTATAAGAACGTGTTTTATGTATTGTGTTCAGCTTCCTGAATTGTGGGCTCTTCTCAACTTCTTGTTGCCTTCTATCTTCAGTTCTTGCGGTACTTTCGAACAATGGTTCAATGCTCCTTTCGCTACCACCGGAGAGAAGGTAATTTATGAAATAAGCCGTTGTTAACTGAAATATTCAGGTTGAACTGAACCAAGAAGAAACTATGCTTATTATTAGACGTCTTCACAAAGTTCTCAGGCCTTTCCTCCTGCGTCGTTTGAAAAAGGAAGTAGAGTCGCAATTGCCGGATAAAACTGAGTATGTCATCAAGTGTGACATGTCTGCTCTTCAGAAGATTCTTTATAAGCATATGCGTAATGGTTTACTCATCGACAGCAAGCAGGTAAGACTTATTCGATTTTGTTTATTTATCTTATTCTTTTCAGTCAACCGGTGGTAGAGCTCTGATGAATACCGTTGTTCACCTCAGAAAGCTATGTAACCATCCTTTCCTCTTCAACACCATTGAAGATTCTTGCATTGCTCTTTGGGGCCGTGAGGCCAATGGGTATGATAGTTTTTCATAGGTTCATCAAGATTAATGTTCAATTTAGACAAGATTTGTATCGCGTAGCAGGAAAGCTGGAGCTTTTGGATCGTATATTACCAAAGTTAAAGGCTACTGGTCACAGGGTACTCATGTTCTGTCAAATGACTTCCATGATGACTATTATTGAAGATTTCTTCAATTTCAGAGGTTAGATTTTAAACCTTCATAGCTCAATCGGACAACTTTCTAGGTTGGAAATATCTCCGTTTGGACGGAAGTACTAAACCCGATGAAAGAGGACAATTGCTCGAGTTGTACAATGCACCTAATTCCGAATATTTCCTCTTCATGCTCTCGACACGCGCTGGAGGTTTGGGTTTGAATCTTCAAACTGCTGACACCGTTATCATCTTTGATTCCGATTGGAACCCACATCAGGTTAGTTGTAATCACTCATAGAACGTTCACTTCTATCATATTTAAGGACATGCAAGCCCAAGATCGTGCTCACAGAATCGGTCAAAAGAGAGAAGTCAGAGTACTTCGTCTCATCACTGCGAATTCTGTTGAAGAGAAGATTTTGGCTGCCGCTCGTTACAAATTAAATGTTGACGAAAAAGTTATTCAAGCCGGTAAGTTCGATCAGCGTTCTACTGGTGCTGAAAGAAGACAAATGCTTGAACAAATTATCAGGTGAGATTTTTGATCGTTCTATGTTTCCATATGATTGCTGTTTAAGAGCCGAATCGGAAGATGACGAAGAGGAAGAAGTTCCTGATGATGAAACTGTCAACCAAATGATTGCTCGTTCTGAAGATGAATTCAACATGTTCCAATCTATGGACATTGATCGGCGTCGCGAAGAAGCTACCCATCTTCATCGGTATATTGAATAGTTTTAGCTGAACTGAAAGATTGGTTTTCAGAAAGCCGAGATTGATGGAAGACAACGAAATTCCTCCAGATATTATCCAGAAGTCCGATGAATTCGAAATGTTGGAGAAGCAACAGGAGGAAGGAGTAGTTCCATTGAGAGATGAAACCCCAGGTCGTAGAAAACGTAAAGAAGTCGATTATTCTGCTGACTTGATGACTGATGAACAATTCCTGAAGCAGTTAGAGGATGAGGTTTTGTTTTTTTTTATTGTTCACCTTATGAATAATTTCATCACAGGATGGTGAAGAGGATGAGAAACCTCGCAAAAAGAAGAAAAGACGCGAGGAAGAAGAAGAGGATAAGGAAAAGACTGCTCCTGAAATTCTTGAAGTTATGCACAAAGTTTATAAAAAAGCAACCGAGTTCCGCACTTCCGAAGGAACCTTAGTTGCTGAACCTTTCTTCGAGTTACCGTCTAAAAGAGAGCTGCCTGACTATTATGAGGTCATATCGAAACCCATGGATCTCAATCGCATCAAGAAGAAGTTGGACAAAGGAAAGTACAACTCGATTATTGAAATGAGTGGTGATGTGATTCTGATGTGTCAAAATGCCAGGGTAATATTTTAATAGACCATCAGCGAAAGTAATAATCTCGTTTAGATTTATAATGTTGACGGAAGTGATATATACAACCATTCACTTCTTTTCGAGATAACTTGGAGAAGGTTGACTGGAATGCCGGAAGATGTCAACTCACCTGTTCCTGCTCCTTCACCATCTATCAAAGCGGAAGTAAAAGAAGAAAAAGTCGAGAAGTAGTGGCGGGGCTAGTTGCTTGATTGACTATCATGTACAAAGCTAAGTATTCTTAAATAACGTCAGTCTTAATTAATCCTGCATGTTAGTGATTATAACGAGTTGTTTTATTCATATGTTCATATTTTTGTCCAAACTGACGTGCTTAAATATGCTGTTCTGTGAATAATATTAGCCCAATTATCTCATTCGCGCCTAATGCGGAACTATACATCCAATGATCCTCATCCGTTGTATGTGTATAATTTATGTTTTGATTTTTATGTCGATAAACTTTGGTACTACGAATCCTAATGCAATCCTTGGTTTCTTCTCCATCAATTTTTCCACATCTCATTATTCCCGCCAAAATCTGTGTTTTTTTTATAGAATGTCTTCTGCACTGCGATCTACTAAAGTGGGTGGTCTTTCTGTCATCATTGTAATATTTCACGATATTACAGAATCTCGTCGCTCTAGTGACTGGTGGAGCATCTGGTTTAGGTCGTGGAACTGTCCAAACTCTTGTTGAATCTGGTGCTAAAGTAGCAATTCTCGACCTTAAGTCCTCTGAAGGAAATGCTATTGCTAAGGAGTTCGGAAAGAATGTCATCTTCACTCCTGCTGATGTATATCTACAATTATCTGAGCTTAATGGGCAGTTTCTTCTAGGTCACATCTGAAGAAGACGTTGCCAATGCCTTCTCAGAAGTAAAATCGAAGTTTGGAAGATGTGATGCTGTTGTCAATTGTGCTGGAGTCGCTATGGCTTTCAAGCTTTACAATGTGAACAAGAAGAAAATGTCAGATTTTGAAATGATTAAGAAAACCATCAATGTGTGATGATGATCAGTCCCATTTAATCAGGAATTTCTCTATAGGTTAATGTGATTGGTAGTTTCAATGTTATTCGTCATGGAGTCGCATTAATGGCTGAGAATGACAAAGATGATATGGGACAACGAGGAGTCATCATTAGCACTGCCTCTGTTGCCGCTTATGATGGACAAACTGGCCAGGTTCTCAGGGTGTTTTGATTGACAACATTGGTGTTCCTTTTTAGTCAGCCTACTCTGCCTCTAAGGGAGCCATCGTCGGTATGACCTTGCCTTTGGCTAGAGATTTCGCCGATGACGGAATCAGAGTAATGGCTATCGCTCCTGGGTTATTCAACACACCCCTCCTATCTGCCTTGCCAGAGAAGGTTACCAGTTGTTTAATATCCGTAATACGTTGGTTTTATAGGTGACTAAGTTCTTGGCTCAACTTGTACCTAACCCCTCCCGTCTTGGAAACCCCTTAGAATACGGAGCACTGGCGAAGCACATAATTGAGAACCGTTATTTGAACGGTGAAGTTATCCGCCTCGATGGAGCTATCCGTATGCCTCCTTAAAGAAAATTTCTTCACATCTTGCATTAGGTTCAAAGTTTTTATTGCAACGTTTTGCGGTTACAATGTTTATACCGGTTCAAACATTTAAATAAACTTTTATTATATAGCACATGACTAAGTTTATACAAGCTAAATGCGTATTAATTGTTAAGAATCTCATGATGCCTCGCCCACATGGTTATCTTAAAAATGGATCACAGATGAACGTGGAGGCCACACATTTATCTGAAATGATTGAACTACTCGTTTTGTATTTTATAACGCTCGCTATTGCCCATATGCAAATTGGTTTCGTCGACGAGACGCTCATTCTCTTCTTCTCATTATCAGATCATACTATAATTTGGCTGAAGACTGTCGTGATTTCGAGAAATATGTCGAGTCTTCAGTAGCGTGGAACGTGTTGCCTTCTAATGTGTTAGTCAAACAATTTTTTGCATAAGGTTCAACTTTCTTCTCTCTTTGTATTGTTTGGGAGCGTTTGCGTGGTTGGTCGTGTCGATAATCACAATAAGCCGTTTGATTATAGACGATTGGTCAGTTAAACCGTTTGCATAGGATTGTCTCAGTTTTATCACCCTTCTCTTCTAAACTATTGATGTATTGCTCTAGACTACTTATTAGTGGATGTGCTTACAAAGAATTTTAGGCAGTAGCTGTTCATATGTCAAAGCATCGTCTGTTTACGGCAATCCGTCTTTGACGTTCGATTAATGTATTGGCAACAGCTGTATCGTTGCTGGTTGTTAGTTCTTGGCATCGAACATTATAATGCGCGAGAGAAGAAGTATGAGAAAGAAAACAAGTAGTGAGAGAGAAAGATTGTACTTAATCACTTTACTTTAGTTGAAGCCGCGTTTACTACCCAATCGGCTGCCCTCATATTCTTACTTCTGTATCTAAGGCGCATCTTAAATTCGCTGCTTATGTTGTGCAATCCAATCAATTCTTCTTAAAAGTTCTCACATGTAGGATCTTTTCTTATCCATTCTCTCCTTCAATACTGTTTGGATTGGTTAGAACTATACATATCTGTCTGTCTGATGCTTATTTCAATAGCAAAATCACCTTCGTTTCCGGGCCGTCAATCAGCTTCTAGTTTCCTATCTTTCTTTGTGTGCACCCGTGTATTCTTCTATGTTTGTTCCTATGTCCACTCTTCTGACAGCTCAGATCTCATTCTAGTATATTTGGATACAGCTTCGCTCACCAAGTACCATTGTAACCAACTAGAAGAACAATTTTTTTTCCGACTGTGTTATCAAATTTATTTCGATTTATCGCGTGTGAGTCTTTTTCCGTCATCTGTATGTTTTATCCAGTTGGATGACATATGCAGCTGTCTTCTTCATTTCACTACTTCTGTTCTTTCCTCTTAAATATCCCTGGGTGGATTTGCGAGATCTCACCTCATTCTTTCATCTTCTACCCATTACTCCAATCTGTTCTTCCTTTTCTCAATATAATCAATCGCAAACTAGTTAGTCAGTGAAGGACTTACTTTTTTCATCCATAAAGCCAAAGTCTCAGAAAATTAATGAATAAGGTTTCATTGGCCTTTTAAGAGGGTTGTAGTTGCCTATTGATTTTGGAGCATTTACAGCTCTTAGCTATAATTATTTTCTTCTTTTCTTTTGTCTTTCTTCGATGCAACATGGCACTACAAGTTTTAGGAACCTCTTGTGATTTTAAACTTTTCGGAAAGTTGAACTTCATGCTTCAGGACACTAATATCTATCTTTCACTTCTACTCTTTTTTGCTGTAAATTATCAGGTTTCCTCTGAGATCTCCAGAAAAAAAAAAAGGAAAAATGATGGAAACCAATACGATCGTATCGTTAGCTTGTCACAACTACGAGAGAAAAGCTGTCAACCATTTTCATACCAGAAATTTTCTTTAATTTTCTCAACATTATTGAAGAACATTGTTTGCTTAATTCATTTATAATGGTTGAACAGCTCATTCTCTTCCATCATTGCTCTCCTTAGCTTTCTCTTGTTAGTTGAGTCCGGAAATTTGCTATGAATGTACGTTTGTCTTCAATGATTTCACATAGAACATCTCGAAAATATGTTTTGTTTTCCATACTAACTAACTGAACGATAGTCGTTTAAGAGATGGTTGGTACGTCGGAAAAGGTGATCTTCTTTTCTCTGTCCATCGTTTGGTTTAAACAAAACGATCACATTTCGTCACCAATCACTGGTATTTGGAAGTGTCTCGAGCACAATTTACACCTCTAGGCTGTCATTCACGTCCAGAAGCTGGTTCCTCTCATTATTTGTGTTTTCTTCTTATCTCCGTTGATCGTTCCATTTTTCTTCAAAATTCAGAATATTTCCAACAATGTCTCAGTCTCCATACATAATTCAAGAGAAACAATTGCTTTACCTTATTTGCCTAAAACGCATCTCTACATTCTTCATCTGTTTGTCATTTTGTAATCAAACCAAATATTTTTCTTTGTATAGCCTATTAATCCCATACTATTCCATCTTAATCACACTCGTCTCATAACTATTGTTGCGTCTTCTTCCCCAATGGTCTTTTTTACTCTGTTGTCTCTCTGCTCTGACATCCAACCAGCGATTCTCGGCCCTCGCTGCCTTTCTATCGATCTCTCCTGCTATTTTCTGTTTGAATTCATTTCCATCTCTGGATGTTCTGCTCTCAATAAGTTATTTGTCACTTTATTCCACATTTCCTCTTCTCGCTTCTCGATTTTCTCAAGAGTTACAAATACGAACAAACAATGTTTGACCCACGGCGACACAGTGCTCCAATGCTATCAGGATAAAGGAAAATGCCAAAAAAACGAAAGCACAAAAAACATTCCGACTTATAAACATAGTACTAATATGTCAATCGTAGCATCAGAGTCGAATCCTTTATTATCCTCACACATTTGATATGTATTTACTAACCGTCAGGTCTCTTCTAAATTGTCGCTTTTTTTTATCTGCTCTGATAGGGACTGTCCTTGACCTCTTTGTCCTTATTGTTTCATTTACATGTCATCGTTGGAATGGAGAAGTTTAAAATCTTTCCCCTTTCACCTTCTTTCCTGAATTCCTAGAATACGACAGCTTCTAATTATTAAGGCACTAGTTCTATTTTCTTTTTTTCAAATTCTCATTGACTATTTCATTAATTTTTATTTATGACTTTTCGTCTGCGTTATTAATTGCTTTTCACATTTTCTTCATGTTTCTCTTTTCCAAATGAAAGTATCTCCCGTTTTTCGATTGAAAAGAACATACTCTTCATCATCGATCGCCTACCCAATCTCTGAGAATGATTCTATGTGCTTTATCTTGTACTTTGTTTCACCTTGATTGTTTGTTTTTTCTTAATTTGTTTCTTTAGGAATGGCAGCTATTGCTGCGTCAGGGGCTCGGGAGGCTTTGAGCTATCCTGACTCTCCCCTGTGTGAAAACCCTCCTCCAAGAAAAAAATCGACTTCGCCCTCAGGAAGCTCGACGGGCCGAAGTCCCCGATGTGAAGCGTTTGTGATGACTGGAGATAAGATACTGAGCTTAGATCATCATGTTTCTCCAAGCTATGCCAAGGTCAGTAGCTTTTTTCTTCCTTTTCTGAAATGTTTTGTCTTCGATTCATGCTTTAAAATCAAGTTAAAGTGAACCCTTCAGCTTAGCCACTGAGCGGATTTGAGCTTCTGAAATTCAGATTATCGCGAGCTTGTTTTTTTCAACATTTTCATGCTTTGAACATCTAAGTCGAAATCTCAATGTACTTCTTTTCTCCTTCACGTCAGTTTCACGTGGGGTGGCCATTTTCATTTAAAATATTTATGCGGTTGAATCGGTTGCACGCACCTTACCCTCTTCCCTCTCCATTCTCACTGTCATTGCTATAAATCAGTAGTCTTCTGTTCCTCATTTTATCTTGTTTATTTACCACTCTGTTTAATATTCTTTCTTCATTTCCATACATCTTTAAAAAAAGATATCGCCTTGTCTGGAACAGTATTCATTGAATACTATTGCAAATACTGTTGTTGAGTACAATGAGTGCCTTTTAAAATGGTATTATTCTTATAAGCTTGATTCCATTCGTAGTCACCTATTTCGGAGTTGTTGTCCCTCTGTCTATCAAGCTTAATCGAATTATTTCGACGCTCACTTATAACCGGTCTCTCATACTGGCTAAGTTTTCGTGAAACAATCTCATTCAAGACTTGCAGTCTCTGTCTTAAGTCACTCCCTATTTACTGTTTCAAAATATAACATTTTCTGTGTGTTTAATCAGCTTCACATTTTCAGGCTGTTCGTGATCAACTTCCGCCCGGCACTCAAATCAAAGAGATGATGCCACGCACACCTTTGTCTGCTACTGAGTTCCCATCGGTTCGACGCTCTATGCGTAGTAAGCTCCCTGTATCAGTAAGTCAATCAGAAGTTGGACAAACAAGGCGGCAGGTTATTTGTTCCATATATTCTTTCCATTTATTACATTTGTTTAGGTGTCTTGTCTTCAGACCGCCGCAGATTGTGACAATGTTGTCGAGAATGTAGATACTATACAAGAACAAGATGAATCACAGAGCACTTTGTTGGGCGCTGTTCCCAGTAGTGACGAAACTACTCCTTCAAAAGAGACTGATGTACATGTTGTGCCTAGTGTATTACCCGAAATGGAATCTTCGATGCACTCGTCATACTACAAATCAGCCTTCTCGAATCCTCAACTATCCAGCAATCAACGAACTGCTAGCTCGGAGACATTCATCATCGTGAGTTTTTCTCTGTCGCTTTTATTTTCTTCTCCTGAGCAGTTGGTGGCTCGATAATGTGAGCTAGAAGTATTTCTCTAGAACTGCTATAATTTCAAGTATGTGAAGTCATGGTAGCTCATATCTATACTCACTCACCGCGGCTGAAGGTTTATGAATCCCTTCAGCATAAGTCGATTTTTGCTAGTACTCAATCCTCATTTCGTAATCCTACTGAATCTTCTATAAATTCAAACGGTGCGAATAGTATGCTACTCTTTCAGTCGGCCGTGGATTCTCCCACTAAATATTCAACCGTCACTGTTCACGCTACCACATGTGCTCCATCTGTTTCTACTGCAAATAGTCCCAGTCTTCGTAGAATTCTGGGTACTCGTAAACAAGATGGTATTTTTAAAGAATTTACCGTAACTCCACTTTTAATTTCTTTGCAGATAGTAGTCTTGATCAGTTCGGATCCTTCAGATCAGATATGACTGGTGATGTTTCCTCTATTAGGGAAGAAAAAGAAGCTTCTCAAATAGCTTCTCGCTTATACCGCCTGGAAGGATTCACTAAAGCAGATGTATCTGCTCGTCTCAACGACTCGTAAGCTTTAACTTTACATTTCATTCCCTGCGCATTCTTCGGCAAGCCGTTACATCATTTTCATTCCTCATGTCTTACAGATCTGAAACTTCAGCTCTCATATCGGCTAAATACTTGGAGCTGTTTTCGTTTTCTGGTTTGAGAGTAGATGCTGCGCTACGTGAATTCCTGTCCAGGTAAGTATCAAAAAAAGATTTCAAATTTCTACTGAAACATCAGAAGGATAACTCTAGCCTATTCACGATATTTATAAATGATGTTTCTGTTTTCCAGAGTAGAACTGCGAGGTGAAACTTCTCAAAGAGAGAGGTTACTTAGGTTTTTTTCGGAGAGATACTACCTGGCGAATCCTAGTATTTTCAACAACTTAGGTATTCCTTGTTTCATTGATGATCTTACAATTTCGTTTGTTCAGATGAGGTGCATACTCTAACCTGTGCGTTGTTACTGCTCAATTCTGATTTACATGGCCCTAACTTGGGAAAAAAAATGATTGTTAGAGATTTTATCAATAATATAAGCAACACTGGTGTTGATATCAAAAGAGATCTGCTCAAAACATTATATAACAGTATCAAAGAAAAAGCAATAGCTAGTCAAAGGTTCATAAGTTGAAATTATGATCAGACTGATACTTTTTCTTTTCAGTGAGCACCCAGGCATGGCTAAAGCTAGCAAACGACCTTTCAGCTCAGGACAGGTATTTTACTTTCATATTTCACATTATATCTTTGGCTTTCTAGATGCTCCATGAAGTTGATCCAGAATCCCAAGTGGAGTATAAGAGTGGCTGGATTATGAGAAAATCTTTGTATGACAGTGATGGAGCAAAAAGTATCAAGTCTCATTCAAGAGTCGTCTCATGGTGATATATTTCCAGCACCGTTCGGCAGGAGAGGATGGAGGCTCTGGTTTGCCCGTTTGCGTGGGATGGTACTATACTTGGAAAGAGATGAAGGTGACCGAAAACAGAGCCGGTGAGTTACCATAGAAAAGATTCTTATTTTCTCTTAAGATATGAAATATTCTCTAATGCCATTCTCCTTCATCATTCTTTTGCGGAGCCTGCTTTCGATTATACGAAGAGGCAGTTCATCTTCCGTTTGAGAACTGCAAACTTAGGGGAATATTTGTTTCAAACCAGGTAATAAGCTTTCCAAGTTTTCCAGGTCATTTGTCCTTTCTTTCAGTAGTGCCGCTGATGTTAGGGATTGGGTGAATCAAATTAACTTCGTATGTGCTGCCTTTTCGTCTCGAACATTGCCTCCTCCCGCAGGTTCTCAAGTTGCTTTTGTGAGAGCCCGTCATCCCAAAGTTTCTAGCCAAGCACCTTTGGGTGAACAATTGAAGGTGATTTTATGATACGTTTGAATCCTGTGAACATTCGATTAAAGGCTCACGAATCCGCAGCAGCCGAATTAAGACGACAACTAGCTATTGTACAAGAAGGGGCTCCGCCTTTGAAAACGAAAGGTAGAGCTGTAGAGGAATTTTTCTTCCAAGAGCGATATCTCACGCAAGAAGTAAGAGCTCAAGTTTTCAAATTAACTTAATAAAACCACTTAGATTGCTCGATATGATGAGTATTGTGTCTTATTGAGAAACCGAGTGAAATTCTGCGGAGGCTCATCGGATTCTACTTCGGGTGTTCATAGTAAATCTGATATGGCTGATGATTTAGCCGAAAGAATAAGTTATCGGGAAGCGACTCATAACTGAAACTTATGCTTCATGCTAAAATATTGTGAATGTTTGTAAATATCTCCTGTTATCTTACTTCTCCCTCTTATACTATTCACAAAAGCTGCGAATAGCGCAAGATTGCTCAATTTTCAGAACTTCGGTTTATTCTCTCGTGTGAAGAATGCCTTATATTCTATTTAATATTTATAATAACTCTTCTTTCACATTTGGAAAAAAGATCACGGGTAATATGTCTCATCCAATGTAATCGAAGATGAGAGGTTGTTTTGTTTAAACATTGTTTTCTCACCTGTCATTTGTTCAATTTGTTCATATTTACAACTACATTATGAATGTAAAATAATCAAAGCATTCGAATTATTAAAATTTTGCTATCTGTTTCCTTCATTGTTCTTTTCATTATCTCAAGGAGGTATTAGAACACTTCATTCCTCTTCTCAAGCAAATCTTTATCACTCGACACAGACTACGACAAAAAAAAAATTTGAGAATAATCCAAAGTCCCACGAGGTCTAGGCTACAATGTCTCGAATAGGAATGTACTCCAAAACAATCTGTTGGCATCTCATTCTCGAAATAATCTTTCACGAGTAATTCATAAGACTGTTTCAAAAAACCCAAGTTATCAGTTTATTTTCGAACCCAACAATCAAATATCATAATCTATTTTGATTTTCACACATTTCGTGTCTTGAGTACGGAATCAAATGTTCCATAGAATCAAAATGCCTTTCTCAAATTTATAGCATAAATACCTTTATCTAAAAGCTTAAATACCGAAGTGAATAAATAGAAACAACGCTAATAAAATGAATTTGAACTAAAGACAAGCCTTCTCCCATTCCTCAAAGACATTAAGAGCTTCTTCCTTCCCTCTCTCCTGAAAAGACACAATGCTCGAATATACTATAACATTCAAGGAGTTTGAATACCTGAACATCGAACCGAGCTTTGTCTACAGCGATAGAACCATCAGATTTGATGATCTTGAACGCAGGGATAGTTGGAACTTCAAACTGTTTCAGATACTCTCTGATGTCGTATAATCACACCAGTTCAAAATATAAATTCTTACGGAATACGGTCGTCTCCGAAGGGAATGGCGAGCCAGTCTCCGTTGTGATCGAGGAAGTATTCCTTCAGATCTTCATCCTCACGATCCCTAGACACTAAGACAATTTCGAAGTTCTTGCCAGCAGCTTTGAGTTCTTTATAGAATTTCTATGGAAAAAGGAATGGTTAATGAGCTTAGATTCATAGTTACAGCAAGTTTTGGAGTGAATTGTCTACAGGATGGACACCACATGGCAGAGAAATACAGTCCTACTACCTTCAAGCAATGTATTTAGTCAGTGAGAGTATTCAAAAAGTTACTTTATCATTCAATTCATCACCAACAACAACTTCTTGAACTGCATTATCGACTTTCTTCAGAAGACTTTTTCCGACGAAGAGTTGAGACATTTTGAACACTGAAAAGGTTTTCAAAATGAGAGTTGGAACGTGATGAATATATAGGAATTCAGAACCGAATGAAACAAGAAGGTTAAGACGAAGAAATCAATGACCACGTTTATTTACATTGCAATGATTCCAAACAAACGCAATCTCGCTAAATAAAGTAGTGTGAACCAGAAACTGAAGGAGAAGAAAATAAAAATCAATCTCTTCGCAAGTGGAAAAGGGTATATACACGTTAGCACAGAAGGGAAACATAATAGTGGTTAAGGAACAAATGTCCAAAGTGATGAAAGGAGATGACGCGTTATCTATTATTCAAAGACAGGTTTATATCAAAAAAATGACGCAAACTTTAATAAATGGGGAGAATATGGTGGCTTGACGTGGAAAACTCCGAGTTTCATAATAATAATAAGCGTATCATATTATTTAGGAATTTTGATAGGAATGTTTTCCGTGGAAGTAAAGTGCGCTCTATTGAGAATATTAAAACTAACGTTTTTGGCTAAGTAGTTTCAGTCATTCCAGCAATCGCTTGAGAGATTATGACAAATCACTCACAAAGTGACGCAGATTCTTCAGAATCCAATTCACCTTCCGTAACCGGATTAACAGCTGAGTATCTGCCACTGATAGCCAAAACCGATAAACCGTATATTTGATACAGAATAAGAAATATTCAAAAAATGATTCCAGACTACTGATCACTCTTTATGAGCTAATAACATGGACTGGGTTCACTCTTTTTGAAATATGGCTACATGTAACGGCACTATACTTGACCACACTGTTATTCGTGAGAAATCCTCTCTAACTTTAAAGATTCATCACCTTCTTTCAGACTCTAAAAGCTTACAACTTCTTAACGATAACATATTGGCATATATTTTATCCCTTGTTTATAGCATGTATATCAGATTGCTATTATTTATTTATTGTTTTTATCCGAGCTCTTCTAGAGTACAAGGATTGCAGAGGTCCTCTGTTCAGGTAATTTTTACATTTATATTCATATATATATATGTAGATTTTTAAGATTTGGATTCAACTTTACGCGCTTAGCTTTGATTGCCGCTTTTGAATTCATACTTTGTTACAAAATTGAAGGAGATTTAGAGCAGGGGCAAGTAGCAGTAAGGTCCTCATATGGCTTGATATTCCTGCCGGTTTGGGTTTTATTAGCTGGTTTGTGCTCACAAACTTGCCGTCTTTTTTGATTATCGAAGTATCATTACGGTTATCATATTTATTTAGATTCATTTTTTTCTTCATCTGAACTTCCATTGTCCAAGTATTCCCCAGTCATGAATTCTTGCTTGGTTACCTATCAAATGTTAAATAATTTGCATTTATTCTTGTTCATATACCCTTTGGAAAGCCAATGGTAATCTTTGTCTCCAAATTTGGAAGTCCGAAGCTTTGAGCTTTGCATCGGATGGGTTCGATCGCTAAAACCGTAATAAGCATTATATGATATTAGTATATTACCTGTACATATTGGTTAGCCATTTTCTTGCTAATGAGACGTTCATTTATCTGTTACGAGGGAGTTTTAAATAGACTTAGCCTTTCAACCAATACCCTTAGTTCAACACCATTTCTGATCATTTCAATACAAATTCTAGCCATATTCCTCGCATCGTCAAGCCCGTTATGAAGTCTTCCATCGAAATCCAACTTATAATACTCCAGCATAAACTCAATACCAGTTTTCTGGATGTTTCATTTTGACCAATAATTGTAATTAAGTCTACTTACTCCATGACCCATTCCTATAACACTGACGTTCTGCTCGAACGCTTTTCTCATATTTATATAACTTCGAAACATATTTGGCATCCGGGCTCCTACCTAAGATATGTGTGAAAAGAACTAATAAAAGTTTATACCGAGAAGAACTTGAACTGTAAGAATTTCCAGAAGTCATGGTACCTGCAATTATAATTCACTACAAAGAAAATACAGGTCTACTGTACCCATCTACAACAAACGCATATTTCTTGCCCCCTTTCACAAGACTATGCTTCTCTAACCAGCTATAAAACATTTTCAGAGCTTCTTCGAAAGAAGGAGCGGAGTCAACATTATCCTGAGTTATACCTTTAAGGAAGTACGCAACATTCTTATATGTAACTTACCGCATAACGATATACAGAAAGAGTGTAGTTTAGGGTTAATGCTTGGTTTCACGTAGGTATCAAACGTATCAATCTGATAAGAAAGTTGGGAAAAGATCATAAGAGTGGGACTTACAACAGAAAGAGTTTCAACATCTATCAAAACTGCGGGAAACTGAATAATTTCATGAGGAAAATCGAAGTTCGTGGGCTCACATGTACACTCAAAGTCTATCGCCTGAATATATGTGATGTTACGATTTTCACTTGTACCAGAATTTGTAAACCACTAAGTAATCGAAATGTTTTTTCGTTTTGCGACCAGGGCGAGCTTGATCCCTTTCATGCTGATAAAGTAAATAGTGTTTCTTGTAAAATCTTCTGACCCTCTCTTGTAAATCTTTCTTTTTTCCCCTTCGGAAAAAGTATATTACGGCTGCTTTTAATTTACTCACTGTGAACTCAGGTGTTCCCTTTGGAGAATCTCCCTCAAGTCATTTGTGCGTAGCTCATGTAAGTTTCTCATGATTTTCACCATTTCCTGTTGAGAAACATTCATATCTTTCATATTTTTGTTTGTACTTGTTGGAACTGCTTCTTCTGAAACACATGTTTCGCTCATCTTTTCTTTCTAGGCTTATTACCACTCCCATTTAAAGATAATTCTGAGCACTTTGACGTTAAGCTATCTAAATTATCCATCGCTTCAAGTCAAATCGTAAACGAGCTTTAAATGAACTGAAATGTAAGTTTGAACTTGTAAAAACTTTATCTTGGAAAACCAACCAAAAACAGAAATAACGTCCGGCATGTTTGCAGTTTACGTTCTTTGGAATGTCGTTGTAAAGTATTCCAAATCGTACGCCTAATATATGGTAATAAAAGCTTTTCTAACCAGTTTCTCCAATATCTTTTCCTTTTTTCTTGAATATCTGAATTCCTCCTTTCCTTCAGGCATAAAAAATGACGTCCCAGTATAATTTTAAAAGAATTACGGTTGTGCCGTCTGCATCTGTGAGTTGGATCTAGACGAAAACCTATGTTTCATTTGTATTATAGGAGCTCAAAGAAGTGGTATTATCAAAAACTCAACGTAAAACTCCTACAGTTGTTCATCGTCAATATGCTATTGGAAGAATTAGAGCATTCTATGCTCGTAAAATAAAGTTTTTACAACAAACCTTGCATGACAAGCTCACACAGATCATTAATGAGTTTCCAAAAATGGAGGTTCGTTTCCTCTTTTTTTCATCTTCAAATTAGTTGTTCAGGAAGTTCATCCCTTCTATGCAGATTTGATGAATATTTTATACGATCGAGACCATTACAAAATTGCTCTTGGTCAAATGAACACTGCGAGACATCTAATTGATGGGTATTGCTTTTCCACGACTTCAAATGTGTATTTTTTTTCCTAGAATCGCTCGAGAATATGTAAGATTGATGAAATATGCTGATTCCTTGTATAGATGCAAAATGCTTAAAAGAGCTGCTCTCGGTAGAATGGTCAAGTTACTGAAAAGACAGAAGTCCAGTTTTGACTATTTGGAACAGGTAAGACAGCATTTATCTCGTCTACCAAGCATTGACCCAGGAACCAGGCAAGAAGTTCTCTTAATTTACCTTTTTTCAAATTTGCTTTCTCAGAACACTCATTTTATGTGGTTTCCCTAATGTGGGTAAATCTTCTTTCATCAACACAGTTACCAGGGCTGATGTGGAAGTACAACCATATGCTTTCACCACCAAAGCTCTTTACGTTGGTCACTTGGATTATAAGTTTTTGAGATGGCAGGTAAGACTCTCAGACATGATTAAAAGCATACGTTTACTCTATAGGTCATCGATACTCCTGGTATTCTTGATCAACCTTTGGAGGAAAGAAATACCATTGAAATGCAAGCTGTTACTGCTTTAGCTCACTTGAAGGCTTCAATTCTTTTCATTATGGACGTGTCTGAGCAATGTGACAAGTCAATTGAAGAACAGGTGCCTTGCATTTTTTTTTGATTCATTTCCTATTTCTCTAGGTCCATCTTTTTGAATCCATTCGCCCACTTTTTGCTAACAAACCTGTTCTTGTTGGATTGAACAAGGTATTCCATTCGTCTTTATAGTTTTGATAGTAATTCTCAGGTCGATATCATGCGTAGAACAGACTTGACTGAAAGCAAATTGAAATGCTTGGAAAATTTGGAGAAAGAAGGTGTTCCAGTAGTTGAAATGTCCACAATGACTCAAGAAGGAGTTATTAGTCTCAGAGATAGAGTTAGTACTTTGGAAAACAATTTGATTTAGAAAATCTAATACTCTCAGGCTTGTGATGAATTGCTCGCTCAGAGAGTTGAAGCTAAACTGCAGTCCAAGAAGGTAGTTGATGCTCAAAGCTCAGTATTGAGTAGAGTATTTGTTGCTTATCCTACTCCCAGAGATGACAAGGTGAGTTTCTGGTTCTGTAAAAGGTTATCAGTTTCTTTCAAGGTCCGTGCAGCATACATCCCTCCTGCCGTTTTGAAAAAAAGAGAACAACCTAAAAAGGATGATACTCTAGCTCAACGAGATGAAGGTTAGTAGGGTGACTCAGTTTCACGACCTTTTTCTCTCTTCCAGGAATGAGAAAACTTGAACGTGAAATAGAGTTAGAACTGGAAGATGACTATGTACTAGACTTGAAGAAACATTACATGCTCAAAAACGATGATGAGAAATATGATGTTGTTCCTGAAATTTGGGAAGGTCATAACATCGCCGATTTCGTTGATCCAAATATTCAACAAGTATGTATTTTCTTTCATGGAATTCCTTTAATGATTCATTTCCAGAGATTAGCAGACTTGTTGAAGGAAGAAGAACTTCGTGAAGCTGCCGGCGAGTATGACTCTGATCTTGACAGTGATGATGAGGAAACTAAGGAGAAACTCGAAATTGCGGAAATGATAAGAGAGAAGGAGAAATTACTCACTTTGGAGAGTCAAATTAATAAGGCTAAGGCTGTAAGTTGTTCAATTCTGCTATTGTTACTCATTCATAACAATAGGGAAGACAAGTCTCAAGATTAAATGTAAGAAAGCGCGAGAGATCTATGAGCCGATTAGAACAAGAACTTGGAGATTTGGGCGTTGAGGTTTGATGTTCATTTTAATCATTCGTTACTCAACATATTACTCCAGGTTGACACTAAGAGAATGAAGAACCTTACTGGCCAGTGTGCCAAACCCATCCCAGGTAAAAAGATTCGCGTCGGACGTTCATCCAGTCTTTCGGCTGTCAGACCAGAACCCAGAGACGTACTTGCCATTCCTGATGAGAAGGTTCGTGATTCGTTGCTAATTGTTGACAGATTTCATTTGTTTTCAGAAAAGACACACAGCAGAGAAAATTAGATCTCGTGCTCTTAGTAAGCTCAAGAGAGAGGCCAGAAAAGGAGAAGCTGATCGTCACGTTTATGACCTCAAACCCAAGCACTTGTTCTCCGGTAAGAGAGGAATCGGAAAGACTGAAAGACGTTAAAGATATTAAAAAGTTTTTGTTATTTGGTATTGTTATATTCATTTTTCTTTTTGTTGTTGTTGATTTTCATAAATTTTTTCCTAAGGAATTCAGGTTTTCTATTTGTTTCGCACAATGGTATTATATTTTGAAACTACTGAACTGTTTAACAAAGTGTTAAGATGACGGAAGAAATTACAAAGAAATCTACTACAGCTGTTGAGGGAGGGTTGAAAAAGGTAAAAGCTGGTAGAGTTGACTCTTCAACTCCACTTTTTTAGAAGAGACCATGGAGAAACAAAGTTCGAAAAGAAGCAGCGAAGAAAGCAAAGAAGGAAGCGGTTCGCTATTTTTTATCACTAGCCATTGATGTTGTTTTCCAGGCTGCTCTTGCTACTCCAGGTGTTAGTGAACCAGCGGCAAAGAAAACAAAAAAAGAGTTGAAAGATGCCATGAAGACATTAGAGTCTGAGAAAACTGAGCCGAAAGCTAAGAAGGACAAGAAAAAAACAGGGAAACTTGAGAAGGAAGTGAAACAAGTGGAAACGAGTATAGAACCAGCAAGTGCTGTTGATGAGTTCCGTAAAAAACTCGAGTCCGGTCGGTTCAGGTAAGTCGTATAATGATGTCCTGTCTTGCAATATGCTTAAGGTTTTTGAATGAGAAGCTCTACACAATGACGGGTTCAGAAGCCTTGGAATTCTTCAAAGAAGATTCGGAAGCGTTTGATTGTTACCACAAAGGATTTACAGAACAAGTCTGTTGATGTATTTTTTGTTCTAAAAAATATCAGTTTCCTGCAGGTTAAAAAATGGCCGAATCATCCTTTGAGGACTATCGTTAAATCGCTATTAAAACTTGAAAAAGGCAAAGTAGTTTATGACTTGGGTTGTGGTGAGGCTAAAATAGCTGAAAGTGTTGGAGATCATCACTCGGTAAGAGTTTAATACTTCAAGTTAACAGTTACAAACTGTTTCAGGTTCATTCATTTGATTTGGTCGCCGTGAATGATCGTGTTACAAGTTGTGATATGGCTCATTTGCCTGTAGAAGACCAGTCCGCAGACATAGCTATATTCTGTTTGTCTCTTATGGGAACGAACATCCCTGATTTCATCAAAGAAGCTCGTAGAGTTCTGAAAATTGGGTATGTTTGAGAATGATATCCTTCCCAAATTTTTGTTATTTTGAGCGGCATTTTGAAAATAGCAGAGGTCACGAGTCGTTTTGTTAAACTGAATCTGTTTGTTGAAGCCATATCTCAACTAGGTTTTGAACCAATGTATAAGGTAGGTTCATTGTTGTTTTCTATCAATTTTATATCCTTGTGTGTTCAGAAGAAGCTCACTGATTATTTCACTTTACTGCAGTTCAAGAAAATCGCTAAAGTTACCAATAAAAGACCTTACGGACTGAAGCTGAAACCGTGCATCTATAAACGAAGATGAGATTTGTTGTTGAAAAAGTTGTTTTTGTTATTCTATTTAAAAAGTTGTTATATAGGATTTGTTTTTTCTATATTTGAATGCAGGCGAATTCCCTTTCAAAGTTTCAGATTAGAATGGGGGAGGTCTTCGAATAACAAAATGAGTCACTGAACTTCGGGATTTCATCTTTTGTGTTGTTGTTGGTGTTGTACTGTTGTTCGCTGGTAATGTATACACTCTAGACAATGAAATTCGATAGTTATCGAATCACTCTATCATTATTCAACGTGTTCATAGCCGTAAAGTTTATGGAAAACGTTCATTTACGGATTCTCCCAGTTAGAAGTATATATACTGATGATTGGCTAATAAAAATCATTTTGCCTTTGTGATTAGTAGCATTCGGTTGACTACCTATGATATATAGATTGAACATGCAACTGCTTTCATGGTTCTTTATTTCAGAGGTACTAATGGCATTGGGATGGCCACGTTTTAACTTTTTTGATAAAAACATCATATTAGATCCTAAAGATCCGGAAAATAAGTTTGTTGGGTTACAGGTGAGAATTATTCATTGGACGATGATTTAATAAATTTGTTTGAAGCATGTCAGCATTGCTTGCTGGTGCAGTGAAGGAGATCAAACATATTTGGGAGAGGGGACTGGTGGAATTTTCCGTTTAAGTAAAACCTTGGATGAGTTCTATTGGAAGGGTTACCAACGATCATTGGCCGATTTACATTTCACACGTCCTTATTTGTTCTCTGTTGGAGTAAGTCGAGAGCATTCAACTCAATAGAGTTGCAATTTGCAGGAAGATGATGAGATACAAGGATCTGTTTTTAAAATCTGGGAAACTAATTGCGACGGAGAAACTACCCTCAAAAAGACAGTTCCTATATCAGACCATCTTGGTGCGAATTCCATTTTGGCTACTTCTATTGCGGTTCACTCGCAATTATCAGACATTGTTATTGGATTCTCTGACGGTTCCGTTGTTTTGTACCAAGGTGATATTCTCAAAGACAAAGTATGTGGATTTCTGACTTCGCTCAATATGTATAATTGAAGAGTTTCCGATGGTTGAAAGTTCGCGAGAGCAACCGTTTGGAAGGTCCAATAACAGGGCTAGCATTACTGAAGTTGAGTGATAAAGTCATCATTTTCACGATCACAGCTAACGTTCTCTATTTTTACATAGTGGAAAACAAAACCGTGAAGAAAAGCGTATGATTTTTGATAAACTTATACTTCTAGTGTAGAATGTTCAGGTCAAACATTCCTCTACTGGTGCAACAAGGGATTGTTGGAGCTTCGATGAACGATTGGGCCAACTCATTCTTGCAGACCAAGACGTTTATAGGAATTAACTTATACATATAAGATTTTTATTCAGATTGTATATATAATTTATGATGAACAGAGCGCAACTGACGACATTGTGATGGGAGGATCGTACAGATTGGTAGAAAAAGATGAAAAACTGCAAATTGTGTCGATCGGGGAACATATAGTACTCTTAACCAAACAGCAAGCCTTAATTCCGTGAGTTATGATGAGATGATGCTTAACCTTCTTTTCCAACAGATCATCAGAGACAGAGTTCATGTCAATGGTCACAGTATATGATATGAAAGGACAATACATAGCATTTTCCTGCTCTCTGCCATCTCTGTGCAGGTAGGAAAAGCTAATTGGATTGGCTCTCAGAATGGTTTTTCTAGAATATTTTCTTTGGATGATAATTTTATGATTCAATGTAAAGATGGCCCTCTTTCTAGCTTAGTGGAAAGAAATCTGAGCGCTAAATTGGATATTCTTTTTAAGAAGAACTTGTACGATGTTGCTGTAGGGTATGTTTGATCGCAATTTTGATTATTCTTAGCTTTTTATAGACTAGCGAAGAGAGATCAAGAGGGACAGCAATATTTAAAACTTATACATTATAAATACGGAGACCATCTCTACGGGTAGATGAACTCAAACAAATAACATAATATGGAGATTTTGTTTAGAAAAGGAGATTTTGATAATGCTATCAATCAGTATAAAGAGACTATAGGTATGGTTCAATCGTCTTATGTAATTAAGAAGGTACAATGAAATTCCTTTTTTCTCCTTCACAGTTTTTAGTTCCACGACGATACAAGATTGAAGCAGTTGTGTGTTTATTTGACTGCCCTTCATGATAGAAAACTAGCGAACAGTCATCATACAGCTATTCTCATCCAATGCTATGCTCGATTAAGAGAAGAAGAGAAACTGAACAAATTCATAAATGATGTTGAGAACAATATGGAGTCCGATATGGATGTCGCCTTACAGGTGTCCAGTGCATTCATTTCCATTAGCTGATCAATTTTTCTCAGGTACTTAGGAATTGTGGTATGTATGAAAAGGCTAAGATGTTAGCCAAAAAACTGAAGAGACATGACATAGCTCTGGCAGTGCTTATTGAGGATCTGAGTGAGTACAATAACGCATTGGAATACCTGAAAGAGTTGGCGAAGGGCGAGGTAATTATAAAAGCTTCATCCCAAATGTATCCAAATGTTACAGAACAATATGAGCTCGTACATTGAAAAATTCGGTAGAGTTCTGTACGATAATTGTCCTTCGGAAACTATGAATCTTCTACTCTATCTTTTGGAGAACTCTGAGACAGGTAATATTATCACAAATTGATTGGTTGTAACGAACAGTGCTGCTTTCAGCCGATATTGAACCATCGCAGCTCTTAACAATTTTTATGGGGGATTCTGAGAAAAGCGCGGATTTCATAGAGAGTGCTCTAGAAAAGGTCAGTCAAAAATATAAAATCAATTACGGGTTTGTTATAGGTATCTGCTCATCAACGTGCGGTATTGCTGGATACGATTCTCGAGATTCGTTTAAGATCGTACTCAAGCAAAGAAATTGTTAGTGATTATTATACTGAAAGCTGTTATTGAAAGTTTCACAGAACGATCAAGATTGCAAGAGTATGATTATCGCGTACATCGAGGAACCAACTCCTCATTTGTTCTACTTAGCACAATTGTTTGATTGTGCCCCTGTTCTTGAATACTTGTACACTAAAACAGACAGGTCAGGAAGCGTTATGAAATAACACTATATTGTACTTCAGGGTGAAAGACCTTCTTCATTATTATATGAAACAGAATAAATTAAAAAATATCATGAAGCTATGCAGACAAATAAGGTTATATATCTCTGTTTTACATGAGCTTCCTTTTTGACTTGTAGTAGCAAAGAGTTGTGGCTCGAAACTTTGGTTTATGTTTCAAAACTTGAGAGTATTAAAGATGACAGTTCAATCAAAGAGTTGTTAAAAGGGTAGGACATGACTACTGGACCAGTATTGACCGAATGTTCTTTTTTTGCAGCATCGAGGAAGCAAAGTCGATTCACCCTCTCGTGGTAATGGATATCTTATCAAAAAGCCCTTGTTTGGAAATATCTGCAGTCAAAACCTTTGTGGGGAACTGGCTGGAGAAGCAGCAGAAGCAGGCTCTTAACACCTATAAGTACTCATTGTTGTGTGTACGCGTTTCAGATCGAAGCTAACAAAGCTTCAATTGAATGGGGGGAAAAGAGGGTTGGCGAAATCGAACATTTGGTGGATTCTATCAAGTTCGAGTAAGTCTCACATATCTTTCTCCCTTGAAAACTTTTTTTGAAGCACACAAGTTGTACAAGTTATAAGGTGTTGTGCATGCGGTAATGCTCTTCAGTTACCAGCAGTTCACTTTCTTTGTAAGCATAGTTATCATGTGCACTGTTTCGAGTCCCATTCCGAGAAAGGAGACAGATGTCCCGCATGTGTCTCTGGGTCCAACACTACTGAGTATTTTATATCATTCTTAGCAGGTATAAGCGAACTACTTTTAGATCCAGACCTACAGAAAAAACTAATGATCGCCAAGTCTATACGAAATTCCAGCATGAGGTAAAACGGAAAGTTTTGACATCACTCTAGTGTTTCTAGCTCAATACTGCCGTCAATTGCATGGATCTGATATCCTGTTATGTCAAATCGGGATTATTTGACGACACTCAAAAACATTCAAAAAAGGTTAGTACTCGATCTATGTCTTCAAATAAAGAAAATTGCTATAGGAAGCATCGTCAAAGGATTCTTCAAACCCTTTTTTAAATAGTGAAGGTATTCAATATTTTTAACAAATGCTTCGCAAGCCATTTTGTTCTAGCAAAACCATCTGGTAGAGCGGAAGCAAGGAAATCAAGTAGTTACAATCCTTTCGACGAAGAGTGATAACAACTGTGATATAACTTATAAATAGAGTAAATCAATAAACTATTTCAACTCAATATAATCGAAGAAATTTGGAGTTAGGTACTGTGAATGGGGAACAGTGGTCAAAAACCCCGCATTCTTTGAAGTTTAAACTAGCCGCCTCTAAAGTTATGGTTAGATGAACTTTGGTCTGAAGAGAATAAGACGTTTTATAACGTTGTAATACCACTACAATAATGATAGTTCTGTTTGGTATCTTCACCGTTTTCGGCATAATTCTTCTAATTATATGTACTAAGAATGTAATGAAAAAACGAGCATGTTCCTGTGGAGTAGAGCTCACTAAAATAGAAAGGTTTGATGATCAGAAAAGCTAGTTTGAATTAATGTTTCTAGAGTTATTACTAGTGAAGAATTCATATATCCTATTCACATATCCAATAATCCAGTAGAACCGATAGAACTTACTAACTTATCGGTAAGATGCATGCGTTTGCTAATCACAGTACTAACTTACAGAGTCCAGCCGCATGCAGTTATTCGAACCGATCTGATCAAGTTGTTTAAAGATATGATTTCGAAACGTTTCTTATATTTATAGATGTGGTTCGTAGATTTAGAAACTCCCAAAGAGGGTTATCGTAAAACGATCCTCCCCTTTGTTGAAGTAATCCAAAAAAGTGATTTCCTTTAATGATCTAGTTCTTTAGGCATCCCCGACCTCTAGTCTTGCTAATCAGCAATGTACATACAAGAAGTAAGAGATAACATAAGAAAGAAATATTTTTCTGTTCAGATTTCCTTCTCCTATTTCAAATAGAACTCTTTCATCTATCGACTTCACATCCAACATCGTATACTATGGCGAATCGGAAACATTAGTCTGACATATTCAAATGCTGTATTTTTTTACTATATTTTGTTTTTATATTTGCTTGTTAGCCACTCCTTATTTCTATATTTAGGAAAAATAAAGAGCATTGTCCTGATTTTGAGGTGTGAACTCGTTGACTCATACTGACCAAACAGATTCAGGGTCCTATAAAAGAATCTCCTCTGAAGAATCTCTAACATTATGTACTTTTTCATATTGCTGTTGGTCTTCTCTCATGTGAACGCTGATCGGCGGAAGCTCCGAGGTCCAAGTGTTGTCAAGGCATCATCAAAACATTCAGTTTTAGATTGTATTAGACCATGGCAATCACCTCTTATGTCTATTTCCACAATCGCCTCACCTGCCAGACCCTTACAGTGCATTCCTGAGAGCGCTACTTGCCCGAAAGGAAGGAATTCTGCTTGCCAATTTTCTTTAAAAACATTCAAATATATATGTTGTCAAGATAAAATTGATATCGAACCACCAGGTGAGATCAAGATGTGCAAATTCTAATTTCAAAGTTTCCTAGTTTGTCCTAAGTTTCACGACACATTACTAATGACTTGCGGTACAGAGAATGATACAGCATGTCCAAGAGGGTATAACTGTTTACCTTCGCGTTACGACAAGCTTGTGAACTTGTGTTGCAAACCAAATGATGGTTTGACGTACCCCGAGCCCGAAACGAGTGAGTTTTCATTTTATTATGATGATCGTATGATTGCTTTAGCCTTCAAAGACAACAAAATAGTACCTCAGGTTTTGAAGAAGTCTCCAAAATACGAAGCTGAGGTTGTGCATATTGTTTCATATCAGTGTTCAACTTTTTTTCCTCAGCTCACTTTTGGAACCGATACATTGATAATGGGTCAACTATTCGGACCAGACATTTTGAATGTTCTCGAAATGCCTCCAACTGTGTCATTAAAGCATGGGAATGAAAGCACGTTGTACACAATTATCTTATTAGGTTTGTCTGTTACAATATATTCTAAAAACCTTGTATGTAGATTCAACTACGAAAAACATTAACTGGTTCTTGGTTAATATTCCGTTTGCTGACGGTAAGCTTATACTAAATAAAGGAATACGAGAAGTTGTTGAATATCAAGTCCCACAAGTAACGGCACAACCTCCTGGTATTTCAAGTTTTATTTTTCTTATAAAACTTCTATCAGGTTTTCATGTGATGGTACTGGCGGTTCTTGAGCAAAATCTGAAATGGGATAACAAAGAGCTTTCCAGTGTCTCTTTTGAGGACTTTGATTTTGCTAGTTTGAATTCGTTCAGATCATTGGTCGGACCACCTATGTCGGCTTCCTTTTATGGGGTATGTCTTAAGATGCTGAGAGCTCATGTCACATATATTAATTTATTGTAGTATACAACAGAAGAGGATGATCGGATATAGAAAAAACAGAGAATCACATAGTCCTGCAACAGCGAGACGATTTATATTTATCTTTATTATCAATTTTTTTGCGTTGAGATTGGAGCCGAATTTGTCTGGCACAAATGAAGAATATCTGAAAAACAAAATAAATTATTTGAACTTTGGTTGTATTGACAAGAAACGGATACATAATGACACTTGACATCAGACATATGAGAGAGAGTTCGCCGATTGATTACGTTTCGCATACCTTACCTCACTAACGTTTTTATCTGTTTTGGCACTTGTTTCGATGAAAGGACTACTGAACGATTTTGCAGTTTCCATCCCTTTTGAAGTGGAAATACAACGTTCTGACTCGGAAACATCGGATTTATTTCCAACAAATATCATAGGTGCCTAAATGATTGTCATTTATTACAAGAGATGTCCTGTCGCTACTAACTTTTCCATTTTTCTGTTTAACTATAGTCTTCGCAATACTTTGAACACTGGAGAATGATGACGGATCATCTATTGAATAAACTAGTATGAAGCCATGACCATTCTTCAGGTACAAGTCTCTCATGCCTGTGAATTGCTCCTGCAAAAGAGATCATGAATCCGTTAGAGAGTAGTTTAACTAACAGTTCCTGCTGTATCCAATATTTCCATTCGGCAGTCTTCGCCGTCCAAATGAACAAACTTTCTATATGAATCTTCGATAGTAGCATCATATGAGTGAACGAATTGTCCTTGTACAAAGCGAACGGTCTTAAATATTTCGAGAAATTGAAAAAAGAAATGTGAAATACCAAAGCACTTTTTCCTACTCCACCGTTTCCGACGATGACAATCTTATACTCTTTCATTCTTTAAAATAAAATATAAACGAAGAGAGAAAGAAATTAAAGAGAACAAAGTGTATAGTGTTAAATGATATCTTTGATTGACTACCAATAAATAGGACGATGAATCAATTACAAGACAGTCAAATAGGATAAGAATGAATTTAGATTAGCCTGGACAGCGAAGCAATAATAAAAAACATAATAAACCAATAGATTGTCATTTCCCCTTCTATTCCCCCCTTCCAAAGTTCTGTTGATTTTAAGCTTCGAGAGCCGATTCAATTGCAGAAATCAGGTTAGAAATGACACATGTCGTTAATCTCCAATCGGTCTGGATCTATTCTCTTTCCCTCTATCCTTTTTTGTTCTGTTCATTATTTATTTTTGAAGAAATTATATTGTAAGACAATAGATGTGATCCCTGTTCTTTCTCGAAAAACCGCAAATAGGAAAACGTTCACTTAAAGATGACGAACTTATGCTTTTTTCACTCTTTTTTTCTGAGTTTAGCCGCCTGTTGAGTAAAATACGAAAGGATTTGAAAAGATGAATTAATTCCTGTTTCCATGGGATACGGTAACGTTATATATCAATTCTTTTATATTAAAGTAGTTGTTGTAAATAGACTTCTTGTATTCGTGACAGTACTGTTGGAACTTCCTTCGTGGATCATAATGACCTAATAAAATGTCCCTGAAGTTTTTGACCTCAGATGACGTCTATTCATGTACATTAATAGTATGTGTATCTTGTTAACACTTAGGTGCTAAACATTTCTAATTGCTCAAACCAATTGAGTAACAACAAGCACAAAACAGTCAACAATCATCAGACTTAATACCTTAATTAGTTTTCTCTATTAGTACGTACAATAGTTTCAGACTTTTATTTCTTTTTTTGTTTGTGTGTTGGGAATACATGCTTGTTCATCAAGAACGTTTCATGAACAGGAAGTCTGTAGGGCTTTTGAAAGGAACGGTTCAATTACTTTAAGCGGACTGAGAATATCAGCGATGAGCACTGACATAGAAGCATTTCCAATAGAGGGTCTAAATAAGAACTCAACGAGAGGAGCTCCGGGTATTGTCAATGTCTCCATACATCTGGAAAGAGATAAATAGAATGTAAACGTGACTGCTGTAACATACTTAAGGAAACGGAATGGTTCTCCTCGAAAAAGTAGTTGTTGGAAAGTAGCCAATTGATATCCGATTTGTAGACCACTCGCGGTATCTGGAAGATAAGTAAATCATCGATCATTTGGAAGAGTATTGTTATACCTTTCAGCAAAACATAAAGTTTTAATAATTGAACTTCGCGTGAATCCAAATGAAGGTTTTCTACTTTTTCAAATGCAGCAATCGTCTGCAGAAGAGAGGAAAGATTGAATGGGAGTGTGAAAAGACTTTCTCACTTCTTCTTTATAATTATTATATTCACATTTACTGTTTCTAATCTGGACAGATGAGATCAGCTTCTGCTCCGTTGACAATAACACAAACAGAGCAGGCCACGCATTTTGAAAAGCAATAACCTGCAATAAGTGACTTTCCACAAATCATATTTTTAATATTTCATTCATAACGCAAAATGTTGTCATGTTCAATGACCACTCAGTTGCTACCGTAACCAACTGAAATGGAAAAGTGACAAACAAACGCGGAAGATAAGATTGCATAAGCTTACAAATGCTTCTTCACACACATTTTATAAAAATAAAATAACTACCTGCTTATCCTGAGGTAAACAAGCGAAGGGTAACTGGCATTTAGCCCAATTAATGGCATGAAAGAAAGCACGTGCCGCAACCTCTGTTAGCCTTTCGGAAGTCAGAATGTTTGAAGTTGGCTCTGCATCAGAGCTGAGATCTGGCTGAAAGAGATCGAGAATTACTAGATGGATATGAAGAACAAGAACTCTATATGAGCGTATACATGTGAATATGAAAGAGACAGTCAAAAACAAACTGTATACGCATCCTAGTTCATCACATCGAAACGTAAATTGACTTAATCTCATGGTAAAGTCATGATTATACGGATACTGTATTCAGTAAGTTTTTGTGACAGTTTCAAAAAAGATTTGGTAGTATTGGAAGTTCTCAACTCATCCTTTGTATTTAAAAACATCCGCTTTGCAAAAAAAAGAATTCGGAGAATCGAGAATTATTTTCTTTTGTGACGTCAACAACATAACTTATGGATACGGTAGTAGGCAGTAAGTCTCCACCCATTCAAGCAACTAGATCACACATTTGTGAGGGAAAATGGCGAATGAATAATAAGTGAAGGAAGATTTGAAAACAAAATCCACAGAATTGCGGAAGACTCGAAAATGAATTAACAGAAGTTATAGACATGAAGACATGAAGGCCATTTACATGCAATCATCTCACATAATAGAGTAAGATAAGTATGTTTGTTCAGTTCAAGCACTTGAGCAATAGAGACAGATGCGGGTCTTACTAGAGTATACTGCCGGATTTGACCAACAATATTTGGGCGAATCTACATGATGAGAGTGAAAAGATGGTTGAATAAGTGGTAGGATATGACATCTAATCATCATCTGGCCTTGTTTCAAGTTGAGTATTGTGTTAGAGTTTCTCTCTAAGGCCCTACTACTCATACGAAGTACAAACAAATATATTTCTCTTTTACATGACAGATTAATTTTGAAAATATATTAACTTACAGAAACTATTCTTTGTTGTTGTTGTTGCTGTATAAGGAAAGATTGACGACGGATTGAGGAGTTGCGTGGTCCTCGCTCATGTTGAACAGCTTCTTTGTTCATCCCTATTTCTAGACATTTCAGTAGACGGCAAGCCCTGAAAAGCTCTTGCTTAACCTCTTACACTATCACTTTGTATTGTTGCTCTTTCTAGAATTGAAGTCTTCGAAAACCCTTGAGTCATCACTCTCAACCAACTCCTACATATTCTTTCTAACTATTTCACAAAAAAGAAGACTTCATACATTGGATATATACTTAAAGAACAATAGAGGTTCTCGATGACCTGTCACTATTAACTTGATATAGTATCCATGTCTTTGAACAAAATGTACCAAGCCTAATCCTTTCTTTTGCCACTCACCGACACTGATTTCTATGAGTTTTATCTACGATACACCGGCCCTCTTCAGAACCTCCTTTGTTCTTGCAAACATACTGACGATGCCTTCGTATGGATCTCTACAATAATTATCTTAAATACCAGCTATTCCATTTAAAATACTTTAAAGAAGCCAGCGCATCCATCGCAAGAGAAGATGCCATAATGTTTTCCCGAAGAGTGATCTTGACAGACGCGACATGGTACATCTAATAAAATCCTACCTGAAAGAAATAAAGTGAAAGCCTGTAACTTTGAATAATGAGAACCATGCGTCTTATCAAATTTTATAATTTAGCTGCTCATGAAAACGGAAAAAAAAATCTGAGAAAAAAAAACTTACTGCTTGGCTGTGCGGAAGACATGGTAGTGATATGGGATGAGCCACTAGAAATTATGCCGGGAGAGTTAATAGAACTGTTAGAGGCTGAGTTGGAAAGCAATGAATTGAGTAATGCTGTAGCTGATTGTCCCAGAATAGAAAATGTCTCACTTTCAGTACAGGGATGAGAAGAAGATGAGGAGGAAGGTGAGTGAGAAGCTAAAAGCTCCTCGAAATCCGTTGTAGACGACAGGTTGGCGGTTAAAGTTAAAGTCTTACAAAAGAAAAAATCAGACGTTTAAATAGTGAATTAAGATGTAAATCTCAGTGACCAATACGTCAACTTGATCAGGCTCAATTAAAGTCTGCTGTGAAACGAACCTCTAAGAGCAGAGTAGGCGGGGCGTAACATCCAACTGCGACGACCACCATTGGTTTCTGACTACGGTCATCAAGCCAACCCTCCATTAAATGTGGACTATATCAAACGAATTAAAAGTTGTATTTCGAATTCCAAAATGATTTATTGAGTGTCTGATGCCCTTCCTCACTTTCTCTCATTCTCCGTATAGTTGTAGCTTGAATTATATATCTCACACATTCGTGACAACCCAGGAGCAAATTCCATTTTCCTCTGCTTTACTTTCTTAGTGTCAGAAAGAAATTGTCGAAGTAATGTAAGGAAGCGTTTGACTAGCTTGCTATACCTTTCAGACTATTATCTAGGCTATTTACAATTTGGTCGCCTCGTTGAACACCTACTGCCATAAGTATTTAATAGACGAAACGATTTGTGACCTTTTGGGGACAGACATATCATAAGCCGCCAGCTACCGCCAACCATTAGCTTCCTGTTGATTTAGAGAATTTCTATAATTAAAGCCGTTGGATATGCCTATATTACATGTGAGAGCTATTTTCTTTTCCCTAATTCCATTGGAATTGAACCAAAAAAACTTGAGGACAGCTGGAAGAACTTATATTCACCCATCTGCCACGAGAACATTTCTGTAGCAAAACGTATGAACACATACTTTGAATCGGTATAAACAAAAGATAAAAACTTAGAATGCGCAATAAGAGTTGACAGCAGTATTTTACGAACCCTAGTAAAGCACTTCTCGCAACAAATACATAAAAGGCGGCCGTATCATGTAAATACAAGAGGATTAGTAGCTTGATACTGTTCTTAAGCAGGTAAATGATGAGAACATTATTTATTTCATTAAAACAAAACAAAAAAATCATAAGCTCTTCAGAATACCACGTGCAATAGATTGTCCTGAGTACTTCTCCAAATTCTGAAATTGGCAATATCTCTTTCAAATAATGTTTTGAATATGACACCTCTCCATCGTAACTCCATTCAGATTTGATGTATACAGGCTTGTCTTCAACAATGGCGCCGGCCTGGGTTAGCCAACGGCAAGCTTGCACGCTCAAAGCTTGTTGGCAAGTCGATAGACAGTCGACACCTGCAGACTCAGCATTCTTCAAAGGGCTGAATTCATCTTTTCTATCTACTTCCCAAATATGGAAGTTTCTGGATGAGATATTATACTATGAATATTCATAAATGCGATATATTACTTGCTCATGTAGAAAACGTCGAAGATGAACTGTTCTAACTTGATTCCGTTAGGGGTTTCCGGTTTGACTAACTCTCCATTATTGTTCACATGAGAAATTTTTTTGTGTGCTCTATGGTATGGAAGATGGAACGAAGGAGTGCAAAACCTAGAAAAAAACATATCATGCAGGTGTTCCTAAAGCATACAATGGATTTGCTGAACAATAGATTGCGCGATTAGCACATTTTCTCTACCGGAATTGTGCGAACATTCATTAGTTTTTAACTATATTTTATATTTCCACGTGTAGTTACCTCTCCAGGAATTCCATAGAGAATAGATGGTTCGCAATCGTACCAGCTCCAAATAAGAGACGACCATCACTAGTCGTTTTTTCGGCCAGCTCTTCTCCCAACTCGCTATACTCCACAACACTGGGAACGTCATTGTCTATACAAACTGATCCTACCAGCTCACCAGGAGATTTCAAAATTGTCTGAAAAGGGGAATATTAAAATAGCTTTATGAGATGTGAATATTGACAAAAGACCACGAGATTCTTTCATTCGTGCAAGCACTCGAACTTGGCCTCAGGGCATATTCTTCCGTTTGAAGATGGAAGTTACGCTTTCAATGGGCACATCACTGGTTTTAACTTATGTTGTTCCTTTGACGCTCTTGTCACGAAACTCCGGGACAGATGGTGGTTATACAAGGAACATTATGTTTCATATATAAACACCGACCCTTTGTTATACCAGTAATTACTACGCGGGTACAACAGCGTACCAACTTAGTAAGATTACCTTTGTGACTACATCAGCGTTCCTATCAATAGCATATCCGATAAATGTGGGATCGGCCACTTTACAAAGAATGTTATCGACGCAATAAATATGGAAGTACTTAATGCCTTTCTTTTTCAAATCAGGCAAGATATTTGCCAAAGCGGAGTAAATTCCACCATTTCCATCTGGAATAATTAAATAAATGCGAAAGTGAAAAAGTAATAATACTGGGGGAAGTGCTTATGGATTTCTTCGAAGCTAAAAACACATTTCCATCCATATCAAAAGCTGGGATCTCTCCTTGACTGAACATTGTTAGCTGTTCAGATGATAAACCAGCTATTGAGATGACTTTTTCCAAATGTTCCTTTGTGGCAGCTTCAGTTGCTTTTGAGCTCATCACCACCCTTATATCAGAGTGAGATTGAGTCATGAATTATCGCAAACCATTGAATTTTTCCATTTTTATCAGGGAATACAGATGAAGCTAATCTCTGAAGAGCAACGATCTTGGCAGCTTGGATACCAAAAAGCGAGTCACATGGAGACACATCAAGACCCAAAGGCACCGTTCCTAAACAAGCAAAAAAATGAGAGCCGGGACAGACTGCTCAACCTTTCGGTGATGATGATCCTAATCTGCTGGCTTGGCCACCAGCTAGAACAAGTGCTGCCACTTCTCCGTTAGCTATAGCCTCCAACCCTTGAGTTAATTCATTGTTAATTTAGAATCAAAAGTTCAAAACCTTTGTTCTTGTAAGAACTCAGAACGGACTCGGACATTGATTTAACAATGGCATGGTTAGTTGCAGGTACGGGCTTCAAGTTCTTTGGGTCTGGATGGTATACCTTGGCAGATTCTACGAAATGTTTCTTCGCAGCAGGAATATCCAAAGTTTTCAACTAATAAGCAAGTTAAGATCAAATGCCATAGAGTTAAAACCTGTTGGACAAACGCCTCTTGTTCTGGAGCAGTCAAACCATCGTAGAATTGCAACAAACTGTCCTGTCCATCTACTAAAAGTCTAAGCTCTTCTTTCGAACACATGTCTACTACTCTGTAAAAGCAGAATCAAGTGATAAGAAAGGAATGAACAGCAATGATGTATTAAGTTACAGATAGAGTAGTTGATTGGAGGAAAAAACTTGTGCCCGCCCAAAGCAATAGTTTTATCATCAAATGATCTACTCTGCATGATTTAAACAAAGAAAATATTTACTGAACAGAAGCAAATCAATAAATCAAAGAATAAACAGCTTTAAATATAGTATGTATGAATGGTTCATATTTCATATTTCAGTGGGACAGTGTGTCTCAAATAGGCATTTTGAAACAACCGATCTTTAATTTTAAAAGTTCCATATGAATAAATTCCGCCTCTAGGAATATGCATCCGGTCAACAGTTTCCTATTGATGTCCAACTGCAATATCTGATGATTAGAATTCCATAAGGATACTCACATCAGTGAAAGCTATACAAACACTAGCAATATCATGGAAACTAGGGATGGCAAAGCATATGGGAGGAGGGTTACGAGCTATAAAAAATGATTGAATAAAGCATAAGAAAGTTCAAATGCGTGCAAGCACCTAGCCATCTTACCTGATATTGATTTAGTGAAATAGAAGCCGTCTATTCCAATTGACGCTTCAATTCCTATCGTTTCAGCATTGTAGGTGATATTTACACAGACTGAAAAAAATACATCAATAGTCTATGTGCGCAAAACCGTGTTCACCGCTGTGATCAAATTTGGGGTACTGGAAAATTTCACAGCAGGAGCATTTCTTATGAACACAAGAACAGCTACTCCTCTCGAGATTATCGATGAGTTCATCTTGAAATATATATAATTTTACTTTTCAATTAGTCGCGTTACCTGATGTTTCGAGCAATGACAAGCTCACAGCGTAGTCGTCAAACTCGAGTCTGTTTCTATACTTATGCTTCATCGGGAAGTTGAGAGCAATTTTTTCTGTACATCAGAGGAAGTCAGAATATGAATGAAACCATGTTACCTTGGCCTATACAGCTATTTTTCAAATACAAAACACCATTAAACGTATATGTTCCATTATTACTGAATAACGGAATATTCAGAAGATTAGTGTCACTTCTCCCGTCCACTAGTTTCTTGGCATCTTTCAATAGCACATACTTTGTCACAGAACTGCAACTCGGTTTGTGTATGTCAACTTGAAGATTCCAAGAAGAGCTGCAACATAATCCAGCAAGCAAACCAATGGAGATTATGCTGCGAATCATCATCGACTCGATCATTCTAAGTAAAATCAACGATGGATGTTTCTTTTTCAAAATAAGGATATTGATAAGAACAACGCGATACTCACATGATATTTATGTCAAAGCTTTATAAGATAAAAATGAAAAATCGAAAATCATGATCTGCGATTCTGTACTAACTCCCTGATGTTCTTTTCAGCATCATTCAGAGACTTCTCCAGATACTCTCTCTGTTTATCAATAGCCTCAACCTTTTCACTAAAATTTCCATGAATACCAAATTATGATACAGAGAGCTAACCTGCATTTTTTACCTTCCTCTGTGTAACGCTTCAACTCATCATCCTTGCTGCTCATTACGAACATTCTTCCAACACTTTGATAGACGTTCAAGTTGGATGGAATTTCTGACAGAGCTTTCGATGTCAATTCAGACATTCTTTTTTGCTGAATAAGATTTATCCTCGTTATATTAAATCTCAAACCTGTTCATAACTCTTCTTGTTGGCTTCTCCTTGTGCGATTACTGTCTTGGTCTCACTGTTACGGAAGTGGAGCTCTTGGAAAGCCTGCTCGAAGGTCAATCAACATACTTAGAAGTACCAAACCTTTTTCAATTCGTTATCAGCCATTTTTCGTGATTGTAGCAGTGATTCACTACTTGAAACTAAGAAAGGTTAAAACGAATTTCAACTCTAGTTATGGAATAAAACAATTAGCTGAAGTTCTCAGACTTAACCTTTCATTTGGCTAAATGCCAGAAAATTTTGAAAAAATAACGTTTTGATCGATCTGTCGATCACTATCTCAGTGCGTAACGTGGCTATATGCGTGGCACAAATTGTCACTTTTTATAAATTCTTATTAATGCTTTTTTTCATGGTGTTCTATAATGACATCTGAAACCCAAGAGAAAAGCTACCCGTATCTTATTCTTGCTAAAACTCCCCAATACCGTGGGGGTACCTTGGGTTGGGGTGTTGTCTTATCAACATGGGTAGTTTTATACTTCTGGTGTGTTTGTAAATTGATGGATGGACTCATCGAATGGTTTTCATACGATTTCTCTTATAATAAGTTAAAGTTAACCGTATCTGTAATAAGTACCACTCTGGCTAGTGTTGAAGGTTTGTGAATTCGTACGGAACCTTTATTTTGATATTTTATGCATTTTTCAGGTAGTAATATTTTATTTGGATCTGTGAAGTACTATGCTTATTGCGCTCTCGGTGGAGTTCTGTCTTGTGGTCTCACTCACACTGCTATTGTTCCTCTTGATTTGATCAAGTGCCGTATACAAGTACTATTTTTCCTTAATTTTCATTACTCGTCGTCATTGGTTAAGGTCAACCCAGATAAATATAAGGGTATCATATCAGGGTTTAAAACAACGACAGCTGAAGAAGGAGTCCGAGCTCTTGTTAAAGGTTGGGCTCCGACTTTGATAGGATATTCGCTCCAAGGATTTGGAAAGTTTGGATTCTACGAGGTGTTCAAGAACTTTTATGCTGATACTATTGGAGAGAATAACGCATACCTCTACCGTACGATCCTATATTTGGCCGCTTCTGCTTCCGCAGAATTTTTGGCTGATATCCTTCTTGCTCCCATGGAAGCTACCAAGGTCCGTATTCAAACTGCTGTTGGTGCTCCTCCAAATCTCAGAGGATGTGCTCCATTGATTTATAGAACTGAAGGACTCACTGGATTCTTCAAGGTGATTGCTTTTCTGTGTATTAGTTGTTATATCATTGTTTAGGGACTTCCTCCTCTCTGGATGAGACAGATTCCATACACTATGATGAAGTTCGCTTGCTTCGAGAGAACTGTCGAACTTTTGTACCAATATGTCGTACCTAAGGTTCGTGCCGATTGCACCAAATCAGAGCAATTGGTTGTTACCTTCGTTGCTGGATACATTGCTGGTACGTCCATAAGCTTTGATTTTTTGCATATGAAACGTTTTTGTAGGAGTTTTCTGCGCTGTTGTATCTCACCCAGCTGATACTCTTGTGTCCAAGTTGAATCAAGACTCTGAAGCTTCGGTTAGTGACATCATGAAGCAAATCGGATTCGGCGGATTATGGAAGGGACTCGGACCTCGTATCATCATGATTGGTACACTTACTGCTCTCCAATGGTTCATCTACGATTCTGTGAAAGTTGCTCTTAATTTACCCCGTCCACCACCACCAGAAATGCCTATGAGCTTGAAAACTAGGTAGCCCTAATTCACCGGAATATTCTATTCATAAATTATTAAACATCTCGTCTTATCTATGTTCACGAAAGTTTCGGATAATCAATTATTTATAGTATTGTTATGCAATTGCCATAGACAATCTACAACTTGACTTTTGTCAGTCTAGATTCCAAGAGCTACAACATTAGCGAACAAGCAAGCATACCGATTGAGAGGACATGATATTTATGTCAAAGCTTTATAAGATAAAAATGAAAAATCGAAAATCATGATCTGCGATTCTGTACTAACTCCCTGATGTTCTTTTCAGCATCATTCAGAGACTTCTCCAGATACTCTCTCTGTTTATCAATAGCCTCAACCTTTTCACTAAAATTTCCATGAATACCAAATTATGATACAGAGAGCTAACCTGCATTTTTTACCTTCCTCTGTGTAACGCTTCAACTCATCATCCTTGCTGCTCATTACGAACATTCTTCCAACACTTTGATAGACGTTCAAGTTGGATGGAATTTCTGACAGAGCTTTCGATGTCAATTCAGACATTCTTTTTTGCTGAATAAGATTTATCCTCGTTATATTAAATCTCAAACCTGTTCATAACTCTTCTTGTTGGCTTCTCCTTGTGCGATTACTGTCTTGGTCTCACTGTTACGGAAGTGGAGCTCTTGGAAAGCCTGCTCGAAGGTCAATCAACATACTTAGAAGTACCAAACCTTTTTCAATTCGTTATCAGCCATTTTTCGTGATTGTAGCAGTGATTCACTACTTGAAACTAAGATAAGATGATCGAATATAAAATATGACTTTTAGTTAATTTAAATGTTTTGTTGAACTTTCTACTGATCGAACCTCATTTTTGGCTAGTTGCCAAGATGTTAGATGCTCATGTTTATCTTTGATGAGAATGGATCTTACTGTAATATAACCAAACCGCCTTTCATTTGAAGTTGGCAGTAAAAATTTCATGAATTCTTTGAAGCTATGAAAATCTTTTCTTCGTTATAATTTCATCCTGTTATCTTGACAATATCTTTTTGTTTCAGGTAAAATGGGCGTCTTCAGTCAATTGTCCGACTCCGCTAAAACTAATCCATTCTCTTTACCTGTTAGATCTGCAGCTTGCGGAGGATCTGGAAAGAGTGGTAATTTTTCATTGATATCTCAATTTTTCGATGTTATAAATGATATTTTTCTATAAGTTTCTCCGAAAACATTGAAATCTCTCTATTTATAAGATCCCAATGCCATTTTGGTTTTTTTTTCTCATCAAAGTTCTCATTTTGTCCGTGCTTGTTGAATTATCTTTTTCCCAACTCTTTCATCAATATCAAAACAAAATCTATCTTTTTTTGACGCTTTAACGTGAAATGTAAAATGGACTTTTAGACGCACCAGTTGAGTTCGGTTCCGGAAAGTACTATGCTTATTGTGCTTTCGGAGGAGTTCTATCCTGTGGTATTACTCACACCGCCATTGTACCTCTTGACATGATCAAATGTCGTATCCAGGTAGCTTTTGTTATATCAAAGCCTTGCACATAGAGTTTTCAAGGTTAACCCAGAAAAGTACAAGGGTATCGTATCAGGATTCAAAACTACCGTTTCTGAAGAAGGAGTTCGCGCTCTCGCTAAGGGATGGGCTCCAACTTTAGTTGGATACTCTCTCCAAGGACTCGGAAAGTTCGGATTCTACGAGGTCTTCAAGAACGTGTACGCTGACGCCATCGGAGAAGAGAACGCATACCTTTACCGTACCGCCCTCTACTTGGCCGCTTCTGCTTCCGCAGAATTCTTCGCTGATATCCTTCTTGCTCCTATGGAAGCTACTAAGGTCCGCGTTCAAACTGCTGTTGGTGCTCCTCCAACTCTCAGAGGATGTGCTCCATTGATTTATAGAACTGAAGGACTCACTGGATTCTTCAAGGTGATTGCTTTTCTGTGTATTAGTTGTTATATCATTGTTTAGGGACTTCCTCCTCTCTGGATGAGACAGATTCCATACACTATGATGAAGTTCGCTTGCTTCGAGAGAACTGTCGAACTTTTGTACCAATATGTCGTACCTAAGGCTCGTGCCGATTGCACCAAATCAGAGCAATTGGTTGTTACCTTCGTTGCTGGATACATTGCTGGTACGTCCATAAGCTTTGATTTTTTGCATATGAAACGTTTTTGTAGGAGTTTTCTGCGCTGTTGTATCTCACCCAGCTGATACCCTTGTCTCCAAGTTGAATCAAGATGCTAATGCTTCCGTTGGAGGAATTATTAAGAAGATCGGATTCGGTGGATTATGGAAGGGACTCGGACCTCGTATTATCATGATTGGTACACTTACCGCTCTCCAATGGTTCATCTACGATTCCGTGAAAGTCGCTCTTAATTTACCCCGTCCACCACCACCAGCGATGCCAGAAAGCTTGAAAGCTAAGCTTGCTGCTCAAGGAAAACTCTAAACTCTAACTAGGTTTTAGACCTTCATAGAAATAAAGTATTTTCAATATTATAAACATCTTGTCTTAGTTCTTACTATGTTATATTGTCCGACACTAACCCTCAATTTTCATTCAAGTGAAATAGATGACGTTGAATGGTTTTGCTCACAATTTCCGGTCTTACAGGCATTTTAGTATGCTTTGCGAAAAAATGAGGTTAAGATAATGGAACTAGTAGATTTGAATGAAATATGTAGATATGACATGATGTTGGCCGTCACAATTGATGTCCTTATCGGCTATCTCCTAGTTTCATATATCAGTTCGGGTACATTTTATGTGACTTGGTGGGACACGCTGAATTGGTTAATAGGACAGATAGATAAAGTATGTCTGCTCGACGGATATTTCACATTGAGACGTTTTAGTTATTAGTGAAGATTGTTGAAAACCCTGCTGGCTTGAAACTTAATGAGAACGTGAATAACGCACTTGCTAGCTTTTTTCAGTACCACATCTTTCTCTGGCAAAGTAAGAACAAAAGAGTGTTCTAGTAGGAATTCTCATTTCCAGCATTCGTCGAGTTCTTAAGAAGTCGCGTTCCCTGGAATATCGTAGTATGTTCAGGATATTTAGGGCTCTCTACTATGTTCGCTGTATTGGCAGATGCGGTTACAGTTTTGTCCCTGCATATCAAATGTTTTGATATTTATGCTTCGAGGTAATTGACTTCTTATCAAATATCGATTTGGTTTTGGTAGCCCTGAGTTTGTATCTTGATACCACAGTTCAAGTGTATTGTTATATTGATCGTGTTATCTATCTTATCATGTCCACTCTATTGCCTCAGTTGTTTCCCATTTTTCTTTATTTTTGTCTACATGGAGGAAACTGCCAGTCTTCTCTCTGTAAATCAGTCCGAATATGGGGCTGCATATTCTATGACAGAATCTGCATTAGAATCTGTTGACCCTATAACATTATGCTGGAAAGATATTCGGTGAGCTGGGAAACATGTGTAAGTATTTCAGTTTGTTATTTCAGAGTGTCAGTGCAAAAGTCTGATCGTCGTGTACTTCATGGTGTCTCAGGTGTTGCTATGCCAGGGGAACTCATTGCATTGATGGGTGCAAGGTTCTTGACATCTTTCTCACCGATGTAATATTTGAACTTTAAGTGGAGCTGGTAAAACAACGCTGTTGAATACATTGCTCTCCCGGAATCTAAGAGGATTGAACGTCGATGGTAAAGTGGAAGTTAATGGACATGAGGTTTTTTTTTCTTGAGTCAAATACTTTTATAGTAATTAATTCAAGATCGGACAAAACATAACCTCAATCTCTGGATATGCCCAGCAAGAAGAGCTCTTTGTGGGTACATTGACTGTTCGAGAATATCTTACTGTCCAGGTAGCTTTCCCAATCTTGATCAGTAGTACGTTACTATTTAGGCTAAACTTAGAGTAGCTGGTTCTGATGCCAAACGAGAGAAGAGAGTGAACACTGTTCTAACTCAACTTGGCTTACTGAAATGCCAAAACACAAGAATCGGTGTCATTGGCGTGAAAAAAGGAATTTCTGGTTTGTTCACATTTTAAAAGTAGGCTCACCAGCTTTGTTACAGGAGGAGAAGCTAGAAGATTAACGTTTGCTTGCGAACTTCTCTCAAACCCTGCTCTCCTTTTTTGTGATGAACCGACAACAGGCTTAGATTCCTTCATGGCTGAGAGTGTCGTTCAAGTTTTATCAAAGTTAGCCAAAAGCGGAAGGTTTGGATAAGATTTGTGATGTGTCTTATTTTCTCACTCTCAGAACTGTGATCTGCACTATCCATCAGCCAGCATCTCAGCTTTACCTTATGTTCGATAAAGTTATATTCTTGGGTACGCTAAAGAGATAGTTTTTTTTTCACAATTTTACTTTTTTTAAGCGGGTGGACGAACAGCTTATCTGGGTAGTCCTAAAGGATGCATTCAGTTCTTCGAATCTTGCGGTTATCCTTGCCCTCACAACTACAACCCTGCGGATATGATAATTCACACCTTAGCCGTAGTACCTAGTGAAGAGGTGGAGTGCAACCGTCGAATCAAAGAGATTTGCGATAAATTTGAAAATGAGTAAGTTTTCAGCAAAGTTGATTTTCTTCATAATGTTTTTGAAGAGGTGGCAAAGAAGTTCATGATAAGATTTTCCGTATTCAAAAAGGAATAGTACCCGAAGGTCGAAAACAAGCTTCAGTAGGCGTTCAGATATCCGCTTTATTGAAAAGGTAAACTTAGGCCGTTTCTTCAATCTTCATCAATTTGTTTATAGATCAATGTTAGATAATTGGAGGAATCCTTCTCTGGCCAGAGCCAAAATAATTCAGAAATCAATAATGGGTTTGTTTATAGGATTGTTATATCTACAGGTTAGAAGAACTCTTTGTTTATTTAATCATTTGCCATTTGTCAGAGTCCTTTGAATACTGTCGGCATTTCCAATTTGAACGGTGCCCTTTTTTATCTTGTTTGCGAACTCACTTACTCAACGCTTTTTGGAATTTTGACCTTCCTTCCTTCAGATTATCCTCTTGTTGTTAGAGAATATCATGATGGTATTTACAATGTGTTCAGGTAATGAGTTTAGTGAATTTGTTTGTTATATTCCGTTCTTCAGTTATTACTTTGCTCGATCCTTATCATATGTGCCCTTATTTACGATAGATGGATTGCTTATGCTATTAATATCTTATTGGCTTGCCGGCTTTTCTAGTTCCGTTTCGCAGGTTTGAAGCTGGGTTTTTCTATCTTGTATCTTGTAATGAAACTTACAGGTTCTTCTCGCATGCTTTATCAGTTTTCTGATTGAACAATCTTCGGCTGCTTTTGGTGTTATGCTTTCTACTGTGTCGCCGTCTTATCCTGTATTATAGTTTAATCCAACGGCGTTCACTCTTTGGTTCCAGATCGCTGTGTCACTGGCAGGACCCTTGTTAACGCTCTTATCGCTCACAGGAGGATTATATGCCAATGTAGGAGCACTACCATCATATGTTCAATGGATTCAGTATTTAAGTTGGTTCCGGTAAGTTCATTTTCCAATTCTTTAGAAAAGTTTTTATGAACAGATATGGATTCGAGGCTTTGGCCATCAATCAATGGGAAAAGGTTAACGAGCCTAACAGTACTACTTGGACGGAAGCCGTAAGTTTAAGCACTGTCACTCCTAAGTTTCGTAATATTACAGAAAAGAGATGATATTCTGGCTCAATATTCATTCAGTGCAGATAACCTCATCTTAGACCAAGCTTTAATGGTCTTCTTCATATTCCTTTTCTATTTCATTGGTTTTGTCGGACTTTCTATTCGAGTTAGAAAGTCTCGTTAATAAGTTAACCCCCCCCCCTCTCAAGGCTACCTAAATCAAATCAGTTGTTTTAGTTCCTTTTTATGTAATAAACTCGATTTTATTAGATTTTCTATGTTTTTTTTTACATTTTTTACTTCACATATGGATTCAGAATTACATTCTTATGTTGGACATCTCTTCTCTCTTTATGGAAAGCTGTGCGGGGCAGCAAATGGAATCCTTTGCGACATAGAGTTGACAGCGTTCGTTTGGTTCGTTATTCATTATTTTTATGACCATTTCAGGTAAACCTGGATTCTCGCGAACAACTTGTTGCCACTCTTCTATTTTCTCTTATTCTTTTCCTTGTGCCCACGTTCTTAGTATACTTCGTTGTTTTTCGAATGGTGTGTTCTCTCTCATCTCTCTTACTAACTTTCACCTTACAGCTTCATTGTATTACTTCATGCATCTACTATGTTCTGGATATACTGACAGGATCAGTTCTGGTTTACAAACTAGGAATCGATTATGTAATGAGAAACATTCGTTTCTAGCAGAGGTGTGTACAAAAGTATGTTCTTACACTCATTTCGTGGAGTCATTTTTCTGTTGTACTGGATTGAGTTGTTTTCTTGTGTATGTCAGGTGTTAGTTCGCGATCCAGTAAAGATCTGAAATCGCGTCAGCTAATCGTTTCAACCGTTTGTCTTATATTTATATTAATATACTCATTAACACTTTGATATTTGTCTACATGAATCGTATGTAAGACATCTTTGCTGTTTCGTGTGCATATTTATAATAATCCATGATGTGATTCACTGTGTTGTGGTCACATTTTCTGATGTGTCAATGTGTAATTTTCAGCTATAAAGTCGGGAAGATCACTGTCTTGTTTTCAATCATATTCAAATGTATATATAATAGACGTAGGATCACATTTGTGAATCAACATCAGAAAACAACGTTGTCGTATCATTCTTATTCTTTTTATTTCTCGTTTCCTTCTCTAATCTGCTAGTAGTTCTTATTTTCCTCTCCATATAATTGTTTATATTATAAGTTCATATATGTTGGGTTTTGAAAGTAGCAAATCTACATACACTACTTCATAAACAGAGCTTCCAGCAGTTGTATTTGTTCGATTTAGAAACTATGACTGTTCCTGCGAAATCTCGAGGCGCTTGCCTCAGCTTATCATGTCTATTATCATTAGCTGTTGCTATAATAATTATCATCTGCTTATTCTCCACTGGATACCGTTGGCTCGATGACAAAGGTAACTTCATACGAGGAAAGAGATCCTTTGGTTTACTGCGATATTGCTGGGATCCGTACGAGTCCAAGACGCATTCGGGTAAAGTTCACTCTCTTGAAACAACTTTTGATGTTCTCAGCAGCGACCGACACCGATGGACATTTATGTTACAGGAGGTCTAAACCTCAAAATGACGACAAGCCTTTAGATTTAACTTACTATTATGCCGGTTAGTATTCTCTTCAGATTATTGCAGCTCAACAGAATCTTTTCAGAATTCGAAATGATTACATTGATTCTTCTATCCATATCAGCTGGTAGCATTATTATTGGTCTCTGTTTCGCGATATGTTCTATATTCACAAAGTTCGGGGCACTCTCTCATTGTGTCATGCAGCTTGTTGCAAGTAAGCTATACAAAGACATCATTGTGACCAAGCCTTCTCTTCAGCTTTATGTTGCACTAGTGGTTTCGTAGTTTATACCTATTTCAATGATCTACGAGAGAATCAGTCGGAAATAATTAGCGGGACAATTTTGATGGTGAGAACAATAACAGCTTACCGTCAAAACTATATTTTCTAGTATCATTATGGCTGGGCCTATTACTGTACTGGAGCATGTAGCATCTTATCGCTGCTTGCTTTTATTTGTAGCGTTTTTGGATCAGCGTTTTTCATTATGCATTCTTCTGAGAAGAACAAAACTAAAATTGAATCTATCCCATTGTGAAGCTTCATCAAATCAATCAATAAATTAATTAAATTACATTATACAGATAGAACAGAATTGAAGTTAAACGCAGTTTCAACAAACAACTTGTGGAATGACTAAGTTCTCAGTTATTTTTCTTCTCCATGTTTGCTTTATTTTTTTCGCTCTTCTCAATAAGATGCTCTTCATTGTATTCCCATAAGTTCTACAAGGAAATGATTTTTCATGATTCATGTTTTGTGGGTGTATTACCGTCAATTCTCCGGTGCATGAAGCGACTAGGAGAGGAACAAGTAAGCAGCAGGGAACAAGGTAGAGTAGAGCGGGTTGCGCAGCTTTGAAATAATGCATAACGACCATGGTTAAAACCAAGCCGATAGCGTATGCCAACACAGTTATGATAAAGAAATATCTGAAGGACTCTTCATGCCATGGCTTTTTCAGTTAACACTTACCTGCTTTTTGTATTCTTGTCCTTCTTTGATGTCTCACAAATACGATGATCGAATCGTCTCAAAAGAGCGATGAAAATACCCGGAATGACGATATCTCCAAGTCCTTAAACAGGCATTTGTTGACATTCAGAACTGTTTCTCACTGACCTAGCATAGAATGTTTGTTTGCATTCAGGTATCCGTTTCTAAGCAAGTCTAGAGGAAATTGAAGCAGGATGGGGGCATCGATACCCTTGGCAACACTGGTCATTACATCAGTTGCGAATACCCAGAAGATATCATATAAGAATAAACCACATAGAAGGAGTGTTCCGGCCTGAGGACTTCATTGTTTTTCAAAAGTTAATAACAAAGTAATACCTTGAAGCTGCTCAAATGGAGATTTTCGATACCGTAAACGGAGAAAGCAATTCCAAGAATGTTGTTGGTGATCCAGTGACGTTGGTATATATGGGAAATTCCAACAGAAAGGCAGAAGAAAAGTGCAATACAATCATGAGTATCGAATTCCAGCTTCAATAAAAACTCCTGTAAAAATTACATTGATATTGAGAAGCAGAGATTTGCATACAGTATTCTTCTTGGGGGCATCTTCTATATCTCCTTCTTCCATTTCCTTGGTTCCCTTCGTAATGGAGAAGAAATAAGGAGTGTTAAATCTTGGCCATCTGTTTCCGATAGGCAATAAATTTAATATAAAGGAAAAGAAGGGCTTCAGGATTGTTGCGAGGGCAACACAACCTATGATTAACATAATGAAAGCGAATCGGGAAATCCTTCATACCTTCATAACAGAGAAGGAGCAGAAGGAGAGTCATAGCATTTTCTTTCGAAAATGCAGGTAAATACCCCAAGAGGTTTTGAATTGCAGCTTGAATGTTTTCGGGGAAGTGACGAAGACTGCAAACCAATATGTATTAGAAAACACAAGTAATTAATAGCGTACATCTTGACAAGGAAACTTGTTTTCTCTACTGATTCATCCGTGGTTGTTTTAGGGAGGAAGCTACTGATGGTAAGAGCAATGCTCTCTGGGAGATATGTGTGCGCTATTCCCGAAATCCATTCTCCTCTGTTTGGCCTAATCAGAATCATTTGCTTATAAATAATCTCAATGAACTCTTTACTTGAAGAATAAGTAGAGCCCGAACAACACAAGCGAAGCTGTGAGAGGGAACTTCTTTGCTTCTGAGAGTGTAATAGAAGCCTTAACTTCGTATGTAAAATAACAAATTGACCGTAACGGCTGATACCTCTATCAGTTTCTTCTTCCGAATATGTCTGTCAACGAACTTTACAGATCTAATACTGCCCAAAATTATGCATATGAGAGACATGGTATATAAAGCGGATGAGGTAATTACCTCAAATCACCAAGATTTAAGGAGTTTTACTAGTTTTTGTTACCTGCTCTTCAAAAGTGAATGTCGTATTTGAAGCTCCAGCATCAGGACTGATGACTTTGTCCACTTCCAAGTCGGCCATTTTACACTATGTATGATTTTATTGAAAAAAAAGTTATATTTTGATTAATTATAAAAAAAATATCAATGAATTAACAATATCACACAAGAGTTCAAGTATCTTACACGTGTGCCGAAGATTAAAAGCCTGCGCCCTTTTGCAATCTAAACAGCAGTATTGGATATTTTGGACCTTTCGAAATTGCTATTGGTCCATAATAATGATCCGCCCAAAAAACCATGAGCTGGTTGCATCTGGCCTGCAATATAACTAAAAGTGAGGAGGTCTCGAAAAGGGGTGTGGCCAATGGGCGTCATTTGTACACGTTGATTTAGGTGCACTCAGTTGTTCTGCTCAGATACCTCAGTAGGTCTGGTCCGAGATGGCCATCTTCAACAAGTGTCTGATAGGGCTCCTAGTCATAGGGCGTAAGTTTTTGTACATAATATTTTAGTTTTTCGATTTAATTCTAAATTTTTATACAAATTCTAGAAAGAATTGCAATTAACAAATGCAATTCAGTTTTTTTGCTTCTAAGTTTTGCGTTTTCCTAAATTCATAATTTCAGTTGTGTCTCAGCAAGTTTGTTCCGCAGAAGATAAATCAGTTGATAAGTCCAGGTATTTCATTCTTTTTTTTTCTCAATTTTCTTGTATGAACTACGCACAACTTTGGCGAATCGCATAGTTCTAAGAACGCTTTAAAAATACTGTTTGCTGTGCCAGTCAGTGCTTTCTTTAACCAGGTCCATTTGTTTGATTACTCTTGCGCTCTTTCGCTGATTATTTGTAGTATAGTCTTAGTTGACTGGCAAGGTCAAATTTATTTACTGTGACCTTTCATTGAGAACTTAATATACTGTCGAGCTTTCAGAGATGGAGATAGTTTGGATGGATCGGAATCTACTAAGTTCGAAGAACTCACAAAGAATTCTGAAAAGTTTGAATTCCAAGCTGAGGTTTAATCAATCATGCAGCGAACTTCTCAATAAACTAAATGTTTTAAGGTTAATCGTATGATGAAATTGATTATCAACTCTCTGTACAGAAACAAAGATATCTTTTTGAGAGAATTAATTTCTAATGCATCAGATGCTTTGGACAAGATAAGATTGCTCTTCCTCACTGATCCTGAGGTCATGAGGGAGACCGATGACATGAGCATCAAGATCAAGGTACGAAAATTCCAAAAACCGGAACTATTCTGTTATCATATTCTTTAAGGCGGATAAGGAAAATAGAATTCTCCAAATTACGGATACTGGAGTTGGAATGACTAAACAAGATTTATTAAACAACCTTGGTACTATTGCCCGTTCTGGAACTTCTGAATTCTTGTCCAAACTCATGGATACCACCACAAGCTCTGAACAAAGACAAGATCTCATTGGACAGTTCGGAGTGGGATTTTACTCTGCTTTCCTCGTAGCGGACAAAGTCGTTGTTGTCTCCAAGCACAATGATGATGAACAGTATATTTGGGAATCTGATTCTAGTAGCTTCACGATTGCACGTGACCCACGCGGCAACACACTGAAAAGAGGAACTCAAATCACCTTGTATATGAAGGAAGAAGCTCTTGATTTCCTCGAGCCTGATACTCTCAAAACCCTAGTACACAAATACTCCCAGTTCATCAACTTCAATATTTATCTCTGGCAATCCAAGACAGAGACTGTTGAAGTTCCAAAAACAGAGTCCGTCGACGAGAACGGAGCTGTTGAAGAAGAGAAAGATAGCAAACCAGAGAAGGTTGAGAAGACTGTATGGGATTGGGAGCGTGTCAACAATGTGAAGCCCATCTGGATGAGAAAGCCTAACCAAGTCGAAGATGAGGAATACACCGAGTTCTACAAAAGTATTACAAAGGACACAGAAGAGCCTCTTACCCATGTTCATTTTACCGCTGAAGGAGAAGTCACTTTCCGCTCAATTCTTTATGTCCCTAAGAAGGCTCCCACCGACATGTTCCAGAACTACGGAAAGATTTTGGAGAATATCAAGCTTTATGTACGTCGTGTGTTCATTACTGATGATTTCGCTGACATGCTTCCTAAGTACTTGTCTTTCATCCGAGGAATCGTTGACTCAGATGATCTTCCGTTGAACGTTTCCCGTGAAAACTTACAGCAACATAAGCTTTTGAAAGTCATCAAAAAGAAGCTTGTCCGTAAAGTCTTGGATATGCTCAAGAAGCTCACAGGCACCCAATTCGACGATTTCTGGAAAGAGTTCAGCACCAACATCAAGCTTGGAGTCATGGAAGATCCAAGCAACCGCATGAGATTAGCCAAGTTATTGAGGTTAGATTTTCATCTGTTTATCGTGATCAATCTTTTTGTTCAGATTCGAATCTTCAGCTAGCGAAGACAAATTAGTCACATTGAGTGAGTACGTGGAGCGTATGCAAGAGAAACAAGAAGCCATCTACTATATGGCTGGAACTTCCCGCAAAGAAGTCGAATCTTCTCCATTTGTTGAACGTTTGATTGCCAAGGGATACGAAGTTTTGTTCTTGACCGAAGCTGTTGATGAGTACTGTGTTCAAGCTATGCCTGAATTCGATGGAAAGAAGTTCCAAAATGTTGCCAAGGTATTATAATATCTTCATAGCTAGGTCCTCATTCTTTTAATTTTAGGAAGGTGTTCAAATCGAAGAAGGTGAGAAGGCCAAGGAACTCTTCAAGAAAGTAGAAGAGGAGTTCGAACCTCTTACTGCTTGGTTGAAGGATAGTGCTCTTGCTGGACTTATTGAGAAGGCTGTTCTTTCCAAGAGATTAGTCAAATCTCCATCTGCCCTCGTTGCTTCTAATTATGGATGGTCTGGAAATATGGAACGTATCATGAAGAGTCAAGCTTATGCCAAAGCTAAAGATCCTAGTCACGATTTCTACGCAACACAGAAGAAGACTTTCGAAATCAACCAGAGACATCCAGTCATCAAAGAGCTTCTTAAGAGAGTTGTCGAAAACAAAGAAGATCCTAAGGCTAAAGAAACTGCTCTCTTATTATTCGAAACTGCCACTCTCCGTTCTGGTTTCTCTCTTCCTGACCAGGTAAGCTCTTTTTTGTATATTAATGGACTAATCTTTATGATATTTTAGATTGGATTTGCTGAGCGTATTGAGTCCATTGTTCGTCAATCTCTTGATATCGCTATTGATGCTCCTGTCGACACCGAGGTTGCTGTGGAGGAAGATGATGATACTCAAGCAGAAGAAACTATTAACGTTGAAGAAGAACATTCTGAACTGTAAACATGCTGTGTTATTAGCTATTCGATTTTAGCATTTTTTCTATATTATGTGATCTGTTGCGAAGAAAGCTTCGCTCCTTTCAAACATTCTATTTACGGTTCTGTTGATCTTCTGTTTTATTAATAACATGTTTTATGTCAGTGTGTTTCTCGCATCATCAGGTTGCTATTCACCTTCGCATTATCATTCGAATCCAAGTTGAACAGATTCAATTGATCCTCGGGAAGTACCAACGAACCACTTATTTATTTCTAATGCTATCAATAACTATGATTCTTCATACCAAGTAAGAAAAAGTTGCCTGCTTTTTTCTGAAGCTATTGTTGTGATTGTGGTTATAGTTCATGAAGTGCTACCGAATGCTGTCCTATGTCTAATCAATTCTGCACGCTATAAGGAAATCATAGTATTAGAAACGTTTTTCTTTCCAATTCTAACATCATGGCATGGTCAAGAAAAAAGAGGATCTTTCCTCATCCTATTGAAGCACTATGTTTGAAAAAAGTCTTTTTGTCAATTTTTCATCCTCATCTCTAACCATTATATTATGTTAGCCTGCTGCAAGTGTTTGGTATGCTACTAGTATATAACTAGCCATTTTTACTCTGTAAAGTAGTAGATTTTGTACAGAATATATTTTACTTCTAACACAATGATTGAAATGTTGTCTTCTAGTCTGCTGATTAGAGGAAGTTGTAATAGTGTAACAGGTACTTTTCTCAAAAGCAATATGGATTTTCGAACTAGACAAAAATATTGATCTGAAATGAATCCAATCAATTAATTTGCCGTTTTTGTTTGAAGTGTAACTTTCTCATAAGTCATCATAAGTTTCTTACCACAGAAGGCTTCTGTCACTCAAATAAATGTCACAATAATCGCTGTTGGTTTTCCGCTTTATTATCATAGTAAACGACTGCATACCCATTAAAATTAATTCGATTTGACATCTTCCCCATCCGTCCTTATCTCGATTTCTCATTTCTTGAGCGTTATGGCATATCAGATTTGTTACATTATTCGTGATTATGACAGGTATGGCCACTTTCTGCGAGAAAGGTTCGTCTGGGAGGCTACGTCTCTTAACTAAAGCCTACTTGACACCTTATCAACCAAGCCATTCAGAAAAGTTGAGCAAGACTAGTAGGATTGATAATGTGTATGAGTTAGGTGTGTATGAAGAAGTTTATTCTTGTAATTCACGAAGAATTTTTATAGCACAGAAGTTGTTATTGAATTACCAAAGTGTTACAAGTGGACTGTTTCCTCGTTTTTCCAAAGAGCAGAATATTGGATATGTGAAAGACAGTATATACTGTGCTCTCGCTTGTTGGGCTACATCTCTAGCATACAAGTGAAATTCGTGCTTTTTTTCTGACTTTACGTTCTATCTCAGGAGACTAGATGATGAGCGAGGGAGACAAACTGAGCTCCGACAAAGTGCAGTGAAAACTATGCGAGGCATATTATTCTGTTGGATGCAACAAGCCGATACCGTAACCATTTTATGAGGGCGATTTTTCACTATTTTAAGATTCTAGCTTTCTTTATTCAAATCGAATAATAGTTCTGAGTATGCTCTACATGCAAGATTCGATTTGCAAACGGGAACGATACTTACGACTCCCACCGATAAGCACTATGGTCATCTTCAGATGGACTTAGTCGCATTGTTTCTTCTCGCGCTTGTTCAGATGACGTCTGGAGGTTCTAAGGTTACTCGGCGATCAACGTACTTGAACTAATTTCTCTCTCTCTCTAGATCATTTACACTAACCATGAAGTGAATTTTATTCAAAATTTGGTTTTTTATATTGAGCGCACATATCGAACTCCAGATTTCGGTATGTGGGAGAGGGGAACTAGGTACAACAATGGAACTCCTGAGATTCATGCGAGTAGTCTTGGAATGGTCAAAGTGAGGGCGTATGATAGCCTCTGTTATTATGCTCTTTAGGCAGCGTTGGAAGCAATTAATGGCTTCAATGTTTATGGATCTTCAGGTGGAAGTTCATCTGTGATATATGTAGATATTGATGGTCACAATCGCAACCGAACAACTTTTGAAACAATTTTACCTCGCGAGAGTAGCTCAAAGGTTCAGAAGTTGTATGCTCTATCTAAAGTAACTATTTTGGCATAGAACACTGACTCCTCGCTCCTCCTAACGCTTGGCTGGCCAGCATTTGCTAGTCATGACTCTCAAATCTTCGAAAGAACCATCAAAAAATGCGTTCGTCGCCTGGAGGGAAAATACGGACTGAAACGGTTTTTATATGTTCTGAGATTGGTTGATTTGTGCTTTTCTCAGATTCCTACGTGACGGGTTTTGCACTGAGATAGAAGACAGTACCCGATCATTCTATGAAGAACATGAGACTTTCAAATTTCAAGGAATCGAATGTCAATTTCCAATGTTCTTTGCTTATCTTGGGTTAACAGGCAAGTTTTAGATTGCAGCGAAGTATCACGCTACTGGTTTAGCTCATTTACAAGGAGACACGCAACTGTCTGAGAAATATTGGAAAAAACTTCAGGATGTTCTCGTTCCTAGTGATAACGGTTTGATAGTAACTTGACTAGTTTATAAACCTTCTTAATCAAGGTACCCTACTCGTACCTCTATGCTACTGTGTGGAGGAGAATATGATAAACAAAGAGCGGGATCAACCAAACAGTACTGATATGTATCCTATAAGTCCCAATGAGTTTGGTCATCATCTTTGGAGTAATTCTGTTTATATAATAATGATGTTAATAAGTATGCACACAAGCTTTACTGACCAACCATCGCTATCGTTTTCTAGGAGATGGTTTGATTCATGCTAGTGACTTGGATCCATGTAATCGACATCTACCTGCTAGTCAAAGACCTAAGCTATTCAACCGCCATTCTGCTTTTCAAGTATATTCATCCTTATATTATAACTATGGAGAACATTATTGTTGAAGGGTAGTATGGAGTCAGATCCTGTAGTTCAAATAGCTTTGATTGCCGAATCAAGCCGACTTCAGATGATGCTGTCAACATATGGAATTACATCCCAAACACCTCATGAAGTGGAACCAGTTCAAATTTGGCCAAGTTGGCGTATGGTCAAAGTTTTTGGAATTTATGAAATGTGGAGTTATTCGTTCATTCAGGTGTTCGAATGTTTAGGAATGGATAACAAGTTGGGTTTGAGTGGCCGCCCTCCTAGACCGTTTGGCCCACTCAGCACATCGAAAGTCTTTCGTGTATTTGGGGATACTATACTATGCTACCCGTTACTTTTTGAAGTTAAAGATTTCTACATTACTTCTGATCCAGCAGTTTTAGTTGATGATATAAAAGTCAGGCGTTTTTCAAACTTATACTTAGATAACTACTTTTCTAGAGAGATATTGATTTCGTCGCTCGTCGATGGAAGTTAGCTGGCAGACCAACGATGTGCATCGTTCTCAGGGAGGAGAACGTGGTTGGGGAGTATTTTGAACATGTACTCGATCTGCTCGTGCAGTTAAAAAACGGACACGTGAATAACACAAGGGTTCGCATGGGACGTGTTCACGTGAGTCGGATCGGAACTAACATTTGGAATATGTTTGTGATTTACAGCAGCTACTGAATTCAAGTTGTATAGAGCACATTGATTTCGCAACATCTGAAGACGTAGACTTCGATATTGATATCTTCGAGGAAACCGAACATAGTCCTGAAATCTTGTCTCGTTTGAGTTTGAAGGAAGTGGTTGACATAGACTCCACTCAAGAAGTCACAATTATTCCAAGTGGAATATATTTCACCCCAGTTTTGGTTTCAGGCTGAAGTTAATGATCTTTCCGACCATGAATTGTATGAAATAATATTCAAGGATGATATGGAAAGACCAAGACAGCTGGTTTATGCTCTACGTGCTTTATGGCAAAGATCGGACTCTGAGCTATTAGTCCAAGGAGGTAGACTATAGTGAGTTACTAACAATATTCTTCTTCAAGTTACTATAAAAGCAAGAATGGAGAGATTGTATCGTAGAGCATGTCAATTACGTCTCTGGTATGTCGTGAGATATTCAGCTGGTGTTCTGAAGAAAGCCATAAATAGCTTATCTCCGGCTATCACAAATATGCTTGTCCGAGGAAAACAGGTATTACCAAGAAGCTATAAACTGAATGATGAGAGTAGGTGACAATTGGATTGAATCAAGGAAAAGAAGTGTGCATATCTCATCCGATAGCACCATCAGAGCTGGCTGACTTATTCTTCTCTTGCTGCCCTGGAGACTGTCCGCAAGCTTCCGTAATGCAACAAGAACTAATAATAGCTTGCTCTGACTTGGTAAGTTGATCTTCGAGTCATCAGCATGCTTTGCCAGTCAAGACAGTTTTCCATATCATCTAATCCTTTTGAACCGTTGCTACTTCCAGATCTCTCAATCCTCTACTGCATTCGATGGAGTCTTGACTGTGAGGTTATCTTGGCTAATGGATGCTGTCCAGATGCTTTTGCACTTCATAACTAAAGGGAATGAATCGTCAAAATGTTTTGATGATAAATTCGCATCATCTTTCAAAAAAATATATAGCTTCTACACAGGTAATAGATCATCCTGAACTCTAACTACGTTGAACTCTCAGAATCAATCACTCCTTCTTTTTCAGAATTCAAGAAAGGATATATCTATGATTTATCTCCTACGGCTATTAAGTATCTGGTATTCGCTTTAATGACCAAAAAGAACTGGGATTTGCTGTAATGACTCATTTTGGTTAATTTCTCTGAAGTTGAAAAGAATTCTTTAGCTCTCCAATTCAAACGCGTCGATTGAATGGAGCTCTAAATAGGATGCCTGTTTACTTTTATGATCGTGTTTGGACTGTACTAGAGCGCTGCAAGCATGGGATAGTAATTGCAAAACAGTATCTACCACAAGAAAGTTTTTTTTCGAATTTCATATTCATATTCATCTATGAAAGAGCGGAAAACCTTTGTTCGGTATGTAAAAAAAGTTTTTTCAGCAGCCAACGCTCAGCGATATGACAGAGTTTGAACTGACGTTTGCGTACAAAATAGAAAGTATGTTAAGCAGGATTGCTCACCCTGAGTATAGACAGCTATTGATTGAGGTAGCTATAATCAATCATAGTTCTCACATTGCTCTTAGATTCTTTGCATAATTGCTACTATTGCGGAGCGCAATCCAGAAATATCTTTCAACAATTCCGAACTAGATTGCGATAAGGTTTACTGCATTGTGTCATGGTTTATTTTGTTTTATATCTATTAAGCTCATTACTAAAGCGTCTCAAATCTACGCGGAAGACAACGGCATCGAAGGTTCACATGACTTGAGCTCTTTCTGTGAAATGGAAAGCTTGGCACATAGACCTTCCACAGCATCATATTTAACACGAGTAACTTGTTGCGTTTTTTTCTTTCAGAAACTATTGCTATTCAGACTGTCATAGATTTCCTTCTAAGCGGAAAACACTTCCAACAGAAAACCTCATATGTGGATTTCGACGTCAAAGATGATAAAAATTGTGGGGAAGACTGCAGGATACAGTAGACGTCTTGAAGATTGTTTATTTGAAGAGAAAAAAGCGAATTCGGTAATAAAACTTAATCACCATCGCAGTAGTAATCACAATGAATAAACGCACGTTCTACAAAAGGAAGCCTTTGAAGTTTCTTCTCTAAAGGATGACAAATATCATGAGTAGTTTTTAGGGTTAGGTGCTCGTCCATAACCACATGCAACTCGACCAAAGCTTGATCCCAAGTGTGGTAAACCATTATATGATCGATGAATCTAAAACAACATAGGCTCTTCCGGAGACTTAAACTTTATCTCACTTAATTCGCTCATCATGATCCATTGCAATTTTGAGTATTCTACTGATATTCTGTTTGTTGCCCCGTTTGCCTATCAGAATTGGTACCGTCTCCGTAACATGTCTTATCCAAGAGAAAATTATGATACTACTGAAAACCAAACCCTTTATATAGTCTAAGAGTAGTACTACCAGATAACTATTGCACCGACGGAATCGGCGTATTTCCACACAAAGTCTCCGGAAAGAGCAAAAATAAGCGCCAGAGATCGAGTCACTATGTCATTGCTAAAAACCATGTGATTAGACTTGTAGTGCAGTTTACCGAAGATCCATAGCGATAACGAGAGAAGATGTAGAGGATCTTCTATAACAAAGATAACAGAATAAAGCTTTAAGCGCTGTTTGGACTATCAGTATTGACATTGTGTAGACGTCCATAGTCGGTCCTTCCTTACAAATTGTCAATCAGATTATAATTAATACACCCTTTGTTCTTGTCTTACTACGTCAGCGATGATGCTACTAACAGTTTGAAATATCATTATAATGTTTGCAAAAATCATTAAAATCGCACATAACACAGCTCCGATAGTTTCCAGCCTTGAGTTGGATTTATTTGAAAAAGGTTTCCAAGGCTGAAATACCTCTCACGTCCTCGAGGATAATTAATAGAGTCGCGTGTCTGGATGAGATGAATACAAATGTTCATTACGAAACTGCACGAGATATCCATGGATGAATCAATGAATAAACTATAGAATTTAATTTTAAGAACACACACCCTATCCTACCTCAAAATGGATAAAGAGCCCGATAGAACAGAAGCTATCAAGTTGGCAATGAGAGATCCTATATTCAGATATAAGACTGCTTGAGCCAACCATTCATCTTCTGAACGGTCTGTCTCATCAACCCAATCATCTCGATTAACAAGCTCTTTGTCGTTTTCATAGAGCTTTTCTAACTCTTGCATTTCCTCGTGGTACTGTAAAAAAAAAGTTTTTCTCACCATTAGTATTGAAGCTGTTCATGCCTTTATCATTGAAGGAGTTCGCACGACTGGATATCTTGTAGAGTCTTCATTCATGGAAGCTGTAGCGATCTCAGTTGATTTGGTTCTTGAGTGTTTCTGTGTCTTTCTTTTCTTCATCTTCCTAAAATGAGAGATGAGTTAAAGAAGTTTGAAAGATAATGTTATGGAAATGAACCTTATTTTCTTTACCATTATCTCCCTGTTATCAAACCCCGCCTTATCTCATGTGTTACGTGTAATAACTAAGAAAACAATTGTTCCCCTAAGACTTCTAATTCTAGAGTATCAGCTTTCGTTAATTGAGTCGGACTGTATTCATTGTACAATGCTTGTCCTTTTACTTCCTTAAATGGAAATGCTTGGAAAAAATTGACCAAAGTATGAAACCAATTAGTTTTACGCGGCATAATTCTTGTAAAACTGAAATTGTATCAGCAGATATGTTTACGAAGCTTAACAACTAAATAACCCAGTTATCCAAACATCTTCAAGGCTACTCATAGCAATATAAAACAGTTTGGTAGCATTATCTATAATCTTCAGTCTTCATCGTCATGAACTTATTTTTATTATTTTTCTTGATACTGCATATAGTTGTTGCCGAATATCAAGATGAGCCATTTTCGAACAACGATCATGTAGGCTTTTTTGTTTCCTGTACTGATTTCACGTTACTATCTATCAGAAGCCGAACAAGCTTCCATGCGAAGAAAACAATAATGCTGCTCTCGTTTTTGATGAAAGGATTAACAATCCAAGAACTGTAGGTTTGTTTGTTTTTGCATTCTTTACGTGATCTAGTGACTGTTTCGAACAATTATAAAAGTTCATCTCAGCATTATCGTGTCCTCGAGTTGTGCATCTGATATTTATCTATGACGCATTTCGATACTGAATAGGACATGGAACCATGTGATTCTAAAAGGAAAAAGAACCATTTATTGTTTCAGGGAAAGGCAAGGGCATTGCTCCAAATCAAATGATTCTACCGGCATCTGCGCCAAGGAATGTGCGTCCCAAGGCGCCACCTAGACCTATTCCAGCTGCAGCACCGGCTAAAAATTTGAAGACGAAAAGTTCCTCAAAAACAACGAAGCCTAAAACAATCTCGAATAACGTGAGACCAGCCTCCTCTTCGAAGACGAAAGTTGTTGCACCCCCTAAAAGCTACATAAACACAACACGGAGAACAGTTCCGCCAAGAACTGTAAAGACTACAACTAGGAGAACTACAACTAGGAGAACTACAACTAGGCGAACCACAACTCCTAGAACTCCCAGGACTACCTACGCTACTAGACCAACTCAAACAACCAGCCGTACTAGAACAGTGAGAACTACAACTCCCCGAACCATCAGAACTACCTACGCTACTAGACCAACTCAAACAACCAGCCGTACTAGAACAGTGAGAACTACAACTCCCAGAACCCCCAGAACTACCTACGCAACTAGACCAACACAAACAACCAGCCGTACAAGAACTGTAAGAACCACCACTCCTAGAACTCCCAGGACTATCTACGCTACTAGACCAACTCAAACAACCAGCCGTACTAGAACAGTGAGAACTACAACTCCCAGAACCCCCAGAACTACCTACGCTACTAGACCAACTCAAACAACCAGCCGTACTAGAACAGTGAGAACTACAACTCCCAGAACCCCCAGAACTACCTACGCAACTAGACCAACACAAACAACCAGCCGTACTAGAACCGTAAGAACTACAACTCCTAGAACTACATATGCTACTAGACCAACACAAACAACTAGCCGTACAAGAACTGTAAGAACCACCACTCCTAGAACTCCCAGGACTATCTACGCTACTAGACCAACTCAAACAACCAGCCGTACTAGAACAGTGAGAACTACAACTCCCAGAACCCCCAGAACTACCTACGCAACTAGACCAACACAAACAACCAGCCGTACTAGAACCGTAAGAACTACAACTCCTAGAACTACATATGCTACTAGACCAACACAAACAACTAGCCGTACAAGAACTGTAAGAACCACCACTCCTAGAACTCCCAGGACTATCTACGCTACTAGACCAACGCAAACCACCAGCCGTACTAGAGCCGTAAGAACTACAACTCCCAGAACTACCTATGCTACTAGACCAACACAAACAACTAGCCGTACTAGAACAGTGAGAACTACAACTCCCAGAACTCCCAGAACTACCTATGCTACTAGACCAACACAAACAACTAGCCGTACTAGGACAGTGAGAACCACTACTGCTAGAACTACCAGACCTACCTACACAAGAACAACCACCCCACCTAAAACAGTCAGCAGCACATATCGAACAAGAGCTACAAGAACAACAGCTCGTACGACGATAGCTCCTACTTATCGTACCACAACTTCCCAAGCAACATACGCACCAACCACGAACGTCAGAACTACCACGGCAAGAACCAGAGCCACGCGAAGAACTACAGCGAACTCCGGTTCAAATCAGTGAGTAATTAAATCCGTTTTTCTACTCCTACCATTGTTCAGACTGGCTCAACAAACAAATCAACAATCACAAAACAATGTGATGATTGGTGGAAACAATACGAACATCTTGACAAATGTTAACACTATTGATATAAACCAGAGCAACATACGTCCAGCTCAAGACGAAGCATCGGGTGGATACGTTCGATGATTAGGCACTGATCTTTGTTATACTCTAGACCACATTTTAACGTTCATTACGTGAATTGATAGTTAAACATTGTTCCAAGAAATATTTTATGTTAAATAATGACCCGACATTTTGTGAGATTCTTATGACACTTTGAAAGTTACAAGTAATATGAAATAAGTTTTGCTAATGTTAATGAACCCGCTTCTCTTATTGAGTGCTGTCTTTGTTTTTTGTTGAGCTTCTTGTCTATTCCATATCAGCAAAAATACTCATTTGTTTGGCTCCCATTTGATTTTCGAACGAGAGGCTCTTCTGATCTAAAGAAAAGAAAGAGATGGTCAGGAGAAAATCAATAAGCATACCTGCTTAAAGTATTATTATTGGGCATAGGTAAACCACATTCATTAGTTTTATAAACTCCCTCAGGTCTAGACCTAACATAATAAATGAAAACAGCTAGCATAACAATCAGAACTAGTGTGATACCCACTGTTATCGCTATAAAGATGAAAAGGTATGATTTATTTAGTTATACAAACTTACATGTGAATGAAATGAGACGATGTCTATCTAAGCTCATAGTGCTTATGAACACTTGTTCACTTTTCTTAGCAGATTGAAACTGAGGGTTTGTTTCTCTGGAATTTCAATGGTTTTTCTTTCCAGCTGAGATTATTTTACTGTATGAGCATAGGACAAGACCCGAACTTTATCTTCCCGGAATAGTTTAATCGAGCAGACTTAGGGTTCTTCAATGGAAACGAAGAGCCAACCTGAAGACGAGAGACACAACCTGAATAATCTAAACAAAAGAATTTCCATAAAACGTATAAAAGGAAATTTTACTTTTGTCTAAAAACTTCCAAACGTTGAATGTTTGGAAAAATGTCCAATTCCCTTCGAACTTGATAGATTCTTCTCCATCAATCTACAAATCGAATTTCTAAGAGTTCATCTTACATTTACGCTACCGTCAAATTAAACAGTTTCTTGCTGGCACAGAAGGAAATGTCATGCATTATGTCATCGCTCATATTCAATTCTCGGTAAACATCTTGATGAGTGAAGAAAAACCCATCATATATTGAGAGCGCAAGAAAACCTGAACAAAGAATCATCATTAAAATCGTAAGTAACACTATGGGGTTACCAAGTTCATTGATACTCATGTTGAAAGTTGAATCTCCGAACAAAGCACGTGATTGAATCAAACTGACGTTCACAGATTTCGACTGAATCGCTATGCGGTGGCAGAACGATGTATGTGCTGGATTTTGCCATGGAATTGACAAAGATGATCCGAGTGGAACAAACATTCCGTATTCTGGAGAAAAGTTAAATCAAGTCAAGAAGTTTTCTTTCGAGTACCTTTCGTACAGTCTGAACCTCCAAAAGGTGTATGCGAACAGTCGCAAGAATATCCGTCGTACTGATCGATACAAGACCCATTGTTCTTACATAAGCCAGCCCTGCAGTAGCCATCTTCGCCCACAGTTAAAGCCTTTGCCGGCTCTTTGCGAGCAAGCGAAGAGAGCATCAATTCTTCTCCACAGAGATGAGCATTTCTTAAAACACCGGCATAGCCTGAATTTCCGCTTTCGGTACGAGACCCTTAAATAGATAGCTTTTATTTGATTTTAGATATTCCATTTACCTATTATCCAATGTAAAGCGGATGGCAAGATAAAATGTTGATTCTGAAGGGCTATGGAATGATCCACTCTCAGAGTCATACTATTTGAATCAGCTTCCCAATAGATCGAATGCCATAAACCATCATTATAGGTGCTATTCGAAACAATCTTCCGGCTTTCTCCACCATTCAATAATTCACCAACTATGCGCCCCCCTGAACAAGTTTATTTTCAACATTTTGAGCAAGAGTCAAACCATGAATGTACAATTGGAACCAATGCATCCCATCAGCACTTTCCCAGACGAAGATGTTCATATTATTATGGGCAAACTTCACTTGAATAGCTATGTGAAAAGTGTTCGACTGAAACACTCTAGTGCCAGTCAGCCGAGCGTTTCTATCAGAGAATGTGACAGGCTCGAAAGAAACTGAAATAAAACATGTTCTAGGGAGAAGGTGAAAGAGTGAATACTTCGATTAGAGCATTTCAATGAGCCAATTTCAACTTCAACACTAGAAGACTTCTTAGTACCTCCTATGAAAAGTGCTGTCACGGGGAGAAGTTGGGCATACGTATTATACCCCTCATCTACACCATCTTCTCCGGAATCGCAGTTGCACATTCTGAATAATTTATGTCGTTTGATGTTTGAACGCTGTTCTTTACCGATTATGTTTGCAAGTTCCATTTATGGCACAAGAACACATCCTACTATATGGCGGTGCACTACCCCATTGCAAGCCATGTTTATCACTACGAGTTGAATACCATGATGAAGGACTTTTATCTTGCCCGTGCGTCATTAGATGTACGCCACCTCGACATGCATATTTCATCCACTGCATAAGTAAATAGAAAGATAAGGAAACGTTTGAACTTACTTGCTTGCAACTATCAAAACCTTCGACAAGGCGATCAAGCTCTTCATGACTTATGCCATACTCTAACGATTTGCGAACAGCTCCAGGTGCATTATCACCGGTAACGATGATTGCTGTTTGCAAATCATGCTTGATGGATGTTGTTATCTAAATCATATACACTTTCCATCTTAAACTAATAAAAAAAGTACAATATCAACTCCTAACTCATCCTTTTCAGTTCGACAAATAACCGGAAAAGCTTTCAGAGGACCTCCACCATCCAAATCGATTGTTACATTTTTTCCTTTGGGAACTTTTGCTCTATTAGGCCCTCTCCAGAATATCCATTCCTCGCAAGATCTTGGCAATTCACCTAAAATCGTACTCACTTCTTTCCCATTGAGAGAAATTTGGCTTACTAGTATGACAATTTTTCCCACGATATCCGAGTGGACATGAGCATTTATAATCATCTAGGGATACGCGACTACAAACTCCACCGTTTTCACAAGGCGACGGGACACATCTAGAATAATTAGAGTGTCACTACAAGCATATATCTAATCTGAATATCAACAGCACTCTGTTCTGAGATAACATTCAAAACGTTCAAAACGAATATAATAATATCGAAGGCAATTATCCAGTTTCAAAAATTAATCGAACGAACCTGTCGACCATATCACAAGTTCCTCTGCTAACATTCCCTGAGGTGGCTATAATCCCAAAGTCGATTGTAACTGAGCGATAACATCCAGGTGTGGGAATCAATAGAGCAGAGAGCTTGATGGAGAAGCGTTTGACTTCATTACCCTCCAACCATAGTACCTACATATTCATTTAGTTCAGAAACTTTCTTTAAACTAGAACAAACTGTGAAGCGATTAATTTCCACCTCCAGGCGATTTCCTCTAATTCGAAGTGAGAAGCTATGCCAAGATCCTTCCGAAACTCTCACAGCTGTGAATTTAATGAGAAGTATACTCCTAATTGTTTAACTATCTTACGCGGATTAGCTTTTTGACGATGCTTAGTCGAGTTCACAGTAAGAAAGATAATTCCAACTTCGTCTATTTCCACTTTTAGTATTGTTTCGTTCTTGAAATCAAGCATATTCAACAAAACAGTGGATGTTTGGAAAACGCGAAATTCGAATGAAAATGGTAAGAATGTGAATGGTATATAACCATATGATCCATTATGCAATGTTAAAGATGGGGGCATCGGCATCTTAACAGCTTACTTTAAAGATCTCATAAACCAGTTTCAGCTTACTGAGCATTTGTTAACGTTTTCACTAGGAGCGAACTGCAACAAATCTGCAGAGTTCAATTGTAGCCTAGCTAAGCAACCATGAAATGTCGTTTCAATTCCTTCAGAGAAATCATCTGGTGGACGTCCAGCAATGTGAATCTGCCAAACGATGAAAAAAACTATTGATAACCTAATTGAAACCTCTGAATGCAAATCTAATTTGCGATATAAACCAGTTGGAGTTGTTTGATTTAGTATAACATTATCGATGGATAGCTGTACAGAATCAAACTGATGAAGCCATCGTAGCTCATGCCACTTTCCATCATCTAACGCTTTGCCTCCGCTTATGCGAGAGGGAGTCAAAGAGCCTAGAAAACCATTGTGATCAGTTTTTTTATATTATTCAGACTCACCAAAATCAAAAATCACATGAACTGTTCCGCGAATGATTTGGGCGACAAGAACATCTCCTTGATCAGCCATAGAGAAAAAAAATATCCCGGATTGGAATGTACGAAAGACAAGAATCAGCTCGTTTTCATACATCGACACTAATCCTGCCTTATGACTGTCAACTACATAGGAAGTGTCATCGAACGCTATGATTTGAGTTTCTAAATTATTATCATGGTATTTTTGAGATTTTTCCGGATGAGTACCATAATCACAGATTGTTAAAACAAGCAGAGGCTCTTTCTGATACTTTTCCTTCGAATCAAGAAAGGCTCTCTTGATTCGGATAGATGAAGCCAGAATGTCTACATGTGTCCAAGAGGGAACGTGTGCTAGCGTGGAGTAGATGATCTGCCAAGAAGAATGTTATTAGAGTTTTCCTTCTCTCGAATATAGCCTAATATAAGTTTCCCTTCGACCATGATGACTAATGATTATTCTTGGCCATGTCTAACATCCATCACTTTCTTCAATTCTAATAAGGTTTTCGGAGCGCTCAGAAGATGGATCCGCGACTTCTTCTATCTGCTGTTGTTAGGAAAAGCACCGGATGTTCCCCTAATTGAGCATTTCTCTCTTGTTTTCTTTGGTTCTCACATTGGCTCTCTACTCTCTTATGCCTTTCTCCCATTCCTCTCTTCCAATGAATGTCAACTTAACTGTCGATAAAGCCAATTAAGAATTAAGACGAAAGCTAACTCGATCAGTACAATAAGCGTTCATCAAATATGGAACTTTCCTCGTTCCTATGAATGTTAATTGGTTCTAAATTACCATTCCAGCAAAGGGAGTTACAAATGATTATATATAGTTGACTCGAAAGTATATGATTGAGAAAAGAGTTATTGTACTAGTTGAAACAATCTCTAAGAAGCATCTGAAGGCTGTCACTTTGGATTATTTTTTATGATGAGGTTGTCAAGCAAAATTGTCTCTCAGAAATAATCTGCTTCTTTAACTATTCATATTAAGGCCACAGTTGAACATCTGATAGCTTTCAATTTTTTTCTATTTTCTCCTCTTTTTGAAATATATAATATGGCTTACCAAGGGATGATCATTCACTTGTTTCAGAGTTATGTAATGGTTTTCCGAAATAGCATAGTCGATTATGAACGCTGAGATTTGTCCTGATACAGCTATTCTATTAATTTTAACTAATTTATCAAACGTGACAGTTTCAGTAGAATAGCTAACGTCATTACAATCCCCGGAAACTGAAAATAAAAATTATTTTGAAAAAATTTTTATTGGCACATGGTGTCAGTAACAGATGTCAAGTATCTACTTGTTCAAAATTAATATCTCCTTTACTAGCTCTCCCCTACTTCAAAAGGCTAACCTAGCTAACTATTCCATATAGTCCATGAGAGATCTCACATAAGCACAGAAACAAAACATGACTTTGTATCTCACCAAAACTGAGGGTATTAATTATGCCTTTCAACTGCATTATTTTATAAAGAGTCGTGAGCAGGTGCTGAAATCGTATCGTCACCTGCCATAAATGGCAATGGTGAAATGAACTATCACATTTTTGAACATTTTAATGTTGAAATATAACAATAACATTAGGTAGTTGAACCTATAGCTTTCTATTTCAATTAAATAGAAATAGCTTATAGTTTCCGAGTAAAGGAAGCAATAGGTCAACGATTTCCTTTCTTACGATTGGTTTTACTCTCTGGAACCATTTCAAACCATATGATTGATATTGTTCACTCATTCATGCTTTCAGAATATAGCAAAATGCAATTAAGAAAGGATTTCACTAGGTGTTTATCAGAGTAATACTCTCGGCGCTGAGTTCGGTCTCACTAACACTACTGAGAAAGTTGTAATGCTTCAATAGCTCTATTAGGAATCATGCGGGCTGTGTTTTGACCGGTTGTTCCGGTTGTCTTTCCGCTCAGTTCTTTCAGGCTTTCAAACATTTTTTGGAACATCGTGAAGGAGTTTTAATAAAAAAAGATTAACTAACCTAATTGAGCAATAAACGAAGCAGAATATAGTAGTATCAGAAGTTTGAAGTACATTTCTGAACATGAGCAAGGGCAATCTATAAGAATGAGCTGGTTGGCAAAAAAGGAAAAAAAAAAGCTAAAATCACATCAATAGCCTTGAAGTAAAAGCAAAAAAATAAGAAAGTTAATGAATCGAGGAGATGCAATTGCCTTAGGGGTGAATAGAACGACCAGTAAATGGAACTTAACCAACATGGGTGGGAAAGCAAAACTGCAATTTGGTGTTTGGGGAGGAGAGAGGGCGTGACTTATGTCAGTGAAGCTTTTCAAAAACTGAGAGGGAAAAAGTGAAGACGTCCAAAAGAAGATGCTCTGATCATGAGAATATTCAAACAAATAATTCTGATTTTCTTAGCTTTACAATGCCAATTCGATAGCAAAAAATATAAAAAGAAGTGAAATGAAAGCATTGACCGTCAAGTAATTGAATTAATCGGCTGTGGCATACCCTGCTGTCTGAACAAAGTAGAGAAATATGGAAAGAGAATGAAGAGAATCTATTCTTCTTCGTCTTCACTTTTTTCAATTATTAAATTATATTATATGTATGTAAATAGAGACGCTTTACGTGTTAATTGGTCAGTTCAAGTGTTTGCATGGCAGTATGCTCAGATTTTTCGGTAGTGCCATGGACATCTATGGCAGACGGAGAGCATTATTAAAGCAGACGTGACGAGGTCGGGATGATGGCAATTACGGAGCCGATGAGAGTACAGAGAATACAGACAACTTCTTATATGAAGAGATAATATTATAAAACATATAGACTAGATAGCCAGACAGAGAGAGGCACAGAAAGGGCTTTAGGGTAAAGACAGCAAGTGATGGTCTCCTTGTTTCCAGATGAGTTGCTAAATGTGCTGCTCGGCTTGAACCGAAAACTTTAAAATATAGAAAATCTTGACTGAAAATGGAAGGCTTTAAGGTACATCTTACTTTGTGAGCCAGAAGGAGCATAGAGGAATTTGCATATAGCCTGTTATAGCTCTTATTTTCTCTTCTCCTCTTCTCTCACCCTCCATATCTCTCTTTCTTTTCCTTTCACTCTGAACAATCTTTAGCAGAAGAATAGAACAAGAAGATGCGCAGAAGCTGAAACATTTACGAGTTCTAAAGAAACTTCTCTGAGAACAAAAGGTTTTATTTAAAAGGAAACAGAGATTCCATTGTTAATAACTTTCGAACGAAAGAAGATAGGAAATATGATATAACTAGTAATTTCTTGAAAAAAACAAACAAACAGAAGGTTTAAGTATAGATTCTAGTAAGGTTACTTATTCGAAAGCGAATTGAATGTTTAATATTAGGCAAATGCTATTAGCGTGCATTTGAAGAGAAATAAAATCACAGCAACTATGATGGAGTTTTTTGGCTCACAAGTGTCTTCTTCTCTTGAACGCCAAAACAGTCAATTTTAATGCTTATTCCGTTAGAAAGCTTTTACCAATAAGAAAACGAAATACACAAGCTTGTATAGAAAGGTATTAAATGACTCAAAGAGAGCCCGATTAAGGAACAGCTGATTAATCCGAAAGGGCACGGGTCATTCAGAGTACAAAGCACCAACTGTTTGATAGTATGAATAGTCAGAAAAGGATATATGCAAAAAAAAAGATTTAAGACCGAGTTAAATGAATAGAATATGAAGTGAAAGAATGAGTAGCGGAGGTCAGCAAGGAAGATTTGTTTTTTGAATGGTCTTTTATGCACGAGCTATGCGATTATTAAGCAAACTTTTGCTAGCAGACGATTGTTATGACGCCATCGACCCCAGGTCGAAAGAGGTCGCTGTCTTTGGGGTATCCTAACAGTTATACGAGAAATCTTCCAAATAATGAATATCTACATGTTATCCGACTTGAGAAAAAGAAGGTTGAGATAAGATTTGACGAAAATCAGAGAGTAATGCTCGTATGCATCAGGAACTCATCATCATTGGATGTCGGCCACAAAAAGATAGATAAGAGAGAATGAGAACGGGGGAGAGAAAGAAGGAGAACGCGGAATATTACTGAGCAGTGGGACAAGCAGAGAAAACGAGGAAGAGGGAAAGTATAAAGAGGATGAGAGAGAGTAACAGAGAAATAGTAGTAGCAGACGATTCAGATGAATAACTTGGCAGTTTTGAATAACACTAAGCCGACAATAAACATCAAAATATTTCCTTAAATAGTATATGTATATTTTGGAATAAACCCGTGAAAATAAACAAAGTTGAGAAGGTATTGATATGCAGATTCGTTAGTACTGCAGATCAGATTATCTCAAGATCACGCATTAAGCTTTTTGTTTCTGGTTTGTTCAAAGTTTTCAAGCGTTCCTTTCATAGAACACACAGCCATGTTATTGCACTAACCTATGTACTGTCATACTTAACTAGAGCATTGTTCGGAGTACATATTGATAAGTGATTACATGTGAGCTAAGAAAGAGGTAAAGAGTGAGTATATTTTTTGTGACTATTCGAGAGTGTGGGCTTGTATGTTATGCAAATTGCGAATGCAACCTCCCTGAGGAGTTGTTCCAAAAAAAAGATTTAATCGAATTTTCATAGAAAAAGTCATTTATCTGTTTGATATGTTGCAAATGATTCCGAATGCAAATCAAAATTTGTGTAGAGTCACGCGAGATGGAGAAACAAGCAAAAGACAATCAAGCTCAAAACTCAACAGAAGTAATTAACGAAAATAAAAACTTTCGCTATTCTTTAGTTTTGGAAATAAAGAAAGAAAGAAAAACAAATTTTCGAATTTTAAACTCGTTTCATCTTTGTAAACGAGAGTTTTGTTGTGGCCTTTTGGAGAGAAAAATAAGATCAGTTGGCCATTGCTATAGCCCAGTGAGCCAGTAGGACACACCAACAGCAGAAAATACTGCAAGGTGTTCCACACTGATTAGCAATTTTCATTCTATTGCTTACTCTTTGGAGATTGACAACCAGGTTGACTACTGTTCACGTGAGAAATGACGTGTCTTCCACGTGCTGGTATTTGGAACTTTAAGCTCACAAGTCTTGTTGGATTCTGTATTAGACTTCGAAGCTTATGAGCTCATCAGAAAATAATCGTTTAGAAGCTCAAAAGTGGTATCATGGCTTAACAACAAGGGATATATGCAGGTAAACGTTGATCTAACGAATATCAATAATATGAGTTCAGTCCTTTATTAAAGGAAAAGGGAGATTATCTGGTTCGAGCCTCTCAAAAAGGAAGTTTAGTTGGAATAACTTTAAACGTACGGAATGATAAAGATAAAAAAGTTTGAGACAATAACTAACTATATCGTATACACTGATATATATATATATGAAGACTGTTGACAATTTTGTGATTACAACTGTGGGAAGTGAGAAACGATACGCATTACGCGCTGTTATAAGAGAAGACAATTTCCCAGCGTTCGATTCTGTTCCTAACTTAATCAAATATTATAAGGTGAGATGGAGCACTCAGTAATCAATAACAAAAATCAGTTAAGATCCATGATCTGCCCAATGGAACACGTTTAAAACGAGGAATATCCAGACCTAAGTGGTTAATCAGCAATGAAGCTATCGTTTACGAGAAAGTATCTCAAACATATTGAAGTTATCATATTTATAACTCTAATTTGAGAACGCGGAGCTTGGATCTGGGAACTTCGGAGCTGTTTACAAAGGGACTCTCCATGGCTGCATACCATGTGCAATAAAGGTATGCCACACAAATCGAATCAAATAGTATGGAAAATTATTTTGAAGATTGTTCAAACAAAAGAAAAGTTTTCCACTCCTTCAGAAACTGAAGTTGAGCAAGAAAATGAAGCACGGATTGCCATGATTAGAGAAGCTGACCTTATGGCTTCTTACCATCATGAAAACATTGTGAAAGTTATTAGATATCACTTATTTATTCTAGTTTTCTTTTTTCCAGTTTCTCGGTTTCGCTTGTTTCCATCCGCCGCTCATGCTTGTGTTGGAGTTGTGCAATGGTGGAAGCTTAGATAGGCATTTACGAAAATATGGCTTCGAATGTAGCAATTATGAAAAACTGGTGTATCTTTTAGAGGTGATTTGAATATATTGTTATCTAGCCAATGGCTTTTGAACAGGCTGCACGTGGAATGAACTATTTGCATCAAAAAAACTGTATACACAGAGATCTAGCTTCTAGAAACTGCCTGATAGATCAGAAAGTTTTGATTTTTCATTTGTGCATGATTCCTTTCGATTCATAACAGGGAATCATCAAAATTTCGGATTTCGGATTGAGTGTCAGCTTGAAAGCAGGATCTTCCATTACTGGGCAGATGAGCATTATTCCATTACGGTTACTTTTGAGGTTTGGGCTTTATAAGAATGGATTGTTCGCTTCAGATGGATGGCACCAGAATGTTTGAAAGCTAAAATGGAGTTTTCTTTCAAAACAGATATTTGGGCTTTTGGTGTTCTGATCTACGAAGTTTTCTCGAATGGGTCTAAAGTAGGTTTTGTTAGCATTATCATTCATAGAATATTCAGCCATTTGTGGATATTGTTGGAGAAGATGCTGATCGAAAAATTATAAAATCAATTAAAAGTTGTCAAATGCCTTCTCCTCCTGCGTCTTGTCATCCTGTTGTCCAGGAGCTATTTGATGATATTTGGTTTGTAAATGGTTCTTGTTACAACTCACGTTTGCATATGAGTGTAGGCAAAAGGATCCGGAAAAACGTCCTTCGTTCAAAAATCTCCTCAAAAAAATAATTGAGGAATTGAAGGCCCTTTCTTCTATTCCCCCAAAGAACTTTGTTCTAAATAGAATAGAAGGGATTCAGAGAGAAGCCGAGCCAGTTAGTTTTTCGCTTAAAACGCTCTTCCCTCATGTTGCTTTTTGGAAATTGGACTATCAAGATATTGGAAGGAGATCGAGAACTTTCAACAGTATACAGGTAGGATATTTGATTTCCCAGTGAACAAAAAAGGTGCTTTTTTCAGTGTTCGAAGTCTATATATGGAAAGTCAGGTGGTAAAAGTGGTTCATACCCCTCATCTAGCAGGCATACGGTAAGTATGGAAATATTAAAAACATATATGCAAGAATCCGTCAGATGCTTTCCTACTCTGTTGCCGATGAAGGAGTGAGTAAGGTTTGTTAGAAGAGGAGCTTTATTATAAAAAATTTGGTTATTGAAGAATGGTGGAAACTCATTACATGCTAAAGAGCGTCACGTTTGTTAATTTCTGAGGAAGACTCCTTAATACAGCATATTCCAGAGAAAACATCATTTCACAGAAAGAAGAACTATCGAAGACGAATATGATGACGATGATGATGATGATAAAGAAGACGATGAAGAAACATCTAACGCTTTGTTTAATTTGAAAGCCGATAGAACTATGGAGAGAGAGCTGAAAAAACGAGGTGCATCCGTCAGAGATACTTGTAAGACTCCTCCTACACCTCGATAGAATGTTTGTTCCGTATTGTGTTGTATTACATAGTAAGAACATAAACACAATTTATAGAAATAAATTTACAACAAACAAATTGTTCAAAACTTTCTATCGGTATTTCTGTTTGGTATTATCAAAGTTTTGAATGGAAGCCCAAAAACGTCATCAAAACAAAAAATGGATGCAAGCGTTCCATTTAGAGAATTTTCATGGCTTTGATTTAGTTGGAATATCTCATGCACTAACGGAGATTGAAATAGATTCTTGTCTAATCTTCCTCCAATTACTATGTTGTCTCGTTTTCTGTTTTGCTTCAAAATCGTAATCTATTTGCCGAATTAGCCAGAGAGTTGATTTTTTTCGACAAAAGACAAACCTCCCACAGTAAGTAAGTAAAATAATTAGAGCGTTCTATCTCTTTGTCGTGAATGGAAAAAACCAACAGAACCGTATAAATTCATGAATTTTTTCTGAAGCTTAAGCCTTAAGTCTTGAGCTCTGAAACTCTTTAGTTTATCGCTCTACAATGCTCAGTGTCAGCTTGTGTTGTGTAGAGAAGAAGTCCATGAAGCTTCTTCTAATACCTCTTGTTACCATCGAGTAGTTCGAAAACAGAAAACAATAAATCCTTCAAGTCCACCACGTAACGTATTTTGAAATTTCATCATCATAAAGATAAGAAATTGCTAATGTTATAACGATAAGGCTTCTCACTCAAGGTTTTGTATGAGTCGTAAAGAAGAGAATCGGATTGGGCTACTTGGCGCAACTAGCTACATCGTTGGTTCGATCATCGGTTCAGGTAATACTTTCCATATCAAAAAAAAAAGCTTCCTTAATGAAAGGTATATTCGTCAGTCCCAAAGGAATATTGGAACACACCAAATCAGTTGGGCTTTCGTTAATTGTCTGGGTTCTCTGTGCAGCTATTAATGCCATCAGTGCTTTGGTAATTTCCGTTTTCAGTAAAACTTTGCGGTAATAACTTCTTAAGAATTATATTGAACTAGGAACTTCTATACCGCAATCTGGATCAGAGTTTGCGTATATTAACTATGTCGGCTGGGAACCGGTAGCTTTCTCTTTTTTGTGGCTTTGTGCTATTATCCAAAGGTACCTTTCTGATGTGTTTACCAGAACTTATCTGGGCGATTCAGTTCCTGCTCCGGATCTGTTCTCTTTTTGACTTTTGGGCAGTATATGGTTCAAGCTATTGAGCCTTTAACATGCTTATCCGACTCGAACAAAGATTTGGTGATCAAGCTTTTCGGATTCGGTCTCATTCGTGGGTTGTTGATTTAGATATACATTGCGATTCATTTAAAGTAGCATTGACTGTCATCAACATGTATTCATTAAACAAGCTGGCCGCCAAAGTTCAAATATTGTCAATGATATCAAAAATATCAGCAGTTGGAATGATAATTGGGATAGGAGCATATTTTATGATTTTCAAAGGTACCGCACATTAGGAATATTGGTAACCTTCTGTTTTCCAGGATCAACACAAAACTTTAAGAAAAATCAAGTTTTCAAAGGGAGTGACTTCTCTATATCTCAAATTGTATTATCGGTATATCAAGGAAACTGGGCTTATGGGGGTTATACAACTCTAAACTATGGAACAGAAGAAATAGAGATCACTAACTTCTCTAAGTTTCTTAATGAACTATTCTACGTATTTAAATGATATATTCAAAGAACCTTACCAAGAGCTGTATTAGGGGGACTACTGATATCTTCAGTCATTTATGTGTTGGCAAATGTAGCTTACTTCAGCGTGTTAAGCCCTCAGGATATCATTCAATCTGATGCTGTCGCAACTGTATATGTCGTCCTCGTAGGATAATTATAACAAACCAATTCAGCTTTTTCTGCAAAGAACTGTAGGAAATAACTTTGCATACGTTATGCCCGTCCTAGTTGGCTTCTTGATTATTGGTACATTAAACGGAGATATCTTCAGTTGGAGCAGGTAGAAGATACCTTACGATTGTCATAACCTGAAGTTCAGGTATATGCTCGCAGGAGCGAGAAGGGGAATGCTACCTTCTGCACTAGGCTTGATTCATCCTGAGAATGATAGTCCTCGTGTTGCTATTTGGACACATGTAAGATCAATTTGTTCAATCTGGATCACCTCTATTTCAGACTATCCTTTGCATTCTGTTCTCTTTCATAGGCGATGTTGATCAACTTGTTGATTACCTAACTGTCATAGGTATGAATAGAGTGAAAGCGTTCAAGTTTTTTTCAAACTACAGGAATTATGAGTACAATTTTTGCACTATTGGCTCTGATTCTCATAAAAGTGAAAAATATTCCAGTTGCACCTTCCGCAGTGAAGGTATGCCACTATAGAATATGCTTAATATCATTTTCAGTTCTCTTTGATATACCCAATAATAGGGCTTTTGATTCAAGTGTTTCTTCTTGTCACTCCAATTGTTATTGACCCGATTACTTCTTCTGTAGGAATAGGATTGTTTCTGATTGGGATAGGTTTTTGACTATGAGGAATTACTAATTCATAAGGTTATTTTAAGCTTCATACTACGTTCTCATTTATCCCCGGCATAAACCTAAAATCTTGAAGAAACTTGATGGTATGTCGCAAAAAGTCAACCGTTTTCACAGAAAATTCAGAGTATTCTACTTTGATATGCCAACTCTTGTTTTGGGGAGTGTTAGATGTTAATCCAGAAAGAAGTAAGCTCAAAAAAACAACAAGCGCTGAAGCAACTGAAAATACAATTGATGACGACGTCTATATTGAAAGATTCTAAAAATTTATACTAATGGTGGACAAGAGGAAACAGAATAGGAGCGCCGTCTGCTGTATCACTTCAACACAAAAATCATCTCCTAATCCACTAAAAATAATTGTTTCCTCGAACTTCTTGAATGTTTTTCGATCCACTGATGGTTGATTATAGCAGCTGTTGAAAGTTTCACGCTGAATGATCAATTCAATAATAGTTAACTGTATACACTTACTCCATACTATCACTTAACAAAACATTCGCTAATTTTAATCCATTTTCCAATTCGGGTACACATAGAAATGAAGAATTTCTCTGGAATTTTCAGAAATTGAGTTATTTTTCGGTGTTTTCCTTACAATATGCGACGTATAAGCTAAACCTGTTGTAAATCTATAGAGCAAGTTGCCAATACTCAATGTATCAGACAACAGGTAAGAGTATTTACTGAAAGAAAAGAGTTTTGGACTTTCTGATGATTCCTCACTTTGTTGGTGGACATATGAAGAGGTTTGAAGGAAGTAGAACACCTGCCTGCCCTTTTTCATTTATCAAAATGTTAGATTCATCTATCGGTCCCAAAATGTAATTACAATTATGTATGAGCGAGATGGATTGACAAATTTCTGAAGATAGCCATGATGAAACTTGCGACAATATTGAACTGTTTTGCCTTTTATCCACTTAGCCGCAATAGCTGGAGAGATAGGAACATCGTCCTGTGCTGCCAAATACTCATCGAGAGAGCGTAAGTGTGATTCCTTAAGCATGGAAATTAATTTCGCTTAGCAACTAACTCTACGACTTTATATTCGTAAAGATGTCTCTCCGTCGTGTTCTTGTTAATTCGTTCAATAAGCTCGCGATAGTCAGAAGTCTTTTCCAATTCATGAATCACAATTCTTTAATTCCAGTTTCTGAGTAAACATGAGTTCTCTCTACCTTTCGTTCATAGAATAGTTTACTTTGTCTTGAAGCGACGAATTCGATGAAGATGATCCTGACGACATTCTAAAAACGTCTCATTACTATGACACACTAAACTAGGTTTTTACTTAAGTTTTCCTTCACGTGTTTCGCCTAAACTTCTGCTTTTGCAACACGTGACTGTTGTTGGCGTAAATGAATAGACCGGTTGTTATTGATTCGTGCTTCAAAATAGTTTGACCACACCTATGTTCGAATCGCTTAGCCCCAATTCCTTTTATTGTTTCACTATTGATCACATCATGCAGATGTATACTAATTTTTCAGAAGCATATTAATATTTTGTTTGCCATCCACCTTTCGATGAGGTTTTTCATTGTCTGCACAAAGAATAGAGAAGCAGAGAAAATCTAGTATTTCAAATTGTACACTCGTTCACATCATTGACATTCTCATAGTTCATGGCTCAGCAACCACCACCATACTACAACCAGCAACCTAACTCAGGCGTATTAAAGAGATTAGGAAAAATCATTAATCAACTATAATTCCAGCAAGTGTATTATCAACCAGGCACAAACTACCCGCAAACTGGAGGCTCCTATAACCCATACCAGCCTCAGCCTCAGCCCCAAATTATGTAAGTTTTCTGTTTTGTTCAAAAGTGTGCCTAGAACTGTTTGTTAACACAATTTGAAACACCTTGTATTGATTTGTTTCTGCTTTCTTCAGTTACGTAGAACGTCCTCAACAAAGAGAAAGTTCGAATGATTGGTGGCTTACATCATTATTGGCTTTGTGTTGCGGATGTTGTCTAGGAGAAATGCTCTGTGATTCACCATGTCTATGCTGCGTCCTTCCTTGTCCGATTCGAATGCCTCGTTTCCGTTAACTGGGCGAAAATAACAGGAAAGTAACCATCCTAATTGAATAATTCTGGAGTAAAATTAATGCAATAAACATAATAGAACTGGTCTTATTGTCTTACTTACTGTTTCGCACAATACTCAAAAAAAATGACTGACTTAATCAATTGTTGGACGGTTGTTGATTTTCGTAAACTTCAAAAATTAGAAAAAACATAAAAAATTTATTAGAGCTTCCCTTATCCCAAACAACAAAACCAAACCATTACGCTATAAAACAATAAGTAAAGCAACAACAACTTCAAAAACATTATTAACAAAATGTTAAAACATCATAAAAAGTCAACTAACGAAGAAGCATGCAAATATGATTATACCCGCCATTTAGAAATAGACCTCATCATTCTTTTTCGTTCGACTCCTGGAACACTTTGCATTGTTGTTCATGAAGTTTTTCCAGTTTCTTCCTTAGTTTTTTCGAAATCTGAATGTTTAGAGTGATGATTGAAAAACAACCATGGATTTGATACCTCTTCTCCACCTTTCACATGAGTAGGTATTCCCTTATCATCCCAGGCTGAATATTTTTCTTGATCTTCAGCTGTCTTGAACATTTCATTTGGATTAACTTTTTTAGCAGCGGCTTTAGCTGCTTCTTTGGCTTCACGTTCCGCAGCCTTCTTCTCTTTCTCCTGAATGAACTGTATAAAACACGCAAAGAGAAAAGCTAATCGTTACGATTCTCTTCTGTTCTTCCAGAGCTTTCCTTTGCTCCTGCTCTTTTCTAAGGGTTTCGCGATCAGCAAGTTTGACCACTGTTTGGCCAGCTCGATCCTCAAGCCTTACTCCAAGCTCGGGAAGAATTTCATCTCGTATCTGGTCACAAGCCTTAATGTGAAGATCATACAAAGGACTATAAAAGATAGAACCTCTAATATTTCAGTGATCTTCTCTTTTTTCGCGATCAAACGAACGTTCTCGCGGAAATCACTTAAAGCAACCAGATAGGGCATGATCATTCCTTCATGCGAGCCTGTGTCACCGCTGAAGGCAGGATTTTAGATGCAAAAATTGACACACTGGTTACCCTGCTCCTTCAATCGGGAAACCGATTTCTCTAGAAGTGCTGATAACACCGAAGACTTCGAACATTCGTGTTATATAAGCGGCAATGTTCTTCAATAAAATGCAGTTGGGTACCACATTTTCTGCTTCCTATAAGAAAACTTAGAATACCACAAGTGGGATATATCGTACCTTCTCCGCTATATATGCATTACCTAATGCTACAAGTTCCCTAATCTTATGCACTACTGTTCGAGTGTCAACTGAATCACACAAAGCTATATGAATCTATAACAAGCACGAATTATCAAACGTTGACATACTTTTTCACCTACTTCTTCCTTAACACGGGAAAATTCATTAGATAAAAGTAATTCTCTCTCGTTGAACTTTACGAAACCCTAAACTAATAGATGAGACAAGTTTTTTTTTAAATCTTCAACCGATGTGCTGTCTGGCTTATAATGTCTTCTAAGGAAATCCTTCACAAGCAAGAAGAACTCATTGGTAACTTTTTCGAAGTTTTGAGCTAATTCCATGGTAGATGGACTTGAAGCGAAAATTCTTTGAGATGATCTAAATCGAAAATACCTGTAATCCAGAACATCAGTCCAGTTGTGCATTAAGAAAAGAAGCCGCAACTGTCGAGAAGTATACGAGGTGAGAGCATCACGGATTGTAATAAAGTTCTTTAGCGATTTACTCATTTTCAATCCAGCTATTTTCAAGGTACCACAGTGCATGAAATAATTCACCCAATCGGACTGATCTTTATGAGCTTCACACTAAAAAAATATCAATCCTTCACTAACTCATAACTAACCTGAGCAATCTCATTATCGTGGTGAGGGAATTTCAGATCAAATCCACCAGCATGAATGTCTAACTTTTCTCCACATATTTCAGAGCACATGGCTGAGCATTCGATATGCCAACCAGGTCTTCCTTTAAAATTTATGTTCACAATCGATGTAGAGTAAATACCCAACCTTTTCCCCAAGGTGAGTCCCAGATAGGCTCGCCTGGCTTAGATGACTTCCATAACGCAAAGTCGGAATTGTTTTTCTTTCCCTGAAAAAAAAGTAAAACATAAGTCAAATCCAAAGCGAACCTGAGAAATGTGTGTTAGCTCTCCTTCTGCATCTAGCAGAGTTTTGTTCACTTGATGGTCAACCACTGCTTCTGGAACTAGTTTGGCATAGAAATGGTTAGGGTTCGATTTGAACTCTTCTGTGTCAAAGTAAACCTTAACTGCCACATGAACGATCGAAAAACTTAGAAAACTCACAGAACCATCGTTGGTTGCATATGCATATTTATTCTTGATAATTTTTTCAATGTATTTGATAACCTCTGGAACATACTCTGATACCCTTGTAAGAACATCCGGCGGAAGGACATTCAACCGATGCATATCAGCCAAAAACTCATTCTCATAACTGAAATTATGGATTCAAAACTAATTCACATATTGCAAAAATACGTTTTCGCCAAGTTGTTGAAAATGCTATGATCCGTTATCTCTTGACCATGTTTGGAATCCAGCCAATCCGATAATATATCTCTAGCGTCATTCAAAAGTCTACCCTAGAATAGTTTACTAAATCGAAGAGCAAAATAGAAAGAATTACTTTAGCAGATTCTATGCTAGGCTGATCACCAGAAATCAAAGCTAACTCAAGAATGGAAGCTGAAGATTCAACTTTCGTAATCTGAAACAATACGTGAGAGCAGTAAGAGAACTTAAAAGAACCATCTTGGCTTGCATGGCCTTCTTATCTCCGTCTTCTTCATTTTCGAACTTCACCTGGATTAAATGTTAAGTAAGTTTAATGATTTCATTCTACTTTGAAGAACTCCAATGAAGCAATAACATCAGAAGTTATTTCAGCTACCGATGGAGCTTGCTTTCCATCCACATAATTTGTTAATAGATGACGTTGTCGTGCTCTTTAAGGGTTTGTATATCATGTTGAACGACGTAAACTAATATGAGAACCTCTTAATGATCTTATCGTCAATATCTGTGATGTTCATTACGAATTGAACATCATAACCGAAATAATCCGTCATTACTCTACGGAGAATATCAAACGAAAGATAAGCTCGAGCATGACCCATGTGAGCGGAATCATAAACAGTAGGACCACAAATGTACCATTTCACCTGAAAAGATATTACCCTAGATACAGAAAATTAACTAGTAACACTTACTATCCTTCCTTCATTCGGTACAAAAACTTCTTTCTTTCTAGTCAAACTATTGAACAATGTCAAGCTCGGAGATGGTTTAATATTGGTGGGAACATTCCATTGTTTCTGGGCTCTTTTAGCTTTAAAACATATGGTTATCAATCGAAAATATGAGTTCCTCTTACCTTCAGTCATTGGTCTACAATGTGAGAGAACTGGTGCTCTACTTCGTAAAAAAAGCTTAGTAATAAGAACAATGGCCGACGTTTTCGCCCCTGGAAACAAAACTCAAAGTTAATATTTCTGAAAACCGAAAGCTTGTGATTTCAACGAAATGCAATGGAATCGATTGTTCTGCTGATATGAACCGTGACGTGACCACCCAAAGCAAACAGAACGGAAGCTTTTGTTATAGCTTTTAGTGAGATAATCGATATTCTACAAACCATATGGGATTTGTAACAATAGAACAACGACAGGAAGATGCAAAGTTATTATTTATTTTTCTATGAAGCGTTGAAATTATAAATAAAGGTCGGACAAATTTGACAATAGAGCATCATATCATAGTAGCAGGATCGATTAACGACTAGTGTTAATTAAGAAAACAAATCAAAAGCAGTTAATGATCATGAATCAAGAATATACTTAGCTTAATTAATATTCGGAGATGTTCAATGAAGTGCGGAATAGGAAAGAGTTAGAAAAAAAACAAGTTAAGTAATGATTGTGAGTGAAAAACTTGATCAAAACAAGTTGTAAATGATTGCTAATAATGGAGGCTCGCAATAAGATATGGGAAGATTCTGTAGGATTCAATCTTGAGTCCTTTTACCGGCATAAGTTAGGCGTTCCAGTAATCATGTCGCTAGAACAGAAAAAGGTGAGTATAGCGTTGAGACAAAACATAGATTTTTTAGCTCTATGTTTATCGTTTGGTTGCCATCTCTTCACTAGGCTTCTCTGTAGCATCTATCGCGTTTATATCAGTTTCCATCACTCTGATGAAGTACTATATGGAACATTCCTACATGACAAGTGAACACCAAATCAAGAACTGTAGTGTAGGCGACTATCATATAATGAAAATTCAACTAAGTTCCAGTATCTTGCCGAAAATATTCTTTTATCTTTCGAAGATTTCGCTGCAATGAATCATACTCGATCACCAAGACAGATTCTTCAAAAGCAGTTGAATGGAATAAGACAGAGAAGTGTTTCTAATGCATGTGATGACTGCTGTATCCCAGGTCCACCCGGACCGACCGGTGCACCGGGCCGACCCGGACGACCCGGTAGACCTGGAGTATCAGGTGCTCCGGGCAGGCCCGGCAACCCTCCCAAGGAACCTTGTCAAATCATCACACCCCCACCTTGCGCACCATGTCCTCCCGGACCACCTGGACCACAAGGCTTACAAGGAGCTTTAGGGGACGTCGGATTACCAGGAATGCCAGGAACTTCAGGAGGTAATGGTCTTCCTGGAGAGCCAGGTCCTCCTGGTGAACCCGGGGAACCAGGTATTCCAGGAGAAGACGGACCACCTGGGCCACCGGGTAAGATATATCTGGATAAAAAAAGCAGAATATTCCTTTTAAAAAACTGATTTTCAGGCGAGTCTGCTCCCAACGAACCACTACAACCAGGTTTACCTGGATCACCAGGCAGACCAGGGCCACCCGGAGAACCTGGTACACCAGGAGAGCATGGAGGACCTGGCATCATGGGTCCACCTGGACAAAAAGGTCCTGCTGGCCCAAACGGCCTCCCTGGGAAGGACGGAGTGCCTGGTGATTCAGGACTGCCTGGCCCCACAGGAACTTTAGGAGAGAAAGGAATCTGTCCAAAATACTGTGCATTAGATGGAGGCCTTTACGTTGACGAGAGTATACAACATTGAATACATAATATTTATCTTTCATTTTTGTTCACTTAAATGAAATCAGAGATCCTGAATTGCTTCCGTTCATCATATTTAGTAGAAGGTCGATAGTCTTTGTATCTGCACCAGATCATCAATAATATGATACCTTTAAACGAACTTGAAACACTCAATTTTAATAAATATTACCTGCTAGCACCGAATTTTCTTGAAATTTCTTGTTTCTCTGCTGTTGACAAATGCAAAAACTGATTGACCAGATCTCCATCCACCATATTTTTCTGATTGGCGTTATTGATAATTGCCCTTGCAGGTCTCGCCGCCCTCGCTCCCTTAAACAATATTCAGCGAAAGAACGACAGTGAACTTTTTCACCTTAGGGTTTAACCCAGCATCATGCCGTATTCCAACTGTCATAAACTGATGAAGTGTTGATAATCTTCTTAAAAGAAGACAATTGTTAGCGTTAGGGAAGTCTTATTAACCGGAATGTTTTTTCGCTGATTGGCCTTACATATCCTACACTTCCATCTAGAGAAGCCCAAACAGAAGTCAGCTGCTGCGACAAAACTTTTCTATCTTCCTTGGACGCAAGCAGAGAATATGGATTTCCTACTCAAAATATTACTCAGCCGACTCTCCACCTCACCTTTGACTCTGATCCACGCATTTATGTTTGTACCAACGTTCACCACTGAACGGAGAACTAATCTCTCGCCCCCTACTGATTCGTTGAGTTCGGGCATGTAGTTGAACATGCATATATTACCGGCTTCGTCTGACAATAGGAAACCCAGATGGCTAAAAAATAACTTGAAGAAAGAAATACAAAAGGAACAAGCTACTTATTGTCAACAATATACTGAGCCTGCATTGGAGGTTGTACAGATATCCGATCATCTCGAGCAGCAACAGACAAAGCTTTGAATTGCTCCTTGAACGACATAAGGGAATATGGTAAGAATGCGAATTCGTACCTGGAACCTAACTAAAGACATCGATTCTTGCATATCACATGCAAGAGCCAAGTTTCGAAAACTTTTCAATGAATGTACGTAGTAATGCATGTCCAAAAAGCTGACACCTTGAATCTCATTATCGCGCAACCCCCATATGAATATCTGTCATCAACATTATTTATCATAAATACAGATCTACTCACTTTTTGACCCATCCCTGTAAGTAAGAACCCGTTAACAGAACAAATCGATGTGACTGGTCCTTTCTGCTCAGTATTATATGTAATCTGAATACATTTGGTTATTCAGGGCTTGCTTCATCTATCACTTTGATCTTGTGCTTAGAAGTTGGTTGACCAGGAATCGGAACCACATCAATAACCTCAGCCAGAATTATGCGACCTCGAACGAGATGCTAGAAAAAAGAAATTTTTTTTTTCAAAATCTCTCATAACCTCTTCGCCAAAATTATGAATCGTGCCGATAGCCAAATACGTTTTTAAACCAGATATTGTAGATTCAGACTTAAGAGCTACTTCTTCGCAAGCTGTGACGTGCTCCATAACTTCGAATTCTATCGATGTGTTAGGAACAGGAGCCCAGTCAACAGGGGAATAGAGCTAAAAGACAATACAGAGGAGAATCAGTGGTAATCCACATACATTCAGAACAAAATGAGGAATCGTTGGTAAAACGAAGTCGCTTGGTTTTTCATGAACTTCTTCTTGTTTATCATCATTGATAACAACCCAAATCTTGTTAGACGGTCTAGGTGTCGAGGTAACAACAGCGTACACCTTATCAGGAAACAGTTTTTTTTTCCAAAATCTCAGAGAAAAACCTGACTCTCCATCATGTATTGATTAAAATGAACTGTAGCTCCAACATTTACTTTCTTGCATGGAAAAGGTAGATCGTAGTCCATATCGGTCTGAATCTCTGGATTCATTGAGATTTACAATGCATCCCCTCACCGGTAATTCCGCAATCCTAAGCTCCTGTGATATCTCACTAAGATACAAAAATCCATTTGATACATTCGAGTTATTGAAAGCAGTGAAAGAACGGATGGGTCCATCTACAATTATCGGATGAGATCTTAGTCCTCCCCATGCTCCGAAGAAAACTAGAGTAGGATATTGGCCACATATAACTGCTCCATGCATCTTCAAAACGAACACTGTATATTGCGCGATAAAGTTTAACTCACAATACTAGAGACTCTCTCGAACGATGTTATGATCTTGTTACTGCTGTGACCATCCTGTCCAATCTCAACCTATAATAACTCTGAACTTGACCTTAATTATTCGAACTTACGCTTTGTCTTCTTCCATCAGAGCCCATGTAAGGATTAGAGCGCAGACAGATAGATAAAGGTAATCTTTTAAATGCAATACAAAGGTGTCCTAAAACAAACAGCTTGAAAATGAAACCTAAAAGGCAAACCATTTTTTTTGTTCGATAATTTGTACATTTCGTATGCTATGACCATATCATCAACAACTGCTAAAAGAACTGGCCTACATTGACTAATCCCCATTCCTGAAGAATTGGAGTTGTCGTACTTCATTTGTAGAAATATATTTCTGTCTACCTATTATTTCCAACTCCACAACTCTTTCGTCTCTTCTGACTACTTCATGCATTCCTTCGTTAGTTTCACCCTCATTATCCTTTCCTTTTCGCTCCAAGTCTTGCGCTAAGGGAGATTAATCCGAAAAAAAAACGATAAAGAGCAAACCGAAATCTTTTTTGTCCTTCTCTTCTTCTTCCTCTGTGATGTCAAACAGGGATGAGGGCATTCCTGTGAATTTACGTACCTAGGAAAATGAGTACACAACACAAGGATTTATATTACTTGGAACACCACGTTGAGATCAGGGAGAGAACAAATAACCAGCTTTCCATTATCAATTGCAGCAACTAACCAGAACGTAGGCTCAACTGGAAGAAGAAGGTAAAAATATGTTGTTACTGAAACCTGAATTCGGATCCACGGCATCTGATTCCTCGCCTCCTGTCACATCAGACAAGATTTCACCCCACTTTCTTTTTCTTGACGAATTATCTTAAATTGTACATTTGAAATATAATTTAGATCCTCGTGCATATCATACCTAGAACTGGGGCTGATTGTACAGTTGAAGGTTCGCCATACAATAGAAAATCTTCTGCGTCTTCCAAAACACTTTCTTGGGGAGCCCTTCTCTGAAAATGGGATATAGCTTATATATTTGCAACACAACTGTACATTATCTTTGTATGCTTTGAAACTATCACCAACAGATGCAGTAGACCGAACCATCATCCCGCTCATATCCTTATAGATTGATAATGCGGTGAGAGCAGAAGATCCCAACACAGTTCCAAAAAGCTCCACCTCCTTACACAAATAAAACTATCAATCAAGTAATAATAGGACTAACTTGTAATTGAACGCTCGGTTGGTAAACCAGTTGATACAAAAACAGTTTTCCATTTTGTGTTAGCATTGCAACGTAAGGATCAATGATTGAAGCTGAAGTTACAGGAAAGTTGGTGTCGAGTTCCAACTGTTGGATCTGCTTATTGCCAGCAACTAAGACAGCGCGCATAGAGGTTATCTATACAGAGTTTTTTCATTCGTAATACAAAGCAATCTATACTTGAACGACTACTGCTCCGTCTGCTAACTCTCCTGCTAGCAGCGTCGGTTCCGAAGATATGAACAATGGATCTTCTATCTCAACCATTTCATCACTCAGCTCAAGAGCCAGTGTACTCCGTGCTCTTGACACCATCAAATACCTGAGAGTAAGTAATTCATTTTTTGTTGTTGTTGAAATTTTCACTTGTGAGAGCCATCTTCACGCTGTCCAACTGCCCACAACTGCTCAGCTCCATCCAACCTAGAAGCAAAACTTGAAAAGTTCCTGTAAGATAACAAACCCGCTACTACTTATAATTTCAGGACGAATGGTTCGCTGCATAATACAGATACAACCATTCTTTGCATAACCCGAGGCAGAGATCTGAAAAACTTGAAGTGAGGAATAAGGATTTCGTCTGACCATATCAAACAAGGGACAGGGACGATCTTCAGCATCTAAAAAGGGGCTCGTATTGGTTTGCCCAGCGGTAATCGACCTTATGGGACCAACGTTTGTCAATTTGTCTAGTTCTTCAAACTTCCAAAACTCTTCAGTAACTAGATAAGATTTTTCCTAAAACGTGAACGTAAAGTTTGTAGAGTTGTTTTTGTACGTTGAAATCATCTTCAGCGACACCATACAAAGCCAATTCTTCTTCATCAAGCTCCAAATCACTGTGTTTTTGTTTTTTTTGAGCAACTTCCTCATGCTCATTTGTTTCAACTTCTAGGAGAGAATGGGGAATCGAAAACGTTCTCTGATTCATCAAACCTTTCGTCATGATCGAATATTTCAGAAGCTGCGAGTCGCCCAGCCTGGACCCAACAAAGAGATGACCAGGTGCACATATAGTCAAAGTGAACGGTATGGAAATATCTAAATGAAGGGGGTAACACAACGTTCGTAGAACACCACATCTCACCATGAAGAAATTTGAGATTTAGCCCTTTCACCGTGTTAGCATTATCAGTAACTAGGGATAAAACAAAGAATTGTCCTTCCATCGTTCCAATTCCAATATTCCCGTTTCCTAGCCATACATGACATGATGCGTCCAACGTCATAGCCATATCTTTTATATTCTGAAATATTCCAAACTTCCTCTAATTTGTTTTTGTTTCACCTTCAATGGAAACTTGGTATAATTATCATAACAACTGTTCAACATAATACCACTGGGTGGAACTGCTTGATTAAGATAAATTACTGTATTAGAGCCAAAAACTACCGCTCCTCCAATGGGTTTTGGAATAGCAAGGAGCCGGCTACCTTAATGAAGGAGCTAGTATATTACAACCTGAGACAAATACCATCCATAGGCAAGTTGTTCAACTGCCAAACTACAGCAAATCGTTGATCGTTCACGTTCACAGAAACTCCCATGATGCACATGGTATCGAATCTAATGGAAGCACTGAATCAAACAGTTAGAGCTGAAATATGATCGTAAACAAAACCGTCCAGCAGTGGTTTGCAAAGGTTCAAAAAGAAAAAGTAGTGTGGGTTCATAGTATCCATCTAGAAAAACAATATCAGCTACATTTTCCAATCTAATAAAGTATACAACTCAAGATATAGTGAACTCTTTCGATTACCTGCAATCTATTTGCTTCAAGGAAATAATAAAACTCTTTGTATGCTTCTTTCCTTCTAGAAAGGGGAGAATCGCCAAGTGTTTTCCATAAACCAACATAGCAGCACATCTACCACCCGGATCACTCTGTATGAATAAAAACTCCAGACTTATAAGAATTAGTTCACCTTAATCATAGGAATGGGGAAGTTCTTCGTGTTACCTTCACGTAAGTACTCGTCTTCGAAAGAGTGCATTGAAAGAGTTTCAAGTTTTCTTTCTTTTTCATCAATAGTTACAATAGATAACTTAGCATCATCGAAGGCGAGCAAAATCGCTTCAGCATCCAAAGCTAAAATGGAATAAAGATGAAGCAACTACTCAACACTTGGGAGTACAGGGAAACTTAGATGTAGCCAATGACTTCACAGGGGAAAATAGCTTCGTTTTAAAAACACATTCAAGCTTTGTTTTTTGCTCCCAATCGTCGCCTGAGTTGGTTGGCGGGACTAGTGCATAGGGATTAGTTCGAAAAATCCGTAAAAACTTGGATCCTACTGTAAGTAACTGATTACCTACAAAGCATAACTAGATGAATAACAGAGAGAGTAAGATACCACTAGTCCTTCCAGGAAGAAACTTCCCGTAAGCACTGAAATTCACGGTTGTGGAGTCATCGGTTTCAGACAAAAATGAGTACATCTATTACTTCATAAAGCTTCGTGGCTAAAACAAGGAGACTTAACAACAAGCAAATTCCATGAGGATTTCAAATATGAAGATCGCTAGCAACTTGAGTGAGAAAACATTTGTAGTGGGTACGTATTTATTCAATTCAAACATTGTTTAAAGTTTTCCCAAAAATATGGGTTCTGTTGAAAACGACGACATTGAAAGAGTTTTAAGTTTTCTTTCTTTTTCATTTATAGTTACAATAGATAACTTAGCATCATCGAAGGCAAGCAAAATCGCTTCAGCATCCAAAGCTGAAATAGAATAAAGATGAAGCAACTACTCAACACTTGGGAGTACAAGGAAACTTAGATGTGGCCAATGACATCACAGGGGAAAATAGCTTCGTTTTAAAAACACATTCAAGCTTTGTTTTCTGCTCCCAATCGTTGCCTGAGTTGGTTGGCGGGACTAGTACAAAAGGATTAGTTCGGAAAATCCGTAAAAACTTGGATCCTACTGTGAGTAACTGATTACCTACAAAGCATAACTAGATGAATAACAGAGAGAGTATGATACCACTAGTCTTCCCAGGAAGAAACTTCCCGTAAGCACTGAAATTCACGGTTGTGAAGTCATCGGTTTCGGACAAAAAGAGTACATCTATTACTTCATAAAGCTTCGTGGCTAAAACAAGGAGACTTAACAACAAGCAAATTTGATGAGGATTTCAAGTATGAAGATCGCTAGCAACTTGGGTGAGAAAAGATTTGTAGTGAGTACGTATTTATTCAATTCAAACATTGTTTAAAGTTTTCCAAAAATATGGGTTCTGTTGAAAACGACGACTGAAACTATTAAACCATTGCTGGAATGCAGATAATGGAATGAAGTCACCAAAACCTGGAACATCTTGGACCATCTCCAAGTCATCCGGAAGAACTTACCTGAACCATCAGGTTTTGGCATACTTATTGTAAAAGATTCAACATGATTAACCAAGTTGCGTACCATGCGCTCACCAAACTCTATCATAGTTGCCTTTAATTGGGTCTCATCAGTATAATTCACAAGAACAGACTCCAACCTTCTGAGAAGCGTTTGTTTCAACTTCTGTTACTTTACCTTCAATGGCCTTCAATGTCTCAACCATTATACCAATCTGAGCACATCCAACTTCCCCGGCATATGCAGTGTCTCCGAAAACATTGGAATACTTCGCATCACATTGGTGTAACTGAAACCGCAACGCAAAAATGTAATGAAGACTGCTTACTAATGAACCTGTGTAATTTTGAATATGGCACTAGGTTTTTCATTATTAATAAATCCTAAATAATGCCAATTACTTTCAGCATTAGCTCGAGGCCACCGGATATACACTATTTCAAATGTTAAAGTACCAAAAAAAATATTCTACCTGAACCTCCCAATTCTGAAGGAAACGGCTGAGTTCCAGTCATGAATATAACAACATGATTAACAGATTCTATACTAGGAATTTCACATAAAAATTCAGTTTCTCCTAATTGATTAAACTGTTGCGGCTGAAAAACAGGAACTTCAACAGCGAGCTCTGGAACTTACAAGTTTGCCAGCTGCAACAATTGCAAACATCGACTGTACCTAAACTCAGATTATTAACCTGCTAGTAAAATTTCATACCGGTATGAACGCTAGAACATAAGTGACTCAAAACAGCGTAATAATAGTTAATATTTACGATAAGAAGAGGTGAATCTTCTATACATGAGAGAACAAGAACAACAATGCTGGACATGAACATTATAAGAGTATCAAATTAATATCTTTGATCCTGCTGAGCATTTGCCCATTGCTGAGCTCCTGATTGGCCACCACCCCATCCTCCAGGTTGCATTCCCCAACCACCTGAATGAGGAGCTCCTCCCCAACCACCTCCAGATTGTCCACCCCAGTTTGCGCCCCATTGTCCAGGAGCAAGATTTTGGTGTCCATACCCTCCACTATATCCTCCAGATTGATAACTACCAGCAGGCACACAGTCTCCTAAGACATGTTGAATAAAATACAATCATTGCTAACTACCTCGATAATACTGAGGAGGGAATCGGTCATGGTCTCCTGTATTAGGAACATTTGAACGTGATCGAATCATGCGATCATTACGATCTCGCTGGTTTTGAGCCTGCATTTGTAATATATTCAGTCGAGTTGAACTTCATTGCACAAACCTTGTTCATCTCTTCTTTGCTCAGACCTTTCTTAACATCGCAACGGAAACCGTTTATCATATGGCTTCGTTGCAAAACGCACTGATCAACAGGATCATAATCATTGAACGTAACAAAGCCAAAACCTCTGGGTTTACTAGTAACTTTGTCCAAGATTATTTCAGCCTTAAATTTTCTTGTAGAAAACTATTTGCGATAGTTATAACTGACTTTTTCAACGTTACCAAATTTGTTGAAATACTCTTTGAACATATCCTCAGTATGATCCTCACGGACTCCGCTAACATACAATCTTTTCGTTGAGATATTAGATTCATTGCGATTTTTATCATCCTTAGGAACTGCTCTTTTAGGATCGACAGTTTTATTATCAATGACATGAGGTCTCGCGCTCATCGCTGCATCAACCTGAGAAAGTGAGGCTGAATAATTCTAATGCATGATTGAAAATACCATTGATTTAGCTGCAAAAGTAACAAATCCAAAGCCGCGTGACCTCTTGGTATTAGGATCTCGCATAACAATGATGTCTGTTAATTCGCCAAATTGGGAGTAAAATTCACGCATGGTATCATCAGTAGTATTAGCCGTTAGACCCCCCACAAATATTTTACGGAAGTTTTCTGGCTCCGCCGATACATCACTACCGGCAACATTAGGCTTTGTCTGAAACAGTAAGATAAAAAGATTCTTGGCCAGCCGTTTTTAAAATGCTCAATCTGCGCGTCTTAAAAGCCCCACTTCTAAAGTCAAAATATTTCTTACATAGTCAATTTCTTCAGCCATAGTTCAACTTCTTAACCGCTAGAAAAAAACTTCTCAGCGAATGGATGCCTTAGACTAGCTTATCTAGCTTGCTTGTTATGATGAAGATTAATTCCTACTCAAGGGGCGTAATACCTAAATCGTTTTTGTGTTGCTTAGGCCATTTCTATTTAGATATATCTTATAGCTAAAATCCCAAGTAAAAGCATTATATCGCATGCATTCAATAAACGAAAAAAAACATACCGAGGAACCAAACCAATCACTTTCAAAACAAGATATTTGTTAATTTTGCCACGCGTCTATATCGATTTTTACTTTCGTGGCAGGACCTAAATACCTCATAACTTGTTCTGACCTCTGAAAGTTACATCTTACTAGTAATCTCTACTGCGTTTATATCGTGGAGTCTAATGACTTGCTTGTAGCATTTTCAATACCCGAAATATAGATCATATGAAGCAAAACGTTTCTCTTTGACTGCAAGTTTATTAGATTCCTTTGCTTAGGAAAAGTCGCTCGTTTGAATTGAAACAAGTTCGAAAAAAATCGAAAATAGAAAAAAACTAAATCGCCCTTTGAAACTGGATTGAGATTCATTTTTCTGTGGTTTGATTTTCAACTCTAATTTGTAAGTATGTATAGAAAGAAAACATCGAAATTTACAAGTATACGATTACTCATAATATCTTCACTTTGCTGAGTTATGGTATACGCAAGTCTGAAGTACAGGAAAACTGAATTTCCAAGAGACCGGGAAAAGTCCACTGAGATAAGAAGATCTCAGAAATCCGATGTTAAAGAAGTCCATTGTTCGAAAATGGGAGGTGCCTAAGGTTCTATAAAAGATGATGAATCTCAGAAGAAGTATAGGCTTCCAGGGTATCAGCCATGGATATCGATACTAAAATCAAAGCCTACCGCTTTGTAGCTTACTCTGCAGTGGTTTTCTCAGTCATCGCGGTACTTTCCGTATGTATTACACTTCCTATTGTGTATAACTACGTTCATACCGTACGTAGACAGCTTCATAACGAAGCTGTTTTGTGCAAGGTTAGTTAACAACCTTTCTAACAAGCAAAAGTTTATTGTTTAGGGACAAACTCAAGATGTATGGGCTGATGTATACAAACTGAAACAATATACTAACCACTCCAACCGTACTGCTCGTCAAGCTGGCTATGGTAACGAACCAGAGGTCTACAGACCATCTGCTGGATATGGTGATTCCTCTGCTTCCTATGGACCTTCTTCTGGATCTTATGCTCCAGCTGGACAAGGTGCTTATGAAGATGCTCCACAGGCTCACGGAGGACCTGCTGCCTACAATTCACCAGAACCTCAATTCGAAACTGGTTGCGAAGGCTGTTGCCAACCAGGACCTGCTGGACCTCCAGGACCAGCTGGAAAGCCAGGAAGACCAGGAAGACCAGGAGCCCCAGGAATGCCAGGAAACCCAGGAAAACCACCAAGCAAGCCTTGCGACGTTGTTACTCCACCACCATGCAAGCCATGTCCACAAGGACCTCCAGGACCACCAGGACCACCAGGACTACCAGGAGACAATGGTGCTCCAGGACAAGCTGGAGAACCAGGACAAGATGCTGATTCTGGAGAGCCTGGACCACGTGGACCCCCAGGACCCCCAGGAAAGCCAGGACAACCAGGAGAGCCAGGAGAGCCAGGTCTTCCAGCAGAATGTGAGCCAGTCAGTCCAGGAGAGCCAGGCCCAGATGGTGAGCCAGGACCACAAGGACCACCAGGAACCCCAGGACAACCAGGAATTGACGGAGCTCCAGGTAAAATATTTACATCATTTCTTAAAATTTTTCTTTTCCCCAGGTCAACAAGGACCAAAGGGAACTCCAGGACCAGACGGTCAACCAGGAGCTGATGGAAATCCTGGACAACCTGGACCAGTTGGACCACCTGGAACTCCAGGAGAAAGAGGAATCTGTCCCAAATACTGCGCCATTGACGGAGGAATTTTCTTCGAAGACGGAACTCGCCGTTAATCACCAATTCTATTACGATATTTTAATTTATTTGAATACAATGTGGTTAATGCAGGATATAAATGCTTCCATTTCATTTCGAATTGTTTATCAATCGGTTTTCTCTATCTGGTACGGGGATTTTCTCAAAGATGTTAGTCATATCTCTGATTCACCTCTACGAAAGCCCAAAAGGAATTAAAAGATTACGAATGTGAGCATATTTCAATATTTCCTCAGTCATATATTTATTTCTCGATGTCTCATATTTTTTAATCCGGACAGGAAAATGCTGCATAAAAGCATCTGCCCATGCCCTATTCGAGTTTCATGATGCTGCGACTGTATATTTCCCTATCACTCTGTTTAACAATACAAGGAAGTAGAGACTGTTATAAAGTTCCTATCTGATTTTTATCTGATTAATCGAAATATTTGAGTGTGCTTCGCCAGAACTCCGAAGCCGATGGTTCTTGACCGGTCTACCAAAAACTGGAGACATATTTGGAGTTGGAGACTGTCAAAGTCTGGTAACGTCTCACTTCCATTCCTAGAACATGAGGATTTTAAGAGTGGTTCAACACCTTTAGAATCCTGTGATGGGCCTTGTGTCACTTTGATGTTTGAAGATCCAGATGGTAAGATACAGAAAATGGCATGTTCTATACAATTTTTTTCAGAAGAACAGTCTACAAACTTGTATGTCCGAGGTTGTCAGGCTACATTGATGCAGGTTTGCTTATTTTCTGCATCGCGCTCACATCTTCAGGTTGCAGATCCAATCAGATCGAAGCTCGAGCGCAGAGAAAACTTGTGAAATCGATAATTCGTATAAAATTTCAAATAGTAAAGGAGTGAGTGTGCAAAAAAAAATGCTCGTTGAATTCTGCAGGTTCGAAAGAGAAAAAATATGCTTAATTTCTGTTCCAGTGATGTAGACAGGTGTAATAATAGGAAAACCTTTGACACCTGCTCTTCAGGAAATGGTTTAGTGTTTCTTAGCATGTAGGTCTGTATATACTCATTTAGGTAATAATCAGTTGGTGTCTTGTTATGACTGCACTGCAAAGCAAGGAAAAAACTGCAAAGATGGTAAATGTAATAAAAAATACTGTATGAAGCAGAAAGCAAAGTTTGGCGGTAAGATTAGTACATCACGTTTTTGAGCTTATATTTGACTATAGGAGGCTATCAGATTATCAAAACGTGTTCTAACGTTAATATTTTTGGTGTAGATAACTATTGCTCATCAGAAGATATCCTTCTCACTCCGGGAGGAATCACTGTGCAAACGAACTATCAACAATGTTTCTGTAAAGACAAACAGTTCTGCAATTCTATTGGTCGAAGTACTGTTCTCATATTGTTTATCTTCTTGTTAATCTCATATTTTTGTTAAACCATAGTTTATTCAATGTTGTGAAAATAAAATATTAAGTAACATCCGCATTTGGGGCTGTGGTCAACAGTATCCACAAGTCTTGGCACACTTCACTTCGCGGATAGCCTTATAAAACTTCTCCGAGCAAAAACCGTTTTTTGCGTAAGAAGAACAGTTAACATCCTTAATACTCAACAATATATTTTCCTGTCAAGAGCCTGCTTACGTTATCTTCGCATTTCGTTTTATGTGACCGAGCTCGGGAGGAGCAGAACCCACAGGAGTTAGGACAGAGCTTGAGCATGGTTGAGCGGTAGAAAGGCATTTCACAAAGCCCTTTCTTGAATAGAGTTGTATAAGATTAGTGTTCATAAACCAGCCTACATTTTTCATTGAAGAACAAGAGTTATCTTTATCCACACATAATTCTGATGATATTTCTGGAAGTGTGGTTATCAATGAGGTTCTTAGCATATATTAAAAACCTTCTTCTCTATCGCACTTTCCAATTTTGTTCAGCTTTTTGATATCCAAAAAAGTTAACTTCATATTATCGTCCAGTTTGACATTTCTCTACGAACTTAGTTTAGAAAAAGAAATGTTTTGAAGCTTACAGCTAACGGCATCATCGTTACTAGGCGTTGACCATGCATCACTTTACCAAAAGCAAACCCATCATAATGCATGATAGACTCATAGTCGTATTTTTCTGTGAATTCGACACCGTCCACTGATAACTTGTCAAAGTTCCCTGAAGCTTTCATGAGAGGAGAAGGAGAAACTGCGTTATATGTACCAATTTGTCTCATATCTACATTCTCGTATATGACTCGAATGTATTTGTCACGGTCAGGTCGCTGGTGCTCATGTTCTATACCAATAGCGTGCATGATCTGAAGTTCTCTATAAGCTCTTCAAGGAAATAATGAAACTTATTACTTCATGCCAGATGATATAATCAGCTAAACAATCTTTGGATAACGATAACAACTGTCGACCACCTTGAATAAATACTGTTTAACAGAAAAAACATTTAAGGAACACCTGTTTTTCCAACGTAGGAATAACATCCATCCAGTGCATCAAAATAAACAAAGTCTTTTTCTGAAACTCGTGGCGTAAAATGGAAGCATGTTTTTTCTTCGAAAGATTTCAAAGCTCCAAGAATAATGTCAGCGCTAGAATACTAGTATTCGATTCAAGTTGGCTCTCTAATACCTCTGAGTTGAATATTTCGGCGAAATGATGAACGGTATGGTATTGTTCTGCCACCTGTTAACAGTCGATTCTTTAATGAACAAGTTTCGCACTGAGCTCTCTTTATTGTTATAACGCTGCAGCTGGCTCGGAGTCAGAACTTAATTCACGATGGACAGTTATAAATTAGATTAACTCACTCATGTCGCCATACGTTGTTAACCCGTTCTGTTTTTCATTTATGTGCCAAATTTGATCACACTGCACGGAAGACAACCAAAGAAAGAGGAGTGTCGCATAAAGCATAGTTTAATTAAATAGATTGACATTCCATTTGTGAAATTTCATTTTTATAAGGGGAGCGAATGCTGAACAAACAGCTCACAATAGAAGAAAAACGCTTTGTCTTGAAATGATGAAGCATGTTGAGCAGCTGGAAAATATGAAAAAATCAAATATAACAAAGAAAGAAGCGGAAAACAAGTTCGATTAACATGATTTGAAAATCTACGAGTCCATAATCGATCACAAACGTTGATAAGGTGATAAGAATGATGTAGTGAGTAACACAACGAGTCTGTCATGACCTCTACATTCGACTGCTCAAAAGATGCCATTGATCCAGTAAAAGAAATTGAAAAAAACAGGAAGGAATGCGAGGTCAGTCGACTATATTTTAACTAAGAATTGTTGAATAGGTATGTGGAGATCAAGCCAATGGATACAATTTTGGAGTACTAACATGTGAATCATGTAAAGCTTTCTTTCGGCGGACTGTAACAAAAAAAAAGGCATTGTTTTTCTTATAACACTATATCTTTTAATGTTTTTCACAGACAATTCTTTGTCCATTCACTAATTCTTGTGGTATAACTGCCGCCTCCAGACGATTTTGTCAAGCATGTCGTTTGAAGAAATGCTACTCAGTGTGACTAACTCATATTAGAAACATTCATTTGGTTTTTGAAGGTGGGAATGCGTATTAACTTGAAGAATGATGCTCCGAAGATTCAAAAGAAGCTAATAAAAAAAATAAGAACAAACGAAAAAGTAATCAGCACAAGTTAAAAAGAGCGATCAACCTCTTTCTCATTCAGGAAACTTCAAAAACACATTGCGAGTGTGTTTGCCAATGTGGTTTTTTTCCAAAAGGGACTTCATTCGCTTCATTATCCAAGCACAAGGTTAGAGTTTTATTTGAAATAAAATTTACCGCATATTGAAGAGCATGGTTGAGAGTAAATGTGAACAAGAAAGCAGTATGACAGCAATAGAGTTTCCAAACTGTCAAACTGAGCAGCATCGCTATATCAATGAAACCGCTTGGACTCAATTGGAAGAGTGGGAAGATTTCAGAGAATCAAACTCAATTTTTTTTTAGTGTTAATCAGATTCATATCAAACATAATGAATGGTCAATGTTGAACAACGCGTTTGGTAATCAAATATCCACTATCTTGAAGGTTCCTGATCCATTTTCAAATGAAAAATACAATAGTTTACTTTCACAAGAGAAAGAACTTCTACAGGTGTAGAGACGGACTTAACGTTTGTAATGTTCTTTTTTAAGGAGTTGATCCGTGCTGCAGCCCCTCTGAACAACCCCTTAGATATGCAGTTCGAAAACGATCAGCTATCTTTGCTTGATATTGTTCGCATAACTGAGACGGCATTACGGCGTATCGTTTGTATGGCAGTAGAATTACAATTTTTCAGATCATTACCACTGGAAGATAAAAAAATATTAATAAAAGGTAACTATGAGTTCGCAAACATTAATAACAAGGGGAGTTTAGGTTCATGCACAGAGCTTTTAATTTTAAGGGGAGTAATGGCATACGATACCAATAGAAAGATATGGTCACACTCATTCACACAGGTAAGGAAGGATTGTATTGAGATTCATAAAAACAATTCATATAGAATATCAGAGGAATGGAGATAAATTTAGATGATCTTCAGAAAACTGTTCAGTCTCAACATTTTGAAGAGCATAAGAGGTAAGACTGCTAGCTGAAAAAGAAAAACACAAATGTGCAAAGATTTCTAGAAAACTTTGATGGCCGAGTCCGTAAAACCGAGAACGTTATTCTCGTATTAATGGCGATAGTTATTTTCCAATCGGATGATAATAGATTGGGTGATCCAAAGAGAGTTACTGAGGCCCAAGAAAAGTATTTCTCTCTTCTCAAAAAGTATCAATGAAAAAAATCAAGATAAATTAATTCCATATTACATAGAATCCTGGAATGCGAGTTCGGACATTCGAACTGGGAGAGTATGTTTAGCCAACTGCTTAAAAATCTGCAGTGCTTGAGGGACCTGAACCAGGGACTGGTTAAGATTTACAGTGGATTTGATAGCTCTCAGCTAGATCCATTACTGAAAGAACTTATCGATATGTAGTTTTGTAGCAGAGTCATACAATTTTTTCAATAAACAAAGAGTTTTAAATGTCGGTTGAGAAAAAAAACACCAAAGAAATACTGTACTAATAAATAGTTTGGTTTAGGCTTAGGCTTAGGCTTAGGCTTAGGCTTAGGCTTAGGCTTAGGCTTAGGCTTAGGCTTAGGCTTAGGCTTAGGCTTAGGCTTAGGCTTAGGCTTAGGCTTAGGCTTAGGCTTAGGCTTAGGCTTAGGCTTAGGCTTAGGCTTAGGCTTAGGCTTAGGCTTAGGCTTAGGCTTAGGCTTAGGCTTAGGCTTAGGCTTAGCGCTTAGGCTTAGCAGCTTAGGCTTAGGCTTAGCGGCTTAGGCTTAGGCTAGCTTAGGCTTAGGCTTAGGCTTAGGCTTAGGCTTAGGCTTAGGCTTAGGCTTAGGCTTAGGCTTAGGCTTAGGCTTAGGCTTAGGCTTAGGCTTAGGCTTAGGCTTAGGCTTAGGCTTAGGCTTAGGCTTAGGCTTAGGCTTAGGCTTAGGCTTAGGCTTAGGCTTAGGCTTAGGCTTAGGCTTAGGCTTAGGCTTAGGCTTAGGCTTAGGCTTAGGCTTAGGCTTAGGCTTAGGCTTAGGCTTAGGCTTAGGCTTAGGCTTAGGCTTAGGCTTAGGCTTAGGCTTAGGCTTAGGCTTAGGCTTAGGCTTAGGCTTAGGCTTAGGCTTAGGCTTAGGCTTAGGCTTAGGCTTAGGCTTAGGCTTAGGCTTAGGCTTAGGCTTAGGCTTAGGCTTAGGCTTAGGCTTAGGCTTAGGCTTAGGCTTAGGCTTAGGCTTAGGCTTAGGCTTAGGCTTAGGCTTAGGCTTAGGCTTAGGCTTAGGCTTAGGCTTAGGCTTAGGCTTAGGCTTAGGCTTTAGGCTTAGGCTTAGGCTTAGGCTTAGGCTTAGGCTTAGGCTTAGGCTTAGGCTTAGGCTTAGCTTAGGCTTAGGCTTAGGCTTAGGCTTAGGCTTAGGCTTAGGCTTAGGCTTAGGCTTAGGCTTAGGCTTAGGCTTAGGCTTAGGCTTAGGCTTAGGCTTAGGCTTAGGCTTAGGCTTAGGCTTAGGCTTAGGCTTAGGCTTAGGCTTAGGCTTAGGCTTAGGCTTAGGCTTAGGCTTAGGCTTAGGCTTAGGCTTAGGCTTAGGCTTAGGCTTAGGCTTAGGCTTAGGCTTAGGCTTAGGCTTAGGCTTAGGCTTAGGCTTAGGCTTAGGCTTAGGCTTAGGCTTAGGCTTAGGCTTAGGCAGCTTAGGCTTAGGCTTAGCTTAGGCTTAGCTTAGGCTTAGGCTTAGGCTTAGGCTTAGCTTAGGCTTAGCTTAGCTTAGGCTTA